>OX411549.1:52000146-52640146 GCA_948146395.1 Fragum whitleyi | reverse complement strand
TTCACGTCGCGGCGCCTTAAGGAAACATTAGATGTAATACCGGAGCGGCCGTAGCTATCAATGTTTGTCAGGTCAGCATTAACCAATGAAAATGCTAGAATTTTCTTTGCAGTATAATAAAAAAGGATGGCGATGCAGCAACTAATAAGCATAATTGATCTTTCATGCTCATTTCTTGCCACAACAGCCCCCGCTCATACAGGTCACCTATTTGTTGTATACTATCTATTGCCGGTCGACAACCACACCATCACAGCCACGAAGTAACATCTTCGTGAATGTGTTGCTGCGACGGCCCCTCAACATAATTAACGTATGATAGCCATAAGGTCCTCGTAGATTTCTAAACCTGTTGACGCAGCAAAGACGAAGTAAATTTTATTTTTCAGAAACCCTTTTTCTGACGCATACCGAGTTTGTTTTTCATTAAGATATAGAGCATAGCCAAAATAAATGGAAAGCATATGCATAATTTGAAGAGCCTCATTTTAAGTACTTTATTTGCTTTTAATTAAGTTTTAACTGACAGCTTAAAAATTAGCACGTTTGTAGAAAATTTGCTTCGTGTTTATTTATAATTTTGCTATCCAGGTATACATAATCTTTATGCTCATAGAAAAAAATATTCGGTGAACCATCATCTTCACGATTCAAGGGGTATCGAATCGATAGCTTCTTTTCGAATATAAGTAAAACGTTCGTAACCCTTGGCTCGACAAGATGGTAAACCATATAGTCACCGACTTGTGCGCGTGTTCGTCCTTCCCCTAGGCCGAATCGGGTGAAACTTTATGTATCATCTTCCTAGAAAATTACCCATATACTATTGGTGACTTTTCTAATTTGAAGGCTGAATCATGGAAAAGGGGACTCCAATTAGTCGGAATTTAAAAGAAAATGAATTCAAATTTCATCAGCAGACCAGCCCTGTGTTCGGGATCACAAAACGGTGCAACCAGTTTTCCAATTATACCCCGCTTTGCACGCGCACTTGCGTGCAAAGCGGGGTATAATTTGAAAACTCCTTGCACCGTTTTGTGATCCTGAACGCAGGGCAGATGTCATTGGCCATTTACCATTGGAAATACTTAGTATGCACATGAAACACGTCATGGGAAAAGGGGGCTAAATGTTATAAGCTTTTCGTAAGATAATCATTTGTTCGCAAAATACTAACATTTGCCATAACTTTTGACTGGTAAGATATTTTTTCACGTATTTCACGTGTTGATTGCTTGTGTGAAAACGTTTCTGTTGGTACCAAGTTCAAGGTTCAACGTCAAGGCCATTTTCATGGTCACTTGTGTAAAATTAAATGTTTACATCGTCCATTGCTTTGCAACCTAAATTTATATAGACTTCATATTCCCCAAGTGTATTGCTTGTGATAAGACCTTTCTCTTGGTATCAAGTTCAAGGTAATCAGATCAAGGCCACTTTTCACGGTCAAATTTGTGTAACATAAGAAAATTAAATTGTCCATTGCTTTGAAATGTTAGGCGATATATCCTCCATCTTCCAAATGTGTACTGCTGGTGACAAAATCTTTCAATATTTAAGCCAAGGTTACCAACCAAGACCACGGTCACTTATTTTTAACATAAAATCTTCTATTCACATTCCCCATTTCTTTTGAATGGTCAGTGATAGAGGTTTCACATTTCATATGTGTCTTTGTAATCTCTTCATACTTAAAAAAGAAAAGTAAAAATGTTATACGTTATTTGGATTGTTAATTTGTACTATTCTTCTTGCATCAAGCACTTATTTGGGAACATAACCAGTCTCTTATGGGTCTTGTAAACTCATGTTGTTATTTTCGCATATTCTGCTTCTACAGTAGTATTTAAATATGGGATTCTGCAATGCATCATCTCATTGGAATACGATTACAATGAGATATTACAAGGCAGAATCTAACAATAAATAAAACACCAGGTACGATTTGTGATTTTGACTTACGATTCATTTTTTCGAAAGAACTTTTGAATTGGTAAAACAGGTCCCTTGAACGTACAAAGCGAAAGCCATCATTACATGTGAGTTATTTCCATTGCTTAGGGGGACAAATCGAAATACTTTTCAACAAAAAGTTTAATGCTTGATCCAGGTTCAAGAGAAAGGGTTTTCTAACGTCAAAAAGAGACGTTAAAACCGTTGGCTTGCGAATCGGGTTTTTGACCGTAAAAACTTTGCTGCATTTTCGCATGTTAAGGCCTGTTAAGGCATTGCAAGAGATTAAGCATAACTGGTTTTACATGTTTCGCTAACGCCTACATTTCACTCGTTGGTATTTTAGCGAACTTTTTCGATTTATTCTTGTCGATTCACCACTTTATGTTTCACAAAAAATAAGCATTATCGGCACTTAAAGATTTTACACCCGTTATGTGAGCAGTATTTTAACTTTAGTTTCAAACCTCTTTACATAATAGTACCCATATTTTATCCACTAATGTTATTGTATAATAAACTAGCTATAAGGTGTCAATTTCAACACCTGCTAAATTACTATTTGAAATAAACACAGGTGACACCTTATGACCTATTGTGTCACAGGGGATACATGTACATGTGTGACTCGTCAAGGGAAAAGGGACCACCTGGGCGGTGCGTAAACTGTCCATCCTTGTCAGACTTAGCAGACTGACAAGGATCGACATTTTTCGCACTCGACTAATTTTCTGAATTCAGAATGGCCTTTCTACCTTTACTGTATAAGTAATATATATTCTGATATGCATTCTCCGGTTGACCTATACTGGAAACAATATCTTTTGAAAAAATATATTTTACGGAATTCCCAGATGGCCCTTCTTCGATTGAGAGGTCACATAACGATAAGCCAAGGGTCCTAGCTTTACTTGGTTCCATATGAACTTACTTTGTGAAGTACAATACGAAACTAAACCATATGGCCTGCGAAAATGTGAGAGATACGGGTTCGGTGCCTTTCGTTCTAAAAAATGGCCAGATAAGGCATCACTTTTATGTATGAGCTTGAAGTAATGCCATCTGTTTTACCGATGAGTCTGAATAAAAACCAGATATCGGCATCTGTTAAACCTAGAAATCTGAATAAAAGTCCGGAACCGACAAAAGTGTAATCTATTAATCTAAGCCGAAGCCAGTAAAGGCATCGTTGAGTAAAACTAAGCTAGATATCAGCATATGTTTGACCGGTGAGTGAATCAAAGCCAGATACAAGCAACTGTTTAACCTAAGCGAGTGAATCAAAGCCAGATATCAGCATCTATTTAACCTAAGCGGGTGAACCAAAGCCAGATATTAAAATCTGTTTAATCGGTGAGTGAATCAAATCCAGATATCAACAGCTATTTGACCTAAGCGGGTGGTTCAAAGCCAGATATCGGTATTCTGCGTTATAAATGAACTGGCAGGGTTGGGCTTAACTGTGACGTAATTTGGCGACTTTACTTTTCAATAGTTTGGGTTCTTTCAAATTTTAGTCGGTATTCATCGTTAACGTGTGCAAATAACTGTATCTTAAAACCTAAAGTATTCACGTCCTTTTAGAGAGTGAACACATTTCATCGTTTAGTTACCAATGCCTCGTAACTTCAGCTTGATTAAGCTGAAGTTACGAGGATTTGGTAGCCAATCCACGATATAAGACCTCGAGTTATTTATGTCGACTCTCTTTGGAAGTAGGTTATTTTAGATAAAAGCTGATTTCCCTTAACCTTAAGTGCAACGACCCGTTACTTAGGCTCCGCCCTGCCAGGGCATTAATCATTGATAATTTTAACTATAACTGTGATCAAAACATGGTATCGACAGGTATTTTTCCAGCGAGTCTAGCTTGATCAAAGCTTGTAATTTGCATCTGTCTCACCAGTATTTTAGTGAGTTTTGACAGCTAAATATGACATGAGGCTCTTCAATATTGAATTTCTTGAATATAAAACATCTATTTAAAAATGATGTAAAAATGGTTTATCACAAGGCTCTAAAATTACAGTGTCATAAATTACGATATTCATCACTTGTTGAAAATATGAAAGTGATTTTCTATGTATCTAAACGAGGACAGTTCAGTGATTTGAAACTTTCGCTTTCATAGCAATTTATGCATTGACTCCTGACACATGCAAGTCCTTGTATTTGCCTCCCTATATGCTTTGCTGTCGCCGCTAAATTCTTTACAGAGAGTGTTTGGAATGAATGAATGGAGCGCTGAGTGAGCGATTTAGAATGGTTTTGATTGAGATGGATGTCAATTAAACGATGCAACTTTTCTGTCATTGCGTCCTGGTCTAGGTCGCTCATATCAAAAATTGCATTGATCGATGCGCGTGCATGACAAGCGAGATTGGCCGTGACGAGATATCGTGCGAAATACCTCCGTTTTAGCAATACAAAAAAGGCCAGTCACTTTCCTCTCTCCATATATAATCCATGATTATTGCCATGGCATGGCGGAGCCTTAGTAACGGCTCGTTGCACTTAAGGTGGTAATGGACAGCGGCCTTCCGACTCTATAAACCGGAAGTGTGGCTTCGTTTATTTTACGTCCCTTTTTGCGCGTTGATTAAAAAGACCGGTTTTCACAAGATTCTGCTTATGGAAATAACGTTAAATAATGTTGGTAAAATTTCATAACTTAACTTCTTTTCAACATTTGATACCAATTGAATGACTGGATAATTGAATTTAATGATAAAAATACGTTATAAGTGTCATTCAATTAGGAGGGGTCACTATAAAATAACGAAACACTTTCTTAATTGCACGAAAGGTATGCTGATTTTTGACGAAATAAAGGAAATATATGGTTTTTAAACATATAAGAAAATAAGAAAAAAATCATTTGGTAATTTCTATCAAAGAATAGATTTTTGTGACATTTGCACTCCTTTAAAATTACAAAAAATACTGCATTTTTTTTACTTTTGAAGGCACATTATGCAAATGCAAAAGGTCTAAGAGAACTTTCCTTTGCAACAGCAATTGTAAACATGTATAAGGTCTATCAACATGTATGTGTATTATAGCTGTCAGCTGGAAAAAGTTTATACTAGACCTAAAACTAATATAAACGTTTTACTGAAAAATGGCTTTTACCACTCAAGAGCAAATAACTCTTGCATGAAAAGGAGCATGGAAAGGTATTTTTAAATTTTGATATAATGACCATACAATGTTAATTTACAACATATGTGAACAAGAAAAAAATCTTTGGGCGGAAAAAAATGACGCCATGTGCCCTTTGCTACCTTAACGATAATTGCGGACTAACTTTTGGAAGAACCTAAAATTTTGAAAATTAAACAGTGAATTACTTCTCTGTTAAGCAACGCCCTGTCAGTTGAATAATAGATGACAAAAATATTTTGTTGGATGTTAATATACTTAGTTCCAAAAGAAAGTGTGCACTTTTGAATTTCGAATATCTCTGAAATTACACAATCTAACGTCATGAAACGCTGTATGACTATCCCCAAGAGTATATGCAAACGGTATTTGAAAACAGAAATCATGCAACGAGCAAAATTTTCGGCTTAATTGAGACATTTGATTTTTCATGTTTTGCACGTGCAACACACGTTAGACAAATAATTGATTTGAAAATGCATTCAGTTCAATCTCTGTGGCTTTCCTTAGCATAAAATAACATCTTCAATACAATTATGTATGATTTTTCAGCGTAGTTTGACTACCAATAATCGTCTTTGAATAAAATCGAATCTTGTCAGATATAGAACGTCATTAAAATTGATTGAGCATTCATGTTCCAACAGAAATCGAGGCCATCATTTTGTAAGGCCTTTAATAAGCAAATCGAGATGTTAAAGAACGCAATAGCACCATTCAGCGACAAGTTATTGGCCTAATAACGTAGCAATGTCTAACGTTGACGTACACATAACGTCTGCATAAAAATAAAACTTTTGTTTGGAAATGGCTTGGAATGGCTTCTAAAACTCTTTAAGGTAACATCGACACATAGCTCTTACCAAAGAAAAAGTTGTAAGAAGGTCAAATTTCAACAATGTTAGTTCTGTCTGCGCGTTTGCAGCATGCGATACTTTTTGCGAAATCTGATTTGACTTTCATTTTTAAAAGGTCTTGGCTAAAGTATGATATAAAATATACTCCATAATTTTTCCCCCAACTTTGTAAAAATCAAGAGAAATACAAAAAGTGAAAGTGCACACTTTCTTATGGAACTCAGTATAGTAACCTATCTCTACTCGTTCAGCCAATTTAAATATTCACGAGGAGCGTTAAATTATCTTACATGTTAATACTTGTATTATATCAACGAAATAATAATGAATATTACAAGTAGAAGAATATTAGTCTTTATAAAATGAGTATAATTGAAGATCATTATATTATTAGAAGGAGGTAGTATTGAAGGCCTAATTACCATTGATATGGGGGATACAAGCTGTTTCCAAATTCGGTATTATACCCACAAACAATGTGATACATGGATACCAATTAAAAATATGATAGGCTATGTGATACATGGATACCCATTAAAAATATAATAGGCTATCTGATACAAAATTCGTGTTTTTAAAAATCGCCTTTGATAGTGTCAATCAAAATTTTAGTATCATGATTCGACTTTTTGCGACCTTTATCATCTTCGCAAGCAAAGGGTTTTAATTCAACTATGTCCCTTCGTAAGGAACATAGTAGAGCTAGAACCTTTGGTTTCCTTTGCGGACAAATTAGATTTTTTGTCAGCAAATGAAACCAAAGAATGTTTGAAGAGATATAAATGCATGTATTAGGCGGTTTGAATGCTTTGGAGCGATTTCAGTGGTTTGAGTTTGGGATTTTTGAATCTCTTGAGTGAAATCAAAAATACGATAGGTAATCTGATACAAATTTCACGTTTTTAAAAGTCTCCTTTGATAGTATCATGATTCGACTTTTGCGACCATTACGGACAAATTAGATTCCTTTCGCCAGCAGATGAAAACAAGGAATATTTGAAGCGATGTGAACGAAGGTATAAGGCGGTTTGAATGATTTTGGAGCGTTTTCAGTGCTTTAAAATTGAGAGTCTGGAATCACTTGAGAGAAATGCGAGCAATTTCTGATAGCGAAGGCGCGATGATTGTCAATTTTTACGATGTTTTTAATATATTTTTCCCAAAATGTCATACTAATATTATTGATTATTGAATAAAGCTTAAGCACAATTTATCTTTAAAACTAAGGATAATAACGTAGTGATATTATTTTCGTTTACACCTATTTCGGAATTTTTAGAATAGAAATAAGAATTGTCTTCCCGAAATAAAGAATTTAAGATTTTGTTTTTTTGTTGACGAGTGATTATGAATTTAGAATGTCATCGCTTGCCTTTGTTGGAAGCTTACAATACAGAAAACATCGGGTTGTTAAAATATCAATATGGTATCAAGTTTTGCTAGAAGTATCGGATCACACTGTGTACAATACGGTACAAGGCACAGCCCGATCATCACATCTGTGCTTATTTCTATTTTCAATTTACATAGGTGTCACAACGTTTGGACTGGCGGCTCCCGGCATACATTATCCTGGATTGGCCCAGTGACCTAAAGAGAAAATATGCTCTAACACTTTAGTTAGGACGACCACTAAGTACCAATAACATCGTGAAACTGAGAATCAACTCGATCAAAACCATTCTAAATCGATCTTTCGGTGCTCCATTTATTTCAAACACTTATTTAGATCATTCAAAAGTCTTTCAGAACTCGATTTAACCCTTTTCTGTTTAATCCCTGCTTTTTAAGTACCTGTGATTTTATGATTGAGAAAACATTGTGAAAAAAGAAGAAATTTCTTCTGACAAGCAATTTCTTCTTCTTTCCACACTGTTTTCTACCCTTCAGAGTGGTTATTTTTTAAAATAAATCCACTTTAAAATTTCGTCTGCAAAACCTTTGAATTTGGACAGGTCCAAAATTTTGTAAAACAGGAAAGAGTTAAGACAGACCACTAAGTACGGCTAATAACATCGTGAAACTGAGAATCAACTCGATCAAAACCATTCTAAATCGATCTATCGGCGCTCCATTTATTTCAAACACTTATTTAGATCATTCAAAAATTTACAGAACTCGATAAAATCAATTCGAAATCGTCATAAACGATAAAAAATTCTATTAAATTGATCACATTATTCCACAATTTTTGGGCTGGCGTGCATTTGCGTCTGATTGGTAGGTGACAATGCATTTATTGGAAAGAACGTATTTTTTAAAAAAGGAAGGTAATAGAATGTCACTAATTTCGTTCAGTCCCATTAATTTTCATTCAAAACTCGCTCCACACGCTCATTCAAAATTTGTCATCTACACGATGTTGTTAACTAGGCCTATACAAATTGTTAACGCAACCATAGAAGTTGGGCAATTTCTGCTGTAATATCGTTGTTCGCCTACGCGATTTCGAAATAACAAATCAACTATTTAAAGTTTCATTTGTCCATATGTCATGGAAAGAGTGTGCTTTCTAATGAAGAAATGCACACGATATAATGCTAAGCAGAAGTAATTGTTGTAACGTGTTTTCTTCCGAAATTTAATTCCGTAACTGAGCATAGCTGAAAATACCATATATGTAAGATGCCAACGGTTTTTTACAATGACGTACACGCCAATTGCTCAAACTGTTTTTACTACATTTGGTCGCAAATCGACGATATATCGATGGCTCAGTGTGAAACAGTTGTAACTGCCTATATGTTTATAGGCAGTTACATCTGTTTCGCACTGAGCCATCGCTATAGGAGTTTATAAGGAAAATATATAGGAAGTGACAAGTTATTACCAAGTCGTGTGACCTAATGACATCATTATAAATGTTTATTGCTTGTCTTGGGTCACATGACATATTTTACCTGCTGCCTAGGTGAACGAACGTTTGGACAATACCACGCGACTAAACATATTCCGCAGCGGACGAAAAAATGTTCTACTGTTAAATAAATCGTTAAATTGACGCTCTTTCTGATCAAAATCATTTCTTATCATTCACTGAGCACTCCATTCATTCATTCCAAACGCTCCATCAAAGCGATCAAAAAGGCTCCGAAATCATTATTAAGCATTTCGAAATCGTTCAAGATGATCAACATTTAAATTAAAATCGATCAAATTATTCTACGATTTTATTTACTGGTGTGGAGTTTAAAGTGTCTGATTGGTCCACGAAGACACACAAACAGAATAGTACGTATATTTCATTAAAGGGAGGTAATAAATATCGCTAATTTTGTTGATATTGGATTACCTCTCTTAAATTTCACTCAAAACTCGCTCCACTCTGTCATTCAAAATCATTCACACTGTCAATTTCACGATGTTCTTAACTGTAGCTATAGCTTGAACAAAGCTGTAGCTACGACAGTTAGTTCGATAGCTTACTGACCAGATAAAACTTTAACTTTCCAGACTTTCTGCCTTATGACTGGATAATTATAGCGTTGCCAAAATTGCAGGGAAAGGCGATGTACGATCGACTTATATTTAATTGAGTGAACAACAAAAGTTATGTTTTCACACGTGAAACTAATTATTAAGTGCGAAAATAAGATGAGACAGGAAGATTTTAGCACACTTTCAACGTGATTATCGCTATGATG
Organism: Fragum whitleyi; assembly: GCA_948146395.1. Classification (NCBI taxonomy): domain Eukaryota; kingdom Metazoa; phylum Mollusca; class Bivalvia; order Cardiida; family Cardiidae; genus Fragum; species Fragum whitleyi. The sequence continues at coordinate 52,630,530 of OX411549.1, read as the reverse complement.
TCACGTGTATAACAGACTCCGCTAAGATAACGTAAAATGGAGGTGAAATAAACGAAACAACGTGTCATCTATTGAAAAATTAGCTGGTTTAGCGGTGATATATCAAGTGACAATTTGTAGATATTTTCGACGATCTATCGGAAAACATCAAAGATTATAATCTATAAACCAGGGATGAAGACATATGTTTTTTTTCCTTTGGTTCGTGGTTGTCCTGTGAAAATATCTACATGTAACATATTATTAGAGAATAAAACATATATTGTGGAATTGAAGATCCCTATCCGAAAGTTCGTGATGTACTTATTAGCATAAAATGCAATGCAATATGACACAATATAATACAATATAATACAATACAAACGACACACTTCAATGCAATTAATAGAATAATCAACACCAGAATATACAGTACATGGAAATATTTTATGCAATACAATGCAACACATTTATTCCTGGTAAATTGTTGAATAACATTGTTTTAGTGTTAGATCGAGCCATATTCCATTTCGTGGACGACAAAGGCTATATTTTCACGATCTTGCCCGAAAAACAAGCGATTTTTCTATTTCTTAAGGTAGCAATGGACACATGGCGTCATTTTTTTCCGCCCAATGAATTTTTTTTTCTTGTTAGCATATGTTGTAGATATACATTGTATAGTCATTATATCAAGATTTCAAGGAATCTTTCCATGCTCGTTTGCATGCTAGAGTTATCTGCCCTTAAATGGTACAGGCCATTTTTCAGTAAAACATTTATATTCGATTTAGGTCTATTATAAATTCAGTACCAGCTGATAGCTATAAACACATACATGTTGATAGACCTTATATATGTACACAATTGCTGTTGCAAAACAAATTTCTCTTTGATCAATTGCATTGGCATAATGTGTCTTTCAAAAGTTAAAAATGCACTATTTTTTTGTAATTTTAAGGGGAAAATGCAATAAAACCTATTTTCTTATGAAATAACCCAATGATTTTTTCCTATTTTCATGTTTAAAAGCCATATTTTTCCTTTATTTGATAGAAAATTCAGCATACCTTTCAATGCAAATAAGAAAGTTTTTCGTTATATTATAGTAACCCTCCTAGTTTAATGACACTTATTACATATTTTTATTGTTTAATTAATGAACCAATCATTCAATTGATATCAAAGGTTGAAAAGAAGCACGGTTATAAACTTTTACCATCATTATTCCACGTTATTTCCACAAGCAGGATCTAATGAAAACCGGCCTTTCTAAGCAACGCGCAAAAAAAAGCCGTAAAATAAACCGAAACCCGCTTCCGGTTAATAGAGTCGAGAGGCCGCTGTCCATTGCCACCTTAATGCAACAATCAGCCAAAACGTGAACATTTTGGGATCTTATTTTCAAGCGCATCGTTTTGCATGCGATTGCTATGAAACGTGAAGACGTAATTTGTTTATTTAACTTCTCTTGAAAAACGCCCGGAAGGATGAAATGCACGAAAGAAGGGCATACTTTTTGTAATTTCACTTGTTTGGTGGTCAGTTTATCAAATTATAATCTACCGGTTTTCTCGATTATCAACCAAAAATCAATAAAGAAAGACGTTTAACAGGCCTACATGAGCCATTAAACTAAAGTCGAACTCCAAATTACAGAGCTATTATTTTAATACACACGTAGTAGTGCTGTTCCTTTAATAGGAACTAAAAGGGCTCCCGTACTGGTTGGAGACTAATTCTCGCCAGGTACCAGTTCTCGCCAACTGATCATTTTTACAGCAAAGACGCTATATTCATTCACAATAAATTATTTTTTGGTTAAAGAGGTTATTGTCAACATAACCTGAAATTAAGAAGGGTTTCCTTTCCGTCTTTACCGTGAAAAGGGGGCATTGGCGAGAACTGGTACTTGGCGAGAATTGGTCTCTAACCAGTAGGATTTTCGTGCTGAAATTGATTTTTCGGTTTTAATATTTTGTTTAGGGGTCAAGCAATCACAAAATATGTGGGTCCAAATGTTCAGAGCACGTTCCCCGATTATATGGGCTCTCAAAGGAGCCCATTTGAGCAAAAAATGTGTTTTCTTGATAGAGGGTTCATGTAATGTGTATTTTTCTTCTGAAATGGTTTCTTTGGATTTGCTGTGTATCAAGCGTGTGTTGGAGTTTTAAAAAGATACAAACAGTCATGTTTTAAAACTTATTTCACCATATCATAGGCTGTACTCCAATCTCATAACTTTCATTTCAACGAAACCACCATGCCGACCCTTTGTTACATGTACGCAAGGAGCGTAGCGGTAGGTTATTTGGTGGATCTGATTTCAATCAGATTGGCTGTACTTTATTTTGTTACATGCTCTTAAGGTAGTGGAACCGTAATCATTAGTAAACCTCGGTTAACACTGTTAAAGTTCATTACTTTCGAAACGTTATGGAACTATTACAGGTCCAATACCTTAATCTTCCATTTGACTTGACGTAGCTACATGTAGTTCTGTTCATAGTATCACATCTTTCATGGAATTTTCATTAGAGAAATTTTGAAAGACGGAAGTTGAATTTTCATTTAAAATCGAGAACTCTCTCAAGTTTAACAAAAAATACTGCATTTTTTTTACTTTTGAAGGCACATTATGCAAATGCAAAAGGTCTAAGAGAACTTTCCTTTGCAACAGCAATTGTAAACATGTATAAGGTCTATCAACATGTATGTGTATTATAGCTGTCAGCTGGAAAAAGTTTATACTAGACCTAAAACTAATATAAACGTTTTACTGAAAAATGGCTTTTACCACTCAAGAGCAAATAACTCTTGCATGAAAAGGAGCATGGAAAGGTATTTTTAAATTTTGATATAATGACCATACAATGTTAATTTACAACATATGTGAACAAGAAAAAAATCTTTGGGCGGAAAAAAATGACGCCATGTGCCCTTTGCTACCTTAACGATAATTGCGGACTAACTTTTGGAAGAACCTAAAATTTTGAAAATTAAACAGTGAATTACTTCTCTGTTAAGCAACGCCCTGTCAGTTGAATAATAGATGACAAAAATATTTTGTTGGATGTTAATATACTTAGTTCCAAAAGAAAGTGTGCACTTTTGAATTTCGAATATCTCTGAAATTACACAATCTAACGTCATGAAACGCTGTATGACTATCCCCAAGAGTATATGCAAACGGTATTTGAAAACAGAAATCATGCAACGAGCAAAATTTTCGGCTTAATTGAGACATTTGATTTTTCATGTTTTGCACGTGCAACACACGTTAGACAAATAATTGATTTGAAAATGCATTCAGTTCAATCTCTGTGGCTTTCCTTAGCATAAAATAACATCTTCAATACAATTATGTATGATTTTTCAGCGTAGTTTGACTACCAATAATCGTCTTTGAATAAAATCGAATCTTGTCAGATATAGAACGTCATTAAAATTGATTGAGCATTCATGTTCCAACAGAAATCGAGGCCATCATTTTGTAAGGCCTTTAATAAGCAAATCGAGATGTTAAAGAACGCAATAGCACCATTCAGCGACAAGTTATTGGCCTAATAACGTAGCAATGTCTAACGTTGACGTACACATAACGTCTGCATAAAAATAAAACTTTTGTTTGGAAATGGCTTGGAATGGCTTCTAAAACTCTTTAAGGTAACATCGACACATAGCTCTTACCAAAGAAAAAGTTGTAAGAAGGTCAAATTTCAACAATGTTAGTTCTGTCTGCGCGTTTGCAGCATGCGATACTTTTTGCGAAATCTGATTTGACTTTCATTTTTAAAAGGTCTTGGCTAAAGTATGATATAAAATATACTCCATAATTTTTCCCCCAACTTTGTAAAAATCAAGAGAAATACAAAAAGTGAAAGTGCACACTTTCTTATGGAACTCAGTATAGTAACCTATCTCTACTCGTTCAGCCAATTTAAATATTCACGAGGAGCGTTAAATTATCTTACATGTTAATACTTGTATTATATCAACGAAATAATAATGAATATTACAAGTAGAAGAATATTAGTCTTTATAAAATGAGTATAATTGAAGATCATTATATTATTAGAAGGAGGTAGTATTGAAGGCCTAATTACCATTGATATGGGGGATACAAGCTGTTTCCAAATTCGGTATTATACCCACAAACAATGTGATACATGGATACCAATTAAAAATATGATAGGCTATGTGATACATGGATACCCATTAAAAATATAATAGGCTATCTGATACAAAATTCGTGTTTTTAAAAATCGCCTTTGATAGTGTCAATCAAAATTTTAGTATCATGATTCGACTTTTTGCGACCTTTATCATCTTCGCAAGCAAAGGGTTTTAATTCAACTATGTCCCTTCGTAAGGAACATAGTAGAGCTAGAACCTTTGGTTTCCTTTGCGGACAAATTAGATTTTTTGTCAGCAAATGAAACCAAAGAATGTTTGAAGAGATATAAATGCATGTATTAGGCGGTTTGAATGCTTTGGAGCGATTTCAGTGGTTTGAGTTTGGGATTTTTGAATCTCTTGAGTGAAATCAAAAATACGATAGGTAATCTGATACAAATTTCACGTTTTTAAAAGTCTCCTTTGATAGTATCATGATTCGACTTTTGCGACCATTACGGACAAATTAGATTCCTTTCGCCAGCAGATGAAAACAAGGAATATTTGAAGCGATGTGAACGAAGGTATAAGGCGGTTTGAATGATTTTGGAGCGTTTTCAGTGCTTTAAAATTGAGAGTCTGGAATCACTTGAGAGAAATGCGAGCAATTTCTGATAGCGAAGGCGCGATGATTGTCAATTTTTACGATGTTTTTAATATATTTTTCCCAAAATGTCATACTAATATTATTGATTATTGAATAAAGCTTAAGCACAATTTATCTTTAAAACTAAGGATAATAACGTAGTGATATTATTTTCGTTTACACCTATTTCGGAATTTTTAGAATAGAAATAAGAATTGTCTTCCCGAAATAAAGAATTTAAGATTTTGTTTTTTTGTTGACGAGTGATTATGAATTTAGAATGTCATCGCTTGCCTTTGTTGGAAGCTTACAATACAGAAAACATCGGGTTGTTAAAATATCAATATGGTATCAAGTTTTGCTAGAAGTATCGGATCACACTGTGTACAATACGGTACAAGGCACAGCCCGATCATCACATCTGTGCTTATTTCTATTTTCAATTTACATAGGTGTCACAACGTTTGGACTGGCGGCTCCCGGCATACATTATCCTGGATTGGCCCAGTGACCTAAAGAGAAAATATGCTCTAACACTTTAGTTAGGACGACCACTAAGTACCAATAACATCGTGAAACTGAGAATCAACTCGATCAAAACCATTCTAAATCGATCTTTCGGTGCTCCATTTATTTCAAACACTTATTTAGATCATTCAAAAGTCTTTCAGAACTCGATTTAACCCTTTTCTGTTTAATCCCTGCTTTTTAAGTACCTGTGATTTTATGATTGAGAAAACATTGTGAAAAAAGAAGAAATTTCTTCTGACAAGCAATTTCTTCTTCTTTCCACACTGTTTTCTACCCTTCAGAGTGGTTATTTTTTAAAATAAATCCACTTTAAAATTTCGTCTGCAAAACCTTTGAATTTGGACAGGTCCAAAATTTTGTAAAACAGGAAAGAGTTAAGACAGACCACTAAGTACGGCTAATAACATCGTGAAACTGAGAATCAACTCGATCAAAACCATTCTAAATCGATCTATCGGCGCTCCATTTATTTCAAACACTTATTTAGATCATTCAAAAATTTACAGAACTCGATAAAATCAATTCGAAATCGTCATAAACGATAAAAAATTCTATTAAATTGATCACATTATTCCACAATTTTTGGGCTGGCGTGCATTTGCGTCTGATTGGTAGGTGACAATGCATTTATTGGAAAGAACGTATTTTTTAAAAAAGGAAGGTAATAGAATGTCACTAATTTCGTTCAGTCCCATTAATTTTCATTCAAAACTCGCTCCACACGCTCATTCAAAATTTGTCATCTACACGATGTTGTTAACTAGGCCTATACAAATTGTTAACGCAACCATAGAAGTTGGGCAATTTCTGCTGTAATATCGTTGTTCGCCTACGCGATTTCGAAATAACAAATCAACTATTTAAAGTTTCATTTGTCCATATGTCATGGAAAGAGTGTGCTTTCTAATGAAGAAATGCACACGATATAATGCTAAGCAGAAGTAATTGTTGTAACGTGTTTTCTTCCGAAATTTAATTCCGTAACTGAGCATAGCTGAAAATACCATATATGTAAGATGCCAACGGTTTTTTACAATGACGTACACGCCAATTGCTCAAACTGTTTTTACTACATTTGGTCGCAAATCGACGATATATCGATGGCTCAGTGTGAAACAGTTGTAACTGCCTATATGTTTATAGGCAGTTACATCTGTTTCGCACTGAGCCATCGCTATAGGAGTTTATAAGGAAAATATATAGGAAGTGACAAGTTATTACCAAGTCGTGTGACCTAATGACATCATTATAAATGTTTATTGCTTGTCTTGGGTCACATGACATATTTTACCTGCTGCCTAGGTGAACGAACGTTTGGACAATACCACGCGACTAAACATATTCCGCAGCGGACGAAAAAATGTTCTACTGTTAAATAAATCGTTAAATTGACGCTCTTTCTGATCAAAATCATTTCTTATCATTCACTGAGCACTCCATTCATTCATTCCAAACGCTCCATCAAAGCGATCAAAAAGGCTCCGAAATCATTATTAAGCATTTCGAAATCGTTCAAGATGATCAACATTTAAATTAAAATCGATCAAATTATTCTACGATTTTATTTACTGGTGTGGAGTTTAAAGTGTCTGATTGGTCCACGAAGACACACAAACAGAATAGTACGTATATTTCATTAAAGGGAGGTAATAAATATCGCTAATTTTGTTGATATTGGATTACCTCTCTTAAATTTCACTCAAAACTCGCTCCACTCTGTCATTCAAAATCATTCACACTGTCAATTTCACGATGTTCTTAACTGTAGCTATAGCTTGAACAAAGCTGTAGCTACGACAGTTAGTTCGATAGCTTACTGACCAGATAAAACTTTAACTTTCCAGACTTTCTGCCTTATGACTGGATAATTATAGCGTTGCCAAAATTGCAGGGAAAGGCGATGTACGATCGACTTATATTTAATTGAGTGAACAACAAAAGTTATGTTTTCACACGTGAAACTAATTATTAAGTGCGAAAATAAGATGAGACAGGAAGATTTTAGCACACTTTCAACGTGATTATCGCTATGATGTCACGTGTATAACAGACTCCGCTAAGATAACGTAAAATGGAGGTGAAATAAACGAAACAACGTGTCATCTATTGAAAAATTAGCTGGTTTAGCGGTGATATATCAAGTGACAATTTGTAGATATTTTCGACGATCTATCGGAAAACATCAAAGATTATAATCTATAAACCAGGGATGAAGACATATGTTTTTTTTCCTTTGGTTCGTGGTTGTCCTGTGAAAATATCTACATGTAACATATTATTAGAGAATAAAACATATATTGTGGAATTGAAGATCCCTATCCGAAAGTTCGTGATGTACTTATTAGCATAAAATGCAATGCAATATGACACAATATAATACAATATAATACAATACAAACGACACACTTCAATGCAATTAATAGAATAATCAACACCAGAATATACAGTACATGGAAATATTTTATGCAATACAATGCAACACATTTATTCCTGGTAAATTGTTGAATAACATTGTTTTAGTGTTAGATCGAGCCATATTCCATTTCGTGGACGACAAAGGCTATATTTTCACGATCTTGCCCGAAAAACAAGCGATTTTTCTATTTCTTAAGGTAGCAATGGACACATGGCGTCATTTTTTTCCGCCCAATGAATTTTTTTTTCTTGTTAGCATATGTTGTAGATATACATTGTATAGTCATTATATCAAGATTTCAAGGAATCTTTCCATGCTCGTTTGCATGCTAGAGTTATCTGCCCTTAAATGGTACAGGCCATTTTTCAGTAAAACATTTATATTCGATTTAGGTCTATTATAAATTCAGTACCAGCTGATAGCTATAAACACATACATGTTGATAGACCTTATATATGTACACAATTGCTGTTGCAAAACAAATTTCTCTTTGATCAATTGCATTGGCATAATGTGTCTTTCAAAAGTTAAAAATGCACTATTTTTTTGTAATTTTAAGGGGAAAATGCAATAAAACCTATTTTCTTATGAAATAACCCAATGATTTTTTCCTATTTTCATGTTTAAAAGCCATATTTTTCCTTTATTTGATAGAAAATTCAGCATACCTTTCAATGCAAATAAGAAAGTTTTTCGTTATATTATAGTAACCCTCCTAGTTTAATGACACTTATTACATATTTTTATTGTTTAATTAATGAACCAATCATTCAATTGATATCAAAGGTTGAAAAGAAGCACGGTTATAAACTTTTACCATCATTATTCCACGTTATTTCCACAAGCAGGATCTAATGAAAACCGGCCTTTCTAAGCAACGCGCAAAAAAAAGCCGTAAAATAAACCGAAACCCGCTTCCGGTTAATAGAGTCGAGAGGCCGCTGTCCATTGCCACCTTAATGCAACAATCAGCCAAAACGTGAACATTTTGGGATCTTATTTTCAAGCGCATCGTTTTGCATGCGATTGCTATGAAACGTGAAGACGTAATTTGTTTATTTAACTTCTCTTGAAAAACGCCCGGAAGGATGAAATGCACGAAAGAAGGGCATACTTTTTGTAATTTCACTTGTTTGGTGGTCAGTTTATCAAATTATAATCTACCGGTTTTCTCGATTATCAACCAAAAATCAATAAAGAAAGACGTTTAACAGGCCTACATGAGCCATTAAACTAAAGTCGAACTCCAAATTACAGAGCTATTATTTTAATACACACGTAGTAGTGCTGTTCCTTTAATAGGAACTAAAAGGGCTCCCGTACTGGTTGGAGACTAATTCTCGCCAGGTACCAGTTCTCGCCAACTGATCATTTTTACAGCAAAGACGCTATATTCATTCACAATAAATTATTTTTTGGTTAAAGAGGTTATTGTCAACATAACCTGAAATTAAGAAGGGTTTCCTTTCCGTCTTTACCGTGAAAAGGGGGCATTGGCGAGAACTGGTACTTGGCGAGAATTGGTCTCTAACCAGTAGGATTTTCGTGCTGAAATTGATTTTTCGGTTTTAATATTTTGTTTAGGGGTCAAGCAATCACAAAATATGTGGGTCCAAATGTTCAGAGCACGTTCCCCGATTATATGGGCTCTCAAAGGAGCCCATTTGAGCAAAAAATGTGTTTTCTTGATAGAGGGTTCATGTAATGTGTATTTTTCTTCTGAAATGGTTTCTTTGGATTTGCTGTGTATCAAGCGTGTGTTGGAGTTTTAAAAAGATACAAACAGTCATGTTTTAAAACTTATTTCACCATATCATAGGCTGTACTCCAATCTCATAACTTTCATTTCAACGAAACCACCATGCCGACCCTTTGTTACATGTACGCAAGGAGCGTAGCGGTAGGTTATTTGGTGGATCTGATTTCAATCAGATTGGCTGTACTTTATTTTGTTACATGCTCTTAAGGTAGTGGAACCGTAATCATTAGTAAACCTCGGTTAACACTGTTAAAGTTCATTACTTTCGAAACGTTATGGAACTATTACAGGTCCAATACCTTAATCTTCCATTTGACTTGACGTAGCTACATGTAGTTCTGTTCATAGTATCACATCTTTCATGGAATTTTCATTAGAGAAATTTTGAAAGACGGAAGTTGAATTTTCATTTAAAATCGAGAACTCTCTCAAGTTTAAGCTAAAGAAAAGTATATGTAGGAATAAGAAAAACTACATTTTGCAATTCGGTAGAACACCTGACTGAAAACAATTTAAGTTAGACATTATTAGTTAGGTAAATTGAAAAGCCTATTTTCTTTCGGAAAAGACATAAAACCGAAGTCCCATGTTACGATGCTTTAATGAGCACGATAAAGATCTTTTGCGGATCGTAGCAGTAGTTTCGCAATGAATCGTTGCTCTACATCCGCAAGCACTAACTGTCGTCTGGAGACGTAGCTCAAAGTATCGGCATACTGTAGCGACGATAAGTAAATGAACATACAGATAAATGAACGCATGTAATGAATGTACATGGATGAGACTCAAACGAATAAATCTTGTTCATTATTTAGAATATTTGCAACGTAAGTGGTGCTGCTTTTGATTGATGAACAATACTCAATTATGAAATCGTCCTTAATTACATTTGTAATCATTCATAATTAGTCTCAAATCATTTACATTTTTGACAAATCTGTGCAACCCACTTATCTATCAAAATGGAACTTAAAAAACCAGCAAACTTTGTAAAAGGGTGACCGGAACCTCGTAACTACAGCTACGAGGATTTGGTCGTCCACCAAGATCGTGTTTATGTAGTAAATCGTATTTATGTTGCTATTGCGTGTATGCAAAGGGTATCAATTACAGCACATGCTAATTATCAAACATTAAGATTACACAGAAAGAACATAGCAAAATATAACGAGAGCGCTTCGTGACAAGAAACGTTTGTCTCTAACCAATCATGGAATGACTAGGAGAGTTAATAACATTGTGAAATTTACATTTATCTCGCTCAAAACCGTTCTAAATCGCTCACTCAGCGCTCTATCATTCATTCCAAAAAACTCACCCAAACCATTCGAAAGTGCTCCAAAAGCACTAAAATTGACAAAATTAGCAACTACATTCAAAATAAAAATTCACGATTTCACTGACATAATTGAATTTTGTAAGCTTATTACGCGTTCTTGTATGCATATTTTATTAAAGGGAGGTAATTTATACAACATATTTTGTTTATCCTTAACAAAATTAGCGATATTGGATTATCATCCTTTAACTTCACTCAATTCTCGTTACAGTCACTCATTCTATTTCATTCAAAATCATTCAAAGTTATTCATCTTGTCAATTTTACGATTTTGTTAACTGTAGCAGCTCCTGTGAGAAACAACATGAAGCTATGGATAGGTGTACCGACCGCCGCGATGTATCTGCAAGATTTTTGAAAGTAGCGTTAACCCAAATCAATAAATCAATCACTTTGGTTACGCTTCACCCAAGAAACAACCTTGTCCTGCTTTCAGGGTGCTAAAACGGTGCAAACAGTTTTCCAATTATATCCCGCTTTTCACAAGCACTTTCGTGCAAAGGCGGGCATAATAGGCTAACTGTTCGCACCGTTTTGTCATCCTGAACGCAGGGCTGTTTTCAGGGGCTTAGATTTTTACATATCGTTTTTTGAATAATCGTCATCTTGAAGACTACATTCCCATTGTCTATTTAACTTCGTATATAAGTCGGCGAAAAGATATGCGGAGTAAGCATTTTTGAATAGTTACGAGCATCTATCATATATAAACCATACTCTTGATGAAATGTATTTGTCGTTTATAACATTCTATCATTGTGCGTGTCCTAAATCACATATTGTGTTTTTTTATGTTGACCGAAATCCGTCATTTTTCACTTCAATATAGACTTTGGTTTACTCCATTGAAGGCCCTAGATGGGACAAGTACCTGGCTGCTGGGATGAATTGGTGTGGCTGTGTAGGTGTTAGAAAACACGGGAAACAATGGGTAGATGCACCAGCCTCCACAGCACCTACTGCATTATGATGAAAACTGCGTTTATTCCCATACAAATACATAAGTGAATACTGTTAAGAAAGTATAGTAGAGAACACCGAGAAATTGACAAGATGAATGATTTTGGAATGAAATCGAATGAGTGTGTGGAGCGTGTTTTGAGTGGACTTCAAGGGAGGAAATCCAATATCGATAATTTTGTTCAAGATGAACAAAATTAGCTATATTTATTACCTCCCTTCAATAAAATATACGTGTTTTTTCTGAGGTGTGTCTTCATGGACCATTCAGACAAATATTTTACGATCCACACTAGCCAATAAATTCATACAATGATTTAATCGTTTTTAATTAAATGCTGATCGTCCTGGCCGTTTTCGAAATGTTTTCTAAAGATTTAGGAGCGGTTTTGAATGGTTTGAATGAGTGATTGGATTGAATGATTGGAGCGCTGAGTGAGCGATGTAGAATGGTTTCGATCGAATCGAGTGTCAATTTCACGATGTTTTTAACTGTAGCGATCTGAAACATATCAACCCAATTCATTGCGATATTATGTATTCGGCATGGAATTCATATTTTTATCAATGTTAAGTCAAAAAGAGAATACTGTAAACAAGATAGTGAAATTGACAAGGTGAATAAGTTTGGAATGATTTTGCAATGGAATAGAATGAGTGAGTGAATGAAATTAAAGGAAGGTAATAAAACATCGCTTTTCCAAGGAAATAAGTGACAATTTATTAACCCCTACGCTCCTTTAATAAAATCTACGTATTTTTGTGTTTGAGTGTCTTCAAGAACCAATTAAACACTTAGAAAACACAACAGCAAACAAAATCATGGAAATTTTTGATCGATTTAATTGAGAATATCAATCGTTTTGAATGATTTTTAATTCTTTTTTAACAAGTTTGTAGCGTTTTTGAATGGTTTGAATGAGTGCTTTGAATAAATGAATGGAGCTATAAGCGAGCGATTTGGAATGCCTAATGTTGATTCCACGATGTTTATAAACGGTAATAATACAAAAAATCAAGTGTGTTTATACATGTAAAAATAGGGTTTCTTTTCGATTTATAGAACTATGCTTACATTAAAAATGTTCATATGCAACGCAATTTAACGTGTACGCGCTTGTAGATTAGAAAGTTAACTTTAACTTTTCCTCATTTTTGTGACAATTTGATAGAAATAGAAAAAAAAAACCTTTTGTATTGCTTTCCAAAACTCACAATCTTAGGGAAAAGATTAATTGGGTATATTTACGACCCCATTAGAGGGCAATTTTAACATCTCCGATTTGATATCAAAGTTTTATTTGCCAACTTCGACAGTCATTGCCTTATTAATATCAATGTCAATTATCTCCCTCTCTGTTCGTGGTCTACCTTCCCACACTTTTAAAGCCTGTCTACATGTATGTGAAAAGGGACCATCTGGAAAGTGCGTAAAGTGTCGATCCTTGTCAGACTGCGTGGATTGCGCAGACTGACTAGGGTCGAAACTTTTCGCACTTAACTTATTTTCTGCATCTAGAATTATCAATCTACCTTCCCGAGAAAGAATTTTTGGAATGCGACCTCTGGCTGACCTGTTCTAGACCCAATCTCTTTTTCAAATATTTATTAGAAATTTCCAGATGGCCCCTTTTTGCGTGATGGGCCACATATAAATAATAACACATAACAGCATCACAAAATTGTGAACTGACCCAGATTTAAAGGAGTTGCAGACGACAATGTTATAATAGACGAAATGTTAATATTTTATTATCTGTGGTCGAAAACGTTGTGGGAAATGTAGAAATTGCTTGCTTCAAGCAATTTCTCCCTTTTCTACAATGTTTCCTACTTTTTTTCCTTTTTGGGTGTCAATTAAAGGGACTATTTTGGAATGGTTTAAAGAAAAAGTATAGTTAGGCCCTCACAAATTAAACATTATAACAAGAGTTTTGCATCGATAACCCAAAAAATATAATATACAAAGAAGAGATGTTTCTAAAACATTTACCCCCTCCCATAGAGCATGTCAATGGCACAATATTAGCCATTGCCTTATTAATATGTTTAATATGATTGTATTTATTATGTTTTTGCAATGACATTGTACTTTGTACACGTCTTTTGAATAAAATGTTCTGTTCTGTTCTGTATCAATGTCAATTATCTCTCTCTCTCCGTGGTCTACCTTCTCACACTTTAAAAGCCTGTCTACATATATCTGACCGTTCACGCTAAAAGGGACCATCTGGGAAGTGCGTAAAGTGTCGATCCTAGTTAGACTGCGCGGATTGCGCAGACTGACTAGGGTCGAAACTTTTCGCCCTTTGCTTATTTTCTGCATCTAGAATAATCAATCTACCTTCCCGAGAAAGAACTTTTGAAATGCGACCTCTGATTGGCCTGTTCTAGACCCAATCTCTTTTTTCAAATATTTATTATACGAAATTTCCAGATGGCCCCTTTTTGCGTGATTGGTCACAAATAAATAATAACCCATAACAGCATCACAAAATTTTACGCTTACCCAAATTAAAAGGAGTTGCAGACGATAATTTTAAAATAGATGAAATGTTATATTTTTGTCGCCTGTGGTAGAAAGCATTGTGGAAAAGGTAGAAATTGCTTGTATCAAGCAATTTTTCCCTGTCCCACAATGTTTCTTTCTTTCTTTTATGTTTGGGCGTCAAAAAAAGGGACTGTTTGTGAATAGTTTAAAGCAAAAGTATTATAAGCATCTATTATACTAAAAATTATTACATCGGGTTTGCATAGATCACTAGATAACTACTGTACACAAAATATTCAAGTTATGGCACTTAGTTCCCATACTAAAAGGAATCGTTTTGTTTGATTCGGGTTTTACGTCGCTTTTAACAATCTTTCATTTATATCGCTGCGACTAAGGCACCTAACAATGAATTCCTGGTATTTTTCTTACCAGTACTACCATAACATCCTTTTTCCTAGCCTTCATTTGCTATCCCACGTAGGTCCACGATTATCGACCCATTGGTGGGAGACAAATAGTCGGAAAGGATGAGTGCCGTCGTCGGGTTTCGAACCCAGGACCTCTAAATTGACGGTCTCACGCTCTACCAACGGCGGCCTCAATACTAAAAGAAGCATAAGAAGCAGTCGCTCTTAAATCTAATTACACCTTTTATCATGCAATGAAGCCTGTATTGACCTGATAACACCTGCCTGATAACATTACATGATATCAGTCAGTCTATTTAGAAACAGTTGGCATTTTGCAATGAATTTCATTGATTGTTAAGGGTTTCGTATAACTTAGCGCTGCAAAATGATTGTATGATAAATAGAATAACATGTGAGTGTCTTAAAATATAAATTTTATCTGGTCTCGGCTGTGAGAAATTATCATGACGAGGCAGAGCCTCGTCATGATAAATTCTCACAACCTCGACCAGATAACACTGTTATTTTTAGACACTAACATATTTTTCTCTATATAACTAGCTCGACCGTTTTCGGGGGAAACCTGAGCTACTGTTATAGCATTGTAGTCGTCGTTCCCGCCTTGCTTGTTATGGTAAAACTTTAAAATTGTGATATTTCTGGTACTATACTACTGTATTCATTTGAAACTTGGAATATATATGTTCACTTTCAAAAAAGCAACCAATTTTTCAAAGGGAGGGGCGATAACTCTGGATGTATATTTGTACGAACTAAGTCCCTTTTCTCTACTTCGGTTTTAAATCCATAATCTAGCTTTGGAAGATGTATGTGGTGCTCTTTTTCTGTATGTGACAGTTGATAGTCTTCTTCGACTTTTAATTCATTCCTTGTACTGACGCGGTGCCCCGGCTTTTCAGTCATATTTTCCACGCAAACTATACATTTCTAATGAAAACGCTATTTAAGGTAGTGGACCCGTAATAGTCTTGCAATTTTTCAGACATAATGAACTTTAACAGTGTTAACCGTGGTTTCTTATGAAAATCATTAAGAAACCTCGGATAACACTGTTTAAGATAATGACGTTCGAAACTTTGTGTATCTATTACGGGTTCAGTACCTTAAGTTGTACATGCATTCGGGTTTTGTGGAGATCGAAGAAGAATATCGATCAAACCTATTGCATCAGGATTTTAATCTACTTTTCTTGAAAACTTGACCTATCACCTCTGCATGGTCAATGAATTGTTCTATATACCATTTTTATAACGGCACAAATATAAAAAACAAAATATAATATTTTATCCGAGGAAAACATAAAACAAAATTTTAATTTTACTTGTTGCGTCAGTGTACGTTAATAAGTTAAATAATTTATAAACACAATTAGTGGGCCTCATTTTTGTATATTCCGAATGACCTCCAACCTTTCAATAGTAAAGAACCTTTGATACGAAATACATGTTGATTTACGAATTCTGTATGCCGTTAAAGAATCGTTAACACTGTGATTTATTTTTCCTAATTAAATTTCTGGCATTTTATGTCAATTTCATTGTGAAATTTACACTGAGTTACCTGCGAATCTGAAACTAACGAGGATTACGTGATAGGGGCGGGTTCATATACAGTCTGGAGATAGTATCTTACGTTCGATCTTTAATGGTTTATGACATTCGGAACATCGCTCGGACTTTTCCGTAAACTGGAAAGTACCTCGGACGTAAGTGTAGTAATGTTTGGTCATTTTTTCGGTAATTCGGCTCCTGGTGGTACTTAGGTTAATACGCTTGAAGAATAGTATATTCCTTTAATGGTTTCAGAACGTCTGTTGAGATCATTTTGGCATGTTATAATTTGAAAGCAAAACGCAGTAAAACACTGCGTTTTGTTTTCAAATTATAATATGCACAATTTCTTACCTTACGTTGATTTTATTTTTCGCAACGTCACCCTTGGTTATGTTTGTAACGTCATATAAACCCACGTGCGATATGACGCGCTTTCATGGCTGCGCCCTTATTACATATATGTATTCCCGAGGTCTATTCCGTAGAATCGCCGAGGGTTCCCGAGTGGGTTTATGATTGTCATGATTCGGTCCGCCCTAAAGGTGATATGTTTTGGGTATTTGATCAATAAGATATTTCAATCCTTGCTTTTTGTCTAAGAAATTCCGGGCCGTAACACTACCCATGGCGATGTCAATGTGTGCGCTCGTGTCGTCGTTTGCGAGGTTTGGCTAATTAATTCAATGGTTGAAGAGAATATTTTCTTTTTAGTACATCGATGATTGAAACGAAAATCTACTCATACTGATGTATGAATTTGCTCTGCTTCCATTTTTGGTGGACGTTTTTACGTCTAACAGTATTAGTGCGTAAGAAAAATGCGATCAGATGATAATAGCTTTCCAAACTCGGGTTCAGTTTTCTTTTCTTCAAGACTTGTTTCCGCCAGACAACTGTGCATTTTGAAAATGACATTATCCAAGAATTTTATACAATTTGTTGATTATTTAAAGACTCCTTTTAAATGTGAAATCAGCTGCCAATCCTCAACCACGCGTTTTAAACTTTCGAGCAAGAAGCTACAAGGCGGAATATCTTGAGATATAGAATTTCGATGATATCATTAACCTTGAAATTGCAATTGTATATGCGATATTTGATTTTCTGGGTATTGCGATGAGGAATTTTTAAAATCCGACCTCGAAGGTCCTGGAACCAATCTAATTTTCAAATTCTTTTTCGGTGGTCCCTTTTATGCGCGGCGGTTCACACATATTTCCAAAAAAAAAAAAAAAAAAAAAAAAACTCAGGTGTTTATGCCATATTCTATTCGTATAATGAACCGTTAACATATGCTTTACAAAAAGAGAATGCAATTCCTTTAAAGTTTGCATTGACATTGATACTTGTCGAAAATGGGTCGAAACATTTTACATTTATCATATACATTTACATAGTTAGTTTCTTTTTCGTCTAGTTATTTTTAACCGCATTTTCGTCAAAAACGTTCATCTACCGTACTATCAGTGCTTTGATTCTCTATTTTTTGTCAGCGGCGATTTGTAATATATTCAAATGGATCGTTTTATTTAGACATATTGACTGTTATGTATAATAGGAATTTGTTGTTTTTCTGTTGTATACTTTTGAAGTTTTTGATATTTCAAATGATAATTGTTTGATTTTGATAGTGCATGAAACACTTATTCATATCTATATGCAAAGCAAAACTTCAATCGGTTCAGTAAAAACTGAAATAGGGCCTTTACCTGAATAATTTGGTATTGTAATTGACATTTATATTTTTCGCCAATGTCAACCAAGGGTGCTAAAATCTTTATCAAAAATTACATGCAGGGATCCAAATATTTTGTGGATATCCGAAAGAGTGCTAGATTATATAATGCTATCTTTCTTAACTACGACTTGAAAGAATTCACGCTTAATTCAAAGAAGAACGTCGAATTCGCGTTCTAAAAAATACATATTTCTTTAATTACGTCATCTATATCTAATATTGAGCAAGAAATTATGATCAATCCTTTTATAATATGTTTACTGGTTGTACATATTTTCCAGTAAAACCCGTGAAAGTAGCCTAACGTTAAAGCCCCAACCTTAGGCTTTTAGAGATATTCCTAATAGCTCACAATTCCTATATAAGCTGTCGAAAACAAAACTAATCTCTTCTATTTAACTTTTTTTCCTAAATCCATAAAATCCATCGTTTGATAACGAAGAAAAATCTAGTTCTAATCCATTGTCCGGGAAAACCTTCTTTATGACAATAAAATTGACAATAGAGTAAAGAATCAATTCTTAAAAAATGCAAAATTTGTTATCTATAAAACAAGCAAAAATATGTTATTTCCAAAAAAAAAAAAAAAAAAAAAAAAAAAAAAAAAAAAAATAATAATATATAAAAAAAAGACCCTATGTACCTGTTTATGAAAACTATTCTCAAACAGATTTTTTATGCATTGAAGGCAATTGAAAAGGAAAACATTGAAGAAAAAAGAGAAATTGCTTGTTTCAAGCAATTTCACTCTTTTTCTCAATGTATTCTACACAGTTTGCAGCCTCTCTTCATTTTGTTAATTACAATCTGGATAAACAGCTGAAATTACATAGTGACGCCATTTATGTAGAACAGAACAGAACAAATCTTTTTTTTACATCCAAGTTCATTACTGTACAATAAGGACATACATAAACAAATACATGAGAAGAAACAGTTTGCAGCCTCTCTTCATTTTGTTAATTACAATCTGGATAACCAGCTGAAATTACATAGTGACGCCATTTATGTAGAACAGAACAGAACATTTTTTTTACATCCAAGTACATTACTGTACAATAAGGACATACATAAACAAATACATGAGAACAAAAAGGTAATTGGTTTTTTTTTCGGATAATGGACCATCTTTACACGATATGGTACGGTCCATATGTTCAGTGTTACCTTTGCCCTTTCTTTGATCAAGCTATAACTTGTCTCAACCCTTTTGGAAAAAATGGATATAAAAATCTAAATGACATAAGTTTGTTTCTTACCGGGGTGACATGAACATGCATCGTTGAACTCTGTCAGTATGTTGTAAATTATAATTTAAAATGGCCTAAGAATGCGGTAAGCCTCAGACAATTAGTGTGATGTCATAATTAGTTCATTGAGTGAAACAAGATGTTTAATTAGATACAGTTGGTTACATCGTTAAATTGACATTCATCTCAATCAAAACGATTCCAAATCGCTCGCTCATCGCTCCATTCATTCATTCCAAACACTCAATTAAACCATTCAAAAACGCTCCAAATCCATTGAAAAATATAGAATCAACAACGTCTCTCAAAATAAATTCGGATAGAGAAAAATCGCGATTTCACTGACATAATTCAAATTGTAAGGGTCTATTAGGTTCTTGAATAACCTAGAAGCTATCTATAGAACTTATATGCATATTTTATTAAAGGGAGGTAATCAGTATTGCATCCTGAACAAAATTTGCAATACTGGATTACTTCCCATTAAACTCACTCAAAACTCGCACCACACACTCATTCAATTTCATTCCTAGATCATTCCATATTCATTCACCTTGTCAATTTCACGATGTTGTTAACTGTGTACTAGCATAGAGTATAAATTTTGACTTCGGGGTTTGGATACATGAAAATGATACCCAAAGCCACTAATTGCGACACTACTTAAGAATCAATATTTCGGGGACCTTTTGCTCAGTTATTATTTGAGCAATTAACCACATGGTATAATTGACAAGGTGAATTGTTTTGGAAGGATTTTGGAATGAAATTTAATGAGTGAGATAAGCGAGTTTTGCACGAAAAAAAAAGTGATGTAATTTAATTTCATCAACTACGTTTCGATTGAACGAAATAAGCGATTTCCAACTACCATCCTTCAATAAAATCTACTAGTAGGTATTTTTCTGTTTTCTTTTTGGAGTGATTTTGAAATGAAATTGAATGAGTGTTTGGAGCCAGTCTTTAGTGAAATTAAAAAGGGAGATAACCCAGTATCGCGAATTTTGTTCATATATTTTTTTACTTAAGGGAGGTTACAGATATCGCTAATTTTGTTCATCTTAAACAGAATTAGCGATATCTTTTACCTCCCTTTAATAAAACATACCAAATTTCTGTTTTTGTGTCTTCATGGACCAACCAGACGCTTCAAATTTCACACCAGCCATTGAGATCGATGAATGATATGATCGAATCGAATTAAATGTTGATCGTTTTGAACAATTTCGAAGCGTTTCGGAAAATTTGGAGCGATTTTTTAAGCATAGGGGTGAGTTTTTTTTAATACATTGAAGGAAGCGCTGAGCGATCGATTTAGAATGGCTTTTATCTAGGTGAATGCCATAAATCAGCTTATTCTCGAAGCACTTCTCTTCAAGTTCTAGATGGATATCGTTTGACCAATGCTGATTTTTTCCTTTGCCATATTCACACACGATCTCATAAATTAAGCACTTGTTGATCCCATAATTATGATTTAATTTCTATTTG
This sequence comes from Fragum whitleyi, assembly GCA_948146395.1. NCBI lineage: Eukaryota > Metazoa > Mollusca > Bivalvia > Cardiida > Cardiidae > Fragum > Fragum whitleyi. Next base: position 52,609,827 of record OX411549.1, on the reverse strand, counting down.
ATTGGCACACAGGTGGCGCTGGCGGTACCTAGTCAAACAGCAGTCGTCTGCGATAAAAATATTATTCCATTTATTGCGCCATAAATCACAAGAGCAAACGGCATGTAATTATATCGTAATATCACAGCTCAATAAGGAGCGTTTTCGACAGTTCTACTATTATAAATAACACCAGGTGATTAATTTTAACCTTTGTGGGCGGTTATGAAATCGTAAATCTCCGTATTCAAGTTGTGGTTACAAGGTTTTATTTTGGCCGCTGATATATACGCAAAGAAAAAAAGTATTTCAACATCCGCTTTGAAATAAAGTAGCTCCAATCAAACGCGAACTGTGACAACTTGTTTTCAGCGCACCTTATTATCTCTAATGAACCTAAAAATGCAATTATTTACCAAATTCAGTTATTCCATGGAATTTATAACCGTTACAACAAGAGTACATTTTTCAACCGTTATAATAATTTTGCGAGTTTACTTTTCAATAGTTCTTTCAAATTTTAGTTGGTAATCATCGTTAACACGTGCAAATAACTGGATCCTAAAACCTAAAGGATTCACGAGCTTTGAGAGAGTGAACACGTTTCTTCGTTTGGTTACCAAGGCCTCGTAACTTCAGCTTGATTAAGCTGAAGTTACGAGGATTTGGTACCAATCTACGATTTAAGGTCTCGAGTTATTTATGTCGACTCTCATTAGAAGTTGGTTATTTTAGATAAAAGCTGATTTCCCTTAACCTTAAATGAAACGACCCGTTACTTAGGCTCCGCCCTGCCAGGGCATTAATCATGGATAATAATCATGGCGATAACTATAAAGTCAATATCGTGTATATATACAAGCACCCGCAATAACGGCATTTGCTCTTCTCCCCACACCCTAGATCAGACATCGTATAGCAGTTCCACCATTACTCTCTTCGCATCTGTCATAAAATTACTGTGGTTTTTTTTTAAAAAAATTGAAAATACTATAGGGGTATTCTCAAAACTGTTCTCTGACTAGTCGCTGAGTCCATTGCCTTAATTATATCGGGTATATTAAAAGCATAATATAGGAACGAAAACTGGAGTCCGTTTTACTAACTATCTTACGATCATTTATTTTTGCGTAAGTCAAAAATTAAAGTTGCTTCCACAGTAGAAACTATAAATATAGAATTCTTTTATGCATCATCTCATGTAATCGTCTTCTAAAGAAGATTCCAAAGAGATATTGCAAGACAAAATCTTACAATATATGAAAACATCAGGTAAGATTTGTTATTTTGACTTACGATTAATATTTTCGTAAGAAGTTTAGTAAAACAGGCCCCTGGTCCGTTCACTACAAATATGAAAAGTTCAGGTATTATTTAACACCTTGCGATTTAAGACAAGCAATAAATTACGTTTGAAAGGTAAATTGTAACTTTTTAATGATCTGTTTTAACCCGTTTTAACTATTGCAAAAATGGCACGGGAATCTAACCTATAGTACTTATTTTCGGCGACAAAAATAATGTCTCACATATGCTCTATGCGGATCAAGTCTGGATTTATTGAGACGTTGCAATATTTTTTTCCTTGTGCATATTCATTTTTTCAACATAAACGGTACAAAATTGATATTTTAATGTCGACAATATTTTTTTTTTCAAAATGTACATACAGCATTAATGACTTCCTATTTAATTATAATAACGCAAATGATATTTCGTGTAACACGTACTCGTATGTTTATTCTTTACAATTTCATAATTACCGGTAATTGAAACAAAAAGAACAATCTGCAGACGAACTTACTTCATTTTCGCAGACGTTTTTCCTGTAGCTGGAAGCGTCGTCTGATCCGCTTAGAAATGATTACATAAGTAAAGCTTTATTGTCTGACTCAACTTTGAAATTGTACCTTACAAGGTCAGGTCAAACGCTGTACATGTTTGAATGGAGTTTTACGCCACTGTCAACAATCTTTCAGATATACATGTATCGCGGCGGCTGGAGCGCCTACCAATTGATTCCGGGTATTTCTCTTATCACTACTAACATTACATTCTTTCTTATCCTCCAGCTGCTATCTCACATAGGTCTACGCTTATCAACCTATTTGTGAGAGATAAATAGTCGTAAAACGATGAGTGCGGCCGTCGGGGGACGAACCCAGGACCTCTAGAATGACCAATCGCTTGAGTGAGTGATTTTGATTTGTTTTGATCGGAATGATTGATTTCACGACGTGATTAACTGTATTTTATAGTAGATCGGCTATTTTCTTTTTATATTTGTTGCTGGCAAGGGGAGGGGGGGTGGGGTGACATTTTGGAATAGAAGACATTATTTCATTAACTGTCACATTTGATATTTTCTTATTTGTTTTTACTCTAAGACTTGAATCAAACTAATTTTCGGTTCTTTCTCGATTTGGGCGACCGAAAAGAAACAACTTCGAAAACGGTCTCTGTGTTATGTGGATTCAACCTAACCATGATGTGTTGCTGTTAATTACATTGTGAAATTGTGAAATTGACACTCATTCCGATCAAAACCGCCCTTAATCACCCGTCTCTCCATTAATTCATTCCAAACACTCACTCAAACCATTCAAAAATGCTCCAAATTGACTAAAATAATAAGATAAAAAACTACATTAAGAGTACAATCGCTGGAAAAAAAATCACGTCTTTACTGACATAATTGAAATTAAAAGCGCCTGATTTTGTCCATTTTGAAGAAATATGCTAATATTTATAGAACTTGAATGCATAATTTGTTAAAGGGAAGTAAAAAATATCGCTAATTTTGTTCAGTGAACAAAATTAGCGATATTGGATTACTTCCAATTAATTTCACCCAAAACTCACTCATCACACTCGTTCAATTACATTCTAAAATAAATACAAAATCAATCACCATGTCAATTTCACGATGTATTTAATTGTATTGCTCTTGTCTAGTTTTCGTGACCACATTTTTAGTACACCAATCTCTTAAAACATGTAGTATAATGGCGTATCCAGACGGTTTAGTCTGCAAACCCCAATCCGTAGCCTTATCATTTCATTTTGATAGGGAAATTCAATCAATTTGGTTAGTTAAGAAGGCAGAACGTGTATGCTGGATTTTGCGTGAAAAATAATAATACTAACACACACCCTACATGGTTGGTACTCATGGTCGAGTACCAACAATATAGGGCTAAGTCTTGGATCTTTTTTAGACTAGCTTTTTATCATCTTATCTGCACCTTCGCGAAAGAGCCCCTCTCCGTTTTAAAATCAATCGATCAATAAAGAATCTCTCCAATATTGAATAGATTGAGATTTCAATACAGACTTGGGTTTACATGCACCTATAAATCTCGGTAATTAACTTTCATCTCGTTAGAGAACAATGAACGTGGTTTTAACATTGATTTATTCGAAATATATTAGGTCATAGAAATCCATGCTACATTTTCGATCGAGTATATAGTTTGAGTCCGTTTCCTTGTGATAGATAAGGGAACTTGAGAGAGCGGGGATGATCTTAAACTATTTTCAGGAATGATATTTAACATTCCTAGATAGATAGGCCTTCAACACGAAGTCCAAAAACTCGAAACTTGTACAAATAATTAAGAGAACGCTCATGTAATGACAAATGTCAGATCTAGCAGTTAAATGGGATTTTCAGAGAAATCGTTATGATTTTTTCGTTGAGCCCGAGAGAAGTCGGAGGGACATAGCTGTTACAATAACGGCTCTTGGTGCGTTAAGGCGTGTCTGCGTGTGTTTGTTTGTCCGTCAGTCAGACATTGTCTGAGCAATTACTCCTACAACGTGTATCAAAATAGTTATCCACATCTTTACTCCATCAGGAGCAGACGAGCAACATATCCAGGATCAAGGTCACATCTATAAAATGAACTATTTGAACTGTTCCTGAGGTGCAAACATTGAGTAGCGTTGACAGCAACATGCTGAAAATGTGAAACTACCTGACGATCTACAGATACTTTGAGACCTTAGCAGCAATCTACTTAGCGCATATAATAGTAAAGACACTGGAAAGACTGTGCGGATGCATAGACTGTTCAGAGTCTTTGCTTTGCGCTCAGTATTTGAAATTGTAGAAAATCTCGCGCACAGGCTCAAATGTTAAATGTATAAGATAAGCTTTTCAAAGCTAGTCAAATTTTTGCAAGCTCGACAGCAATTGCCCTGTGACGACCTCTTAGACAAAGTGCTTATGTTATTTCAACATTCCATACATTTACTTTTCTGGTCCTCAATTGTAGATAAACAGAATTAATAAAGACGAACTAAGTAATTATCCCTTCTCCACAATCTATAGTTATCTTCTACGAATTCAAACTATGTCGTAAAATTGCCCTGGACTATGTAACTTTAATTAACAGTTATCCGAATTTACGTATTCATAGTGACATAGTCAACAATGGCGGATAATCATAGTTGATAAGCCAACCCCAATTTAAAGTGACCCCGAGATCATTTCACTAGGTTCCTATGGCATCCAAAAAGGGTAAGACCCACATGTTTAGGCAATGAACATATAGCAAAGTTCCACCGGTAGTTAAGGTTCATGTAAAGTGTTTGAGACCCAATTTTAAGGGCATTCATTTGCCAAGAAAAAGCAGTATGTCCATGTTATATATCAAAATGGAGCTATATATGAGCACAAGCAGTCATAAATGAATGAAGTGCCCTAAATATTGGGTCTCAAACACTTTACATGAACCTTAAACACAAATTGTATAAAACGGGGATTTTAGGGCATGAAATGTATGGCTAATTGTCTTTACTTATTTTCAATTTTTTATTTTACTGCAAGTAAAAGAATGTCGCGAAATTGACAATGTGATATTTGGGACTTTTTCGTTAATTTATTGATTGAATACAAAGAGAAAGTTTTTAATGGTATAAAAAGGATGTATAAGAACATCTCTCATTTCGTTTAAATTGAACGGAATGAGCGATGTTATATTACCGTCCTTTATTTTGATATGCATACTGTCTAAGATTAGATTTGCGTGTTTTCGTATATAATTTAGATGCTTCCAAATTAATGTTAGCTTATGCAATCTTGATATGCTTTGTGCGATTCAATTTAAGTATCACTGTGTTTTTGAGCATTTTTCTGGGCGTTTGGAACATTTTGAATGAAAATGTTTTTGATTTGGATGAACGTTAATATATCGATGGTATAAAACCCTTACTACGCATTTGATATATATATCCAGTAACATAATTAATGACAATCGAAAATTTCTCATAGTAGTTCGATTCATCCTGTTAATAGACTATTATCATTATTCACTCTCTAAACTGCGATTGATTATGCAGGCATGAATTTCGCTCATAGCTATCATATACGCAACGTGACTCATTTAACCTCGAATTTAAGCCATGGTCTCTTTGGCATGCTTTGTCAAATCGCGTCATCGTGAAAACATGAAAAGTGAAAACAATATCGACTTTAGTCAGATTGCGTAGACAAGATGTACAGGCTCTTTTTTTTTTTTTTATTTTCAGAATCTAGACCGGTCATTAAGAAGTTACTATTATTACACTGTTGGGGGTAATGATTCAATACCAAACACATTTTTAATTATTTTCAGTTAACAAGTGAATTTAGAGCTGTTTCAATTTGAAAGAACATTTTACCTAATTTAATTGAATTTGGGTGTATTTTCTTACGCTATAGTAGTGTTTATTTGCGCTATCCAGTCACAGTCAAAGTTAAGGCAATGACTTTCTAATTTTACAATGATACCTTCAATCGAAACAATTAGTCTTCTGAAATTTATCAAGGTGATCCGTCGTGATAAAAAGGTTCATCTGAGAACACCAATCAAAATATCTGAAAATGAAATTGGTTCCACTCGAGTTCAACGATAGGTCTCATTTCAAACATTATCATACAGGAAGGTAGAAAGACCATTTTAGATAAAGAACATTAGCTTCACGGTCAAATCAAACGCTTAAAATCAACACTAGCTATTAAAATTGTGTATCTGTTTGACCGATTTGGTTAAAATGTTAATCATTTTGAATGATTTCGAAGCGTTTTTGAGTTATTGGAGTGAGTGTTTGAAATGAATGATTAGAGCGCTGAGTGTGTGACTTTGAATGGTTTTGATAGAAATGGGTGTCAATTTCACGATGTGATTTACTGTAATGTCCGTGGTTCGAGCTCCGCTGTCGCCGGATGTGTTAATTGGCAAAACACTTAACAGTCAGCCCCAGTTCACCAAGCTGTAGAATTGGGTTTTTGTGGGTTTAATTCACTGCCTCTCTCTCAAGGACGTGAAAACATCAGGATTAAGTGTTCGAGGGCGACTCTTTAAACTGACGCTTTTGTCGCAATCGAACTAAAATAAATTAGTATAAACTTAACTAACTGTAACAGGTATAGAAAATGGTCAGGCTTAAAAATATGTACATGTTACGGAAATTTGGAAAGATACCAGAAATAGTAAATAGAGTGAAACAATATACAGATTTTATTGACGGGCTGTTAGGAAACAGGTGTTTTACAAGTGCATACGAAATACTTTTGGTACAAAAACTGCGTTCACTTTTCAATTCTTTTGATATTTAATGGTTTCTTTTTGCCTAAAAAAATTGTACATATACAGTCAAACCTGTGTTAGCGGCCACCTGTATTCAGCAAGCAACCTGTCTTAAGCAAGCGCCCACCAAGTTCCCAAATGAAACAATTGCACTAAAATTGACCTGTATTAAGCAAGCACCTGTCTTAAGCAAGCACCTTTTGAATGTCCCTTGGGTGCTTGCTTAAGACAGGTTTGACTGTACGCTGAACAACAAAGAAATGATTATTCATTTTACAATTTTAATCACGGTCACCAAATATCGACTCAAAAAAACAGGTCTTGAAAGTTTAAAATGGGTCTTCAATATGAGGAAACATGCACAAAGCTAAGACTCCGACCAGCCTGTACATCCGGATAGTCTGACTAGAGTCTTCTCTATGCGTTTAGTATGTAGATAAGGTCTCACAGTATCTGTAGACCATTACTAGGAAAGACCGGTGGTGACTGCTTTTATTCACACTTCACGCTTCAAACTTCAAACATATGATATTGAAATGTGAAGTGTGAAGTGTGAACTATGAAAAGTGAAGTGTGAAGTGTGAACTGTGAAGTGTAAATAAAAGAAGTCAACTTCACACTTCACACTTCAAAGTTCAAACTTCAAAACAACTTAATTTCATTCAATTTTCATTTTAAAATCATTCACAATGTCAAAGACTGATTATTTCTTTACAGCAGCGGATCCATAATTTCTAAACCGAGGGTTTGAACATACAAATTCTGGCAGAGACTATCTCATGTAAGTCCATAGGACTTTTTTGAAATCAATTCCAGAAAAGAAATGAAGACCGTTTTAAACGTTCTTCAATTCTTCTCTGAAGTTGACCCCAAAACCTTAAGATTGATTGATTAATTGAATGGAGTCTAACGCCACTTTCAACATTTATTCAGTTATATCGCGCCGACTGGAGCACCTAACAATATATTCCCGGTATTTCTCTCACCAGTACAACCATCACGTCCTTTCCTAGCCTCCAAGTGCTATCTCACATAGGTCCACGTTTATCAACCCATTGGTGAAAGACAAATTGTCGGAAATAATGAGTGCGGGATCTAACCCGGGACCTCTAGATTCACGGTCCGACGCGCTACCAACTGCGCTTTGACGGCGGTCAAAACCTTAAAAGGGGACCCTTATAAGCCTTGCTATTGAGTCCTTGGAACTATTCTCTGTTGACGCCGTTTACAAAACTTAGGGGTTTGTTTACCTACCTTTACCCGATTTTGATTTAATTTTCCATTGGCAATTAAAAATAGGCATCAGAGGGGGTTCGTTTGAACCCCTCAAACCCCCTCTGGATATGCCTCTGTCTTGTGTGAAGGAAAGCCGATAACTCGTCGACTGGAGACGAGCGAACAGAGAAAGCATCCCAGACGTAAAAGGATTAATTCCACACAAAACGAACGATATTAACGCCTCTAGTCAGACTTCTAAATGATAGAATTACAAGAACTCGCCAAATGATAAAAAACGTTATGTCTGACTTCCATGGTAAAATGTCTGTTTTCGGATTTGTCCCATGGGATTCGAGAATCTAATAATCGCCATCTTTAAATAAGGAATACATTTTTGAATACCCTGCAATTCCAAAAAAAAAAAATATTCTACGAAGAAACAGTGGAAGTGTGCTCTTAACGTATGAGACCTGTGTTCACAATGATGAAACATCCACTAACGTTTAATAAATATCATTACCGGCTTTGCACTTTGGTGCCCGTGCAAAGCGAGACTGTATTTCTTAGACGTTTCGCGAAAATGTTTACCTTTTCAAGGTTTCTTTATGCTTTGAAGACACATTTTTGTTAGTACCATACTAGGTACGAAATCAAAGTCAACAATACGTACACCAATCAGAAATATTTTGACAAGTAGCAAGTTGGCAAGTAGCTTGTGCTCAATTTTTAGACTTTATGTTTCCTTTCGTCTTTTAATTTCAAGCATTCTGATAGACCCTCACCAAACAGAGTGTCTAGTCTTTTACGTTTCATATTCCCATGAATACAACCAAAATATTCAATGGATGGATAAAACGCTGAATGCCGTACAAGGTCATTGATAGAATCAAGCAGTCTAGACTTCTCTAGTAGACACGGTTCTTGACAGGGGCTGTCAGCAAATAAATTGACGACTTGTTCACCTCAAACCAAGGTCGTGTTCACTTTGTCGAGACAATCTCCCCCATAGACTTGCCTCGTGTTTGTTGTACTTCCAACACAAGTCTTTGATGTCCAAATATCCTCATATCGATGGATAAAATGATGAATTCCTTACAAGGTCATCTATAGAATAAAGCAGTTTAGACATCTCTGGTAGACACGTTTCTTGACAGGGGCTGTCATTGAATCAATTGACGACTTGTTCACATCAAACCAAGGTCGTGTTCACTTTGACAGGACAGTCTCACCTATAGACTGGTCTCAGTCGTTTTTTGTTAGAATTTTCAGAAAGCATTTTTGTTGTAGTAACAACACAAACCTCTTTTATCATATTTCACATTAATAAGTTCTGGGAAAAAAACCTTTTCCGAGAGAGGGTTCTTAATTGAAAGATTTGTAATGGCTTTGTCACATTTAATTCCCTTTGAAAAAAAAAGGTGTAAAGAAGGTAGTCAGGCTATCTCCACACAAAAAAGCGCTACGTTCAGGAAGGAAATAATAGGACAAACAGTTTGCAAAATTTACACAGCTTACAAAGCAGGACAGAATTAGCAAACAGTTATCCACGTTTTGACATCTTGGACGATGGACAGGACTTCCATTTGCAAATAGCATAAGTCAGTAGTAACGCTTCTGGCTTGAACATTGATCTATATAATTCGTCAGTTTAAATCTGTATTTACGAGGTTTTAGAATTCAAACTCGCATATCTAGTGTTGAGGCTTATAACATAGTCTCTCAAAACTGCTATAGAACACCACAGAGGAAAAAAACACAAGAAATAAGGATATGCTAAAACCCAAGATCGAGTCTCTATTTTCTGAAGGAAAGTTATAATAATAATGATAACAATTTCTTTATTTAGAGACGGTAGCTCACTAAGTTAACATCATATACAAATAAATGAATTAAAAAAAAACTTATTTACAATGAGGCCTTCTGTGAAAAAAGAAAGTACATGTAATATGACAATGATATTGAAACCGTAATTGGTTCGATAATTTAAGAAAACAATGAAATGAAATGAATATATGTCAGCAGTTTGTAAAACAATTTTGATACTATTCAAGATTGAAATTGGTCGATAGTTGTTGGGATCGGTTTTATTAAAATTAACTTTAACCTGTAGTAAAAAATTTTTAAATCAAAAGAACGCATTGAATCCTTCGGATAACGCCCGGACCCTTTTTATGGAAATATAAATAATTACTTGGTTCCAAAATGAATAAGGCTTGTTCTTTAATAAACATAACACGATATTATGGTTTGTTTGAAAAATAAACAAAACTTCGATAATTTACTGTAATTGAATCTGCGAAAAGTAGCCATATTTTTACGCCGACGTCTCATTGTGCGAAATAATGTCTTTTTGTGCTCCGCAATAACTAACATCCCTTTACAAAATTGTATTATTTACTGCATAATCCCCTAGATTAGTTTTATTTCAGTTCCATAGATATGAGTGAATGTAGACGTGTGGTTTCCACAATCCTTAGACAAACAATACAATACAATACAATACAATAAAATAAAATACAATACAATACAATACAATACAATACAATACAATACAATACAATACAATACAATACAATACAGATTCTTTATTTCATATTAAAAACGCCCAAAATGAGCAGAAAATTTTATGTTCAATCAACTTTAAAAAACATCAAACGCATGAACATGTCAACAGATAACACATACAGGAACGTTGCCGTTGGCTCACAGATAGCTACACACAATGGGTCATTTGATAAAGGAAGGAATGAAAAAAATATATAAACTATTTTTTCCTTTTATCAACGAGTTTAATGATTAAATTATTAATATTTCTTGGTATGAAAATATCTTTTGAGCTCAGCAACCACATGAAAAGTTCATATGTATTTAGGTTTGATAGATTTTTGTATTGGGCCAAAAATCTAGAAAGAGTACAGGATCTTTCTCCTTTAATATAGGAGCATTTAAGGAGAAAGTGAATTTCATCCTCTTTTCCCCTTCAATTTTGTGATGTCGCCTATTTATGTATTAGACGATGTGGACGAACTATCCGAACGACGCTCGTACGTCATTATGACTTTATGTTTGTGCTGTAACACCGTAAAATTTGCATTTTTTTTTTATTATCATCTATTCTCTTTTGAGACTTAATCGAAGCGACGGAATCAAATATTGCATGTTTATAAATTATTGGTAACCCGAAATTTTACGGACTTGGTAGATGAATACCATCATCAATTAACAAAATATCATAGAACGATCAGATCACCTGATAAATAAAATAAATAACTTTTGAAAGGGACACTGAAGCCAACATTTTAGATTTATGACCAATCTACAGGGAATCTATTCTCACAGGCGAGACACGATCATCACCCATAAACTATTTGTTTCCAATAACGGTTAGTCATCGATGAATTTTTGTCTACATTTTATGATATTTGTCGGTGAGTCATTCTTCACAGGAGGTTGGTTCATATATGTGACCCATCACGCGAAAAGGGACCATCTGGGTAGTGTGTGAAGTGTCGACCATGGTCAGACTGCGCGGACTGCGTAGACTGACCGGGGACATAACCTTTCGAATAAGACATACATGTATTTTCTGAGTTTTGAATGGTCCTCCAACATTCATTTGAAATTTATTAGAAATGTCATATCTAATTGGCCCTTGTTTTGGATCATATTTAAATTACGTATGCTGATTGTGCGTAGTGCCAGTATGGTCTTTTTTCGCCCGACAGACCATAAATCGTCGGCACATTGTCAACATTCTTATGCTTTTGCAAACAGTATATAAATATATAGCGTCCATGTCGCAAAGTGTCGTATGTACGATTCATTACTTTCTAGACGTCTTTTAGTATTTTCTTCTTTTATTACGCTGATTGAGCTTTCAAGTAAAAAAGAGAACATACACACATTTTAAACATTTTGATGATGCTGAAGCAAACTGTATATTAAAGCTTCGATACTATGGTTTAGTATCTATGTTCATTATGTTTTTTTAGTTATGTTTCTTTTTTCATAATGACAGACCCTTCAAAATATAAATCATCTACTAATTTGCTGCATTTATTTTTAGCAATTTATATATAAAAGTCGCGATGTTATGGCAAAGTATCTTATGTCCAGTTCAGTACTACTAGATGTGTTTTTTGTACCGCTTCTTCTTTCATACTGATAGGCCTTTCAAAATACAAATCATCGACGTATTTTCTACATTCATATGCTGAAGCAAACTTTAAAAAAATCTTCCATACGATTTGGTACTACTAAATGTCTTTTAATATCGCTTTTTTATGCTGATAGGCCTTTCAAAATACAAAAGGCACATTGTCAACAAACAATCTTATTCTCAAGCAACCTGAAAATAAAAGCTTCAATGGCAAAGTATCATATGTTCATTCAGTACTTCCAAACGTTTACTAGCATTGCTTCTTTTTTCATGCTGATAGCCCTTTCAAAAAACAAAGTAATCGACGCATTTTCAACATTATTATGTTTAAGCAAACTATGAGATTAATTTTGATTACACAGCTATTTTGTAAGCTTCTCCCAAAAAAGTCCCGTAAGAAAACTGCTTCAATATTGATAAATCTTTACATTTTCGCTTCATGATATTAAATTATAGGATGTGAAGATAATTGTTGTTGATTTCATAGAGGTGTGAAACTAAAAACCTCATCACACTCACGTATGAATCCGCATCGCGTATTAATATAATGTGATAAGATTTTTGTTTCATAACTCAATGAAATAAACAAATACTCTCTTTATCTTTTAAATAATCAACGTCAAAATAGCATTATAAATGCCGAAATGGCCGCCATCATCGCGCAGATGGTAGCGCACCAAACTCATAATCTTTAATCATATGGTGTCATGGGTTCGATTACCATTGACTGCGTATATGTGAACCTTCACGCGAAAAGAGACCATGTAGGTAGTGCGTAAAGTGTCGACCCTAGTCAGACTGCGCGGACTGCGCGGACTGCGCGGACTGCGCAGACTGACTAGGATCGAAAACTTTCCTACTTTGATGAATCTTCTACATCTAGAATGACCAATCTACCTTTCTGTGATAAAATTTTCGAAATTCGACTTCTAGCTGACCTGTACTAGAACCAATCGCTTTATCACACAATCATTTTAAGAAGTTCCAAGATGATCCCTCTTCGCGTGACGGGTCTCAATTATCCACCCCAGAATTTGTCCCCTGTCATTTCATGGATTATCGAAGACATAAGTGGAATAGTATTAGCAGGCAATGACAGGATGCCAAGGTAGTACTGGTTGACTCACGCAAATGAAATATGACAGAAAAAACTGCGAAAAGAAAAGTTAAACTTCACTCCAATCAAAATACAAACAGAAAATAAATCATTAATCGAACCTGTCAGTATCTATAAGCTATGAAAGCAGTGGCATCGTAACCCAGATTACTTCAGAATGTATCACGTTTCTGCTACAATTAACGTCAAACATAGCAGTATTAATGGCAACATGGTTTATTATACTGGTGTAAAAATACACCGAATATTGCAAAAAATTATAACATTGTCATCATAAAAATTTACGACTTCTGAATAATATTTGCTGCGGCGGTTTTTTTTTCTCTCTCCATTTTTTGTATGTGTGACTCTATGACAAAATATGTTTTTATAATGATTAACTGAATTTGCATGAAAATGGTTGGCAAACAAATATTTATAACCTTTATGTACTTAGAGTGAGCAACATCGTGAATTTGTTGTTCGGGTGTCACCAGATAATAGAAACCCACGATGCTTTAATTGACACGAATGAAACGGTTTTTTTTAATGATTTTGTGATTTTTTTTTATTTTAAATGATTTTAGAGCGTTTATAAAAGGTTTGATTGAGCGTTTGGAAGGAGTGAATGGAGCGCTGAGTGGGCGATTTAGAATGGTTTTGATCGGAAAGACAGTCAATAGGTTTCGTGTAAATTACAGAAGCGATTTTAGATTTGCTATAGATTACAGAAATGGAAATTAGTTTACAGATGATAACCATATTGTGTCAAACTACTGTTTGTGAGAAATGGCAGTAATGTTTAACAAACACATCTTATTTCCGTTCAGTGTGCATAGCGCACACGTATCAATACGCTATATAGTTATAACGTCGTGAAATTGACACTCATTTCGATCAAAACCGTTCAAAATCGTTCACTCAAGACTCCATTCATTCATTCCAAACACTCACTCAAATCGATCAGAAATGTTCCGAGATCTTTAGAAAACATTTCGAAATCAACTAAGACGATAAACCTTTAATTCAAATCGGTCAAATAATTCTATGACTTGGCTCTTGTGGATTTTTGTAGTGTCTTATTGGTCCACTAACACGCACAAATGGAAAATTACGTATATTTTGTTAAAGGGGGTAATACAGGTCGCTAATTTAGTTAATCCTTAACAAAATTAGCGCTATTGGATTACATTCTTTGAATTAAACTCAAAACTCGCTCCATCAACACATTCCAAGTTCATCCCAAAATCATTCCAAAATCATTCATCTTGTCAATTTAACGATGTTCTTAACTGTACATTTGCACGATCTTTTGAAATGCAAGGTTTTATTGAAAAGGAAATGTCCACTCGAACACTTTAAAATGTGTTTTTCTTGTAATAAATATCTCTCGTTTTTTTGTTGAATAATCATCGTAATATCATGTTATGATTTGACAGAAACTGTCAAAAACAGTCAAAATGTGACAGTTTCAACAATATTCTAGTTTATTGCATTCCGACAGGAAGATCTGCAAAAACAGACGAAACAACGACGTATTATGTAATCTTTTCAGCTAAGCTGACTAGGCCTATGTGTTTTTTGTTATATTGTGCTTTGAATTCAGTTATTGGACCAAAAAGTACCTAATATTTCGGAACTCATTATCTTTCAAAACGTTTACAGAGGTTTCCTAATGAAAGCATTAGGAAACTTCGGTAAACACTGTTAAAGTTGATTACTTCCGGAACGATGCGGATTTATAAAGGATCCACTACTTTAACAGGTCCGTGAAGTTGGCAGCCTAGCAGCCTAGCAGCCTAGCAGAGTGAAGTTGGCAGCCTAGCAGCCTAGCAGCCTAGCAGACTGAATTTTTTTTTATCAAATTTATTGATATATAACACTAGTATTAAACACTAGAAGTCACGTCAAACCGAAAACACTGAAAATCTAGCGAATGTAGAACTGTTCCGGATAAATCACGTTATTCAACTTTTCCGACCAAAATGTCCCGAAAATTGCCCGCAACATATCAATCTCGCCCTAACAAAAATGAGAACTTTAATCTTTTGAAAAAAAAAAACGAAAGTGATCATTTTAGGATGCTACGCTGCTAGACTGCTGGAAATGTGTAGTTGGCAGTCTGGCAGCCTAGCAGCCTAGCAGCCTAGCAGAGTGAAGTTGGCAGCCTAGCAGCCTAGCAGCCTAGCAGCCTAGCAGACTGAAATTTTTTTTATCAAATTTATTGATATATAACACTAGTATTAAACACTAGAAGTCACTTCAAACCGTAAACACTGAAATTCTAGTGAATGAAGATTTGTTCCGGATATATCACGTTATTCAACTTTTCCGACCAAAATGTCCGAAAATTGCCCGCAACATATCAATCTCGCCCTAACAAATATGAGAACTTTAATCTTTTGATAAAAAAAAACGATATTGGTCATTTTAGTATGCTACGCCGCTAGACTGCTGGAAATGTGAAGTTTGCAGTCTGGCAGCCTAGCAGCCTAGCAGCCTAGCAGAGTGAAGTTGGCAGCCTAGCAGCCTAGCAGCCTAGCAGACTAAAATTTTTTTTATCAAATTTATTGATATATAACCCTAGTATTAAACACTAGAAGTCACGTCAAACCGAAAACACTGAAATTCTAGTGAATGTAGAACTGTTCCGGATAAATCACGTTATTCAACTTTTCCGACCAAAATGTCCCGAAAATTGCCCGCAACATATCGATCTCGCCCTAACAAATATAAGAACTTTAATCTTGTGATAAAAAAACGATAGTGGTCGTTTGAGGATGCTACGCTGCTAGACTGCTGGAAATGTGAAGTTGGCAGTCTGGCAGCCTAGCAGCCTAGCAGCCTAGCAGAGTGAAGTTGGCAGCCTAGCAGCCTAGCAGCCTAGCAGACTAAATTTTTTTTATCAAATTTATTGATATATAACCCTAGTATTAAACACTAGAAGTCACTTCAAACCGTAAACACTGAAATTCTAGTGAATGTAGAACAGTTCCGGATATATCACGTTATTCAACTTTTCCGACCAAAATGTCCTGAAAATTGCCCGCAACATATCAATATCGCCCTAACAAATATGGGAACTTTAGTCTTTTGATAAAAAAAAACTATAGTGGTCGTTTGAGGATGCTACGCTGCTAGACTGCTGGAAATGTGAAGTTGGCAGTCTGGCAGCCTAGCAGCCTAGCAGCCTAGCAGAGTGAAGTTGGCAGCCTAGCAGCCTAGCAGCCTAGCAGACTAAAAATTTTTTTTATCAAATTTATTGATATATAACCCTAGTATTAAACACTAGAAGTCACTTCAAAACGTAAACACTAAAATTCTAGTGAATGTAGAACTGTTCCGGATATATCACGTTATTCAACTTTTCCGACCAAAATGTCCCGAAAATTGCCCGCAACATATCGATCTCGCCCTATCAAATATGAGAACTTTAATCTTTTGATAAAAAAACGATAGTCGTCATTTTAGTATGCTACGCCGCTAGACTGCTGGAAATGTGAAGTTTGCAGTCTGGCAGCCTAGCAGCCTAGCAGCCTAGCAGAGTGAAGTTGGCAGCCTAGCAGCCTAGCAGACTAAAATTTTTTTTTATCAAATTTATTGATATATAACCCTAGTATTAAACACTAGAAGTCACGTCAAACCGAAAACACTGAAATTCTAGTGAATGTAGAACTGTTCCGGATAAATCACGTTATTCAACTTTTCCGACCAAAATGTCCCGAAAATTGCCCGCAACATATCGATCTCGCCCTAACAAATATAAGAACTTTAATCTTTTGATAAAAAAACGATAGTCGTTTGAGGATGCTACGCTGCTAGACTGCCGGAAATGTGAAGTTGGCAGTCTGGCAGCCTAGCAGCCTAGCAGCCTAGCAGAGTGAAGTTGGCAGCCTAGCAGCCTAGCAGCCTAGCAGACTAAAATTTTTTTTATCAAATTTATTGATATATAACCCTAGTATTAAACACTAGAAGTCACTTCAAACCGTAAACACTGAAATTCTAGTGAATGTAGAACTGTTCCGGATATATCACGTTATTCAACTTTTCCGACCAAAATATCCCGAAAATTGCCCGCAACATATCAATATCGCCTTAACAAAAATGGGAACTTTAGTCTTTTGATAAAAAAACGAAAGTGGTCATTTTAGTATGCTACGCCGCTAGACTGCTGGAAATGTGAAGTTGGCAGTCTGGCAGCCTAGCAGCCTAGCAGCCTAGCAGAGTGAAGTTGGCAGCCTAGCAGCCTAGCAGACTAAAATTTTTTTTTATCAAATTTATTGATATATAACCCTAGTATTAAACACTAGAAGTCACGTCAAACCGAAAACACTGAAATTCTAGTGAATGTAGAACTGTTCCGGATAAATCACGTTATTCAACTTTTCCGACCAAAATGTCCCGAAAATTGCCCGCAACATATCGATCTCGCCCTAACAAATATAAGAACTTTAATCTTTTGATAAAAAAACGATAGTGGTCGTTTGAGGATGCTACGCTGCTAGACTGCCGGAAATGTGAAGTTGGCAGTCTGGCAGCCTAGCAGCCTAGCAGCCTAGCAGAGTGAAGTTGGCAGCCTAGCAGCCTAGCAGACTAACAATTTTTTTTATCAAATTTATTGATATATAACCCTAGTATTAAACACTAGAAGTCACTTCAAACCGTAAACACTGAAATTCTAGTGAATGTAGAACTGTTCCGGATATATCACGTTATTCAACTTTTCCGACCAAAATGTCCCGAAAATTGCCCGCAACATATCAATATCGCCCTAACAATAATGGGAACTTTAGTCTTTTGATAAAAAAAACGAAAGTGGTCATTTTAGTATGCTACGCCGCTAGACTGCTAGAAATGTGAAGTTGGCAGTCTGGCAGCCTAGCAGCCTAGCAGAGTGAAGTTGGCAGCCTAGCAGCCTAGCAGCCTAGCAGACTAAAAATTTTTTTATCAAATTTATTGATATATAACACTAGTATTAAACACTAGAAGTCACTTCAAACCGTAAACACTAAAATTCTAGTGAATGTAGAACTGTTCCGGATAAATCACGTTATTCAACTTTTCCGACCAAAATGTCCCGAAAATTGCCCGCAACATATCAATCTCGCCCTAACAAATATGAGAACTTTAATCTATTGATAAAAAAACGATAGTGGTCATTTTAGTATGCTACGCCGCTAGACTGCTTGAAATGTGAAGTTTGCAGTCTGGCAGCCTAGCAGCCTAGCAGCCTAGCAGAGTGAAGTTGGCAGCCTAGCAGCCTAGCAGCCTAGCAGACTAAAATTTTTTTATCAAATTTATTGATATATAACCCTAGTATTAAACACTAGAAGTCACGTCAAACCGAAAACACTGAAATTCTAGTGAATGTAGAACTGTTCCGGATAAATCACGTTATTCAACTTTTCCGACCAAAATGTCCCGAAAATTGCCCGCAAAATATCGATCTCGCCCTAACAAATATAAGAACTTTAATCTTTTGATAAAAAAACGATAGTGGTCGTTTGAGGATGCTACGCTGCTAGACTGCCGGAAATGTGAATTTGGCAGTCTGGCAGCCTAGCAGCCTAGCAGCCTAGCAGAGTGAAGTTGGCAGCCTAGCAGCCTAGCAGACTAAAATTTTTAATCAAATTTATTGATATATAACCCTAGTATTAAACACTAGAAGTCACTTCAAACCGTAAACACTGAAACTGTTCATATTGAAAGCTGTCAGTACCTTCATTGGTTCAGAATAACAGTATGATCGCGAACGCTTCACTCTTAGATACGCTTCGCTTTGTTGTGGAGGGTATAATTTCTGATTCGCTTGCAGATGCCTTTTTTCCTGAGCATTGGACAGGTCACAGGACTATCGCGTAGGCGCCTCCTATTTTTTATTTTTCGATTAGAAAGAATACAACGCTAGCGTTGTACTTGTCTTCTTATCACCTGCGAAGCGAAATGTCGACGACTGGTCGCCAAAATCTGACGGAAAAGGACAAAAAAAATATAGAAATATGAGAAAAAGAATAAAAAGAAGATGGTCGGGGGATTAAGTCGCTGACTAGATCGTTAAATTTCAATTTTTAGTTAAAGTTTATCGACACGTCAACGATCTAAGAGAAATCCTATGTATCGTTGATTTGACACATTTGTCACAAACTTCTTGTAGAACGTTGCCGACTGCTTTTCGAAATAGAACGGTGAGG
The DNA here is from genome assembly GCA_948146395.1 of Fragum whitleyi. Taxonomy (NCBI): domain Eukaryota; kingdom Metazoa; phylum Mollusca; class Bivalvia; order Cardiida; family Cardiidae; genus Fragum; species Fragum whitleyi. The sequence continues at coordinate 52,590,612 of OX411549.1, read as the reverse complement.
CCCTCGCTACATCGAACAATCTGACGTACATGTATGATATCTGTTAAGAAAAGTATTGGTATTTGTGATATTAAATCATATCTAAAATATTACCTTGTTTTATTCAAAATAGTTTTATTCGAATGAAATGATAATATAGATAAGATTTAGATGTAGTTGAGAAATTTGTATTACCTTGTAACGTGTCGTTTTGGAAAACGTTGACAGTAGGTTCAGGGCAACTTGCTAGAAAACTGTTCATATTGAAAGCTGTCAGTACCCTCATTGGTTCAGAATAACAGTATGATCGCGAACGCCTCACTCTTAGATACGCTTCGCTTTGTTGTGGAGGGTACAATTTCTGATGCGCTTGCAGATGCCTTTTTTCCTGAGCATTGGACAGGTCACAGTCTTTGGATGCTGAAGGTGTTGAAATCAAACCTTTCGTATTATAAAATAAAACGCCACAAATAGGACCATGTGCAGGAAAACCTGAGCATTCCTTGACGCGAACATTTTGAGAGACTTTTGAAAAAAAATGCTTCACAAATAGGGTACAATCATTTCAAAATACCGTGTTTCTTGCTCTTTGATTCGTTATAATTTACCTTTAAATCTATAATTATGTCTTAACTTCTACTATTTTACCTATTTTTCTTCTTTTTATTAAAATGTAATAAATAAACTGCTTTTCGCCAAACTGTAACTTGATAAGGACCATTATTGGTACTTATCAAAAGGGACACGGACAAAAGCCCCCTAGGACAAACGCCCCCTGGGACGAAAGCCCCCATGGACAAAGCCCCATCGGACAAAAGCCACATGCCCTTAACTGAAAAGTGGACAAAAGCCACATAGACATAAAAAATGTTTTTTGTGTATGTGTGTGTGATTTTTTGAAAAAAGTCTTAAAAAGGTAATGACTTTTATAAGAATTTGTGAAAATTAATTTGTTTATTCTTCAAGGAAATGAATATTCAAGTAATTTTAAATGGAATTGCCGCTCGAGAGCCGTTAACCCTCCTAGCGATCGACCGCGATGCGGGGCAAATTTTGTGTCTTGGGAGCAAATCTAGGCTTAAAGAGCTGGGCTGTATTCGCTCCGCCGCTAAAACCGCGGCTCGATCGCGTCGAGGCGCTACTCCAACGAGAATCGCTGTAGCTCTGACGTTTTTCGCCGCTGCCCAACCAAACTCGCCGCGATTGTAACGACAACATAGGAATCGGTTCATTAGTTCGAGCCCTGCATCGAGTGTCTCACTCCCATAAACACTTCGCCTCGGCGCGAGCGGCTAACTGCCTGCCTAGCAACGGCTACTGAGCCGTCCTAAATCGCCGCTCGAGAGCCGTTAAACTGCCTATCGATCCACAGCGATGCGGGGCGAATTCCCGACTCTCGGAGCAAAACTACGCTTCGAAAGCAGAGCTGCACTCGCTCCGCCGCAAAAATCGCGGCTCCATCGAGTCGAGGCGCGACTCCAGCGCGAATCGCTGTAGCTCCGACGTTTTTCGCCGCAGCCCAACCAAACTCGCCACGACTGTAGCGCTTGAATAGGGCTACACGACAGACCTACAACATAGTAATCGGTCCATTGGTTCGAGCCCTGCATCGAGTGTCTCATTCCCGTGAACATTTCGCTCTGCGCGAGCGGCGCACTGCCCGCCTAGCGACGGCTACTGAGCCGTCCAAAAGCGTCGCTCGAGAGCCGTTAACCTGCCTGGCGATCGACCGCGATGCGGGGCAGATTCTGTGTCTTGGGAGCAAATCTACGCTTCAAGAGCAGAGCTGTTTATCGTTCCACCGCAAAATTCACGGCTCGATCACGTCGAGGCGCTACTCCAGCGCGACTCCCTGTAGCTGCGATACTATTCGCCGCAGCCGAACCAAACTCACCGCGATTGTAGCTCTTGAATAGCTCTTCACAACGGTACCTACCGCGATTCGGGACAGATTCTATGTCTTTGGAGCAAATCTACGCTTCAAGAGCCGAGCTGCACTCGCTCCGCCGCTCAAATCACAGCTCGATCGCGTCGAGGCGCGACTTCAGCGCGAATCGCTGTAGCTCCGACGTTTTTCGCCGCAGTCCAACCAAACTCGCCACGATTGTAGCGATTGAATAGGGCTACACGAAAGTACCTACAACATAGTAATCGGTCCATTGGTTCGAGCCCTGCATCGAGTGTCTCATTCCCGTAAACATTTTGCCTCTGCGCGGGCGGCCCACTGCCCGCCTAGCGACGGCTACTGAGCCGTCCAAAAGCGCCGCTCGAGAGCCGTAAACCTGCCTGGCGATCGACCGCGATGCGGGGCAGATTCTGTGTCTTGGGAGCTAATCTACGCTTCAAGAGCCGAGCTGTAATCGCTCCGCCGCTAAATTCACGGCTCGATCGCGTCGAGGCGCGACTCCAGCGCGACTCCCTGTAGCTGCGATACTATTCGCCGCAGCCCAACCAAACTCACCACGATTGTAACTCTTGAAAAGCTCTTCACGACGGTACTTACCACGATGCGGGGCAGATTCTATGTCTTTGGAGCATATCTATGCTTCAAGAGCCGTGCTGTTTTTGCTCCGCCGCTCAAATCACAGCTCGATCGCGTCGAGGCGCCACTCCAATGCGAATCGCTGTAGCTCCGATACTATACGCCGCAGTCCAACAAAACTCGCCACGATTGTAGTGCTTGAATAGGGCTACACGACGGTACCTACAACATAGTAATCGGTCCATTGGTTCGAGCCCTGCATCGAGTGTCTCACTCCCGTGAATACTTCGCCTCGGCTCGAGCGACCCACTGCCTGCCTTACAACCGCTACTGAGCCGTCCTAAATCGCCGCTCGAGAGCCGTTAAACGGCTTAGCGATCCACCGCGATGCGTGGCAAATTCCCGACTCTCGGAGCAAAACTCCGCTTCAAGAGCCGAGCTGTAATCGCTCTCCCGCTAAATTCACGGCTCGATCGCGTCGAGGCGCGACCACAGCGCCAATCGCTGTAGCTCCAACGCAATTCGCCGCAGCCCAACCAAACTCACCACGATTGTAGCCCTTGAATAGCGCAACACGTCGGTACCTACAATATAGGATTCCGTTTATTGGTTCGAGCTCGCATCGAGTGTCTAACTCCCGTGAATATTTCGCCTCGGCGCGAGCGGCTCACTGCCCGCCTAGCGACGGCTACTGAGCCGTCCAAAATCGCCGCTCGAGAGCCGTAAACCTGCCTAGTGATCGACCGCGATAGGGGCAGATTCTATGTCTTTGGAGCAAATCTACGCTTCAAGAGCCGAGCTGTTTTCGCTCCGCCGCTCAAATCACAGCTCGATCGCGTCGAGGCGCGACCACAGCGCCAATCGCTGTAGTTCCGACGTTTTTTACCGCAGCCCAACCAAACTCGCCACGATTGAAGCGCTTGAATGGGGCTTCACGACGGTACCTACTACATAGGAATCGGTCCATTGGTTACAGCCCTGCATCGAGAGTCTCACTCGCGTGAACATTTCGCCTCGGCGCGAGCGGCCCACTGCCTGCCTAGCGACGGCTACTGAGCCGTCCTCAATCGCCGCTCTAGAGCCGTTAACCTGCCTAGCGATCGATAGCTATGCGGGACAGATTCTGTGTCTTGAGAGCAAATCTACGCTTCAAGAGCCGAGCTGTTTTCGCTCCGCCGCTCAAATCACAGCTCGATCGCGTCGAGGGGCGACTCCAGCGCGAATCGCTGTAGTTCCGACGTTTTTTACCGAAGCCCAACCAAACTTGTCACGATTGAAGCGCTAGAATAGGGCTACACGACGGTACTTACAACATAGGAATCAGTCCATTGGTTCGAGCCCTGTATCGAGTGTCTCACTCCCGTGAACGTTTCGCCTCGGCGCGAGCGGCGCACTGCCCGCCTAGCGACGGCTACGGAGCCGTCAAAAATCGCCGCTCGAGAGCCGTTAACCTGCCTAGCGATTGACCGCGATGCGGGGCAAATTAAGTGTCTTGGGAGCATATCTACGCTTCAATAGCCGAGATTGATATGTTGCGGGCAATTTTCGGGACATTTTGGTCGGAAAATTTGAATAACGTGAGATATCCGGAACAAATCTACATTCACTAGAATTTCAGTGTTTACGGTTTGAAGTGACTTCTAGTGTTTAATACTAGGGTTATATATCAATAAATTTGATAAAAAAAAATTTCAGTCTGCTAGGCTGCTAGGCTGCCAACTTCACTCTGCTAGGCTGCTAGGCTGCCAGACTACCAACTTCACATTTCCAGCAGTCTAGCAGCGTAGCATACTAAAATGACCACTATCGTTTTTTTATCAAAAGATTAAAGTTCTTATATTTGTTAGGGCGATATTGATATGTTGCGGGCAATTTTCGGGACATTTTGGTCGGAAAAGTTGAATAACGTGATATATCCGGAACAGTATTACATTCACTAGAATGTCAGTGTTTACGGTTTGAAGTGACTTCTAGTGTTTAATACTAGGGTTATATATCAATAAATTTGATAAAAAAATTTTTAGTCTGCTAGGCTGCTAGGCTGCCAACTTCACTCTGCTAGGCTGCTAGGCTGCCAGACTGCCAACTTCACATTTCCAGCAGTCTAGCAGCGTAGCATCCTCAAACGACCACTATCGTTTTTTTATCAAAAGATTAAAGTTCTTATATTTGTTAGGGCGATATTGATATGTTGCGGGCAATTTTCGGGACATTTTGGTCGGAAAAGTTGAATAACGTGATATATCCGGAACAGTTCTACATTCACTAGAATTTCAGTGTTTACAGTTTGAAGTGACTTCTAGTGTTTAATACTTGGGTTATATATCAATAAATTTGATAAAAAAATTTTTAGTCTGCTAGGCTGCTAGGCTGCTAGGCTGCCAACTTCACTCTGCTAGGCTGCTAGGCTGCTAGGCTGCCAGACTGCCAACTACACATTTCCAGCAGTCTAGCAGCGTAGCATCCTCAAACGACCACTATCGTTTTTTTATCAAAAGATTAAAGTTCTTATATTTGTTAGGGCGAGATTGGTATGATGCGGGCAATTTTCGGGACATTTTGGTCGGAAATGTTGAATAACGTGATTTATCCGGAACAGTTCTACATTCGCTAGAATTTCAGTATTTTCGGTTTGACGTGACTTCTAGTGTTTAATACTAGTGTTATATATCAATAAATTTGATAAAAAAAATTCAGTCTGCTAGGCTGCTAGGCTGCCAACTTCACTCTGCTAGGCTGCTAGGCTGCTAGGCTGCCAGACTGCAAACTTCAAATTTCCAGCAGTCTAGCAGCGTAGCATCCTCTAACGACCACTATCGTTTTTTTATCAAAAGATTAAAGTTCTTATATTTGTTAGGGCGATATTGATATGTTGCGGGCAATTTTCGGGACATTTTGGTCGGAAAAGTTGAATAACGTGATATATCCGGAACAGTTCTACATTCACTAGAATTTCAGTGTTTACGGTTTGAAGTGACTTCTAGTGTTTAATACTAGGGTTATATATCAATAAATTTGATAAAAAATTTTTTAGTCTGCTAGGCTGCTAGGCTGCTAGGCTGCCAACTTCACTCTGCTAGGCTGCTAGGCTGCTAGGCTGCCAGACTGCCAACTACACATTTCCAGCAGTCTAGCAGCGTAGCATCCTCAAACGACCACTATCGTTTTTTTATCAAAAGATTAAAGTTCTTATATTTGTTAGGGCGAGATTGATATGTTGCGGGCAATTTTCGGGACATTTTGGTCGGAAAAGTTGAATAACGTGATTTATCCGGAACAGTTCTACATTCGCTAGAATTTCAGTATTTTCGGTTTGACGTGACTTCTAGTGTTTAATACTAGTGTTATATATCAATAAATTTGATAAAAAAAAAATCAGTCTGCTAGGCTGCTAGGCTGCTAGGCTGCCAACTTCACTCTGCTAGGCTGCTAGGCTGCTAGGCTGCCAACTTCACGGACCATACTTTAACTATAAAGTTGTGTGAATATGTTTTATATCAAATAAAACAATATTATAAAACCAAACTTTTATAAAACCAAAATATTTGAATGTAACACAATGCAAAGAAAACAAGGCATGAAACGGAAAATTTCACAAATCTAAGCCGAAACACAACCTTTCAAGATAAGCATGAGCAAAAAAAAAAAAAAAATATTATAAAAAAATGCAAGAATTCAAGGACAATGTGTGTTAATGCGGGATTGAACCGCGTAACCTATCTTGCGTTCAGGATAAAAACGTCCGGTTAACGTTCTAGTGAGTTCACGTTCAGAGCGGGGTTTACATGTTCTAATTTGTACTTACTGAGAAAATTAATATTTAGAAATAAAATGCTTTTTAAACCTATGGCTGTCAAACTTCAGACCTCTAACCCTTTTTAAGTGTTACCGTCAAAATTTTTGAAACGGAACTATGTCCGTCCTTCAAAAATTCACTTTTTATTTCATTAAGAAAAACAGTTCACTAGTGTTTTTTGCATACAATTTGAGACTTGGCAAAATGCTTTAAATCCTGGGACACATCCTACAAGAAAAACAATTTCAAAAAATTACGGGCGTTATTTGCCATGTGCTAAGGCAATTGCACTTTACCCCAATAAACGCAGTGAAAAAGACACTCATCCCTATAATATAAAAACCAATTATATGAAGAATATAATTATTTATATTGAGTAATGTATCGAGTATTGTATCTTAAAGCGAAAGACGCTAGTTAAAAAAATGCATCATAATAAATAATAGTAATAATCTTTACGATATAAATACATGCTGATTTTCCTTATATGTTTCCAAAAAACACCATTTCCCTGGTGAAATATATCTAAACAGTAAATGCAAAACAAGTACCTTGTTACGGATATTTTTTCGTATTCGAACACTCATTCGTTTACATTACAATAACGTTTGATGTAAGTGGGTTATGGAATTCTCGGTCAGTCATCTTTCTGTTGGACCCGTTAAAATAGTCTCCGACAAAGACATACGTACGGCTTATCAGCGTTTTCTTCTTTGTTCAAAAATAATATGCGAGAAAAAATTTAAAGAATTGTAATATTATAATCGCTTGAACACAATCAAATGTTCTCTATTCAACTTTTGCTAGGGATCAAAATGAATGCCAATGCATTTTCATTGAGAAATTTCTCTCTAACAAAATTAAGCTTTATCTAGTCTTTTTCATGTAGTACTCCTAGAGTTATCCCCCTTGATAGTCTGAAAAGCCATTGTGATGATGAAAACACGTGCCAAGTTTAAAAAAAGATCTCGTCACTGAAAACAAGGATTTAGCCAACAAACGCGATGACGCTACAGTTGAAAACATTGTGAATTGACAAGATGAATGATTTTGGAATGATTTCAGGATGAAATTGATTGAGTGTGTGGAGCGAGTTTTGAATGAAATTAAAGGGAGGTAAACCAATATTGGCTAATTTTGATCAAGTTGAACAAAATTAGCTATACTTATTACCTCCCTTTAATAAGATATACGTTATTTTCTGTTTATGTGTCTTGATGGACCAATTAGACAAATTTAAAAATCCTCACAAGCCAATAATACCATGGGATAATTAGATCGGTTTGGATAAAAAGTTTAAAATCTTGGTCGATTTCGAAATGTTTTTAAAGTTTTTTAAACGTTTTTGATCGATTTGATTGAGATGAATGTCGATTTCACGATGTTGTTAACTGTAACTATATCAAGTTTAAAACAAAAGTCTGACTATTTGATCTAAAAAAGACGACCTAACATTTTGATAGAAAATGGAAAACAACTGCATGGGATACACTCTATCCGATCTGAGCAAAAGTTGAGTTAATTTATATCATAAAAATGCTTCAGCGAAGATGATTTATTCCCGGTAAAGTGTTTACAGTCTAAGTGATTAGCCTAACAACAATGTTAGTAAGTGTCTTTCTATGAGCGATAAAGATAATAGAACGACAAGGCACCGATTACGAATTCATTAAGGTGACAGAAGGAATGTAGCAGATATGTTTTGAAAGCAAACTAATTATTTATTCAATTACTAGTGAGGTTTCTCTAGTGACGTGTTACAGAGAATCATAACGTTTAATGATATCTGCCTAGACTGGCCGCAGTCGTTTTTGTTAGCATTTTCAGAAAATGTTTTGTTTTAGGTCTATTACAAGCTTTATCAATCCAAGTTCATAGAAACAAGTGCTGAACAAAAACCTCTTCTTTTCAGAGACAGGGGACTTATGTAATTTATGTAATGACTGACACGTTTAATTCCCTTTGAAAAAAAAATACGGAGAGTCTGGCGGACAGTAATATCTGCCCTGCGTTCGCGATGGCCAAACGGCGCAAACCGTGCTAGTGCTCGTGCAAAGGGGTGTATAATTAGCAAACAGTTTGTAACATTTGGTTATCTTCGTCGAGGTTGGTAGAGTTTATTATGACGAAGCTTAGCCGATTTCGGGTCATATCGATTTTAACATTTTTCATCACGGGTTGACTAATTTAAGCAAACACGTTATTGGTTGTTTTCCTGGAAATACGTGTGTTCAATTCCTTGTTTTTTTTTTCAAATGTTCTAATGTTTTAGGTGCATATCTGATATACCTTACAAAAATCATGCTAACTCCAAGCGCAAGAATAAACTAAAATCAGTATGTCTCTGATTATGAAAGAAATTCGCAGGCTTTCTCAAGAAAATAGAACTCATTTTATTTTTACGAAATTCCAATGGCAAATGATTCCCATCTTATTTACATAATACATGGACCGACGCTTTGCACAACCCATAAAAAACTAAGCAAAGGTTTGACAAAAAGAGCATTTCTACAGTTAGTTACATAGTAAAATTGACATTCACCCCAATCAAAACCATTCTTAATCGCTCACTCAGCGCTCGATTAATTCATTCCAAACATTCACTCAAACCACTCAAAAACGCTCAAACCAATTAAAAAATATAGAATAAACAACGTCAATCAAAATATATTTTGATAGAGAAAAATCGCGATTTCACTGACATAATTCAAATTGTTAGTTTCTCATAGATTCTTGAAGAAATGGGAAGCAATGTATAGAACTTGTATGCGTTTTTATTAAAGGGAGGTAATCAATATCGCCAATTTTGTTCATCCTGAACAAAATTTGCGATATAAGATTACCCCCACTACTTTCACTAAAAACTCGCTCCACACACTCATACAATTTCATTCCTAAATCATTCCAAAATCATCCACATTGTCAATTTTACGATCTTGTTAACTGTACTTAAACATGGAGTTCACCTGAATTTATTGCCATCAAAGAAACGCCCCTTAATTTGCACAAACGTATTTGAATAATGCCACGTTTCTTTTGTGTTCATATTTTTTTTGAAAGTAGAATAAAAGTTTGTCTCTTTTCTTTTTAGAGCAAGCAAATTCATAAAAATGCGTGCAGCATTATTCACCGTAATTCGAAATGGTCTTTTTTTCCTGTGATCGGTCACCGATTCAATTTCTGGGCTCGAGTTTGGGGTCATAAAAAAGATGATATGCAATTCATGAGCACCGTGTTTTGTTCATTTCTATCTTTTTGCTGTAAAATTTACATTTTTATGCAGATGTTCTCTGATGAGCAGATTACGCGTGACATCAAATTTCCTTTGTGTAAAGAGAACAGGCAACTGCATCACTACTGCAAAGACAGAGAATTATTGATGTCTTTACCATAATGCAGTCTTTCTTGAAATATATATTTTAGCCAGTGCAGAACAATTCCACCAATTATTTATGAACACCCGTGCACTCACAGACTGATTAGAGGCTTCACTATAAGTTCAATGCATTACATATGAACCTGTGAGTATCGCTCTCAAATTGACGAATTTTTTCGATCCGGACTAGTCAACATCAGGCCTTAACGGTCAATTGTTTCATTTGTTTTGTAATTTTTGGAAACGTCACTCATAAGCTCATTTCGAAGCCTCAGTGCGAAACAGTTGCAACTCCCTATATATCTATAGGGAGTCACAACTGTTTCACGTTGAGCTATGGATTTATGAATTAATTTTCATGAATTTTCTGAAAAAAAACACAAAAAAACTGGTAAACTCCCTGGTATGACAGATTTAAGCTTTCTTGTGTTCTTTTTACGCTATTTTGACGTCATCTGACCGGACCCATACCACAGAGTCGCTAAATGACACTTTGTATATTTGTTTTGATGATGTTTGACATAGCTTTAAACAATCTTTTAATCAAATCGCGGCGGCTGTAGTACATAACGATTGATTCCATGTATTTCTCGCATCAGTTCTACCATTGTATACTTTTTTAGCTTAGTTAATTTTAGTTCGACCGAGACGAAAAATTAAGCTTACAGAGTCGCTCTAGAACACTCAATCCAGATGTTTTCACGTCTCCTGAGAGAGAGGAAGTAGTTTAAACCCACTTTGGTTTAAGATTCTTAATCAAATTGACGCGCTTTTATAGGTCACGTATAGACGAAAACAGTTCGTCTTATATCCAGATTTTATTCTTGTTAGATCAATAAATGATTCATTTTTTGAAAACAAATGCAATATTTTCCAGCACTCGTGAAAATATAGCATAAGTCGTTCGTTGGACGAAAGGTAAAATGATGTTACACTGAAACAAACAATTATCGTTGACGCATTTTTAAGATTAATCAAGGTGAATTGAGGAAGGGGAAAGGACACTGATTGATTGTGACAGGAAAATGTCTGACTTTTTACACTTGACGATTCGTAATGAAGTATTATTCATGGTGGTAGAATGTGAGTAAATTATGCCGAAGACTTTGTCGAAATATTTAGTTCATTCAGAAACAACAAGAAACGTATCTTGTAAGAGGAGTGAATCTGAAAAAAATCATTGTTAGAAAAATAGAATTATTGTGGCGTTTTTATTTCAATCAATTTTCAAATCATGGAGATGAATCATAGGATTACACATGTATAGATTATTTTAGTTTTTTAAGGTAGTGGACCCGTAATAGTTCCGCAACATTTCGGAAAGCATGATCTTTGACAATTTGACCGAGGTTTCCTCATGAAAATCATAAGGAAACCTCGGATGACACTGTATAAGTTCAATATCCCCAGGACGTTGCAGAACAGTTACAGGTCCACTACCTTAAATAGTAATAGCACGTACAAGTGTATGGCTAGCAGCATAAGCTTAAGGCAAAATATAATTGCGTCTGAAGCCCGAGGCGCCCCATATTTCGCCATTCTTGTAATATAAATCTTAGTTCGTAAGTTACTCCTGCGGCGGCCTAAACGGTGTCCAGTCGAACTTCACAAAGTTTAAGGGTACCGTTGCCAATAACACATGTAACCGTATCAATATATGGCTCCTGAGTGGGTTACCAATTGGCATTGTGTAAGTATAGGTCTAAATTCTGCCGAAAGTGGCGGATAACTGAACTCTGATCGAATAGGAGAAAAGTTTTGCAAGATTTGTGAAAAAACAAAACCATGCAGCCAACGAGCGAAATACAAAATTATTAAAAAATTACAACCTATTATACAAATTATCAAGTTTCCATCAAGTTTCCATTTCCCTTTCATGTTCGCAAGCTAATGGTTTTAAGCTCCACTATGTTCCTTAAGTACGAACATATTGTTCGCTAGGAACATAGTGGAGCTAGAACCCTTGGCTTGCGAAGATGTTTCCCTTTATATTATTTCTGATTTTTAAGGTTAACCTCAGTAGATTATCATGTAGGTCTTATAAGTATGACATACTGTCATTGCTAACCGATGTTTATTTTCATTTCAATTCTCAACGTCATGTCGAATCAAATTTCACCACACTTACTCCAATTTATGAACTATGGCAAGTCTTATGAATATTTGACATTCTATACGGACATACGAGGGATTTTTCCCACACGCTTTATTCTCGTCCCACTGATGAATTCAAAAACATCGAAAATTTGGCCGTCATTCCGATAAAAGTCATTCCAAAACATTCATTCATTCATTCATTCATTCATTCATTCATTCATTCATTCATTCATTCATTTATTCATTCATTCATTCATTCATTCATTCATTCATTCATTCATTCATTCATTCATTCATTCATTCATTCCAAACACTCACTGAAATAGATGATAAAACGGTCCAAAATCAATCGAAAATATTTCGAAATCGTTCAAGACGATCATAATTTTATTTAAAATGATCAAATTGTTTGACGATTTTATTGACTGGTTTAGATTTTAAAATGTTTGATAGAACCACAAAGACACACTAACAGAAAAGTACGTATATCTTTATTCAAAGGGGGGGGGGTAAAAAATATCGCTTTCTTTTTTTTCAAGATGAACAAAATAAAGCGATATTGGATTACCTCCCTTTAATTTCGTTCAAAACATCAGCTCTACACACTCATACAATTACTTTGCAAAATTATTTCAAAATCATTCATCTTGTGGTTTGTGGTATTCCCATGTCTGATTTGACGGACGCGGCCTTTTCTACTTGCAGAAAGTATATTTCCAAGGTGACTTGTCTTTGCATAAAGTGCCGGGGCGAATCTTGGAAATGGTGATAAATAGACTTAAAGAAATTTATTATCGTAATGTTTTTTTTAATTTGTTGAAAAAGGGATTTTAATGAAGAAAACGCTGAAAACCAGCATTTTCTTTCTTAAAAATGCTTTAGAGATATATATACTTATTTTCTTACCAACAAGCTCATATTCATTCCGGACAAGTAGAAAAATCATCTTTTACTTGTTCAGGGACAAAATGAGGCAATATAAGTTTCAACACCACTGTGCCTAATGATGTATGGATATTTCCGCATTGAAAGATGAACGATATCTTTCAAATTAGTAGCAAAAAGTCCTGATAGCCAAAACGCATTCAAAACACTAAAAGCAACAACATTATAATAATAATACATTCAATGTGTTTTTGTATTTATTATTGCTTCCAAATTCATGTGCTGAATTAAAAATTAAGCGACCAATTTTCTTTAGTAATCTTTAAAAAAAAAACCTTCGCCGAAAGCAAAATTTGTGAAAAAGTGGACATTCTTAAACCAAAAACTGAATCTTATTGAATCTTATGTTGTTCGAACATCATAGGATTCAGTTGGACTATAGAAACAATCTTATCAAAATGCTATCAAAATAGTCTGGCTTATATATCATGAAATAATGTATTAAGCACCCATTCTCATAATCGACTCGTTTTGGTTGTCCTCTAAGCGATCAGTAAATATAACTGGACTCAACTGTTTATTGCTTTCCCTTTTTTGAATGACAAATCAACCCATTATGATAAGCGAAAATAAAAGTTTCATGCGTCTAACTCACATTCCGTCGGCTGAGTCAAGTAAAGTTTCCTGAAATTTGCAACGGGTTATTATTTGTTTCTTAAATATTGGTCGCAGAAAAGTTTACTGAATTTAATGCTAAAAGTATTCGAATATCTTAACCCGAGGACGTTTCGGCGCTAGTTAAACAGCAAAGAATATGACAAGTTGAGCTGGGGCGAGTAGAAACTTTATACCCGAGTACCCATGATTTCGCTACTCGCGAGAACTCGAGTACCCGATGATTACTGTCCACATATTTATTTTATAAACTGAATACAAAGGCGAATCAAGAATCTTTAAGGGACGCAAGTATTGTCAATCTGTGACCTACAAATAAGAAGCCAGGTCCCCAAAACTATCTGATTTTAGTCCGTATGACTATCTGGAAATCAACGTCAGAAATGAACTGAAGACGGTTTTAAACAGTCTTCAATTCTTTTCTGAATTTGATCCGCAAAAAGTACATGGCGCTTATGAAAAGGTTATGGGTAATAATTCAGGACTCTGGTAAGATTTTGGTTTAACCCTATTTATCTTACATCGTCTCGGAAACAAGTTCTTACAACTTAGATTAATTCCTCTCGATTCTGCTTCCTGGAAAATTCACCAGTACTCGCGCCGACTGTGTGGGCCAATGACAGAACAAAGATCGAAAGCCGCATACGGGGATAGAACTCAGGACCTTTGGGTCAGGAGGCCGACGCTCTACCTCTAGACTACGGGCACCACCGGGTAGGACCGTTACCCTACTCGATACTCGGGTACTCGCCCAAGTTCTAATGGCAAGAATGATTTGTATGCATATTCGGTACCCTCTATTCCAGTGTTTGCTCCAGTATTGATTTAAATTTCGACTGATCTTCGTCTACGGGGACCAGTCGAACATTCGCACAGTCTGACCAGAGTCTTAACTGAGCGCTAAGTAGATAGAAAAGGTCTCAAAGTACCTGTAGACCAACAGGTTACTTAACAATTACAGCATGTGTCTGTCTACATTGTTTAATATTTGCACCTCACGAATAGTTAACATTGTTGGAAATGTCACGCGCGGGCTCATTTATAAGCCTAATTATGAAAAAGTCCTCCCTATTACAAAAATTGATAAGGCCATAAAATTGACACTCACTCTGACCAAAACCATTCTAGACCGCTCGCTCAGCGCTCCATTCATAGCATTCCTACTAGTCACTCTGATTATTCAAAAACGCTCCAAACCGTTCGAAAACGCTACGGCATTTTTCAAAATATTCAAAACTCCCGTCAATTCTATCAAACAATTCCTTGTTTTCATTGTCTGACATTGATTTGTAAGCGTACGCGAAGATACACAACTTTTCTTGAAATTACTTAGGGTGGTAGATGTAAGTGATATACATGTTATTAAAATGAACTAAATAAGCGATGTGTTATAACAACCCTTTAACTTCGGTCAATTTCAGTCAATATATGTCATTCTCACGATGTTGTTAACTGTAGAAAGAATTGCAATGTAAATGTTACCTAGTATTTCATACTAAGATATTCGCAATTTCGATATATAGTTTCGACTAAATGAATCGGAAAAGACTGTTAAAAAGATAGTGAAGAGTTAAACAGGGTATTTTATATGTATCTTTATGATTAATATGCTTTTACAATGTTACATTGAAAAATGATACTTCAATTTGAGTCGATAATAGCATAGAAGATCGGGTTAGAAAATGATTTAACGGGGCCTGTCTTAGAAGTGAAAACAAGATACATAGGTTATTGTCTGAGGTAGGATGAATTCTATTGCATGGCAATGAACTTATTGGTATAGATCAAGTTGGAAACTTCGAGAATTTGACAAGCTAAATGATTTTTGAAATGATTTTGGAATGATATTGAACGAGCGTGTGGAGCTTATAATTGGTGAAATATAAGGGAGGTAATGCAATATCGGCAATTTCGTCCGAATCGCAATTTCGGAGCGTTTGTGATCGTTTTAGTTGTAATCATAATGAATGAATGAATGAATGAATGAATGAATGAATGAATAAATAAAGGAAGGAAGGAAGGAAGGAAGGAAGGAAGGAAGGAAGGAGGGAGGGAGGGAGGGAAGGAAGGAAGGAAGGAAGGAAGGAAGGAAGGAAGGAAGGAAGGAAGGAAGGAAGGAAGGAAGGAAGGAAGGAAGGAAGGAAGGAAGGAAGGAAAGAAGGAAGGAAGGAAGGAAGGAGCAATATAGAATGTTTTTGTGTGGAGTGAGTGTCAATTTCACGATGTTATTTACGAAATGTAGAAATAGACAAATTCGATCATTGAACTTTCACCTAAACTTCCAAATAATTAGAATTTGTTTTTAAAACAAATACCTGAGTGATTGTTTTTCTAAAACGATTACAATTTGCTGACCACTAACATAAGTTTCACTACTGCAGATGAATTGGGTTTTCAGATTGAATGCCACAATATTCGAGTTAAATCTTGTGCAGGCTGTTTTTAGTCAATAAAAAAAGAAAGTTAACAAAAACATCAAGAATTCCCTCTATCTTCGAAACTACTGTTAAATTTCAAGTCTGTGCTTTTACAGAAAGGGTTGTTAAGATCTTATCACTTGTCATTTTAAGATACAATTCGAGATTGAAAAGACTTTTTATGGTAAAGAAGATACAAAGACTTCGAGTGACATTTATGAAAAATGAACGATCTTTCTGAAAGGATCAACATGTTTTTAATTTTTAATTTCTGCGTCCCAATTCCGCGCTAACCAAGACGTACTGGTGTCATATTCACGCCTTTTGACATTCCTTTAACCAGGGATGCTCAATATATATGAACAGTATAACATGTGTAATTTCCGGATATTTTAAAAAAGATACTCAAATAATGAAGGAAATCCACTTTTCTTTTAAGACACACGAATGAATTTTGTTCAAACAATGTAATGTAAAAAATAGATTAAATATAAAATTTACCTGTAAAATTTGGTCTGCTATTTCTCTTATCTCAACGAGTGCAAGTTGCACAATAGCGCATTTTAAATGTTACAATCGGCGCTGAATTTGTATAGGAAAAAACATAATAAATCACCGCACACTGATAATGAACTTATATGTTTGTAAATTGTACAAGTTACTGCAAATTTATATCTAAACTGTACAATCAGTGAATGTTACTCACAGAGCGTAACTTAGGTAATATCGGCAAATTCAGACAATGAATGGGTTTGCAGTTGTTCATTATAAGAATTTGAGGCCATCAAAAATTAGACCATTACCATACCGCACACTCAACCTTCCAAGGTACAGTTAATAACATCGAGAAATTGACAAAGTTCAAAATTCGGAAAAATAAAAAAAATCCAACTTTTATTTGCCATAAGTTTACAATGGTAAGTGATAGAACCATCACATTTCAAATATGAATTGATTATGGCATGGCTTTTCAGAAGACAGCCAAGACAAGATCAATTTTATATTACAGATAGCAACATCTTAAAATTGACAAGGTGAATGATTTTGGTATGAAATTGAATGAGTGCAATGAGTAAGAAACTTCTCGCCCTTTGCCTATTTTCCAAATCTAGAATGATTTATCTACCTTCCAGTGAAGGAGTTTTTGAAATGCGACCTCTGGCTGATCTATGCTGGACCCAATCTCTTTTTCAAATATTTATTTTACAGAGTTCCCAGATGGCCCCTTTCCGCGCGACGGGTCACATATTATTTTATAAACAAAGTGTTACATCTGAAAGTTTTTGTCTACGTTTCTTGGTGATTCTCTAAAATCTCTAACTTTCTAACATAAAAACGAAATGGTAGCTTGCTGAGCAAACGTCGTAACCGTAAAGTCGATTTGATAGAGTGATCCTTTGTCGAGTATCTTTACAAATAAGCTCAGCGTTCAGGATGTTAAAACGGTGCAGATTGCTTGCAAATTATACCCCGCTTTGCATGCACGTGCGCGTGCAAACCAGGGTATGATATGCAAACAATTTGCACCGTTTTGTCATCCTAAACGCAGGAATAATTAGCAAAAGAGGCACAATTTTTATTCTCATCTTAAATCTTCACCGTTCCAATCCTTATTCAATGAAAAAACAAATTGTTCTCTTGCATGGCCCTCATCAATTTGACAGATTTACACCATGTAATGCATCGTTTAAATGCAGAAAACTCGATGTAATATAAATATTAAATGCCTTTTATTCAAATGAAGATGCGTCCTTCAGACGTCTTTATTATTGTTTTGTTTTGTTTATAAGAGGCAAAATACAGCTTTCACAGTTTTTCGGTTATATATAAAAGCTTATCAGAGTAAAGAATACGTTATAGCAGTCAATTCACCCCTCTTACACCCTCATACCCCTATCGATGACCCCCGTCTTTGATTTACCCTCCCCAATCATCTCAACGGCTTCGTCATATCCTTAAGTTCACTTTAAATTCAGAAATCCTACCCTGTATATATAGAATAATATGTTAGATTCTCAAGATAGAAATGTTATCTGGTCGAGGTTGGGGAAATAATCATCGCGAGGCTTCATTTTTCATGCATTCATTTTCACTGAAAATGACTGCATTCAAAACAAAGCCTCGCAATGATTATGTCTCCCAACCTCGACCTGCCCTGCTTTCAGGATCACCGAACGGTGCAAACAGCATTGCAACTATATCCCGCTTCAGGTGATAGTGGTTCTGACTGATGTCATGAATATGCACATTGTTTCTAAAAATAGACTTGTCATCATTTGTTTCTAAAAATAGACTTGTCATCGAGGATGCCCAACAAGCTTGTCGGAAGGAATTATTAAGTGAACGTTGCTCCTCTTAATTAGGTGTATACAATCAAAACGCTTGACATTTGTAAGTCATTAAGATTAAGCAGCCAGCGGCTCAGAAGACGTACAGCTTACTTGCAGTTCGCTGATAGTGGGTTAGGAAGTGAATTCAGATGAATATCGAATAAAGAACCTTATTGGCGGGTTCATTTATAAACCCGTTTTTACCACGATCATGATTTTCATAAAATTTCAATAAAACTGCCGCACTGCATATCATTAAAATCGAAATTTATCCATAAATGGTAAAATGCATTAGGGATATTTCAAATACCTATCATTCTTAATATGCAAGTATTAGCTAAATTGGCTTTATAGACCCTTTACATTGCCGCTCTCCAAACTGCTTTTCTGTTTATAATTGTTCAAGTTATGTACATGGCATGCCAAATTAGATACCATTCATTAATTGTCTGGCGCGTTGGCCGGTTGGTAAGCATGCTCTACTCTCAAACTTATGGTTGCAAGCTCGCGCCCCACCGGAGGCTGGTAGTTTATTTAGACAGGACACTTCAATGAGCCTAAATCCACCGGCCCAGCTGTAAAAATTGGTAGTAGTGGTTGGAATCTATTAGCTCTCTCTCTATGCGTATGAGAAGATTTGGCATGAGTTAGGACCAGGATGGAAAAGAGAGTCTTTCGAGCCCTTTATTGTTATATCCTCGAATAAATAAATAACAATAATAAAACTGCTAAAATTACAATCGCAATAATTCAAAATTTTCACCGATCAATTCATACATATGTGACACGTCACGCGAAAAGGGACCATCTTGAACTCTGTAAAATGAATATTTGAAAAAGAAATTGGGTCCAGCATAGGTAAACCAGAGGTCGTATTTCAAAAATTCTTTCACTTAAAGGTAGATAGATCATTCTAGATTCAGAAAATGAGCACATTGCGAAAAGTTACGATCCTAGTCAGTCTGTGCAATCGGCGCAGTCTGACTAGGAACGATACTTTACGCATTACCCAGATGGTCCCTTTTGCGCGATGGGTCACATATAGAAAGGAATTGCAGTGTTGATCTCTGCGAATACACGGCAAACATTTCGTGGATAAGATAAGATAAGATAAGATAAGATAATTATTTATTTGCACTATTATACCCAATATTAGGGTTAAAGGCAATTACAAAGATTTCAACAAATCAAAACATAACATATTTACAAAAACATACATACACATACATACATACACACATACACACATACCTATACATATATTCACACACCCTAGTAATTGATTAAAATCGTGATAGGCTATGCTTTTTTTTTTTTTTTGAAATTTAAGGCTAATGTTTTAAATAATGCCAGCTTTACTTATAAAATTTGCCACATTTCTAATAACATAAATATTAGAACTTGTCATTAATGAAGTAAACATTTCTTCATTGCCATTACAAACAAGTTTATGGGTCTGCATGGTTTTAAACAAATTTAATATATCATCATTGTACTTTCCACAGGCGCATAAAAAGTGCAACTCATCTTCAACCGTTTTACAGTGATAAATGACGTTTCTTCCGCATATGCAATTTATTTTCCGACGCAATGTCTTGTCGAATCGGATTCCCGTTTATCATCGTAAATTTTACGGATGGAGCAGACGATAGTTGTTGCTATCAGTTCCAAGTTGTATAAGACGGGAAGTTCATATGACAGTCCGAGAATTGCGAGAGAAGATTTCAGCATTACAAATAACTGTAATACATTTATGCATTCGCAGAGAGGGCATTCAAGTGAACAGAGCTACCTACTGATGGTAGTAAACATGATTAAAATATACCGCTACAATAATTTATTTGCTTATTAAAAGTTGTTATTCATTAACAGATGTGATAAACACTTGAAAAATACAAAATAAAAATGAAAAATGTATACTTAATACTAAATAAAGGACATCGGAATTTTTTCGTAACCGAACTGTACTGTACTATTTTTTTCCGACGCCATTTTTGAATCCACGTATCACTGGCCTGACCCGGGATCAGAAGTATTGAAGTTAATGGGTTAAAAAGACGTCACTAGTGTCGAAATCAAAGTCGAATCAAACGGGAACTGGGTTAACTTGGATCGATACCGTGACCCATATGAACTTATTTATATAAAAGATTTGTTTAAAATAGACTGGAAACTATTTTCAACCAATCACTTTTGTTGTTTCAATTGGTACTACAAAAACAATCATGATTGGCTGAACTTAACTTCTGGTTTAAAAGTAACCAATAGTTATCTTTTTTACAACCGGGCCTAGAGCTGCAATTGGTAATTCCATAGTCATTGTTCCACTTATTTTATCTTTGTTGTCATTAAATGTATGCCTCTAAAGTGGGTTTTGACCCAAAATATGTTAAAGAAAAGTCACTACCTAAAGATCGCAAAGCCAGTTGTTATTTCTATAAAGTCAGTTCACATCTATTTATTTGTGAGTTTGCTTAAAGAGCAGCTTATATTTCTATAAACTCTGCTTAAAACGCAGCTTCAACCTCTTCGATTTTTTCTTACAGAACAGCTGTTACGTATACGAACTGTTCTCTCAACACAGCTGCAACTTCTTCGCATTCTTATTAAAGCACAGCTTCTTCTTTCTTCGAATTCTTTTCACATTACAGCTTCATCTTCTTCGAATTCCTCTTACTGATCAGTTATAACTCCTCAGAATTTTCCTCAAAGCAGTATTCAAAGAAAGTACTTGCAAACTGTAATATTAAAGACTGTTCAGAAGTACTTTGAATGATTAGACAATAAAGAATTAATTATGAAACTGAAGTCATTTTAGATATACGATCAAGTGTCATTATCTTAAACCTCAGCCAGTGTGCAATTACCAAAGCCACAAAGGGCGTTCCGTGTGGTATCAGTACGTAAGAAATATCCAAGATGGCCACAGATAACATTATTTGACTCCTATCAGTGTACCATGTTTCTGCCTCATTTCACCTCACTGCACAAATTTACTACTTTAAAACAACGGAGGTGAGCGACGTGGGTAAGCCAACTAGAATATTTTCCTTTCTACGCGTTTTTACTAATATTCCTTCGGGAAATGGCAACTTAAACAATGACAACTATAGTGTAGTTAGTTTGAATATACTGCTAGCATTAGCTTATCGATACAATTAACATCGTGTAATCGATAGGGTGAATTATTTGGACTGAAATTAAATGAGCGAGAGGAGCTGGTTTTGAAAGAAATTAAAGGGATGTAATAAAATATCGCTTATTTCGTCCATTCGGACGAAATAAGCGACATTTTGTTACCTCCCTGTAGTAGAATATAAGTCTTTTTGTATTTGTGTGTCTTCACGGACCAATAAGACATTCTAAAACTCAATAGAAGCCAATAGAAAAGTGAACAGATTTTTATCGATTTGGTAGGAAAACGTCGCTCGTTATGAACGATTTCGAAATATTTTGAACGGTTTTCGAGCGTTTTTAAATTGGTTAACGACACGTGCAAAGCAGTAATTTATAAGCAAGCAGTCTGCACCGTTTTTCCATCCTAAAATCAGGGCTTGTGGTACCCTTGGCATATTTTGAGTACACATACATTTAAACAAGCTCTACGCCTGAATAGTATCTAATAATCCCAAACCATATTCAAACATCAAGCCAAAAAGGGCGTTCCACATGACATCAGTATGTCAGTAATATCCAAGATGGCCACAGATTACATTATTTGACTCCTGTCAGTGTACCATGTTTCTGCCAATTTTCACCTCACTGCACACATTTACTACTTTGAAACAACGGTGGTGAACAACGTGGGTTAGTCAGCTCGAAGAATTTCCTTTCTACATATTTTACTAGTAATCTTTCGGGGAAGGGCAACTTGAACAATAACAACGACGGTGAAGTTTGTTTGAATATACTGCTAGCATATGCGTAGCTATACAATCAACATCATTGTGGAATTCACAGGAAGAATTATTTGGACTTAATCAAATGAGCGAGAGGAGCTGGTTTTGAAAGAAATTAAAGGGATGTAATCCACCTGGGATGTCCAAATGGAGCAAATATGCGACATTTTAATACCTCTCTGTAGTAGATTATAAGCCATTTTGTGTTTGTTTTTCTTTCCGGACATATCAGACACATTAAAACCCTCAGCAGCCAATAGAAATATGAAAAGATGTTATCGATTTGGTTGAAAACGTCGCTCGCTATGGACGAGTTCGAACTGATTTGAACAATTTTCGAGCGTCTTTGAATGGTACAAATGCACAGAAGCCGGATTTAATAAGCAAGCAGTCTGCACCGTTTTTCCATCCCCAAAGCAGGGCTTGTGATACCTTTGGCATATTTTGAGTATCCACTCATTTAAACACGCTCTGTGCGCCACAAAAGGCGTTCCGCCTGGTATCTGTATGATAGTAATATCCAAGATGGCCACGGATAACATTATTTGTCTCCCGTCAGTGTACCATGTTTCTGCCTCATTTCACATCGCTTCACAAATTTACTACTTTAAAACAACCGAGGTGAACAAGGTGAGTTAGACAGCTCGGAAGAATTTCCTTCCAGCATATTTCTTGTGGGGAATGGCAACTTGTACAGTGACATGTCGATGTAGTTCGTTTAAATATACTGCTAGAATGTGTGTAGCTATACAATTAACATCATCGTGTAATCGATAGGTTGAATTATTTTGACCGAAATTAAATGAGCGAGAGGGGCTAGTTTTGAAAGGAACTAAAGGGATGTAATTCAATTTCGCTTATTTCGTCCAAATAGACGGAATAAGCGACATTTAGTTACCTCCCTGTTGTAGAATATATGTCATTTTGTGTTTGTGTGTCTTCGCGGACCAATTAAACACTTTAAATCCTCACCAGCCAATAGAAACGTGAAAAGATTGCGTTGATTTTGTTGAAAAACGTCGTTCGTTATGATCGGTTTCAAAGTGTTTTGAACGATTTTCGAGCGTTTTTGAATGGTACATATGCACGTAAAAGCCGGATTTAATAAGCAAGCAGTCCGCACCGTTTTTCCATCCTAAAATCAGGGCTTGTGATACCTTTAGCATCTTTTGGGTACCCACTCATTTAACCAAGCTCTACGTCTGAATAGTATCTAATAATCTTAAACCATATTCAAACACCAAAGCCACAAAGGGCGTTCGGTGTAGTATCAGTATGTTAATAATATCCAAGATGGCCACAGATTACATTATTTGACTCCTGTCAGTGTACCATGTTTCTGCCTCATTTCACCTCACTGCACAAATTTACTATTTTAAAACAACGGAGGTGATCAGTGTGGGTTAGCCAGCTCGGAAAAAATTCCTTTCTACATATTTTTACTAGTAATCTTTCGGGGAATGGCAACTTAAACAATGACAACGACGGTGTAATTCGTTTAAATATACTGCTAGCTTAAGCGTAGCTATACAATTAACATCATCGAGGAATTGATTGAGTTAATTATTTGGACTGAAATTGCATGTGCGAGAGCTGCTTGTTTTGAAAGATATTTAAGGGATGTTATCCAATATTGCTTATTTCGTCCAAACAGACGAAATAAGCGACATTTTGTTACCTCCCTGTAGTAGAATATAAGTCCTTTTGTGTTAGTGTGTCATTACGGACCAATCAGACACTTTAAAATCCCAAACAGCCAATAAAAATGTGAACAGATTTTATCAATTTAGTTGGAAAACGTCGCTAGTTATGAACGATTGCGAAGTGCTTTGAACGATTTTCGAGCGTCTTTGAATGGTTTAAGTGAACGTACACAGCAGGGTATCATTAGTAAAAAGTTTGTACTGTTTTTTCAACATGAAAGCAGGGCTTGTGATGCTCTTGGCATCTTTTGAGTACACTCTCATTTAAACAAGCTCTAATATCCCCAAACCATATTCAACCATCAGAGCCTCAAAGGGCGTTTCGTGTAGTATCAGTATGTTAGTAATATCCAAGATGGCCACAGATTACATTATTTGACTCCTGTCAGTGTACCATGTTTCTGCCTCATTTCACCTCACTGCACAAATTTACTACTTTAAAACAACCGAGGGTAAGCCAGTTCAGAAGAATTTTTTTGATTGAAATTAAAAGAGCGAGAGGAGCTGATTTTAAGGAAAAGGGGATGTAATCCAATGTTGCTTATTTCGTTCAAACGGACGAAATAAGCGTCATTTTATTACCTCCCTGTATTTGATTATAAGTCCTTTTGTGGTTATGTGTCTTCACGGACCAACAAGGCTAGTTTAAAACCCTCACCAGCCAATAAAAATGTGAACATATCTTATCGCTTTGGTTGAAAAAGGTCGGTCGTTATGAACGATTTTAAAAGCGTTTTGGACGATCTTCGAGCGATTGAAAGAATTAAGTACACGTGCAAAGCAGGATTTAATTAGCAAACAGTTTACTCTGTTTTGCTAACCTGAAAACAGGGCTTTTGATACCTTTGGCATCTTCTGAGAACACTCTCATTTAAACAAGCTCTGTGCCTGAATAGTATCTAATATTCCCAAACCATATTCAAACACCAAAGCCACAAAGGGCGTTTCGTGTAGTATCAGTATGTTAGTAATATCCAAGATGGCCACAGATTACATTATTTGACTCCTGTCAGTGTACCATGTTTCTGCCTCATTTCACCTCACTGCACACATTTACTACTTTGAAACAACGGTGGTGAACGATGTCATTAGTTTTCTTTATTCAATTTCTGTGCACTACTTTTTTTCGAAATTCCATAATAGCAACTCAGGGGTAGGGAGGCAGAACTAAAAAGAAAGAAAAAAACTTTTTGGTGGAGAAACTAAGTCCTGCGTTCAGGATGACAAAACGGTGCAAACTTTTTTGAAAAATTTACCCCGCTTTGCACGCGCTTTTGCGTGCAAAGTGGGGTACAATTTGCAAACGGTTTGCATCGTTTTGTCATCCCGAACGCAGGGCAGGATCCAATATGTAGCAAAGATTACTCCCTACCTGCGATAACTTTGCCCTCTCTTTGATTAGCTGGTGTAATTAGAAAAATGAAAAGAACAGAAATGAATAAATGATAAAACATCGAAAAAGGAAGATCTTGGGTTTATGTACTCAAACGGTAACGCATTTGGGGAAATTCGTTTTTCTGAAAGCGTATTGACCAAAATACCACCGAAAGCCGAATTACCTCAACAAAAGGACCATAATGGTCCTATATCGCTCACCTTCGATTCTTTGTCCTAATAAAGAATAATCAAGTACCAGCAAAAAACATAATTATACATTTAAAATATGTGGTCTCTAAAGTGTTAACAAGGACATTGTCATTAAGGTCTTTTTTCCCATGATATGGCACAGATCCTTCCCATTGAGAAAAAGATTCATTTTTGTGACCTGATAAACATTCTGACTAAGTTTCATGAAGATTTGACAATATTTGTGGCCTCAAGGGTGTAAACCAGAAAAAATGTCATCAAGGACCCTTTTCCTGTAATATGACATGGATCCTTCCCATTTTCAATAGGGTTCATCCTTGTGACCGGACAAAGATGCTTACCAAGTTTCATTAAGATTTGACAATATTTGTGGCCTCTAGAGTTTAAACACTTGGATTGTTGGATTGTCTGACGACGTACGACGTTGACGCACGACGCACGACGGACGACGGACCTTCAATGATCACAAAAGCTCACCTTGAGCACGATGTGCTCAGTGAGCTGAAAATTACGTCCGAGGTAAATCAAGTTTACGGAAAAGTCCGAGCGACTTTCCGGATGTTATATATACAATTTTACCGACTTTACGAATCCAAGAGTGTTCTCCAATACAAATTCAAATATTTTGTGGTATACACAATAACTGCATTGGGAAAAATTCACTGATTGATGGCCAGACAACATTTTCCTAATTCATCTCAAACAGTGAACGGTCTGATGTGATTTAGAACACCAACTGTCTGAAGATATTTTATGCGTTGTTTGTAATCGATATTTCTAAACTAGAACCTTTATTTTGGATGTGACTTGGACAATATTTATCGAAATTGATTGACTGAAAGAAATCTCTTGTCTGAATCTCGAATCAAAATAACCGTCTGTGATTGCCTTCACTAAGCAACGTTGTGACAAGATGGGTCATTTTGAATGAGTACAGTTAATTATATCGTGAAATTGACATTCACCTCAATCAAACCCATTCTAAATCGCTCACACAGCGCTCCAATCATCCATTCCGAACACTTACTCAAACCATTCAAAAACGCTCAAACCCATTGAAAAATATAGAATCAATCAACGGCATTCAAAATAAACTTGGATAGAGAAGAATCGCGAATTCACTGATATAATTCAAATTGTAAGCGTCTAATTGGTTCGTGAAGAAATAGGAAGTTATCTATAGAATTTATTTGCACATTTTGTTAAAGGGAGATAACCAATATCGCTAATTTTGTTCATTCTGAACAAAATTTGCGAAATAGGATTACCTCCCACTAAACTCACTCAAAACTCGCTCCTCACACTCATTCAATTTCATTCCCATTTCATTCCAAAATCATTCATCTTGTCAATTTCACGATGTTGTTAACTGTAAGGAATGAAATTGAATGAATGTGTTGAGCGAGTATTGAATGCTTTTCAAGGGATGTAAAACATTATCGCTAATTTGTCTAATCGGACGAAATTAACAGTACATTTTTACCTCCCTTTAATAAAATTTACGCTCTTTTCTGATTTTTTGTCTTCACGGATACTAGAAGCTTAAACATCAACACCAGCCAATAAATCCATGCAAATATTTAATCAATTTGATTTCCATGATGTTTATTTTGGAGCGTTTTTGAACAATTTCGTTTTTTTTTATTTGTGTTAGTGTTTGGAGTGAATGATTAGAGCGTTGAGCGAGTGATTTTGAATCGTTTTTGATCGAGGTAAATTCCAAGGCTTTCATGGAAGACAAACAGTAAAGGAAAAATATGAATGAAAAACTGGTAAGAAAGTAAAATTGTACATACATGTAATTGTGCCCTGTTTCGGAGATAGTACACTATTAACGAACAGATACACTTTTATGGAAGCATTTTAGCTAGGCGGTTAAGACGGCAACTTACATGATTAGAGTTGACATTAAAATTGTAGACCCTGTTGAGGGAGAAGATACGAATTCAACCTTAGATGAAATTATTACTTTAATATCTTTAACCCTTTCCTGTTTTACAAAATTTTGGACCTGTCCAAATTCAAAGGTTTTGCAGACCAAAATTAAAAGTGGATTTAATTTGAAAAATAACCATTCAGCAGGGTAGAAAATAGTTTTGAAAAAGAAGAAATTGCTTGTCAGAAGCAATTTCTTCTTTTTTTCACAATGTTTTCTCAATCATAAAATCTCAGGCACGTAAAAAGCAGGGATTAAACAGCAAAGGGTTAATTGAGCCGTGCTTGTTTATTCGTTTGAGAAGGATTTGAGGAAGTTTAAAGCTATTAAAGGAAATAAATTGTCAAACCGCAGACAATGTTTATTTACATTTCAACTGCATAAACGCATACATTAAAGGTAGGGGACATTTCATTGGTTAGAAATCATGTCT
The DNA here is from genome assembly GCA_948146395.1 of Fragum whitleyi. NCBI lineage: Eukaryota > Metazoa > Mollusca > Bivalvia > Cardiida > Cardiidae > Fragum > Fragum whitleyi. The sequence goes on along the minus strand of OX411549.1, from coordinate 52,563,017 downwards.
ATTACTTTATGGGCGACATAATAAAATGACCGAATATTAAAGGAATGGTAGAATTATTTTTGAATTCACGTACTTTTCTGTTTGTGCGTCTTCGTGAACCAATCAGACAATTCAAAATCCACACCAGCCAATAAAATCATAGAATGATTTGATCGATTTGAATTTAAAAATGTTGATTGGGTCGTCCTGAACGATTTCGAAATGTTTTCTAATGATTTCGGAGCGTTTTTGGTCGATTTGAGTGAGTGTTTGGAATGAATGGGTGAATGGAACACCGAGTGAATGATTTAGAATGATTTTGATCGGAATGAGTGTCAATATAGCGATGTTTTAACTGTAACTTGGCCAAAACAGACAGGAGTGTAACCTTATAAGAAATATTGTAGAAAATCAAGTGTCCTTAAACGGCATTGCTTTGTAAAGTGAAAGGAATAATAAGAATTGAAAACCCGGTTAACAGTTTTATATTTTGGGGTTATATGCAGGGTGTGTGCATATAAATCAATTAAACAATTACGCACTTCCCACTTTTAGAGTCTTTTGATCCCTAGAAATCATAATTCTGAAATTAAATACGATGTTACTCTATGAATTTTGATAGTAAATATAAATTCTGCTTTGATTTTAATATTTTTCTAATCTAAGCAAGACTAAACATCTAATAAAGTTATTAACTTGGTTTCATTCATAGAATATTATATGCTGTAAACTAAGAAAAGTAAGTTTCTATTCCATTTTTTTCTTAATTTGGCCCGTGGGTGATGTTTTTTATTATTCATGTTATTTCATTTCCGTTTAAAAAAGTCTTCTATCAGTCAGATCAAAGTCAACACTGGCGCAAAATTGAGACGAAATTTCAGGGTATTACATACGATCCATCCATCTGGATCGCAAATCGACAAATATCATTCGTAAGTAACGATCTGTCATGACTCTTGAATACAAATGCCGAATAATATACAGGCTCGAGGTTATCAAACTTTTCTCAAGCTCAGGCTCAATTTTCTCAAATTTTGAATTAAAATAAATGTACGAAAATAAAAGATAATGTAAATAAGTTGTTATTTATAACAACTTATTAATATTATCTTTTATGTTTATACATTTAAATGAGTATTTAAACAGAATTACGGGTTTAATTTCAAAATGAAATTTGAGAAAATGGAGCCTGAACCTGAGAAAAGTATTCTAACCTCGGGCCCTGATATACTTTTCAAAATAAAAGTTCTTTGATACCAATTAAACGTCGATCTTTTCTTAAATAAGACAAAAACTTCTAAAGTCCCGAAAATTTTTCATCATAAATTGTGAATGAAATACCATTTCTTAATTGTTATTGAAATTATATGTTTTTGCACAGATTTGAAATGAAAAATGGTTTTATGTACGGAGGAAGAGCGTCACAACGCTACAGGTCGCCATAAGGCCGGATTCATAAGACAAGCCATTGTAAAGTAAGTGTAACATGTGAAACCAACGTTCGTCCAGCACAGCGAATACCGCAATGATACTTGGGTTCTTTCACCCTTATCACTACTTACCACAAAAAAATGTCTAAGTTCAAGGGGAGATAATTCACGAACAAGGGGTAGTTGAGACTTGAAATTTGCGGGGGCATAATAAGCGATTTTTGATTACCTCCCTTTAATTCACTCCAAACTCGCTCCACTCGCTCATTCAATTGCATTCTTACCTCCTTCCAAAATCATTCATCTCGTCAATTTTACGATGTTCTTTACTGTAGGTGCAGATGTTTGATAAAATACATTCAAGCCCTGGGTGTAATGTATGCATGGATAAATTGATAGATTTAATGATTGGCCTCGCCTGCAACCCTGTCTGATTTTATGCACAGTTACGAGCCAGTTTTTACCACTTCGTTTCACAAATTTATTACAATGATATGTCACGAACAAAGCCAACTTTGTTTCCTTTGTCCTTGGGGTATTGCACGCGAAAAGCTCATAAAATATTTCATTTGTCCACTTAAGCATATACGTTTTGTTACCTTTAAAATCGGAAACAACGAAATAAAACTTGTAAATGAATTTTCATTTAAAGAAGTAGTGTATAAGCGATCAAATGTTGTTTGTATGGTGAGTCATTTGCTAGAAATATAAAACAAATTTCTGGATACTAAATGAAATCCATTTTTATGCTCCTTGACTAGATAAACTCCTAACTTACAATCACATTTAAAATTAGTTTTTCCTTCTTTTTAGCAATTCAAAGAGTCCCGAAAATGTGTTCATTTAGTGTGTCCGAAACTCTTCAAACTTAGAAAAAAGAATAATTCTTTTTGTCTTCAAATGATGATTTATGATGAAATTCGTGTCGCCTGCTTCATTTTTAAATGAATAAACTATATCTATAATATAAATATAGATATTGATATAGGTATGCATATTTTATAATATAGTAAAAGTTACTTAACGGAGGTCAATTCCAGAATCGTACCGAATCATACTTTGCGTACAACATATATATTGATGCACATATAATTTACACGTTATCAGAATTTGAAATAAGACATTCAGAATCCTTAGTGGCTTTATTTTCAATTAGTTGTTTCCCATACCACATAAAGGAATTTAAATGGTGGTCGAAGGAGTTGTCTGGATCCATCTAAGGAATGTCAAGGTATATAGCCTCTAGGAGGGTAGGAACATCGTAGTACGACCTTGAAAGCAGTTTATGTGTGTATTTCCGTTTATTTATCGTCGCTACCGTAGCACATGCCCATATGAGCGACGCCCCCAGAAGACGGTTAGTTGTTACGGGGGATAGTGCAAGGATACATGACGAAACTACTGCTTAGATCCGCCATGGTTCTTTAACGTGCTCGGTGTAAAGCTCCGTCTTACGGGGCCTGGGTTTAACGTCTCATCCGAAAGACAATTAGTTTTTATTAGTGTACCAGCCCGGGAATCGAACCCTCGCCGCCGAACTCCAATGGTTTTGAAGTCCGGTGCTCTACCAACTGAGCTAATCGGGCTGGTAAGCAGTTTATTGTAAGTGGACACCTTATACAATTTTCCGGAACCCTCGACGATTTTACGGAATAGACCTCGAGAATGATAAGGGCGCAACCACGAAAGCTCGTCACTTCGCACTTAGGTTTCAATGACATCACAATTATCAACCATTTAGCTAAGGATGTCAATGCATAAAACAAAATCAACGGACATCAAAAAAGGGTATATTATAACTTGATAACAAAACATAGTGTTTAACTGTGTTTTGTTATCAAGTTTTAATATGCCCTAAATTCTTCACAGACGACGGGAAAGAATTAACAAGATGTAGTTTTCTTCAAGCGTATTAAATAACCGAAGTACCACAAGAAGCCGAAATACCCCCCCCCCCCTCCTAAAAAGAGACCCCAAATTACTACACTTACGTTCGAGGTACTTTCCAGTTTACGGAAAAGTCCGAGCAATGTTTCGAAAGTGCCCGTATCGTAGTTTGAACGCAGTAGAGGCGGAGCTACGCAGCACAAAACCGTACTTGTAGGAGGTGGAACTACAGATTCGGTAGTATTCTTACAAGATTTAACATTTCTGTGTACTTTCGTACACTTTTGTACCCTAACATAAAAAAAAACACTATAACTATAAAACAATCTACCCCAATAAAAAAAATAATATTAAAAAGAAAAATACCAAAGCGCTGAAAGCAATGAAGATAGACGTTTCTGATGACACTGTGGTGAAAATAAAACGAGACGAAAAAGGAAACTTTCCATGTAAATATATGAAAAATGTAAAAAATGCTTTGACCCAAGTTCGGCAAGTTATTGAAAAAAAAAATGCAAACTCTAAAAGGAATTATACTTTAATTTTTGTTAAGCTAATGTTCAAAATACGAATGGAATATTGCATTTACACCTTTCTTTGTTTAAGAAATATGTGTGACCCTGTCACGCAAAAAAGAGAGCACCCGAAAAAGAAATCGAAAAAAGCTTGGTTTTAGTACCGATAATCCAGAGGTCGCGTTTCAAAAATTCTTACGCCATACCCAGATCGCTCCTTTTGGAACCGCGAGTCACATATATAATCAGGGGCATCCAACCCTCTTTTTTCACTTGAACTGTTTACTTCATATGTTATCTAAAAATAATCTTAGTTTAAAAGAAGCTTCAAATGTGATAATGAGTGTTATTGATAAGATTAGTTACTTTAACGTACACATCCACAAATAGCACCAAACAAATATGTTGATAAGGATCAAATGAAATCTCGCAAGTACAGCTTAAGGGGTGATTCGTTTAAAGATATTGAAATTCTATATCTTAAAACGTAGGCCTATAAGTTTGCATTCGCGGTTAATTGTCTTTTGTGGGTGATAGAGACCATTCGGAACTTCCTTCGGTCATTTCCGTAAACTGCAACATACCTCGGATGAATGTAAGGCGGATGGGTATGTAACAAAATCGTTCATTTTGTTAGGCGGAAACAGTGTAAGAAAAACTAGCACTGTAAATTTATATCTTTTACAGTAAATAACGACTGAAAAATCTAAATTTTTGAGAATGAGGAATCATTCTCAAAAAATACGATTTTTCAGCCGTTATTAAAGAATCTAAAGATATCTATATAAGAAGACGATGGTTTCACGTCAGTGACTTAAACGAGTAGCGTTGGCGACGTGGAATGTTTTCACTCACAGTTTCGAGGTATAACGCCATTTTAAATGACGTCACCGAGTTTTCCCAAGAATTTCCCGTAATTTTTGAAAAAAGTCCGTCTATATACATCCGAGGTTGATCGTGAGATTGACCGAGTGGTGTTCCAAATGAGACAAAGAGTTATCAGCGTGCCGTTGGGTCAGTAAAAATGTCGTAACAACAACTGGTTTATTGAGCGGAATAAGAATAATCTTTATCTAAATGGCTTGCAATGGATAAAATTTGGATTGCAAATTACTGTTTTGCTTGTTTTTATTCTTCTCGTATTTTCCGTGAAGCCTGGTTGAAAATATCATATATCTTCAATGGGAAAACGAATATTTCACTAAAAAATTGAAAATATTTCCTTATTGCGTATTTCCCTAAAATACAAACTACACATGTACATGTTGTCTCTCAGACAGCGGGCTGTAAGTTCAGCCACGTAGTTTGTATCGACCTCACAAGACGGGAAAATCCGATGGGCGTCTATAAATAACATTCTTACGCGAAAGAAAAAACGCGTGGTTTAGGATTAACAACTGATTTTGCATTAAAGAGGAGTCTTTGAATAATCTACAAATTGTAAAGAATTCTTGTATAATACCATTTTCAAAATGCACAGTTGGCGCGCGGAAGTTAGTCTTTTAAATAAGAAAATTGAACCCAAGTTGACACTGCTTTTTTGAAAAGCGGCATGTATTTACAGCTGACAGTATTGTTCTCAAGTACCAACATCGGTGGACGTAGAAACGTCCCCCTCAAAAAACTATTTAGATATCTAAATAACATAATTGAGCGATAGAGACCATCGCGGTCCTCTTGCCTCACTAAGATGAGTTGATTTACGAGTGACCATCGCCTTATCACGAGTTCATCACCCCATGACATTGCGATTTTTTAACTGTGATCTTATTACATATTATTTACTACGTAAGTAATAATTTCGTCTGTCATATACCCATATTTAGCGATCGTTAGGCAATCGACATTATTTCTAACCCCTCACTTCATACGTAATCTGTTTTTTTTTGCATTGAACACTTAAATTTCTTTGAAAGTTTTCATTATTTTTTAATGTAATTTGGTATTGACTATTTGAAATTGCGGTGTTAAAAGGAATAGAAATGACCCATTCAACTATCTATTTCGATTGATTTCAAAAATATAATAATTTTCGTCTCGGCTCATAATAAATCGTCCGTGTCATTCTAAAACCTCGTAACTACAGCTTTGATCAAGCTGCAGTAAAAAGGTTTTAGAATAACATCGACGAAATTATACCCCTTCTCATAGTATAGACAAGGCTTTGGTGGATAGTATAGACCGAGTTCAGTCTGATCTTAGCCTTCTGTGCCTGCTTTGTACTTCATTTTTGTGAATAATGCATGACCCAGATTTGTTAAAATCTGTCTAAAATAGAAAAATGCTTGAAAAAAATTCTAAATTCAGCAGGATGAGGGTTGATGTCAATGGACACTCCTCTTACATTTGTATAATCTGTGATTTTTGCCACGGTAGGACGGAGCCTAATTAAGCAACGGGTTGTTCCATTTTAGGTTAAGGCAAATCAATTTTCATTTATAATATCTTGCTTTTAAAGATAGTGGACATATGCAACTTAGTTTATTCGAATGTATTTTAGTTCGATTGCGACGGAAACCTTTAGAAGCTTATAGAAATGCTCTCGAACACTCAATCTTGCTGTTTTCACGTCTCTGAATGAGAGAAAGTGGTTTTAAACCAACTGCTACCAAATTTTACAGCTGGGTGAACTTGGGCTGTGTTTAAGTGTTTTGCCCATAAACACACGCCAGCGACGGTGGGCCTCGAACCACGGTATATATAATGTACAATGCATTTCCTATTTATGTCTGTTCAAATGTCATTGTAACGTATGCTTGTATCTTCTTATAGAAGAGGAATAATAAAGTATATAATATGCTGAAGTTGCGAAAATTTGGTAACCTAACGATGAAATGTATTTATCTTTTCTTTGAAAGCACGTTGATCCTTTTGGCTTTTGGATACCGTTATCTTCACGCGTTCACGATATTTGTCGACTAACTTTTGACAGAACCCAAAGTATTGAAGAGTAAACTTCAAATCAATTGATTGATTGAATGGGGTTTTGCGCCGCTTTCAACATATTTTCAGTTATATCGCGGCGGCTGGAGCACCTAACAATCGTTTCCTGGTATTTATCTCACCAGTACAACCGCCACTTTTAATCAAGCCACGGCTAAGCCACACTACCAGGTGAAGAACCTGCAGAATATCTTGTCCTTTATTGAGAGTATTTAGAATAATTGATAAAATCTTGTCCAGATGTTCCGAAACTATTTAGTGAAACTTAATGTAGTTTTAATGGTTGTTGTGGCTATAATATATGACAGATGATATCGAAGTTGTGGTCGGCGATAGTCCGTAACAAAGCTGAAAATAGTAAATACACTGAATGATTTAATTAATTGAATGGAGTTTTACGCCACTTTCGACATTATTTCAGTTATATCGCGGCGGCTTGAGCACCTAACAATGGTTTCCTGGTATTTCTCCACCAGTACAGCCACCACGTCCTTTCCTAGCCTCCAGCTGCTATCTCACATAGGTCTACGATTATCGACCCATTGATGAGAGACAAATAGTCGGAAAGAATGAGTGCCGCCCTCGGGGAGGAAATACACTGAAACGAACTCCTAAACGGCCATTTGATTTTTGGTGAAAAAGTAATATTTTCTTTGGTATTGGAAATTGGAAGTACTGTAAACGGTTTTGTATTGGCGGTGTCCACATTTGGCGGTTTTTCTATTGCGATTTATTAGCGGTGATTTATTTTGGTGCATCTTACATGTAACGCCAAAATAAAACGGCATATAGATCTATATTTTTTTATTTTTCCTCATTTAAAACGACGAAACTATAACAAAGGCAATTTTCTGGGGTAACGTCAACTTTCTACAAACTAAACAACAGTTTGTTTTCACACCTTTCGTAAATGTGATAACTCTAGTACAAAATTTTCACACATTTTCGCCTTGATATTCATTACAATATATCAACCAACTTGGGTTTGGAATCTTGAAATCGGTATGTAGACATTTACAAAATTAATGAAAACGTTGTCAGCATATCATTTAATTCCAATTTGAATAAGTGTTGTCTGCATATCTTTGATATAAAGTTAATTTACATTGACTAAAATGTACACCAATCATGATTACATTTCCATCATAATAAAGGAATTTCTTATTCAATAATGACTAATATTGGCGGTAGATTAATTATGGCGCATCTTAGCTTGACCGCCAATAAAGCCAAAATAAGACCACCGCCAATACTACCCCGTTTACAGTAGTCGAATTGTATTAAAAAAAATCATTAAGAGAGAATCTGAGGGATTTAGAATGGTTTTAATCGTGGCGAGTGTCAAATTCACGAGGCTTTAACTGCTTATGTATAGTGCGGTTTTATTGACTTGAATCTGACCCCTGCTATTTAGATTAATAAAAATCTGATTATTCCTACTCGGCTTTGCACGTGCTTTCATAGGAATGAATAAAAAACGATATTGAATGTTTTATACATTTTGTTAATTGATCAAATATGTCGGTAATTGTTATTTAAGCATTTTTCCACAGAGGTCAAAGTCGGGTCAAATTAACCAGGCTATAGCAGGTAGAGACTAGGAAAGGATGAAATCGTACACGTAGTACGGGAGCGAGAAATACCAGGGGCCCGTTTTACTTAACATCTTACGATCGTTTTTTGCGTAAGTCAAAAAATAAAGTTACTTCTACAGTAGTAAGTAAATATGGAATTCTGCCATGCAACATCTCATTGAAATCGTCTTCTAAAGACGATTTCAATGACACACTGCAAGGCAAAATCTAACAAAGAATGAAAACACCGGGAACGATTTGTGATTTTGACTTACGATCATTTTTTTCGTAAGATGTTTAGTAAAACGGGGCCCTGGAGAATCTACCAGTTTCGATATAACTGCAAAAATGTAACAAGTGGCGCGCGTTTAACTGATTAAAAAACATCATCATCAACAGCAGCAGCAGCAACAACAACAACAACATAATCATCATAATCAACAACAACAGCATATCAAACAACAACAACAGGCAGTTACAGTTGAGAACATCTTTGAATTGACAAGATGAATGGTTTTGAAATTATTTTGGAATGAAATTGAATAAGTGAGTATAATTTTTGGTGGATTTGAAGGGAGGTAATCAGATATCGCTAATTTTGTTCAGGATTAACAAAATTAGCGATACTTATTGCCCTCCCTTTGATAAAATAAACGTACTGTTCTGTTTGTGTCTTCTTGGACCAATCAGACACTTGAAGATTCCACACTTGCCACACTAGCCACACTAGCCAATAAAATCGCAGAATAATTTGATCGGCTTGATTTAAATGTTGATCGTCTAAAACGATTTCCAAATGTTTTCTAAAAATTCCGGAACGTTTTTTGATCGATTGTAGTTAGTGTTTGGAATGAATGAATGGAGCGCCGAGTTAATGATTTAGAATGTTTTTGATCGGAATGAGTGTCAATTTCATGATGTTTTTAACTCTTCTTTATCACCGAATTGTTTAGCATAAGAGTAAAGATCTACCTATCTTTTAGTACATAGAGCTAAATATTAAAATTATTACGAAGCGTCGAGCCGTTTGTTGGTTAAGAAGAGTGTACCAGGAACGAAAACACTAAACGCCATAAATTATTTCATTAAAACTATTTTCAATCATAAATTATGCTAATGTATTATTATATTTACATATTTGAACATTAAATGCTGCACTTTAATAGGCTGCAGAATAAATCAATCACATGCTAGTGTATCGAGACAGAGACAGCAACGCGTGTTAATGATGGGCTCAACTTGCTCTGTGTTTAAAATATAATCGCTTGCGAAACGTTTCAGAAATGATGATATCCCTCTTTACACGTGTAAAACGTGCAAAGCGGGATATCCTTTTAAAACGTTGCCAAACGTTTAACAACCTGATGTTTTACAAAACTGAACCGGTTATGATAAAATTTGCGTAAAGTTCTCAAACCGAATTGCAATACGCGTGTGAAATCTCGTAGCGTCAAAATACATGGCGCCATAGTGTCGTCTACTTTGATGATGTCACCTAAGACGTCATTCAGTATTTCAGCTTGACAGCAATATATCTAAATTTCAGCAAAGGTCATCGGACGAATTTTCGAGAGAAAAGTCAATATTTCCAGAAACTGACCACGAAAACAACAACGCAGAAGACACTTACATTTAATACGTTACACTTTTTTGTATTTCTTACACTTTTATCTTCAGATTAATCAAAATATAACGTCAGGCGTCTTTTTGCGAAGCAAATGGCGTCTTCGGGGTAAAAGTCTGTTTATTATGATAAAATGGACAATAACTAAATTTTGTTCCTCCAAAAGGTGATCGGTCCTTGATGACGTCAAGACGACAACTCTACAATATGAAGATTTTTATGACTGACATGTGGAAGCGGATATTTCAAAAATTCAGTTTTATCGCATAAGGCAAGATTTGCAGCCAGTTTAAAATTTTAGCCTAAAATGGCCCTCTTTGTGTCCGCAGTAACCTTAAGCTAGTCACCTCATGACATTGCTAGCCAGTTATCGCAAAACGGTGCAAACAGTTTTCCAATTGTACCCCGCTTTGCGCGTGGACTTGCGTGCAAAGCGGGGTATAATTGGAAAACTGTTTGCACTGTTATGTGTTCCTGAACACAGGGCAGATTGCAGACTGGGGCTTCATTGGTGAAATTTAGAGAATTTCTCCGAGGTTATAGTCCATCTAGAAGTCAATTGAACTATATTATACCTTTATAACTACACTATTGGATTGATTGATTGATTGATTGGAGTTAAACGCCGCTTTCAACATTATTTCAGTTATATCGCGCGGCTGGAGCACCTAACAATGGATTCCTGGTATTTCTCTCTCAAGAACAACCATCACATTCTTTCCTAGCCCCCAGCTGCTATCTCACATAGGTCTACGATTATCAATTCATTGGTGAGAGACAAATAGTCGGAAAGAATGGCTGCCGCCGTCGGGGATCGAGCCCGTGACCTCTAGATTGACAGTCCGACGCTCTACCAACTGCCCTATGACGGCGGCTACTACACTATAGGAATAAAGGTAGGCAGAAAACATTTAGTATTATGTGGGACTTAAGTATAAAAAAAACCAATGATTTATGCTTAAAATTTTAATTACAGATTTTATTGATTGCAGAAAAGAAGACATTTGAGCCTATGCATGATATTCTCAACAATTTCTAAAGTGTGCCGAGCAAAGACTAAGGCCAGCCTGTGCATCCGCACAGTCTGACCATAGTCTTCACTATACTTTTTGTAGATAGGTAGGGTCTGAAATTGTCTGTAGAAAGTCAGATAATCTTCTTATTGCACTGTGTGTCTGCCTAGGTTGCTCAATGTTTCTATTTCGTGCACATGTCAAATTGTTGGAAATGTCACGCACAGGCTCATTTAATAAGAACAGTCTTGCTTTCAGGATGACAAAGCGTGGCGAACTGATTGCAAAATATTCCCCGACTAGCACGCGTAAGCACGTGGAAAGCGGGGTGCAATTTGCCTCCATATGGACATCTATTGTTATTCTGAAAGTAGGGCAGCAGCTGACAACTTCACTCAAATAAGCCTGATCGAGTGCAGACACACACAAACACAAACACAAACACTTACACACTCACAAACACGCGCGCACGCACTCAGCGTTCTATATGAGCCTGTATGTGACATTTCCAAAAATTTGACATGTGCATGAGGTGAAAACATTGAGCAGCATAGAACGACGCATAATGCAATAGGTTGTGTGACAACTTGAAAAATTTCAGACCTTAGAATCTGGTCAGTCTGTGCGGATGCACAGGCTGACCAGAGTCTTTGCTGAGCGCACATTCAAAATTGTTTGAAATGTCACGCACAGGCTCATATTACTTTCATCTTATAATATACATAAACAATTTCTACAAAAATATTTTTAAGTTTTCAAGGACGAATCCGACACTTCTTAAATCAAGTAAGGCTGTAAAATCTCAGAATTGAGTTGAGGACCTTTTTGGGGTGCTTTGGAGCGGTTTTGAATGGTTTGAATAATTGCTTTAAATTTTTGAATATAGTGCAGAATGAGTGAATAGGAACGATTTAAATCGATAGGAAACTATGTAAAGAACTTGTACGCATATTTTATAAAAGGGGGGTAATCAATTTCGCTAATTGTGTTCATTCAAAAAACCATTTTTAGGGATTACCCAATTAATTTTCCAATGTTTTTAAATTCACAGTTTATTCATCTGATTATGAAAAAAATCAACGCACCTCGCCTCGCACCCAAGACCTTTTGAATGAAAGTGCCAATTATGGAAATCACGATGAAAAATGTATTTCAGTCAACAATAACGCAGTTCAATAGACATGATGGATGATTTTGGAATGATTTCGGCATTATATTGATTATTGATTTTTGATTATTGAGTGGGTTGCGGGTTCGGAAGTAAATTAAGGAACGGTAATACAATATCGATAATTTAGTCCAAACGGACGAAATACGCGACAATTTACAGTTAGCAACATCGTGAAAAAGACAAGGTGAATGATTTTGGAATGATTCAGGAATGAAATTGAATGAGTGTGTGGAGCGAGTTTTGAGTGAATTTATTTGGAGGTAATCCTTTATCGTAAATTTTGTTCAGGTTGAACAAAATTTGCGATATTGATTACCCCACTTTTATAAAACATTCGTACACGTTCTTTACATAGCTTCATATTTCTTCAAGCACCTATGAGACGCTAGCAAATTGTATTATCTCCATGAAACGCGACTTTTCTCTATCAAAATTTATTTTGATTGACGTTGTTGATTCCATATTTTCAATGGGTTTGAGCGTATTTGAATGGTTTAAATGAATGTTTGGAATGAATAAAGAGAGCTGAGTGAGCGTTTTTGAACGGCTTTGTTTGAGGTGAATATCAATTTCACGATGTTATTAAATGTATCTAAATATAATTGATTGTTAAATTGCGTATATGTATAAGGTTTATAACAAGGAATAGATATACAAAATTAAGTAAGTGAGCAAAGGTCAATTTTGTCTATACACTGTATCGACGAAATTGACCTTTGACAACTCACTTAAAATCGTGCATCTATAAATATTCCATAGTCATAAGATGGCACCGAACGTTTGCATGACTCTAGGCAAACACAAGTGTTTAACCGAAAATTAAAAAAAAATAACAAATTTAAAGATGGCCAATACCGCACTAGGATACATATATCAAGCATGCAAAAAAGCAGGGAAAGCTACCTCGAAAAATTCACGAAATAACACTGTATTATGTTCATCTACACCTTTTGTGTGAAAAAGAAAATTAATTGTGGGTCGGAAAGATGCTCCGTGTGTCCACTTCTACCTTAACATACAGTAAGCCCATGGTCCTGAAGTTTCACCGCAAAAAAAGATTGACGCTCTGTCCTCGGAAACGTAAGCAACCTTTCTGTCTGATAACCATGAACATCTGGTTTGCTGAAACCCAAGCATAGCCGAAAAAATAAGATCTTCTAGGATGGCCATTTCGGTCCCACGTTCCTTACATATGTCTACAGATTCTTGGAACGTCAGTCCTCGTATTGTATTCGGGAGCCTTGCAATAAACACTGGAATATACATGTATATATAATACGTACTTAGTGTATTATATGAAAAAAAAATATCTAACGCGGTTGGGAGAATTGATCATTGTCGAGGCTCTGTCGAGACAATTATCAATTCTCACAACCGAGTTTGACATTTTTTCATACAATACACTTAGTACGTATATTATATTTATCTTATAACCTATATTTGTCTTGTTTTCGTCAGTGTTTCTAACTGAAATGCAAGTTTCTAAAAATAACTAACAATATATCATTGTTCTAAAAATAACTATGTGATATCATAAAAAATATCATACGGGATGTTATCATACGGATATTTGTATAGTTATAAGTTTAAAATAGTAAAGGTGCAGACGAGAGGGGGTAAAGCCGATCTAAAATTCTTATTTCTCATTAATACCAATTTATATGGGAACTCATTGGAGTCGTCTTGGTATTACAGCATTTTTTCATTTTCAATGAAAAGATTCGATTATGTATTTGAATCAGAAATTTCAAACAATTTATTTTATTGTCACATACATAAACGAGGCTTGTGCTAGCGTTGATATTGGGAGTCATTGACTCCTAGACCATGAAAATCTTGGGGTCAAACTCATTTGTAAGGGGTCAAAACAACAGAGAATGCAAATTGTGCGTAGAATTTTTCAGCTCTCAGTTTGGATCGACCTTTTCTTGTTATAATACGTAACGGAACAATTCATCAGTAGATCTCTTAATAGTATACAAGATACATTGTTGAAATTTTGAGTGATAAAACCCATTTTCGACCCTTAGAATTTTCTCTCAAGGGGTCTAAAAGGATCACTTTCAGATTTTTGAGGGTCCAAACCCTGGGTTAAACACGAGCTCCGCATATAATAAAAATGTTTCCCCTGGGTTTTGGAAAGGATTGTGTCTTTCCCTTTTGCGTCTCGTCTATGCAATTATCCCTTCGATGGATCTTTTTCTTTTTGTGAGGTCCTTTATCTTTCAAATCCTTTTGAGAAAAGACTACTTTTAAACAAATCTTGTTTGCTTTATATGGAAGAGGGGTGCTAAATAAATTCTTCGCATATTTAAAACGAGAAATATTATATATTGTAATGTTATGATGTTACAGTTAAAAACATCGTGAAATTGACAAGATGAATGATTATTGAATGATTTAGGAATGAAATTGAATGAGTGTGTGGAGCGAGTTTTGAGTGAATTTAATGGGAGGCAATCCAGTATTGCAAATTTTATTCAGGATGAACAAAATTAGCAATTTTGATTACCTCCCTTAAATAAAATTATGCATACAAGTTCTATAGATAGCTCCCTATTTCTTCGAGAAGCCATGGGACGCTTACAATTTCAATTAAATAAGTGAAATCACGATTTTTTCCCAGTTATTTTTTTTAGAACGAAGTTGGTCTTATATGTTTTTCAGTGAGTTTGGAGCGTTTTTGAATGGCTTGAGTGAGTGTCTGGAATGAATAAATGGAGCGCTGAGTTTGATTGAGTTAAATGTCAATTTCACGATGTGATTAACTGTAGCTATGAAGAATGTGACCACGTATTCTTGGTCAAGTGGAGTTTTTCCACCATGTATTTTGATACTTTACAGAAAATTAGAAATCTATAGAGGATAATCAACTGTCTGAAGAACGAGTTTTTTAACAGCCTAATAACTTATTCGAGTGAAATATTGTTCATATCAGACATAACCAGTTGATTATTCTATTTATTACATTCTCTACAACCCCTTTCTTATTCCTAAAAGTATTTATTTAGACATTTCTATCGTCATCGACCCTTTACAATTCCGCGTAGTGATACCAAAAAAATTCTTTTCAATAATTTCTAGTCGCCAGCGTGGATTACGCTTTAAAATTTTGAAGTAACAATAAGATGCTTTGAAGCGGAAAGAAACATTTTTGGACCTTAAACAAAATTACGACGAGGAACGAAATAATTTAGGTGAATCTTTTACTGTATATAGATTAAGGAACGACAACTTCGTCAGCGATGTAAACATTGGGCCTACTTATTTCTCACCCCGGGCGGGTACTGTTGCCCGCATTTTCAGAGAGTCTCTCAGAAAGCGGGCTTCAAGCTCTAGACTGGTCCACATATCGACTATCAGAATAGCCTAGAACAGGCTATTCTGATATTCGACAGTGAGACCAGTCTACACCCGACCGGAAATCGGGCGAGAAATAAGTTGGCCCAATGAAACACCGGGATTCTTTTGAAATCGACAGGGTACCGAGATGGAGTTTGTAATCACTCAATCACCTGAGATGAGCATTTATTGTCGAGTTACGCTCGGGCTGGATTGGGCGAATGAATTTGAATGGTTTTGATCGGAATGATTGTCATTTTCATGATGAATGAAACTTATACATGAATGTTGAAACCGTTTCTTAGAAAATCAAAGATTCACCTTACTGTTTTCAGTTCTGATCATAAAATTAACTGAATGGTCGATTTCGAGCTGTAGGACAGTCGAGGTATAGCGTAAAGTAATAGTCTTGAACGTGAGATTAACGGACTGTGTGTATGACATAATTTTTTTCGCGCTGATGTGTCCATGAATAAAGTCTGATGAAGAAGGTGTTAGTTGCAAAAGGTAAAAACTGAGGGCGGAGTCCGAGGATTTCGCTTTGCATATTACTCCCTTAAACCCAATCGAACTTTATTCGTGTATACTTCAACGTGAAAATGAAATTAAATCCAGTATAACACTTTCACAATTCTGAAATTTTTTGATTATCCTTTTCGGGGTGTAAAACAGTTTGAAAACATTTTTTCCGGATGTAAAATGAATGGTCGAGAATTTCACAGAAAGCGAAACGCGCCATTTAGCTCGTTGGGGTTATGACGTCCCCGTTTAAGATGACGTTGAATGTACAAAATGGACACGTGATAAATGAATTTTATTGAGAATAAAGTTCTATGTAATTTCTTCTTATATCATACGCCACCGTGTTTTGATATAAAAAACGCGAAGAGTTTATATAATGGCATATCTATATGATTAGAAACTTAATACGGCGGTTTGTGTGAACATATACTAGGACGAAAAAGAAACGTCGGGTAACGGGTAATGATTCTTTTAAGAATAAATTTTATTATCATAATCATTTTTGTTTGAAATGTCTTTTTACTATGTGAAAAAATACCCCCTTTTAACGATGAACCTTCTTGTTTTGCGAAACACGGCCGGACATATCAGTATCTTGTGTGTCTTTCATGCGCAGCTGCGTCAGCCCTGATTCGTCTATTTTGCATATTTCGTATCCCGGCTTTTCTTTTTCGTCTCCGTAAAGTGGATTCGTTTTAATTTAGATATGAAGGGAGCATTAGTTACTGGTTAACATAAGTATAGGATAGAATATAGAAATAATTTCTATAGATACTTAAGGAATGATACCGGTGACTTAACGCCTTTTCAGTTTATTTTGTCCTCAATGACACAACATTTCACCACCTCGCTTTTCTTAAAAATCCAGCAGTGCTCAACGTTCTGAGTAAACCGAACATTTCGTAAATAAACTATGATAATTGAACTCGCAAGCGTCTGATTGGTTCTTCAAGAAATATGAAGCTTTTTATAGAACACGTGTGCAAATCTTATTAAAGGAAAGTGAAAGATATATCTAATTTTGTCCACCCTGAACAAAAATAGCGATGTTTGTTCCCCCCCCCCCCTTTAATTTCGCACGAAACTTACTCATCACACTCATACAATTTCATTTCGGAATCATTCTCTTTGTCAAGTTTTCGATGGTATTACAATTAACAACATCATGAAATTCACAAGGTGAATGCTTTTGGAATGATTTAGGAATGAAATTGAATGAGTGTGTAGAGCGAGTTTTGAGTGAATTTAATGGGAGGTAATCCTGTATCGAAAATTTTGTTCACGACGAACACACTTAGCGATACACATGTATTGATTACCTTCATTTCATAAAAATCGCATCCAAGTTCTATAAAAAGCCTCCTGTTTTTTTCAAGAACCTGTGAGACACTAACAATGTGAATTATGTCAGTGAAATTGGGATTTTTCTCTATCAACATTTATTTTGAATGACACTGTTGATTCTATATTCTTCAATGGGTCTGAGCGTTTTTGAGTGGTTTGAGTGAGTGTTTGGAATGAATGAATGAATGGAGCGCTGAGTGAGCGATTTGAATGGTTTTGATTCGGTTGAATGTCAATTTCACGATGTATTTAACTGTAACTGTACGGACAAATTCACAAACTACTAACCTGTATATCTGCTCCAGCCCAGACTGCTCCAGTCATCGGCAATCGCAAGACTTTTAAAAGCAAAGTCGTCGTTTGTGACGTCTTGCGGGCTCAGAAGGCATGTCTTCTGTCGTCCATTCCACGAAATGCTTTGGCAGTTGACCGCCCAAGCGCACTCGCGTGCACACATAATGATATTTTCAGAAGAGAAATTTCTTTCCACAACTTCAGGCAGAAGTTTTAATCCCCGAAAACGATGCCCGGTGAAATGCTTAGCTTTGATATTTACATTTGCACTGCAAACTGCAAATACCCAAGAGAACAGCAAAAGTCGAGGTATCTCACGCATAAGATAATCAACCTGCATTTTCAAGAGAAAATGAAGACTGAAAATAATCTTTAAAGATCAAAAAGGGCTGTTTTAATCTTTCTCGTACGTAATAATTTTTTAAAAAACGTTTAAAGCAGCAACAGTCGAGTCTTGCTAAAAGCAGAAAATATGTCCCAATTACAGTCAATCTTGCTCGAGCGACCACGTCTATTAAGCGACTATTTTTATTAAGCGACCGTTTTCAAAATTCCCTTCTTCAAATCAAAATATCCTAAAAAATGGGTTTTGATGGTCTAAAATTATTGAAAATGTATCATATGTTGTTAAACTCGACAGAATCGTCTCATTGAGACGATTCTTTTGAATTATAACAACATATGATACACAATAATATTCAAATAAAAAAAGGTATGTCTCTTATTTGTGAACATAACGTGTATTAAGCGGCCATTTTTTTTAAACGACCGCTTTTTGGTGGTCCCTGTAGTGGTCGCTTAAAACAAGTTTGACTGTATTCGGGTTTATTGCCAGTAAATGTAGGGCCTACAGTTCAAACATCGTGAAATTGACAAGGTGAATGATTTTGGAATGATTTATGAATGAAATTGAATGAGTGTGTGGAGCTAGTTTTGAGTGAATTTATTGGGAGGTAATCCTATATCGCAAATTTTGTTAATGGCGAACAAATTTAGCGATATTGATTACCCCGCTTTAATAAAAGAACGCAGACAAGTTCTATAAATAGCCGCCTATTTTTTAAGAACCCGTGAGACACTAACTTTTGAATTATGTCAGTGAAATCATTCACCTTGTCAATTTCACGATGTTGTTAACTGTACGTTGCTGCAAAGCTACCCAGTTGAAGATATTTGAAATGAAATCACGTTAACATACGTGCAAAGGGAGGTATCATTTCGAAAGCGCTTCGCTAACGCTTCGCTAAACGTCGATTCCGTGAAGACATCGCAAATCAAAGCATATTTCAACTTCGCGTCAAAATTTCTCAAAAGCTGTCATTTAAACGGATAAAACTTTCAGTGATTTTACTATTTTCAAAATGACATTTATTTCTAATACTTCTGTTTTCCTTATTCAACATACATGAAATAGGCCTATTAGAATACCCTATTGCACGATGATTGGCGTCAAATAAGCACGAAATACAAAAGCGTTTAAACCCGATTATTCTGTTTGAACGTGCACAGAAATAAAAAAAAAAGACTAGTTCGGACGTTCTTTGACTTTCTAATGAAACTTTTTTTACAGGCCTATTAATTGAAAAAAAAAATATTTTCAATTACTGATTTTGGTGGGTCCAGAAAGGGTCAGCCCCTTAAATGACGTCACGACATCAAATGAACGAGTTTCAAATCCTTTTTTATGGCCTGTTCTTTAATGCCGCTTTTCAAAGACAATCCTTTAAAGCATTTTCTTATTCAAATTTACATTTAAATGAGTTTTAAATAGCAACGTTTAATAGTTAATATCATCGTGAAATTGACATTTACCTGGACCGAATTCGTTCTATATCGCTCATTCGGCGCTCAATTCCTTCGTTTCAAACGATAACTAAAACCATTCAAAAGCCCCTCAAAATTCGTTAAAAAAAATTCGAGTCGTAGGAAAGGTTCATTTGATTCCAATCAATAAAATACTTCTACTATTTTAAAGCATCTGAATGGTCTGCAAATATGCATAAACACAGACACGAAGATTTTAGAGATGTTATGTATTATCGCTAAAATTGGACGAAATTAGTGATATTGGATTATCTTGCACCTCCCATTCATTCCATTTCATTTAGAAATGATTCCAAAGACATTCAACTTGTCAATTTTACAATGTAACTACAGTTAACAACATCGTGAAATTGACAAGGTGAATGATTTTGGAATGATTTAGGAATGAAATTGAATGTGTGTGTGGAGCGAGTTTGGAATTAATTTAATGGGAGGTAATCCTATATCGCAAATTTTGTTTATGATGAACAAAAATAGCGATATTGTTTACCCCCCCTTTATAAAACATGCATACAAGTTCTTTACATAGCTCCCCTTTTCTTCACGAACCTATGAGACTAACAATTTGAATTATGTCATTGAAAATGCCATTTTTCTCTATCAAAATTTATTTTGAATGACGTCATTGATTCTATATTTTTTAAAAGGGTTTGAGAGTTTTTTTAATGGTTTGAGTGAGTGTTTAGAATGAATGGAGCCCTGAATGAGCGATTTAGAATGGTTTTGATTGAGTTGAATGTCAATTTCACGATTTAAATAACTGTAACTGTCTTTCTTCCAAGAATTCTTTAATCATCAACGACATTCTACGACCAAAAATGCCTTATTTATATGTAATCGTATACAAAGAATTTGCGCTGTTCGAACTTTCACATAGTAAATCATCAAAAATTAATTAAACTCACTATCTTAAGTGATTTGTTACAACGTAAAGATATGTTTGAAATGTATTTTTATCTCCACGAAAATTGCTTTTGTTCAAATTTATGTAATCTTGTTAAACAAAGCGAGTGATAACTAGAGCCTAGGCGTTAGAAAATAATAAGAGCTAAACTTAATTGAACCACAATGGTCTTGCAACATTTCGGAAGTGATTGCCTTTCACAATGTTGACCGCACGGTTAACACTGGTATAGCTCATTACAACCCACACCCGAAACGTTGCGGACCTATTACGGGTCAACTACCTTAAAAGGTGGTTCCTAAACGGATTTTAGGAAGGTTTTTAATGTGTTTAATGCCCAAAAAAATGCATTTAAGTGCGAAGCGGATCCATGCACTCATGAGATTGATTAGGTTTTTAGTGTCATACATTCATGAAATAAAAACAAATTGGGCATCGTATTTATCTTTTTTTCTTCATTTTTAAATATACTTCAGGACAAAAGTTCTGTCCAGTTAAGTTTTGTTCAATAAAGCTTTTAATTCGAAAGATAAGGTTTTAAAACTATTGCTCATCAATAGCGGCCCTATCTTCAAACCATAGGGACTGTTTTCACCGGCACTGGATCACAAATGACGTTGATTCATTCCCAACGATGTTATTGACGTTGTAACTTTTTTCAAGCTGCATATGACATAGCAAAGTCAAATTTTGAATGAGAGCCTTTCTGTCTTAATGATCATATAGAAAAACACTAAAACAGTTGGTAGAAAATCGGTTGCCTTTCAGAAACGTCATTTTCAATTTTGCAAACGTTTTGTGTTTTTGCGGATTTGTTGTCTTTCTGAATTTCAGGGTTCATCAGGACGCGTTTTTAATGACTTTAGTCAGAGAACGTGAAGCAACGCTTTGTTGACCCCTTTCATTTTTTAAGGAAAATGTTTGCGCGATGGCATTAAGATGGATGCTATGTACAAGTTCCTGATTTTTGTTCATTAAATTTTGCCCACGTTTGGATAAGACAGAGTCGTATTTAAACAATCTGAAGTCCTTGTTAATCCGGCGTTTTATTCTAAGACCACGTATCAAAGTTTAACAAAACTAACGTAGATTGGAGTGTTTAACCGTCTACTTTACAATAATTAAACATTCATTCATATTTTATTCATCATCAAATAGGTTTTGCCTTATTTTCATAATCGTGAGACCAGACAAGACTTTTGTCCAATAGTATACTTTGCAATCTTGATTCCTGTCCCTTCTTTCTCCAGTTCTACCATTACATCCATGACTAGTTTCCAGCTTTTAATCCCTCTTGGAGGGCTCATAAACAGCTCCATTTTGATGTATAATATAACTGGATATACTGCTTTTTCCTGGCAAATGAAGTACCCTTAAAATTAGGTCTCAAACACTTTACATGAACGTTAAGCTGAAAATGAAACAGTATGAACCACAATCGTTATAACATTTAAAAGACGATCTGTTATTTTTTTGTAACATAACAAATCACCTAAGAAGGCAGAAGCTACATTTTTGTGGTTGATAGTATCGTTGATTTGGGAGATAGGCAATTTGTCGCCATTTTTCAATAATCGGTGCATCTAATTGATTTGAAAATCTAATCTTTATTTTAAATGAAAGTTATTGAATTTTAAATTAAAACAACAAAGGAAATATGATTACGAATAAGATGAAATGCACTCAATTATAGCTAAATTATTGTCTTTGTCCCATAAAAGTGATGAAGCTTGTTTGAGAATGATATTAAAATTTTTCAAAAGATAGAATCTTACCATTTGACTTGACGACAAATTTAGAGAGGGAGGGAGAGAGAGAGTGAGAGAGAGAGAGAGGGAGAGAGAGAGAGAGAGAGAGAGAGAGAGAGAGAGAGAGAGAGAGAGAGGAGAGAGAGAGAGAGAGAGAGAGAGAGAGAGAGAGAGAGAGAGAGAGAGAGAGAGAGAGAGAGATAGAAAAAGAGAGAGAGAGAGAGAGAGAGAGAGAGAGAGAGAGAGAGAGAGAGAGAGAGAGAGAGAGAGAGAGAGAGAGAGAGAGAGAGAGAGAGAGAGAGAGAGAGAGAGAGAGAGAGAGAGAGAGAGAGAGAGAGAGCCTCTCTTCCCCTTATAAATTTTATCTACACACTCACTCAAACAATTGAAAAACGCTTCAAATACACTTCGAAAACGTTCAAAACGATTGGCATTTCAATCCATTTGATGAAATCTTACCGAGTTGCACAAAATTAGCGATATTGTATTTTATCCCACTAATTACATTCAAAACTCGCTACCCCAAGTCAATTCATTTGGAAATCAATCCAAAACAAATTTCTCGATATTTTTAACTGTAATTAAAGATTTGGCTTTACTGATGATCAATTCTTATTCACGAATGGAAAATATCGAAGAAATATGTCTTCCAACTCGGCATGGTGGTGCACAATAATGGACAAAACGTGTTTCTTGGTTGTTTGTGCATATTGTACGACCATATTTATAGAATAAAACATTGTAAATTAAAATCGCTGACGTCATTCTGTTTCCAGACTTTTCTTGTTTCATTCTTGGGACCGCTTCAAGTTTCATTCTAGACGTCTGCGTTTGTAGATCCTGTAAAGTAAGCACAGTTTATAACAACGCGAAATCGAAATTCTTTTAAGTCGATCAAATCTTTCAAAAACGATGCAAAATTACTAAAGGGGCTGAATAAATACATTAAAATCGCTCGAAAAAAATCCATAATTACACGAACTTGCTTGCATCAGGAATTGTGTGGTTGCTTCGTATAGACATAGAACTATACAGTCGATATTGCTTGAGCGACCACGTCTATTAAGCGACCAATTTTATTAAGCGACCACAATAAAAAGTCCCTTCACTGTAAGCAAAATCTCTGAAAAAGAGGACATTCTTAACGATAAACGGTTATCATTGAATCTTATGTTGTTGGATCCCATTAAAATGGTCTTAACAAGACGATTCTAATGGGTTCCAACAACATAGAATTCAGGACGATTTGACCGACAATCTTTTTAAATACTATTTGAATGCACTGTCACGTTTATAATGATATTTTGCATTAAGCGACCATTGCCGTAAATGACCGCTTTTTGGTGGTTCCCTTAGTGGTCGCTTAACACAACTTTTACCATATTTATAAAACATGAATGCATATTGTATTAAAAGGGGGATAATAAACATAGCCATTTTCGTTCATTGCCTTTATTTACATTATAAACTAACTCTGATCACTCATTTAATCTCATATCATAATTCATCTTAAAACTATTCATTGATTTCACAGTGTTCCTTACTGTATGGTGCAAACTTCTGTTTACTGACAGCGGTATTGGCTCGACAAATTACATGTATATTTGTTTTGTCAAAACTGCGGCCTAAAATTTGAAGATTTTTTCAACATACAAAAAGTAAAGGATAACAATTTCGAAATCAGTCGATCTTTAAAACCAAAACCATAATCACACATTTCGGAGGTTTACGCGAATCGGATTTACACAAAAGTTAGATTTGATGTTCATTTTCCTGAATGTAAAATGTGTTGAATAGCTGCGTAAACATTTTTTCATGGAGGAATGAAACCAATTATTTGCAAGTTAAAAGATAAAATTAATTAATAAAACCAAAAGAATGTTGCCTGCTATGACACGCTATCATACTGGGTTACCCAAAAAGTGGGTTTATTATTTCGAGATAATGGAGGCGACCACGGAAGGGGACGAATTAATAACTAGTCCGCGGGATGTCCGCCAAATCTCGTAAATTATCGGTGCAAACGGTGCAGTGTCGTCAAATCTTGAATACTTTATGGGCGTCGACGTTTGGCTTCCATATTGCATAACATTTGCATTGATATAGAAAATATGCTGTCTGTTCCTAATTGTCAAAATGAAAATGAATGAGCGTGTGAAGCGAGTTTTGATTGAATTTTAAGGAAAGTAGATCTTATACAATATCGATAACTTCGTCCAAATTGGACGAAATGATTGATATTCATTACCTCCCTTTAAAAAAATCTACACACTTTTCAGTTTTTTGTCTTTACGGCCCAATCAAACGCTTATAAATGTACACCATTCAATTAAATCGAGGAAAGAATATTCGATTTGAATAAAGAAGCGATCGTTTTGAGCGATTTCGAAGTACTTTTGAACGATTTGGGAGCGTTTTTGAGTTTTGGGAGTTTGAGCTTGGAGTGAATGAATAGATCGCTTAGCGAGTGATTCGGAATGGTTTTGATCGAAATGAGTGACAATTTCACTAGGTTATTAACTGTACTGAAGATTAACGAAGACTTATTCATAATTGAAATATTTTCTCTATGTTTGCATGCTGAGTTCGGTATGCTATATGAATGGATTCATATGACTATAAAATTAGTTTAAACCGTCTGTACCCAATTTAAATTCATTCACACCTCTCTTTTAATTCGTCATCGATGCTTATTTTAGAATAAAACATTCCTAAGATTCTTTTCGTTTACTAATTCGGAACTAATGTAGGACTTACGGAATTCTTCTTAAGAAATAATAAAAAAAATCAATCTGTATAAAATTGAATACAAGTGCCCCGAAAATTAAACATATTTATGATTTTTCATATTTTTTTATAATTTGTTTAAGACTTGCGAAATATTGATTTTCAATCTTCTCTCGCCCTTCACTATCACCACATTTCCGTGCTGTACACAAATCTTTGACAAACAGTATAGACAGAGATCAGACTGCACAGACGTGCAGTCTGATCTCAGCCTACACTGCCTGCTTTCTATTCGTACCTAATAATGGGGGAAAACGACAATAAAACTGGTTAAAATGTCCCCGAATAAATGATAATTTGTTTGAAACGAAATTTAAATCTAGCAGGAAAAGGGTTTATCTAAAACCCACAGCCCTTTTTTTTCAAATATGAAGGATGTGCATCAATTATGATCGAGTATAATAGATTCTTAAAATATATGTTTATTGATGTATATAAGAAATTAAAGGGGAACTTTATGACAAATTAGGTTGATACGAAAACTATCGGAGGTAAACGAGAAAACGTTGAATAATTGGATTTGATAAAGACTATGTATCTTTTAAACGCTTTCAATTGATCATCTTCTAATCAATTTTTATCCTTCTTAATTTAAATTTTTGTTTTAAACATATGGCAAGTTTTGGGAAGAATTCGACCTGTCTGTCCCATTAATAACCCAGACGGTGTACGCTAAGATCCGACCGACTGCACTTCTATGCAGGATTATCTTAGCCACTACAGTTGAGGACATCGTGAAATTGACAAGGTGAATGATTTTGGAATCGTTTAAGAAGGAAATTAAATGAGTAGTGGAGAGGTTTTGAGTGAAAGTAAAAGGAGGTAACTCAATATCGCTAATTCTGTTCAAGGTGAGCAAAATTACAGATATTTGTTGCCTCCTTTAATAAAATTTGCATACGGGTCCTATGCAAAGCTTTCTATGTCGTCAAGAACCCATCATACGCTTAAAAAAATCAGTTATGTCAGTGAAATTGTGAATTTTATCTACCGATTTTTACTTTGAATATAGACATTGATCTCATCAACTTAGTAATATTGGATCGTTTTTAATGATCATATTTTGAGTGTTTGGAATGAATAGATTGAGCTCTGAATGAGCGATTTAGAATGGTTTTGATCGAAATGACGGTCAATTTCATGATGTTAATAACTGCACTTCCTGCAAAAGCTTTGTGCACAGCAAAGTAAGGGTAAATAAAAAGACAAACGGAGTTCCCTTTTTTATATTGTGAAAATATTTTAGAATGCCGTATATGCATATACATGTTATTGGATTTCGAAGGGTCATGTCACCCATTTAAACCGATCGAGCGAAGGATTTGTGGTTTTGCGTAGTAATACGCAAAGCTTGATTTAGAAAGCATATCTATCAAACATCGTTTAAATTTAAATACAAACTATTTACTATTCTAAACACATGTTACGAGTCCCGCTGATTTCAGAATTTATTGATAGCATCGGTTTGTTTGATTGATACATTTGAATGTTAGAGGTCATTGATTCGTGATACGTAAGGATATTGAATAACCCAAAAACATGCGGGTGGGCCCCGCCTTCTGTTTTGTGTGTTTGTTTAACAGATACCCGGGTAGGAAATGAGTAACTGCATTTTACGTCCGTGAATATATGTCAGATTTGCACTTTTATGCACCCTTATCAAAAAGCAGAGGTACAGAGAAGGGGGGGGGGAGTAAGACAGTCTAGAATATTTATATCTGAATGAAAACCTATGTTGTGGGTACTCATTTGAATCGTCTCGGTGAGACGATTCTATGGAGTATCATCAATATAGGTTATGTTCTATAATAATAGAAATAAATTGATCGAAAATCCAAATTACCCGCTGTATTGTAGCTCTGTAAAATAACCTATGGTACCTACTATGCTTTCCCGATAAAGGTAGTCTAGGTCGGTCGGTGGGTCGGTCAGTCAATCGGTCGGTATGTCAGTCGGACGGTCGGTCGGTTGGTCGGTCTGGCGTTGTTCGGTCGGTAGGTCGGCCAGTCAGTCAGCATACGCCCAACCAGCCAGTTTATTAGCCAGTTAGCCAGTCAACAATCCAATCGCTCTTTGGAAGTTAATTTTCAGTGCCCAAATTGGTCGCCTAATACAAGCTTTACTGTATAAAAAAACCCATAAATTCTTTGACAATCAAACTGACCTCTTTTGATCTCAAGAAAGATTGTGCTCTTTGGTTGCCTATTGGGTGGTCTCTTTATACAAGTTTTAGTGTACAATGAAACCTTTTTTTTAAACCAGACTTGTCTCATCTTTTCTTCAAAGCATAAATTTCTCATTAGCCACAATCTTTTTCTCCAAAAAGTGGAAACATCTGTTTTTATTTCAACAGAACAAAACTATTAATTACCAGTTTTATCATTTAATAACGCGTTAAACAGGTGTTATAATTGATTCCAATCTAAAACAAAGAGAATGTCAGGTGATAATAAACATGCACCCATAAACACGTCTGTTGGGAAAAGAAACAGGCCCGTGTTACCTGTTCCCACGAAAAAGGAGTGTCATTATTTCCTTTTGGTATAGTTAACAACATCATGAAATTGACAAAATTGGGCGATTTTGAATTGATATTGGAATGTAATTGAATGAGTGTTAGAAGCGAGTTTTGAATGATTTTCAATGGAGGTAAAATATACCCGTTAATTTCGTCCAAAGTGATAGTTTTTTAGGCCCCCCCCCTTTTTGATAAAATCTTCGTTTTATTCTGATTTTTTTTGTCTTCACGGACAAATAAGACACCACAGAAATAGAGAATAACACGTTAGTGTCTAAAATTAACAATGTTATCTGGTCGAGGTTGGGAGAATTTATCAGGACGAGGCTCTGCCGAGTCATGATAATTTTTCGCAGCCGAGACCAGATAAGATTGATATTTTAAGACACTAACGTATTATTCTATTTATCATGCAATCATCAACGCTTGATTATAATAAACCCTTAAAAATCAAAGAAATCCAGGCGAAAGTGTATGCAAATTGTTTCTAAAAATATACTGACTGATATTATGTTATGTTATCAGGCAGGTTTTATCAGGGTAATACAAGTTTCATTGCATGATAAAAATCAATTCCAGCAAATACAATTATGCACTTATTTGATTGAATTGTTGATCATTTTGAACGATTTCGGAGATTTTTTTTGAACAATTTCCGAGCGTATTTGAGTGATTGAAGTGAGTGTTATGAATAATTTGAGCGCTGGGCAGATGATTTTGAATGATTTTGATGGAGTTGAGTGTCAGTTTCACGATGTGATTAACTATAGCAAAAATCCTTAACAGTTCGTATTTGTTCTTAGTTTGACCCCTTGTTCTTCAATTGTGCTGCGCAAATTCAGTCATATAGTCAATTTGAACATTGACCTGTGGCCATTCTTTATATAGTTAAAGAGTTAATATTAAACTTGCATCAAACTACAATATTAATCAGAATCGGATCATTGGAACGTTATATGATTCATTCCAAAGACTCACTTCAATCACTCAAAAACACTCAAAATATGTTGAAAACTATTCAAAATCGTTCATAGGGACAAACATTTACTTCAAATCGACTAAATTTTTGCACATTTTATTGGTGGATGTGGATTTAAAGCGTCTGATACACAAACAAGAACATACGTTGATTTCTTAAAAATATGGTGGTGGTGGTAGTGGTGTGTGTGGGGGGAGGGGGGGGGGTAATAAATATCACTTATTTCGTCCATTCTATATTATATCATTTATCATCGTCAATTTCACGAAGTTGGTAACTGTAAACTTGATTTCGGGACAAAAGCTTTCGGAAAAAAAGGCTGAAAAAAGCCTGCGTTAAACAAGTGAAGGCATGTGTCAAAATTGTAGCTGTTTTTGATTTAGAATTTCCCCTTAATCGTTCACACATGTGGGCCCACCTACTTGTCTCTTGTACTCTGGTACCACTGTCAACTATAAATATTGATAGTTGATATTGATAGTTGCGATGGTATCATGTTATTTAAAAAAGGCGGGCTGTCAAAGGGACTTAACTCTTAATACAGTGCATTCTTTCTCACACAACTATCGTTTCCCTTATCTTCTCGGACATTTGTATTTCAAATACGTTATTGAAGATGTTTTTTATTTATTGAACGCATGGAAAGATTTGGAGTATAACGTTTAATCGTTGTCCGCCTGTCTGTCCACTTTTGCGTTAGTCAGAAATCCTTAAAAATAAAAACAAAAACTGTCCGAATTCTTTGAGGCTTTTCAAATCATACTAAGTTCATACTTGGCATGATAATATATCTCTCCTGATATTAAAGTCATTATCAATGTTTGTATCAAGGTCATCCACTAACAAAATCAACAATTTTCTCATTGCAATAGATCTACATGCGACGCGTTATGCAGACAGGTACCATCTGGGTAGTGTAAAGTGTAAAGTTAGAAATGTTCGCACTTAGCCGAATGTCTGAATAGAATTCTGATTTTCTTTCTGGGATGATTTCTCTACCTTCGCATATAGAAGGGGTCAACACAACACCATTTTAAGTGCCTATAATTGTATAGGTAATTACAACAGTGTAGAGCTTCCCCCCCCCCGTCCTCCGATTAAGTTGATTAAAAAAACTGACATCCGGGTGACCGTTGATGGAACCAAATTATTATTCATATATCTTTTTCAAAAAGAACTAACATGACCTTTTTTCGCATGATGGGTCCAATGTCATTCTCTGTAAATCTTTGTTTTCAGCATCGGAATGCAAAAGGCCTGGTTTCCTGTTACATGGTACCCTCTACTTCACAAATAACGGCTCTGTGATGACGTCAACATGCCAGCCGGGATACAAGCTGATCGGAACTAGGAGGCGGTACTGTGACGGTCACGGCTGGTCGGGACGTCCGTCTCGTTGTCTAGGTAAACGGACAGGAGCCCGTTTTACTTATCTTCTTACGAAAAAAAAAAAGAATCGTAAGTCAAAATCTTAATTCGTACATGGTGTTATCATTCATAATTAGATTCTGCCTTGCAATATCTCATTGGAATCGTCTTTTTTTGAAGACGATTCCAATGAGATATTGCAAGGAAGAATTCCATATCTAGTTACTAATATAGAAGGAACTTGAATTTTTGACTTACGCAAAAAATGATCGTAAGATGTTTAGTAAAACATGTCCCAGGTTCTTGTGATTTTTGGCGGCAACCGTGTCAGACTTGAATAGCTTGTCCCAGTGAACAAGCCAACGTGTGGTTGCAAAGAAACATTAAACTTGACAACGTCATAAAGCTCGTCTTTAGCTTCTATATAGGGCCAGTCGTGTTTTGCGGCATATCTAGTTAAGATCAAAGAGGTATGAAACTAAAAGTCTAATCACACTGTTTGAATAAGCGAAGAAGATTCATGCATGGGTTGTCTGATTTTTGCTTCATAGGTCATTGAAAAAATACTCTCGAAATATCTTATAACTCAATGAAGCACAAATTAAAATATTCTTCAAAAATGAAACGGATTTCTTGTAGAACCATTTAATGCAGATGCTGAAGGAAATAGCTGCGAACTCAAAAGCGTTTCATTTAAAAAGTAGAACCATTTTGATTGTACGAATAGTGACGTACCCCAACCAAATCAAATTATTTCAAGACGTTAGATATACATGTACGATAATCCGGTCGCTCAACGACGATAAATGAATCTACTAATTCTTTATCTTTTTTATCTGGAAAGGACTATTTTTTCATAAGATAAAATCGAAAGTAAAGCAAGACTGCATTAGTAATAATAAAAAAAATCGCCTTTTCCTTTTTTCATGCGTTTGGACAGCCAGATTTCCAGCTGGTGACGATAAAAGAGAAGCTAGTGAGCACGTCAACACGACCGATCCTGACGTCATATTTCAACGTCGACTTGCGTTAGACGTCGCTGACGCTGACGATACCTGTTACAGAAGATTTAGGTATTATGCCACGAAGGAAAGTGTTCGTGAAAGATAAAAATTGAGGACTTAGAGCAAAAACGTGTATGTGTCTATAAATTTTATAGACACATACTGTGTTTTTGCTCTAAGTCCCTTGATATGTATAGATTTTTTTCTGCAACAACGGTGTAATTGAATAACATTAGGCAGGTATGATATACGAGGGATGATCCTGAAATTCGTACAATGGACCTATAACTTTGGCATTTCTAGCTTGTTTAAGTTACATTTTTTTGTGAGTGCAGTTAAGTATTTATGAAGTGCAAAAAGGTTATTTTTTTGCAAAAGTATATTTAACGGTCTTAAATCTAGTTACCAAAGTAACATTTGTATGCTCAGGAGGGAGGGGGCGTGAAAAATAATGAAAATATGTCACATGAATTTAAAATTTCTTGCCAGAAGTAAATAAGACAAAAAAGGGAATCAGTTGTCACGATTTTAAGATTTTTGAAAGAGCTTCTATGCACACAGAATATTCTAAATAAGAATAAATCTGCGAATGAATAGTCACCTGACGTCAACACCAAAATGTGAATTCCGTTTATTTTTCGAATTTTGTCATGATCATGAGTTTTTAAACAGCCTAAAAAATTCAGATAATTTAGAATAAATATCATTATGTCAAAAAGAGAACGTTTTCTCACGTTACCCCGTATATTCAAAGAGGTCAGGTTCTATTAGAGGATTAAGAAAGGTATAATGGTATTTCAACGAATGAAGTCGTCCAAATAGATTCTAATTATTTTCCGACAATAAAGGTCCTGCATCTGGGCCTCCACTTCAGAAATACATGCACTATTGATATAGAAATTATATACAAATTTAATTCCAAATGGAATGTGAATACTTTCTGCAAGTTAGTTTATTGAGCCCACAAAGGCATGCCAGCAAATGGAGACTATGTAGAAAAGAGTAAACAATAACTTCGCATTTGAATTCCTTGTTTCTATGTCTTAAGATTAGCACTAACCAGTCGCTATATATCTTACACATTCGAAAATTTCGACATTTATAAAACAGATGCTGCATTATATGAATGTTTAATTTTATTTTTGAAAGTCAACTTTTCTTAAGTTATATAACCCCATTTTACGAATTTCTGGATCAACCCTCGTACATTGTTGGTAGGCCGCAGAAGCGGCCTACCAGTATGAATGCGTTTTGAATATGACCATGGGGTATTAGGGATACATTATTATAAAACCTGTCCAATGTTTTTATTCAAAACATAGAAAACCGTATAATGCAGCCTGGATCAAACAACAGTTTTTCAAAAACTGTTTTGTGATGAAAATTATTGAGCAATAAAATAAGGGTTTTTGGTTATGAACTTGATTTTACAAATATTGCACATTTCATCAAAATGACTGATCACTCAGACATGTTTGACCTAGTTTTTACTCTCTTCCCCCATGTTTTCTGCATTTTTTTACATCAAAGTGATTCTCACAGGAGATACATCTATGATTACACTCCTGTCTGTTTTGGTCTTGTTAAACATATAGTAAAAAAGGCATTTTTGCGGTTTAAAAAAAACCACAATACTTCATTGTGCACAATTACACTCGAAATCCTTTTGGTACAAAAATGTGTGATGACTTGTATCAAAGTTCTGGTCTAGAGGATAAATGTTTCTACCTTAATTAATCTAATCCTGTGTGTGATATGTAGCAGTTGTCTGGCACTTAGCATAACATAATTTCAAGCCGGTTATTGATATTCAAGCATTAAAACAATGCGACAAAGGGAGCATATCACTTTTTCTAACCAAACTATTTTGGTACAACCGAAGTAGGTCCTTTTACTTCAAATAGGTGTAGTATTAGTAGTAGTTTGAATGAGAGCTATTGAATGATAACTTGATTCTTTTGCCTCGTGTTCTGATTTCAGAATTGTTTGTGCTATAATAATTATTTTGAGTCTGTATTTTCTTTATTTATGCTCATTTTTTCGGATAACTCCGCATACATCAGCATGAAGGTTGAGTGAATATATTATTCTAACAAGAACACCGCCTATGGGTGCAACCCTTAGCTGTGCTTGGCTGTAGGTGCTGGATAATACAAAAAGCTGAGTGGAAAAAGGGACTCTTACAAAAACCCTTTTTCAGAGTTGTCCCCTTTGATTGTCTGGATAGCTCTTGAGATAGTGAACATACATGCTAAATTTTATGAAGATATCTTCAATAACAACAGGTCAACAACAACAATGCCAACGCCGCTAAAATGATCTCCATACCTCAAGTTTTCTTAGGAAACAGGCAAGCTAAAAAAGGCAATCACTTTACCATCATGTGTAATTCATTGTGCCTATGTTGAAATAAAGTACTCCTTAGTGTATTTAAGCCGGGTGTGCATGCTAAAGTAGGGCCATTATTGTTGTTAAAATCTTTAAAATCTAGATAGGTATTGTTTGCAAAAAAATATTTTTATAAGAAAAATACATTATTCATTGATGATAACCAAATAATTTGCGGCCTACTTTGATGCATTGCAACAAAATTTTGTCTTGTATCTTTTTTACATATAAACTCACATCTCTGTGTGTAAAATTGCAGAGGATGTAATCATAGGAGCTTGTTCTATTGTCCGAACTTTTATCATATAAAAGCATTTATGACAAAAATTATATCATGAAACAAGTGTCTGTGGATAAAATATAGTTATCCAGAACTGGAAAAATGCTAAACAAGTGCGTTTGTATGATATTCTGGGTATTCTTGAAGTATGGCAGCCACAAATGTTTCAAAAATGACACATCGTGTTGATTATAATAAAACAACTTTTTCTTGAAGCCCACCCCCAGAGATCGAGAACGGGCAGCCAATCGTAGAGTACAAATACAACAAACCCAAGCGCCAGTGGATCGCCATTGCCAATTATACGTGTAACGAAGGATATAGGCTCGAGGACAAGTATCAACGATATAAATATTGTAAAGGATACAACTGGATTGGAAAACATACGCCGAAATGCATTCCAGGTAGATCTTTTGTTGCTCTTTCGAGGTAGTGAACCCGTTATTAGATTTCTTTTTAATTAAACTGGAAGACAGGTGTCTCAAAGACTCTAGTATCGATATAGTTACAGTTAACAACATCGTAAAATAGATAAGGTGAATGATTTTCGAATGATTAAGGAATGCAATTGAATGAGTGTGTGGAGCGAGTTTTGAGTGAATTTAATGGAAGGTAATCCTATATCGCAAATTTTGTTCAGGATGAACAAAATTGGCGATATGGATTACCCCTCCATTTAACAAAATATGCATACAAGTTGTACAGGTAGCTTCCTATCTCTCCAAGAATCCATAGGACGCTAACAATTTATATTTTGTCAACGAAAACGCGTTTTTTCTCTATCAAAGTTTATTTTGATTGACGTTGCTGATTCTATAATTTTCAATGGGTTTGAGCGATTTTGAATAGTTTGAGTGAGTGTTTGGAATGAATGAATGGAGCACTGAGTGAGCGATTTAGAATGGTTTTGATTGAAGTGAATGTCAATTTCACGATGTAACTTACTAGGGGCTGAAACCCAGTCTATTTTGAAATTGGCTCGATATCGGAGAGCCTTGGAAATTGTCGTTATATTTTAGTTGAGCAACGTAACTTACGTTTCCGTTTACACTATCACAAAATTATTCGGAAAGGAATAGAATTAACATTTAATAAACACACTCGTTATTTCAATATCTCGGCAAAAATTGCCTTTTTCAAGAAAAAAATGCAATAAATCAACACTACTACATAATAATATCAATCCGTTCAGCCATTTTATTTTATCTCATAAAGAATATGACGTTAACGACGTTTTTCCACGTTTATGCGAACGTCAACGACTCATAAACGTGTGAAAATAACGTTGACGTCATATCCTATATGTAGTAGTGTTAAGATTTATTTCATTTTTTTTAAAAAGGCAATTCTTGCCGAAATATTGAAATAACGAGTGGGTTTATTAAACGTTTTCGTTTATTTCGCCATCGAAGTAACAGAACTGAAATTTCACCAATGTATAAACACGACATTTGAACACTGCAATGACGTAAGCAATGACGAAAAAACATGTACTAGACTATTAATTTGCACTAGAAATCTAAATGTAAAAAATAATTAAAAAAAAAGAGTCATTCCGTTTTTTCACAATTTCCTTTAAGGAGTTGACTACCCTGATATATATTTTTTTAACCCTTTGCTGTTTAATCCCTGCTGTTTACATGACTGTCATTTATGATTAAGAAAACATTGTGGAAAAAGAAGAAATTGCTTCTGACAAGAAATTTCTTCTTTTTCCACACTATTTTCTAATCTACTGAATGGTCATTTTTCAAAATAAATGCACTCTAAATTTTCGTCTGCAAAACCTTTGAATTTGGACAGGTCAAAATTTTGTAAAACAGGAAAGGGTTAAAGAAAACAACAGAACAAGATTAAAATCAAAGAAATCCTTGAAAAGTTTTACTATAATATCTAAAAAAAGAATGATATTTTTTGCCTTTTTGGTTGGATATCATTATTTTAAGAGAAACGAAAAGATGTTTGCTTGATAAATATAGGAATAACACATATGGAAAAAATCGCCATCGCGTATTCATTCGTTTTGAACTTCATCTCTAATATTCAACTTCAGATAAGAAACCGGAAGAACCATGTAAAGAACAAAATGGCGGTTGTCAACACACCTGTATTCCATATAATGACGGACGATACTACTGTGATTGTTTTGATGGCTATACCCGGGCAACAAATCCGAGGAAATGTACAGGTGATTTAAGAAGAATCAAATATCAATGTTATCTGGTTATGGGAATATTATCATGGCGAGATTTTGCCGATCCATACTGATTTCTCGCATCCGAACCCAGATAACATTAATGTTGAAGAAAATGTTGTTTGTCCTCGGCTGTGAGAAAATGGTCATGCTTTGCCAAAAATTCGTCTTAAATTTTCCCAGCCGAGATGGGTAAACATATTATTCTATTTATCATTCATTCATTCTTCAGAAATTACCATTTTATGAGATCTTCAAAATCAATGAAATTCAGCCGAAATTGGTGCTGGTTTAGATCAGGAATATGCAAAAAGTTTCCATAGAAATAGATTGATTGATTGATTGAATAGAGTTTAACGCTCACTTTCAACATTATTTAAGTTATATCGCGGTGGCTGGAGCACTCAACAATGGCAGAACAACATCCACATCCTTTCCTAGCCTTAAGCTGCTATCTCACATAGGTCTACGATTATCAATCCATTGGTGAGAGACAAATAGTCAGATAGAATGAGTGCCGCCGTCGGGGATCGAACCCGGGAGCTAAAGATTGACAGGCCGATCCGCTACCAACTGCGCTATGACGGCGGCTTCTATAGAAATAGACTAGGCGATAACATTTCATTGTGCTTACACTTAAACAAACTTTGTGGTAATAGATTTACAGACATTACACCTTTCAAAAAATATTATCTTTTAACTTTATACACTTAAATTCGGTATTTATTATTACATCTTATTTCCGGTCACAAGTACGTTTTACATTTCAGATGTTGACGAATGTAGTTTGGACAATGGTGGCTGTGAGCAAACGTGCAACAATCTGATTGGTTCTTATTTCTGTTCATGTGACATGGGTTACGTCGCATCCGGGCAATCTTGTCATGGTAGGAAACGAAATGGAACAATCCCCTGAATTCGCGTGTTAATCTTTTGAATTCGAATCTTTTTGAAAAATGCCGTATATTTTTATCACCCCTAAATAAATTAAATCTTTCCAAAAGTGTACAAGTACAGTCAATTATAAGATTGGTGGAATCACCCATAAGTATTGTTTCCGGTTTTAACGGCCTTCTTGCTCCCCGCGGCCCCTTTTTCCCGACTAAAGCTAGGTAAGTACAATATAAAAACTTGCATTATTTCATAATTAATAATAATAATAATAAAAAAAATCAACAACTAGAAATACAATGACATCAACATACCGATTTTTTCTTTTTTTTCCACTTTCATATCAGCTTTATATGAACAAAGCCTTGGTATACTGATTTTGTTGGCCAAATTATATTAAACTCAAAGTGCTGAAATTATTGGATGAACTTATTGCTTATCCGTAAATATTTAACTTTTTCAAACTTTTCGAAGATAAGAGTAAAACCAATCGTGCGTTCAGGATGAAAACGTAAGCGAAAGCAGGAGTATTCCGAGGTTCAGCATGCATTGCATTGATAATGGGTAAAGTTAAATCAGCTTTAAGTTAAAAAGTCTTTATATAATACAAGCAAAGTGTATATTTTTCATATTTGGTTCTTTTTTTTTTTGACATGCTAATTTTGATTTCTATTTGATATTTATTGTAGATCTGCTTTTTTTCCAGTTGATATTTCTTATATATTGCAAATTTTGTTTTCTATTTCAGATTGCTTATTTTGATTCTATAGCTGCTTTGTCTTGTAGATTTGCAAATTTTGCCTTCAAGTTGACATTAAAGATGATAGCTAATAGATTAGATAAGCTAATTTTGTTTCTAATAGTTTTTCTTGC
Source organism: Fragum whitleyi (assembly GCA_948146395.1). Classification (NCBI taxonomy): domain Eukaryota; kingdom Metazoa; phylum Mollusca; class Bivalvia; order Cardiida; family Cardiidae; genus Fragum; species Fragum whitleyi. The sequence continues at coordinate 52,525,621 of OX411549.1, read as the reverse complement.
AGATATGCTTATTCTGTTTACCACTTGAAATTCTAGTAGATATACTTATTATACTTTCTATACATTTTTTGTAGGTTGCCTCTTCTGTTTTCTGTTACTCCTTCTCTTGTAGATATTCTAATCTCGTTTCTGGCTGATTTTTCTTGTGGATATATTAATTTTGTTTCTAGAAGATATTTCTTGTAGATATTCTCATTTCGTTTTTCAGCTAATATTTCTTGTAGCTATGCTAATTGTCTTTCTGGCTGATTTTCTTGTGGATATGCTATTTTTTCTATTATACTTTTTTGTTTTCTAGTTGATTTTCTTATAGATATGCTTATTTTGTTTTCTAGTTAATATTTCTTGTAGATGTAGACGAATGCCAGGACGCTGACAGACACAATTGTCCAGGAGACTGTATAAACCTACCCGGAACATTTGCCTGTAATTGTAACATTACGGGATTTCAGCCTTCTAGTGATAAACAGATATGTACAGGTAAATAAATACGTGAAAAATAATCGAATTTCGTTTAATTCTACCTTTTTTATGAAACCTGGTTATTTAGTTTTTTATTGCTACATGTACAACATGTTCCGACCTTTGTTTTTGGATATGTAATATACAATATCTAAAAATATGATATACACATGTACTAATCATGCCTTTACTATAAATTTGTCTTCTAAATCATGTTTTTAACGATTTAGAGAGTACAACTTATACTTTCTTCGATATATTGAAATAATTCAAACCAAAATTGAATTAAGAAAAGAAAAGAAAAATTAAAGTACATTTACATGTACTATCATTTATTTTAGAAGGTTCATATAAGTTGATTTAAAAAGAACGAAAAATGAGTAGAATAATGTAATCATATGATATACATGTAGCAGAACACAAAACGATCCCGAATAGAATTTATTTATGAAACCCTTTTTTTCCAAATGAAAAAAAAAAAAAAAAAAAAAAAAAAACACTCAAAGACTCACCTTATAAATATGTGAGGTGTACATATATGATGAATATGTGCGTGACATTTCCAACAATTTCACATGTGCGTACGGTACAAACATCGGGCAGTCGGGCAGTCTAGACAATCCCACAATGTTATTACGAAACATACGCTTCCCAATCTGAAGAGGTATGTGAACCTTATCTATCTACAAAGCGCACAGTAATAGAAGACTCTGGTCAGACTGTGATGAAGCACAGGCTGGCCAGAGATTTTCTTGGAGCTCATGTAAAAATGTTGAACGTGTAACTCACATGCTCAAAATTATGATAATAATTTTAGAAGTCAATGAATGCCTTAAGGACAACGGCAGATGTGAAGATACATGTATTAATCTGTATGGATCCTACAGATGTCGCTGTTTCAAAAAGGGATATCGGTTGTCGGCGGACGAACGTACATGTGAAGGTACGAGGGTTGATCCAGAAATTCGTAGAATGGGGGTTATAAAACTTTAGAAAGTTGACTATCAGAATAAAATGAATACATTCATTTTTTTCTTCATCTGTGTAATAAATGTGGAAATGTTCAAATGTGTGAGTTAGATAGTGGCTGTAGAATGACTAATCTAAGACATAGACTCCACACGTAGGCAGGGGAGTAAGAACGTCATATGCGACGTCATTATTAACTCTTTTCTACATAGTCACTATTTGATCGCCTTTCTACGCTTATTGATTGAATTGCAGAAGGTATCCACATTCCATTTACAATTCAAATTTGAGTACAATTTCTATATGAATAGTAGTTTCATTGAAGTGGAGAATCAAATGAAGGACCTTTATGTTTTAAGATAAAGATAATCAGTTTGGACGACTTCATTATCCTAAAACTCCTTTATACCATATTATTTCTCTTATAAAGCCTGACGCTCTTTTGATATATGAGTTAACTTATTAAAAACTTATCTTTTTGACATAATGCTTTTTTTCTATTTATCTGAAATGTTTGGATTGGTGAATAACTCATGATCGTTACAAAGTTTGAAAAATAAACAGGCTTCACATTTTAGTGTTGAAGTCAGGTACTATTCACTCGAACATTTAGTCTTATTCAAAATGTCATATGTCCGTAAAAACTCTCCCAAAAATGTTTAAAGTATGACAATTGATTTCCTATTTGTGACTTATTTACTTCTGGCACGAAATTTCAAAATAAAATTTACGAATACTTTCAGAAAATTTGATTCATGTAACAGATTTTCATTATTTTTTTAACGCTCCCCGCCTAAGCGTACATATGTCACTATGTTAACGAAATGCAAGTCTGCTTAATATGATTCTGCAAAAATAATAAGCATCTGTGCTGTTTAAATAAACTGAACTGCACACATAAAAAATTATACTCTAAACAAGCTAGAAATGCCAAAGTTATAAGCACATTGTACGAATTTCTGTATCATGCTTCGCAGATAGATACCTACGCCCTTCAAAAATAACGATATTCAAGAATTAGACTTTATGACGATAGTATACGCCTGAAAGAAAAAAAGATAACCGTCGAGTCAATTTTATATGACAATATGTATGGTATTGCCAAGTATTTCATTTCAGTCTACTAATTAACATCGCTTATCGGCCAATGGTCCAAGCATCGTATGATAACAAAGCGTCAAAATTAAGAAACTTCGATTCAGTAACTTTCTCAAGAGCTTAAAGTCGTATACATTGAAAGATTCAGCATGTGTTTAAGTTGTACATACAAGGTTATACGTTAATGAATAGAAATGTCAACCACAATAAATGCGATTCAATCTTCAATTTTATCTATCTATTCTCTTTGTCTCTTGTGTATATAAGGATTTGTCGAAGAAATACATTTTTTTTAAAATAAGGGTATACACACTTTTCATTTAGACGTCGATGAATGCAAGAAATACGGTTCAAGACGGTGTACAAATGGTGAATGTGTAAACATTCCGGGGTCATACCAGTGCACGTGTAACTTGGGATATAATCAGAGCAAAAGCAAACGCAAGTGCATAGGTATGTATTAGAAGAAAGAAGCAAGACTTTTAATGGGGGTAAATATAACAGAAGAAACTGAGCCGAAACAACTTTACCTTAAGCAACTTTCATGGGGGATTCCTTGTTGATTATTCATGTATGCAATCGGCTATATATTTCATCAATCACATAAATTCTCTCTCGGGCCTCACGGATAAGACCAGCATCATCCAGGGACTAGTTTATCATTGACAAGGTACTCGTGAAAGGAGCTAGACGTACCACTCTAGGGGTTTAAATGACATAAAAACACAGAGACGCTACCTGTATGTAAGCGAAGTACACTAAATCTTCTTGAAAAATTTAAGCCAATGTTCAAGCATAAAGATACAATTAGGTCCTATTGCACAAAGATGCATTTTTTTTCTTTCAACGAAAGAATGGTTTTACTCTATAAGGTAACAATATAACGAAATGTTTAGTTCTTGGTAACTATTCATTATAAGTATGGTATGTGGGCGTTCTTCAATCGAATGTTAAAAATAATGTTCACAGGCAGTTGTCTTACATAACTATGTTTGTTCTCGATTGGCTGCGCAATATTTAAAGAAATTACTCTGAACTAATCTGTGAGCCCGAGAGGAAATTTATGTGATGGATGAAATCAAATGATGAAATGAGACTTGCCTTGGTAAGGTGAAATTTGGTCATAATTTAATCCGTCACAAAATTCCCTCCGGGCTCACACGCCCACCCACAACCACCCTAGACTTCAATTCCTTCATACTATTGCGTTTCATATATATACGCTAAAGTATGATAAACTAGTCCCTGGATCATGCTGGTCTAATACGTGTGAGCCCGGAGGGAATTTTGTGACGGATGAAATTATGACCAAATTTCACCTTACCAAGGTAAGTCTCATTTTATCATTTAATTAAAGCTTGTGTTAAACCACCACTGAGAGGTCAATCAAAAAGCGGTTGCCGATGGGAATGGTTGCTTAATAAATGTTGAAAAAGAGAGGTTATGATGACAGCATGAATAGATTGTCGCAGAAATTCTTAATAAATCCAAAAATGCTGAACCTATTAGAATCGTCTCATTGAGACGGTTGTAATGTGTTTCACAGCATAAGATTCTATTAAAAATATTTTTTCGATTTAGTATGTCCCTTTTTTCTAGAGATTTTGCTTATTCTAAGGGACTTTTGATGATGGCATCTCAATAAAAAGATTGTCTTTATAAAAGAGGTTCCTCTAGAAGTATCGACTATATTTGGTTATAAACTGATTACAAGTGGACAATTCGGTAGCGTTTTTCTTGCTCAAAATTACGCGGAACTTGAATTGATTTTGTCTGTTGCTTTTAATCATGACTGTATATACTTTTGCTAAGGCATCACGATTTCATTTATCTTCAGATATAGATGAGTGCGTTACGAATAACGGTGACTGTGAACATATCTGTATCAATACACCCGGTAGCTTTTCGTGTAGCTGCGAAGACGGATTTAGAATTGAATCAAATGGGAAGTCGTGTGGAGGTAGCGATATATAGAGAATAATAAGTTAATATCTAAAAAATATCGATGTTATTTGGCCGAGGTTGGAGGAATTTATCATGCCGAGCCCAGATTATATTTATATCTTAGGATACTAACGTCTTATTCTATTCATTATGCAATCAATTTTCGGGTCTTAATTTGATAAAATCTATAAAACCAAAGAAATTGAGACGAAATTAATTCTGAGTAAGATCATGAATATGCAAATTGTTTCTTAAGTAGACTGCCTGATATTATTTTAAGTTATGAGGCAGGTGATTTCAGGTACATACAGGCTTCACTGAATGATATTCCTTTGTATTTCAACTAAGTTCAAACTCATGTTACATAATAAATAAAATAATAAAACAATTACAAACAAATAAACAACAACAACAACATCAACAACACTTCAACCACCACCACCAAAAACAACAAACGACAACAACAATTAAAATAACAGCAAACATGGCGAGAATAATGCAAGCAATGGTCATTAATATATGTATCTTACTTTTCACCAAAATGGACGACTTTTTGCAAGGAAACATGGTCAAGAAAAATGTATAAGTTCGCAAGTGACAAGTCTATGTCGGAAAAGTCGCTGGATAGACTTAACATCACAATAAGACTTTGAACTCCAATTACACTGAGGAATTGTTTCTTCTCGAAGGTTGTCTTTATTTTCAGATATTGATGAATGTTTGACCGACAACGGTGGATGTGAAGAAATGTGTGAAAATAGTATAGGGAGTTATAAATGTTCATGTCCGGACGTTCTCATGGTACTGTCTGAAGATGGACATAATTGCACACGTATGTTGTAAAATATTGTCTCTATTTCAGAAATCGCGATTCTGTTCTGTTTATAACCCTCCGAGATGCATGTGTTGTGAAACCACCAAAGTTATGTTTTTTTTTTCATTTATTTCTAGACTATCCTATAGAAGTTTACAAGTAAATATGTAAGTGTACTTAGGCCGGAGCTCTAAGTAATAAATAAATCATTGCCATTTTAGATGTATTTATTTTATACATTTGTAGAATAGATTGGTTAAAACGGTTATTATTTAATTAACATCATTTCGCAATTATCATCTGTTTATCTATGTCTTGTTTTACTCATCTAAAGTTTTTGATATATAAGATCTACAAATGAAAGTATAGTTTTTTAAGAAAAAGTTTAACTGAAAACTTTACCACATTTACAGAAGAGATACATAATTATTTTCCTAATCTTTCGCTGATTTCAGGTTGTAACCGAAGTCAGTATTACAGTATGATCAAAGAAATGTGTATTCCTTGCAAAAATTTCTCTTCTGTTCCTCAGCACATCAATGGGACATCTCCAAATGATTGCAAATGTAACAGCGGCTTCAAATATCTAGAGTTAACAGATACTTGTGAAGGTAATCCCTTTAAATAAAACAGATGTCCTGCCCTAGGATGACAAACCGAGAGAAACTGTTTGCAAATTATACCCTGCTTTGCACGCAAGTGCACGTGCAAAGCGGGGCATAATGTACAAGCAGTTTGCGACGTTCTGTTATCCTGAACGTAGGACTGAATAGCTCTAGTGTCACGTCTCTAATGACCACCAGTGTAAACGAATTCGGAAGCAACGCCCATGATTCAGGATTTGTTTTCGAAGTAATTGATTACATTGTATATCTCCCAATACATGCGTTGACAATCTCTCGCTTGTCAAAGCTTCAAATGTATTTAATAACATGAAGCAGATTGATTATTTTTGAATGATTTCGAAATGAAATTGAATGAGAAGGAAGAGCGAGCTGTAAATGAAATTTAAGGAGGTAAAAAAAGCATTGCTTATATCCCCCATTTTGGCCAAAACAACGATTCACTTTTACCCTTCTTAATAAAAACTACGTATTCTCTCTTAATTTCAAATTTTTGTCAGACGCTTCCAAATTTACAGCAGCGAACAAACGCATGGAATAGTAAGATGGCTTTTATTGAGGATGTGGAGTAGTTTGATTAAAAGTTTTGAACACAATTAATGGGCTGCCGAGTGGGCGATTTATATTGATTTAGTTTGAGATGTGTGTCAATTTCACAATGCTCCGAGATTTATTCTATTCTGTGTATACAATTTGACTACAGATCAAGACGAATGTTATGATGGTACCATTCTTTGTGATCAGATCTGCCACAACACCGTTGGTTCTGCGTATTGCTCATGCTTTGATGGCTTTGAAATGAAAGATGGCCAGTGTATGGGTAAGTAAATAACTGCATATCTGATCACTAAGCCAAAAGATGATATATATATATATATATATAGAATTTGTTTGAGAAAAGCTCATTTTAACCGAGTCTAAGAAAGAAAAAATGTGACCAGTCACACGAAAAGGGACCATCTGGGAACTTCGTAAAATAAACATTTGAAAAAGCATACTTCTAGTACATGCCAACCAGAGGTCGCTTCACTGAAATTCTTTCACTGGTATGTAGATTGATTATTCTAGATTCAGAAATAAGTAAATTGTGAAAAGTGTTGACCCAAGTCAGTCTGCGCAGCCCGCGCAGTCTGACTAGGGTCGACACTTTACGCACTACCGAGATGGTCCCTTTTTGCGTGACGGGTCACAATTTATTAAACGATCCTTGATGAGGAGATGTAAAGAAGGTAACTCAAGTTTTCAAAACATATTTTTTGCCCCTGTCACAACTTTAATTCTTTCACAGCCTTGGTTTTTTATGTCATTATGATATTATTTAATTACACAGTGTGTCCATCAAATTTAATGCATTGACTGAAACGTTTGTTTTATTCCCCATTCAAAATAATGATAATTTTGAGATGACAGCTATTTTGTAAGCTTCCACACAAAGAAGCTGTAGTAAAATATACGTTAATCAATAGACAAATTTAAACATTTTAGCTTGGCTGTCTTCAGAGAAACCCTGAGGTATTACTAAAGCCTTGGTGTCGTCGTCATGCGAAAACTTTTGTGACATTTTGTGGTAATTTTAAAATGGTAAGTGATATGGTCATCATATTTCACTAGATAATTGCCTTCGACAAAGCCTTTCTGTTGGAACTAAGTTCAAGATAATCAGGCTAGGCTAATGTCTTTATTTCAAGGTCGAATTTTTGAAAAAAAAAAAAAATAAAAAAAAAAACAAAAAAAAAACATTGGTCATAACTTTTGAATGGTAAGTGATAGGGCCCTCATATTCCACATGATGAGTACTTGGGAAAATACCTTTCTGTTGATACCAAGTTCAATTTTATAAGTCAAGGACAATGCCAAGGTCAAGGTCAGTTTAGAAAAAAAAGAAACTTACACTGGCCATATCTTTTAAATGGTAAGTGATAGAGCCTTCATATTTCACCAATGATAGCCTGCGACAAGGCAATGTCATCAATCAAAGCCAAGGTTATTTTTCAATGTCAGATTTTTGTAAGTAAAAACTAATATAAGCCGTAACTTTGGATTGGTAAGTCACATGCATAACAATGTCAAAGGTCATCGGTTAAGGTAATTTCTTGAAAGTCACTCATTTATGACAAAAATCTTCACAATTTCCTTAACCTTTTATTGGTAAAGGCACTAGCTGTTTATTGTGGTATAAAGCAGCATTTTTAGCTCTGTTTAACAGAAAAAATTCCAGGTATTGCTAAAGTCTTGGTGTTTTTGCCGACGTCTTGGTTGTTGTTGTCGTCGTTGTGGAAAAACTTTGACATTGTTAGACATTTCTGGTTCTACTGAAGGCATTCTTTTGAAACTTGGCACACACGGTCTCAATCAAAAGAGGAACATATACTATCAAGAGGGTTAACTCTAGAAGCTTTAATGCCCCTTTTCGACTTAGTTTCTTACCATCCAGCTTTACAGTCGAGCGCAGGCACCCGTAGGCGGTGCTCTTGTTTGCTTCATGATCTAAAATTATAAGATACAAAGACCTTATTTATGATTTAATGTAGGCATGAAATTGATAAAAAATAATCATTACACTTTTTAAATCCCCAAAACGTGTTCAGATTTTTATCATCATACATTGTACCTCATAAATCAACAAAACATCTTCGTCTGTTAATTCACTAGATATAGACGAATGTCAAAGTAATGCCAGTGATTGTACTCAGAACTGTCACAACACGGATGGTTCATACAGATGCTTCTGTGATGAAGGATTCGAACTTAGTTATGATAACGTCACGTGTGAAGGTATGTTGTGATGTTTTTATTAAGATTATATTCTGCGTAATTATTCAACTGGCAGGGCACGGCTTAGCCGTGACGTCATTTTACAAGTCTACTTTTCAAAATTCTCAGTTCCTTCAAAAGTAAATCTTCAATTATCGTAACGCGTTGAAATAACTGTACCTTAAAACCAAATGATTTTCGTGAAGGTGAACACATTTCATCGTTGTGTCACCAAATCCTCGTGTCGTTGTAAATAAAACCTGATTTACCTAAACCTCAAGTGCAACGACCCCTTTCATGGATTATATCCCCCCCCCCCCCCCCCCCCCCCCCCCTAATTAGCAATTTGATATCGGGTCACTATCGGGAACCTTCAAATGATGCTATTTTTCGGTTCAAACAAATATTTCCGTTTTTTACGCCATTGTAGTAACAGTGCTGAAATATCGCAGGTGCCTTTACAATGAAGTTACGACATTTCAGCACTTCGCAGTCAATGACGCAATGAATACAGCTAACAACATCGTGAAATTGACAAAGTGAGTAATTTTGGAATGATTAAGGAATGAAATTAAATGAGAGAGTGAAGCGAGTTTTGGGTGAATTTAATGGGAGGTAATTCTACATCGCAAATTTTATTCAGGATGAACAAAATTATAGATATTGATCACCTCCCTTTTATAAAAAATGCATACAGGTTCTATAGATAGCTTTCTATTTCTTTAAGAACCTATGAGACGCTAACAATTTGAATTTTGTCGGTAAATTCGAGATTTTTCCCTTTCAAAATTTATTTTGAATGACGTTGTTGATTCAATATTTATCAATGGGTTTGGTCGTTTTTGAATGGTTTGAGTGAGTGTTTGGAGTGAATGAATGGAGCGCTAAGTGAGCGATTCAGGATGATTTATATCGGAATGATTTTCAATTTCATGATGTAAACAACTGTATTTAAAGTAATTACAACGCCATTTTCTTCTGCTACAGTAAACAGCATCGTGAAATTGACAAGGCGGGTTTTTTGAATTTTTGAATTATTTTGGATTGAAATTGAATGAGTGCAAACAGTGAGTTTGAGTGAAATTTAAGGGAGGTAATCTCTATTTTTTTCATGTTTTTTTTCTAGCTACATTAATTTTGACCTATTCTTTTTGGTGATTTTGGAGCGTTTTTGAATGGTTTGGGTGAATTTTTTAATGAATGAAGGGAGCGCTGAGTAGGTAAATTAGAACGGTTTTTATTGAGATTAATGTCACCGATGAAAACCTACCCTGCCTGTCTCAACATTTTTCATTATGACTGGACTTTTTCAATGGCTTTTTCCGCTCAGCTTTCAGATGTTGATTTTTTTTTTTTAATTTTCAATTGACTTCCTTATTCAAATTCTCCAGCTTACTTTGAAAGTTTGCGAATATACCACTTTCCTCTTTACAGAATAACAGCATGGCCAACTATGATATGACATAGTTTTGCGTGAAAAAAATGGAAAAGGTAATTCGAATTCAACGAGTTATTACGAGTTCCTGAAACAATTATGACTTATCTTTGTGAAAGAGTTATAAAAATTAAAAAAACACCACCACCACCAACAACAACAAAAACATCTGAATGGTACAAAAATATTTTACTGGATACATATGTAGACTTCAGATTAAGTAAAGTAACCACACTTAATGCCAAAAATACATTGAATTTGTTAATTTCTATTCCGTGCTTTATGGCAATATTATGTAACTTATTTATTTTTGCATGCTGACAGACATAGACGAATGTTACAGCGGTATGTTGTTATGTGATCATAATTGTGTAGACTATCTAGGCGGGGCGGCTTGTGAGTGTATGTCTGGGTTCCACCTACAGCAGGACAACATAACATGTACAGGTCAGAGTTTGTAACATCGTGGAGTTGATATTCACCCCGATCAAATCCATTCTAAATCTCTCAATCAGTGCTCAATTTAATGAATTAAAAACATTTAAAAATAAATAAATAAATAAAATAACGAACGAAATTGATGAATCAGATCCACATTTCATTTCAAATCGATTGATTGAATGGAGTTTAACGCCGCTTTCAACATTATTTCAGTTATATCGTGGCGGCTGGAGCACCTAACAATGGGTTCCTTGTATTTCTCTCACCAGTACAACCATCACATTCTTTCCTAGACACAAATCGAACAAATAATTATGATGAGTTGGCCTGTGTTGATTTTAAGCGTCTAAAAAGTCCATAAGGACAATATAAATGCATAGATCTTATTAAATGAGAGGTAAGATTTTTTGATATTTAGGGTCCACTACCTATTATCATTTCCAAATGTAGATATCGATGAATTCCAGACGGGTGATCACGTATGTGCAAATGTTTGTACCAATACGGATAGCTCGTATATATGTTAATGCGTTCAAGGGGGATTAAAACTTTCGATGGAAAAAGCGTCATGCTCTGGTAGATAAGTGTTTTTTTGGTGAACGAAGTTTTCGTTTACCAGTGTTACTACGTAAGGAACACCCCGTAGGATCTTAATAATTCCACAGCATTTCCGAACTCTTGAATTTTCACAATTTTAACCTAGGTTTCCTAATGAAATCATTAGGAAACCGCGAAAACATTGTTAAAATTTAGGACTTATGAAACGTTGTGGACCTATTACAGCTCCACTACCTAAATTTATTTTCAAATGTAGATATCGACGAATGTCAGACGGGAGATCACGTATGTGCAGATGTTTGTATCAATACGGATGGCTCGTATTTATGTGAATGCGCCCAAGATGGCTTAAAACTTTCGTGGGACAAAGCGTCATGTTCTGGTAGCTAGCTTTTATTTTCATTTCATTATATGAGTTATATATGTGACCCGTCACGCGAAAAGGGACCATCAGGGAATTCTTTAAAATGAATTATTGAAAAAGAGATTTGATCCACAGAACCAGAAGTCGCATTTCAAAAATTCTTTTACTGGAAGGTAGATTGATCATTCTAGATTCAGAAAATAAGCACGGTGCAAAAAGATTCGACCCCAGTCAGTCTGCGCACACCGCGCAGTCTGACTAGGGTCGACACTTTATGCACTACCCAGATGATCCCTTTTCGCGTGACAAGTCGAATTTTTTGTCATGTGAGGCCCGAAAAACAAAAACATACATGACAACAAGAATTTTACATGGAGCTGATGTCAAACGAACAAAATCATAATTGACCATTAAGACAACAATTTATAATCAGATGACTTATTCCGCGATTTCGTTTCGAACATTTTTTTTGCTGAATTGACGACTATGTCGTCGAACAATAAATTAGATGAACTATAATTTCTACGATTAGGTTTACAATCAACGATTTGGAATTTGATTCATATCCAGGTCTTTGCCGAGTCATGATAATTTCTCGCGGCCGAGACCAGACAACATTGATATTTTAAGACAGTTACATGTTATTCTATTTATTATATGCACTTATTTTCCAGCTCTTCATCATAGGAATCTTTTAAAATGAAATAATCTTTATGTTCATGTGTTATGTTCATGTTTTGTTATCAGACATGTGATATCAGGTCAATACATGCTTTATTGCTTGATAAATGATCCAACCTGTCTATTTTACAGATATCAACGAGTGTATGGAAGGTGAAAATAGCTGTGAAGATGAATGTACAAACACATATGGGTCCTACAGATGCTCTTGTTCTAGAGCCGGCTTTCAACTCAAGACGGACAATACTTCTTGTGAAGGTGAACAGTATCTTTTACTGATGATAATATATGTGACCCGTCACGCGAAAAGGGACCATCTGGGTAGTGCGTAAAGAGTCCATCCCTTGTCAATCTGCGCCGGCCGCGAAAGTTTTCGCACTATACTAATTTTCTGATTCTAGTTGTCCTGTAATAAAACCAATAACTTTTAAAAAAAATATTTTACGGAGTTCCCAGATGGTCACTTTTCGCGTGACGGGTCACAATTATAGTTTTCTTACACTAAACAATTCTTCGTGTTTAATACAATTCTTTCAAGATCTATCAATTGTTCTTAACCTAAGTGTAGTTGAAACTCATACGAAAAATTGAATTTTATTATTAATGGCTAGAATATAATTTTGATTTGGAAGTAAATGACTTGGTTGTGGTATCATAATTACCTAGTTAAAATCGGTTTGTAGTTTTTACGTCACAAAACAATTCAGATGATCAACCGCATTTTCCCTTGTAAACACTGATTATCGTTTTCTTTTATAGATATTGACGATTGTAGTGAATTCAATGGACATAGGTGTGATCATCTGTGTATCAACGAGATCGGGTCCTATAGGTGTGACTGTAGGCCAGGCTATTCATTGGCTAGTTTTCATACATGCGCACGTAAGTTGGGATGTTTTAATTTTTCAAAGTAAGTATATGTCTTAAGCACTTATTATGGAAATACAAAGAACGTATATGTTATTCCGGTGGCTTCTTTTCTAACTCTCTGTTGGTAAATATTATCACCTCCGCCTTCATTAGTAGGACAAACGTGAGATATATATCGTGATAAATTTTATACGAATCTATATCTTATCTATCACCGTATTTCTTCGATAAGGACAAACATATAGTAAAAATATTATATCCCTTTGTATTCATGCGGCAATCTGAAACAACGAAACTTTTTCATTTCTGAATATAAATTTAAGGTAGTTGAACAGTAATATTCCTGCAACATTTCGCCACTCATGAACGTTCACAATGTTAAACGAGGTTTCCTAATGAAAATCATTTGGAAACCTCGGTCTGCACTGTTAAAGTTCAATACTGCCGAAACGTTGGGGAACTATTACGGATGTACTACATAAAAGGGCAAGATAATACAAATCTATTGTCTGTAATCGACTTGATTAAATAATGTATTGCGTCGAAGACGGTCAGTTGCTATAAGATTTTTTTTCTTAAAAAAAAGCCGGCTCTCTAATGAGCATCGAGCAACATCGCTTCCCTTTGATTATTTCGTTTACAGCTTGCCCACGTGACTATTATCGATCAGCTGACATCTCTGAATGCACAGCATGTCCAGCACTGTCCATAACTACGGATGTCGCGAGAACCAGTATTGCTGATTGTGAGTGTGTGCCGGGGTACACAGGGAACCTGACGGCTGGAGAATTGTGTCATAAACAGTAGAAATAGTATGGGGAAAATGATTAATTCCTTAAGAGGTATATCGCTTTAAATAAAACAAAATTGTAAAAACAAAATATTTTTGGGCTCCATGTGATAAAGAATAGAAACGTGACGGCGGAATCAAAGCAGAAATTATATATAAAAAAAACTAACACAAAAATAAAAACAAACAAAACAACAACAACAAACAAACAACAAGAACAATAACAAAAAAAAAAAAATGTTACTGTATTTAGACTTGAAGAAATCAACAACACGTCAATCTAGCAAACTTTACGTAGAGAACAAATATTTTATGACAAAAAAGACTGTTCCTTGTTTATTTACACTTATACAATCCACAATGACGTGTTTCCACTCGTCTGTCCATCGATCTTTTGCTTGTTGATCATTGGTCGCATCATGGGAAAATAGACTTGACTGTACCCTAACACAACTCCTCTTTAATTAATTGATCCATTGGCATGAAACGTTCACAGAACGCTATGTACATATCATGAGGTTTGGCGATACAAAGTCGTGCCATGTAAAAAGGATTTGTTTTGTCATTTTATTTTTGATGAAACTCCTGCTTAATGTCTGTCTCATCATGTTATCGTCACGATATTTTGGGGAATATGAATCACAAGTTCAACTTAGTTGTTCACGTACGGACTGATGTATTCAGTTTAAAGTCGCCTTAATCAATATAGAAGTTCATCGACACATGTACATGTAGGTTTAATATACAGATTACTTAATCCGTACAGTTAACAACATCTTGAAATTGACAAGATGAATGATTTTGGAATCATTTTGGAATGAAATTGAATGAGTGTATGGAGCATGTTATGAATGAAAATAAAGGGAGGTAAACCAATATGGCTAATTTTGTTCAAGATTAACAAAATTAGCAATATTAATTACCTCCCTTTAATAAAACATACGTAATTTTCTGTTTGTGTGCCTTCATGGGCCAATTAGATGCTTAAAATTCCATTACAGGCCCATAAAATCGTGGAATAATTAGATCGATTTGAATTAAATGTTGAAAGTCTTGGTCGATTTCGAAATGTTTTGGAGTGAATGAATGGAGCGCTGAGTGATTTAAAATGATTTTGATCGGAATGATTGTCAATTTCATGATGTAACTAACTGTATGTATATATGCACAGACTTGTCCATCATTTAGTAAAATCATTCACAATACGTTCGCAGACTGGGTGTGCATCGCTCTGTTAATCTCTCGTACAAATGTAATTGGTATCCAATT
Organism: Fragum whitleyi; assembly: GCA_948146395.1. Lineage (NCBI taxonomy): Eukaryota > Metazoa > Mollusca > Bivalvia > Cardiida > Cardiidae > Fragum > Fragum whitleyi. The sequence continues at coordinate 52,510,549 of OX411549.1, read as the reverse complement.
ATTTTCATGAATATGGACATCTTTGGATATTATTAGCCGATATTGACATGGCCACTAAGAAAAACAATAGAAATAAGACGAACATCAGTGGAAATATACCACGTGATAATTTGTCAACAACATTTACTCCATCCGTCACTTGAACTTCATTCTTTTCAATTTTTTCGTCGATCTGGGGAGAAAGTAATGAAAAAATATTAATGAAATTATAGGTAGATTTTGTGCGGTGAGCCGTGAATTCTATATTCATTAATAGATTCCTGAGTTCAGTTTTGAAAATACACCTATAAGTCATGGAAAATAACAATAACACAAATTGATCAAACAACAACTACAACAATCCTCATATATTAAACCTTTGGAAGTTTAAATTATTTACAAGTAAAAACTTTTTAAATGAAAAAAAAAAAAAAAATAAATAGAAAAATAATCTTAAATATTATTTTTAATTAGCAAAGAATAACAATATTTGCATACATGTAGCAATTGCTGTACTGAGCATAATTGAAAACTTGACGCTTTTGAATTTTCATTTTTTTCCCCTTATGTCAAATAAAAATGTAATGCAAAACGTCTGATTTTAATTAGAATAGGCATGACTTTATGAATTTTGTTAAATTTGAAGGTTACGTGCTTTACGTCAGCGTGTTACTCCGGAAACAGAAAACATTGACGTTCCTTGTACACATAAAAAATAAACGGTGTTTCTGTCTCACAAACGCTTAGCATGATTTTACTTGAATAATTTGGGAACACAAGAAAAAGAACTTTAAATTTCAAACTTGACATTATTGTAAAATTGTCGTCAGTTTTAAACGAAAATGAGAACACATTTTGGAGAAGTTTTTGATTTATAGGCCTATAAACGGTTTTCGATGACATCATGCTTTTAAAGACATCAAATTGCAGGTATTGAAATGATTCATTGCAAAATCGGAGAGTTTTTTTTTTGCAAAACGAGCTTAAGCACGACGCCAGTGACCTCACTTTGAAACGGTTCTGTAATAAGATTACGTAAACTTTTGGGGAAAGAGTTTTACATCAACATTTTAAAGTAGGGAGATGTCTTGTTGAATTGAGTTGTCAAAACAGATCACCAATAAGAAACTTTCTAGTTTTAACCTGTGCCAGGGTAGTCTGTGGCCTTGAGTCAATTTAGAAAATAATTCTGTACATACGGAATGAACAATTTTGTTGGAAATTTTTGAAGTGTTAAGTTTTCATTTTTGCTCAGTATACTTGTCTATCCGAGTAATCGGTATTTCATAAAGATGATCGTATCAATCTATCATCATGTCATATCAATTTTTTAACACATCTAGGAAAGACGTTACATGAAACGAGCATTGAAAACCATATATTTCTATATTTCAGACAAAATCAGCTCGTCAATAGAAATGTCAATTCATTGGTTCCATTTTACATGCGCCTTCAAAACTCCTTCAAATCATTTCAATCGCAGGTAATGCAAAATAAGGAGCCCACATGATGTCAATTAATATTAGATTAAACGAAAAATTTGCTAGTCGTGTTCAAAAGGCAAGGATGGAATAAAACATGAATGTTATATTCGAAAGATGGTAGTTTTGTCCGTCTATGTGTGAACCATATATTCAGGGCCTGAGGTTATAAAACTTTTCTCGTTGTCAATTCAATTTTTTCTCACATTACAACTTGAAATTAAACCGCAATTGTGCTGTAATACTAATATAAATGTATGAACTTAAAAATACTATTGATAAGTTGTAAAAAATAACAAATCATTAATATTACCTTTGATATTCATAAATTTATTTAAATTCAAAATATGAGAAAAGATTCAGTTGAGCCTGTGAAAAAGTTTAAAACCCCGGGCCCAGATTCTCAAATTGAAAGTCTCTATTTGAGTGCCCTTACCCTTGAGTCCAAATAAATAGACATCGTCATCGATTCTGTAGTTTCCTCAAACGACGTCTGCTGAATGTCTTTGTGTTTTGATGGTTCAATTTTGTCACATGACCCGTAACCCTGGTGGAATATAAACAAACAAAACATGACGAAAAGATAGCTGGTGTTAAGATAGTCTGTTATCACTTACTGATCGTATTATAACTGTGATTTGAATATTTGTGTTTCCTGGCTTTTTAAGAAGACTTTGTTTTTAGTCTTCTGAAAAGTTTGTACGTGAATACAAGCGCTTTCCGGAACGACGAATCAGAGATACAATTAGTAACATCATGAAATTGACATTCAATCAATACCATTCTTAATTGCTCAAACAGCTCTCTATTCATGCATTCCAAACACTCACTCAAACCACTAAAAACGCTCAAACCTATTTAAAAATATGGAATCGACAATGCCATTCAAAATAAGTTTTGATAGAGAGAAATCGCGATTCAAATCGTTAGCTTCTCATAGGTAAAGAAATAGGAAGCTATGTATAGAACTTGTTTGCATATCTTATTAAATTGAGGTAATCAATATCGCCAATTTTGTTCATCCTGGGCAAAATTTCCGATATAGGATTACCTCCTATTAATTTCAATCAGACAGACAGACAGACAAATCTTTTTAATGTTCAAATTCACAAATTGCAAATACATGAAAATAGTTTTCGTATAGTTTAACATACAAAATAAACTTTCAAGTCTTGACAAGAGGACTTATAACTGAGGGTAGACACTGTTTTATTTGGTCAGTTGATATAATGTTAATTAAAATCTGATAAAGTACACCTAAATATACCCACCCTCGGAAGGTAGACATATTCAGGCCCGCTTCACCAGATAAGAATGTTAATACATACACATGTATTTAATAATAGAATTTATTTGAAGTATTGAAGCAGACTATAGTACGTCAGCTCTAGTCACGTGACTTGAAATAATTATAATCGTGTCAATTTCGTTTACAAAATACACGTGACAGATCTGGGTCAGAATTGGAATTTAAGTGTTTTGGATTAATTGGATTTAATTCATCGTGATGTTAATAGTTTTAATTAGTGATTCCGTGTAAAGGCTATGATTGATTTAACAACTTTGTCGGATTTTGTGCTAAGATCTTCAAAGGTAGGAAGCTTAAGTTTGTTTGTTGTTTTTTTTTCACTGCACCTTCTTACATTTCTAGGTCATTCCGGGCGTACCATCCTTGTCCCTCTTGTTCGAAACAAAATGACAAGCAGGACTGATGGTAAGCTCGTGTTGAATTCGCTATCTGTTCGTCTGCGAAAAAACAAAGCGCAAACTCTTTTTTGCGCCTTGTTCCCCGCAGACAAACAGAATTCGCTATCTGTTCGTCTGCGAAAAAACAAAGCGCAAACTCTTGTTTGCACCCCGTTCCCCGCAGACAAACAGATGCACTCATTCCTAAAGTAACAAAGCTATAATCAATTAACCCTTCTCCTGCTGTTTACATCTGATTGCTTTTGCGGGCCTCAGTTTTTGATTTTTGATGACAGTTTAGATCAACACCAGATCTCACAAACGTAAAGTCCGATCTTGTCCTACTCTGCCTGCTCTGTAATTCAACAATGGAAAAACTTGGTCAGGAGTATTTTTATTGTCCCTATAATGTAAACAAAACATAGATTCAGCAGGGTAAGGGTTATCACAATCAATAATGAGTCATATAAGCTATTGTAAGTTAGACTAGTTTGGGCTTAGAATCTAGGCTATAAATGTATATTTACTTACTTTTAACCCTTTAACATACAACAATATTTAAGACTGGATAGGGTTATAATTTCATGGTTTGTTCAGAACCCTTCAATGTACAACTTTTGACAAGCTGAAGTAATGCATCTACTCATGGTGTTCATTGCACATTACTACTAATCACCAAGTTTGGCAAGGCAGGCAGATTAGATCAAAGATCAGCCGACATAGATGTGCCATCTGATCATGGCCTATGGTGCCTGCTTTTCTTTCAACTGTGCCATGGGGAAACCTTGAGGCAGAGAGGTTGAAATATAGCATTTAAGTGGATAATAGTTTGACACAAAATTCAGAAATATTTAATAATATGGGTTATAATTGTTGTAATCATAACATTGAATAAGCAACTTTATATCAGTGGAGACTAATAAAGATTACAGCCCATTTCTGCTAGTGCAATGTAAAATTAAGGTAGAAACGGGGTTGAGGCATATGCCTTTTACTCAGCATTTTCTCCTTTTCCATATATATTTATAGGAGAAAGGCAAAAAGGTACAAAGAATCTTATTTTGATTAAATCCTTTGATCTTAAATTTGTTTGATTTATTGTTTTAGGAAGTTTAAGAGGGATTTATGGAAAATATTGTTTTCACTCAAATTTATTGGTTACTTTTGAAAAAATTCATAATTATCTTGATAAATTTGCATAGCTTTTTAAGTTCCTTTGGTGATTTAGAGTTCATTAGTTGGCTATACTTGATGATATTTGTTTTTTTATAGTAAAACTTGTTTATAAAAGTTGATCTCTCAGATGAAAAATGAGTGCATTTTAATAAGTAGTGCATTTCATCTCCTATATCATTACTTGTGCATAAATAACACTTTCTATGATTTATTTCTATATTGTTCCATCTTCCTGTCTCAACGGGCAAGAAATGATTAGCAGTTCTATATTTGATTAAATTTAGATAGTCTTGTTTATCCAAAATTGAGAAATAATTTTCAATAGATATTGATTCTTTGATGAGACTATAATTTTTACCCTTGTTTGAGCTCTGTAGTTGGGTACTCCAATGTTGTTGGTACTGATCTTTTAATATATTACCAACTAAGAATTTTGTGTTGCGATTTACATTTGAGTATTGACTTTGCCATATATCTGGTCTCCCAATTTCTGTTAAAATAGATTGAATTTTACTGATCCATTTGCTTTGAAAACTTGGGTTGTTGAGCATAGACATGTACAATTTATATGAGAGTTTATTTCTATTACCATTTATCAACCTTGTCCAGTATCCTATCATTCTAGTTTTTATTATAATCTCAAGGGGATAACGACCTGTTTCTGCATAAAGCATATAATTCGGTGTACTTTGTTTGAGCTTCAAAACTCTTTTGATGAAGGAACAGTGAATTTTTTCTAGAATCTTACTGTCTTCATATCCCCATGTCTCCGAGGAAAAAGTCAAAATTGGTATAATAGTGTTATCAAAAAGTTTGAAGATTAAATCAATTGGTAGGTTCAGATTGTTTATTCGCCTATAGAAGTAGAACATAGCTTTTTTTGCTTGTTGCATTAAATTTTTCCTGTTTGAGAGGAAATTTCCTGAAGGAGTAAAGTTTACCCCCAGATATTTGTATGATTTAACTATTTCTAATTCTGAGTTGTTTAGATGAAAAGAATATTTTCTGCTTTGTTTTCCGAAAATCATTATTTTAGTTTTGCTTAAATTAATATTTAATTTCCATTCATCGCAATACTCTTGGAAAGTGTTGAGGATTGATTGCAGCTTTTTTGGGTCTTCAGCTAGAAGAACTGTATCATCTGCATATAATAGCACAAGTATTCTAAAGTAAGTTTCAAGGTTGCCATCTTCCAGAATAATTCCGGGATTATCATGACTTAAGAGATAGTCTTCTAGATCATTTAGATAGAGAGAAAAAAGTACTGGTGATAAATTCTCGCCTTGGCGGACTCCACAATTAATTGAGAAAAAGAGTGATTGTTGGTTACCATTTGATATGTATGACTTAATACTTTTATACATATTTCTTACCAAATTTATGAATTTTCCACTTATTCCTGAATTGGTTAGTTTTGTCCATAAACCTATATGCCATACTGAATCAAAAGCCTTAGAGAAGTCAACAAAGCAGCAAAAAAGCTTCTTTTTCTTAAATTTGTAATGTTCAATTAGGGAGTTAAGGGTGAAAATATGGTCAGTGATTGAGTAGCCAGATCTGAACCCAGCTTGATTCTCACAGAGAATTTTGTTTGTGTTTAAAAACTTATTTATTCTTTCATTCAATATTGAAGTAAAAAGTTTACTGACACAGCTTAAGAGGGTAATTGGGCGATAATTATTTGGATCTTTCCTGTCACCCTTACATTTATAGATAGGTATTATGGATCCAAGGGACCAATTTGTAGGAAATAATCCACTGTCCAATATATAATTAAATATAGCATTGTATACTGGTATGAGCTTTACCTGGGAGTGTTTTATATACTCATTTATTACTCCATCTGGGCCTGGAGCTTTGTTATTACTTAATTTTGTTAAGCATTTTTTAATTTCCGAGTCAGTTATGGGTGAATTCAAAACATTATTATGATCTAAGTTTATATCATCATAGGCATATTGATCATCTAAGTCATGGCTATCATTATTACTCATATTTTTGAAATGTTCATACAATGCCTCAATACTTGGTATTTCACTGGGATTATTACTTTCAAGCATTCTTAGTTTGTTTTCAGTAGACTTATTGAATTTGTTTATATATTTATTCATTATTTTTTTATAAGATTTACTTTTAGTCTGAAGTTCCACTCTATTTTCTACAGTTGGGCTCTTATAGAATTTTTTTCTTGTTTTATTATACGCCTTTTTAGCCTTTTTGCATTCCCATACAAACCATGGTTTATGATTATTATTCTGTGACTGATAGTTAGTTTTGCATGGGAAAGTTTTTTCTGCACTTTGTAGATAGCTTTCAGACAACCTGCTTATAATTTGGTCAAGTTTAAACTGTTTTTCATTTACTGACAAATAAGGATCTATGTTCAAATCACACAGTAACTGCTGTATTTCTATATCTGATATATTATCATTAAATCTCAGTTTAGATTCATTATTCCAGTTATGCATAATTTTTTGCTTCTTTGGCATAGGATCTGTTTTGAAATTGAGCTTTAGCTTGCATTCCAATAAAGAGTGGCCATCAGAGAATAAAGGGTCTAATTCTTTAATACTGAAAGAATCAATTAAACAGTAACCCTTAATTGATGTAATGAAATAGTCAATAACTGATACATTTTGAAATGTCATTTTTCCAGGGATATCTGGAGTTGTTCTGCCATTGACAATGATTAAGTTGTTATTTTTACATAGATCAATGATTTTGTATCCATGATTATTCTTTTTACTATCTAAGGATCTTCTTTCAACTTTGATATTTCTTTGTTGCATTTGGGCCTTTTGATTTGAGAAAATATTAATTTCATCATCATAGTTGAAAAAATCTGTTAAAAAATCATCACCTGTGGTATAATCAATCAAACTACCTGTTTGAGCATTAAAATCCCCACATAGATATATGTGCTCATATTTAGCACTCATTTCGGAAACTTCATTTGCAAACATCTCAAATAAGTCATTATTGAAGAAGTGTGAAGCTAAGGGTGGAATATACACCATACATATGACAATTTCTGTTGACAAATTTTTAAATTTACATCTAAGCCAGGAAACATATTCGTTTTCTGAGTCAATGTGCTGTATATCATCAGCTATTTCAGATCTTATAAATGCCCCAAGGCCACCAGATTTTCTTTTGAATTTCTGTCTCCTGGGAGCGTTTATAAAAGTATAGTTAGGGATTGTTACAACATCGAATTCGTCCATTTTCGTCTCGCTAATACAGAAAATATCATAGTTTGAAACCAATTCTGCAAATTCTGGGAAATGTGTACGTCTTTTAAGGCCACACACGTTAAGACTTCCTATTGAAATATTGTCATGAGAGAATGCTTTTTTATTAGTATTTTGATATTGGTTATTCTTTTGACTCAAAACATTTTTCGTGTTAGTCGGAGTGCTTCCCTGATTGTCCTAGGCACTTTTGGTTTCTGGAGACGTATCCATCGATTTGTCACCTTCTCCGATTGAGGACATCGATTTATTGGCATCAGAGTCCATAAGTTCACCATGAATGGGAGAGTCTATTATTGTCTCATTGGTGTAAGATGGGTTTAAAACGCGTGGTACTTTTAGTACTTTGCTCCAATCCGGGAATTCGTCTTGCAACACTTTCCTCTCACGATAAGTTTTGCCGGATAAGCGATGTAAACCGATTTAGGGGCGTTATTTTGCCTTTCATGTTTGTATCTATCCCACAGGCGAGATCGTGCTTGCACTATTTCACGGGGATAATCCTTGCTTATACTGAATTCTGGCTTGTCCTTTAACTTGCGCGCATTTGCGAGGACGGTATTCAGGTCACGCTCTTTAAGGAAACAGACTATAATCGGCCTACATTTATTTGGGTCATGCTCAGAGGTTCTCGGTGGGGTGCCTAGACGATGAGCTCGCTGTATTTCAATGCTCTCGGCGTTTTCTAGCAAAAGGTCGTGTTGTAGAAATTCCTTGATAAGAATCGCACAATCTTCGTCTCGACCTTTCTCTTTAATTCCCCTGAATATGAGATTAAGTCTCCTTGCTCTGGCCTCGGTGTCAATACTACGGTATTCTAGAGTTTTTATTCGCCGTTTGGAGTCAAAATTATCACTCTCTACATCTTCCATCCTAGATTCTAGATTTAATGTTCTTTTTGATATTTCATTGGCAGTGGTCAGCATATCAAATATTGTCACCAATTTTTCATCAATGCTGAGTTTTGTAAATTCGCCTTTGTTTATAAACGTTGGTGAACCAAATTTAGAGGGGGTAGAAGGGGTAAATGTCCCACCTGTTGAGTGGCGTTGTCTTTTTGTGGGGTTCAAGTCCGAACCTGAAGCTCCAGAAGCATTTTCGAACGAGTTCTGTGAGTGTCCAGCTTGACCATTTCGTCCATTTCGTCCGCCATTTTTCTTACTGACGTGTCCATTCTCACCTTGAACAGCCTTTGCGTAGTTCTTAAAGCCACATTTACCCATTTTATGTGTCAATAATAGCTCTCAGAAGCGCCCCAAATCAGATTCCTGGCGAAATATAGGGTACAGACGCGACGGTTGATAATATAATCTTCAAAATTATTTATTTTCGTAGGCACTTGAAAATCGTGCGTCCTCCCGTCAGGACCGATAACTCCTGGTATATCAAAATGCGCTCATTTCATTCCTAAATCATTCCAAAATCATTCACCTTGTCAATTTTACGATGATGTAAACTGTATAAGGTCTAAACTTACGAGGTCTTAACTCCGCGACAAAATCAAATGCTAATATACCAACAATTACAGGTTTGTGTAACTATTATCGAAATAACCGAATTAAAATATATATATCCCCTTTTTGCTATTGCTTTGGCAGCACGTTATTTTCATACCAAAACAAAAATTGTGGCTTATTTGTAATAAACAGTACTGGTATCATGAAGACTTTTACAAAGACTTGCATGTACAACATAATTTGCATTCAGTTTGCTATTCCGAACAATGAACATGTTATATTTTTTTTATTAAAACAGCCACCAGGCATATTCTTCTTTGCACATGTGTAAGATCACATTCTAAACTTGTGTTAGGCGACCATTTGGGGTACCGTCAAAAAACGGTCGCTTATGGGAGTTGTCGTTAAATACAACAGTTCATGATAGAAAATGCAAGTCATTTTGATAAAATATAAAGTTTTATCGCATAACTCTTAACTGAATCCTGTGGTGTTAAACTCATTAATTCGTCTTATTAAGACGATTCTAATGGGTTCAAGCAAAACAACATTCAATACTAAACAGATTTCGTGTAGAATGTCCACGTTTCCTGATATTTCGCTTACGGCATAATTAAACGCATGTCGCGGTATTGGTATCATTTGGGCGTTCCAAAAACTAGTTCGAAAGTAAACAATTGCAATTCATGTGAGAAATTATCTGTTACTTGTCTTGGAGATATGTAGGATTTGATCTGAGATTATTTTCTGAAATGTAGTTCTTAACCGAGTCTAAAAAAGAAAGGTTATTTAGTGGACCTTGTTTCAAATCAAATCGAGAAACAGATTCCTTTTCTCACATTAACATCATTTTATATATGAAAAATAAAGTGTGAAATGCTCTGACAGAAATACCGCGAAAGCATGCGCCAAATGACGTCATTTAAAATGTGATCCTACACATATGTAAGACAAGGATATCTCTGATCAGTGTTCGATATAGAAAAAGGCGAATATCATTTAGATGGCAGTTGGTATTATTATATGACCAAAGTGAAAAAAAAAACCCGTTGAATAATTTTTATATTACACAGGTGTTTTATCACTTATAGAATTATTATGCAAATGAGCTAAAAACGAAGAATAACGTTGTATTTTTGTTAGGAAAATGACTCTGCTGGCGACATTTTGCCAACCGCGTTATTTGTTTCGCGGAAAAACATAAATGGAAAAATATCGTAGTTTACTCGTTTTGTCACCAAAGTTTGGATCATATTATAGATAGAATATCAAATTGTGCTCATCAAATACCGAATTAATTAAACTCGTCATCAATAAACTAATATAGATAAATCGTTTAATAAATTCGGTGTTCGATGACCACTCATTCAAAATCCTCTATTTAGTTGACCAGGTTTACCTGTTTTCCAGCTGATGTTTTATCGGGATTTTCCGTATCATTTCGGAAAACATAGAAGTAATAAACAAATGCATATTCCAATAGAACTGTGAAAACAAAAAACTGACAGAAGATGGTCCAAATGTCAACAGCTTTCATGTAGGAGACAGACGGTAACGAGCTCTGCATATCTATAAAGGAGAAAAAAAAGCTTTGTCCGAGTTATCTTTCGTCATTTTACTTCTTAGAAGAAAAAGACTCCAAACAACAAATTATAATGTTATAACGAGACTTTTCGTGAACGCGCTATTCCACACTACTTGTTAGAGACGAATACCTTGAGAATATTCATTCCACAAATACATCTTTTTTGTTCAATGGACGTATTTGTCAACCCAACCATATTGGAAAAAAAAATGTCCCTTTTTTTCAAATGCATGCACTTGAGATTTGATTGTAGTTGATTACCATTTAGATAGAACTGTTTAAGGTGACAAAAACAAACATTGTTTTAAGTATGATTGAATTAGAGAAATGGATACATATAGAGCATCCTCGGATACCCCGGGGTCTCCCTATTTGCTACGCGATATAGCGTAGCAAATAGGGAGACCCCGGGGTATCCGAGAATGCATATAGAGAGATTTTATTTTTCTCTGAAAATAATGCAAAGCGATATCTCTTATCATTAATAAATCAAATGCTTCAATTGCAATTATTCTAAACTTTAAAAAAAGCAGATTTTTTTCCACACTCGTATTTATAGATCGTACATGCAGATACCTACGTGTGTGATGTGTTATCATTGTGAGAACACAAACACTTCCGAAAGCCAGTCGAGCATTAACGATCTTGGGGTCAATCCAGAAGGAAATCCAGGAGAGGTTCACAATGAATGCACTCGGAATGAATAGTTGAAACACGTAATGGCCCCAAAGTCTGTCCAACAAAATGTAGATTGAGAGGCTGGAAAAGGTACCGACTGAAACACAGTTAATGAGTTTCATTATTTCGGAATGGATTTGAGTGAATGGGATGAACGACTTTCAAATTATAAGATCGTTTTTCTCGAAATTGGTCAATATTCTCTGATATTTCTGTAATAAACTGACGTTATGATCTATAAATAGTTTTGTGTGTCTCCATATATCACCCGGACGCTTCCTTATCAGCTCCAGCCAATGAAAACCAGCCCGGCATCAGGATATCGGAATGATACAAAACTGTTTGTGAATTATACCCCGCTTTGCACATGCACTTGCAAGCAAAGCATGGTATAATTTGCTAACAGTATGCAGCGTTATGTATTCCTGAACGCAGGGCTTGATTGACTGAAGCGATTTGAATGATTCTGTATATGTACATGTAGTACGTTTAATAATGCATACTCCAAACCTTAACAATCTTATGTCATTGTCTAGCTCAAATTAACAAATTAGATTGGTTGAGGTATTCGGCTTTCGCTATGGAGATTTGTAGACATCATTTAGTACAAATATGTATTTATATATTTGTAAGACCGTAAATGTTAAATTCAATAAAATGTCTATCAAGATTGAACTTGCAAAAGGCCTTTGCGGATCAATGCGTGTTCACAAACTTAATCTAACTTCTGTTAAAGCAGAAAAAAAGCTATCGTCTCTCATAAAGCGGGGATTCAACTATTAAATATGTTGGCAAAAATACATGTACATGCATCATTTTATTTAAAATTATTTACAAAAACTTTTAATTCTCGTATACCATGGTTACATTCTATGACATTTTTCCAGCATTTAAGTGGACAACAACTTTTGTTTTTCGCATATTTAACCTTATAAACGAAAAAGAACTTGTCAAACTAAAATTATGGTTTGTTTTTTTTTTTTGCTTTGAAAAACAAATATTTTGCATTTTGTTTCTTGAATTTTTCATTCTCTAACAATCTTGTAAAACGCTAACCAAGCATTTTTTGCATTTTTTAGAGGGAAAATTAACAGAATGCGCAAATTTCTCCTATGTATGCCACTATACACACCACTAGTTACAGCATATTCCTCCGTAGATATACAGACATCTCGGTGCAAGGTAAAGTGACGATGTTCAGATACCGGCAGCTCCAGTGGTATTGGACTCTCCCAGGCTAACTGAACTATGTCTTTTGTGTTGCTATCTGGAACATGATTAAGATTTGAGTTATTCTATTCTATATAGATAGGCCTACCTTTTCATTCTACCTCGTTGATTACCCTAAGTTACATTTAGGATGGACATTTTAATGCAAAATATGGATTTTTGTGCCATTAATAGATTTCCTTGCTAAAGATTTGATTTTAGAAACTAGTTACAGTAATACAAAATAGTGACATACATTTCGACCTATGTATACCTTTGATTGTGATAACTATTCAAATTGCATGCAAGACGACCAAGGGACCTGTTTTTTCGCAAAAAAATGTCCTTTCACGCCGCTCTAAAAGCTAGCATGCTGGACTCCTGTACACAGTTTATCTTTGAAGTCCGTAATTTACTTACAACTTTCTATTGTAACATTGCACATCTGGCTGTCAAATGGAAACAACTTTAGCTGCATCGGACACCCGTGCTTCATTGACATTCTGTGAAACGAAATCCAATAATGATATTAAATTACCGGGGAAGTCTTGTACATACAAGAGCATATTCTTACTTACATTTGAGCATGTACATGACATTTCGAACAATTTGACATCTGCGTGAAGTACAGACATTTAGCAGCCCAGACAGTGACTTAGTGTATATGCTTATCTAACTGTCTACAGATACTTAAAGAACTTATCCATCTACAAATCGCATAGTGGTCAAACTGTGACAGATGCACAGACTGGCCAGAGTCTTTGCTTTTACGCACATTTGAAATTGTTGGAAATGTCTCGCACAGGCACATTTAAAACCGCCATGAAACTGACACTCATCCCGGTCAAAACCATTCTGATCATTTTGATGGAGAAGATTATTGGATGGAAAAAACAACAAAATAAAACACGTTTACTTCAAACGTTTTCTTACGTTCAAACAATGCTTTCACATTAACGTGTCTAAATAGTACTGCTTACGAATAAAATAGAAATATATTATTGAAACAAATTATTGAAACATTCCAAAAAGTGACCATTTTATGAAAATGACAAAGATTTCTGTTACCGAAATCATTTATACTTGTTTACAAGATTACTTATATTTCAACGTTTTTAGCCATTTAGCGCTATGAAATCTATCAATCGAAATGATAGTCATTTCCTTTGTTTATAATTCATACTTACACTGTTATAGATTGTTTTATAAATGAATAATTTGTAATATGTATTGGGCTTCTGGCTTTTAAGCAATAAACTATTTGTATTGTATTGTATTCTTTATCAATCGATCAGAGTTGCATTCAAAACATTAACACTGGGCTTTCAAGGCGCGTCACAACTCGCTGCAAAACTTTTCTTTTTATAGGCTCAAGCAAGATCAGCTTATCTCAGTGAAACTTTTGTTAAGCGACCACTAAGGGGACCACTAAAATGTGGTCGCTTATGAAAAATGGTCGCTATATACAATATTTAAGGATCAATATATAATGTCATTTAGATAGCATATGTAGTTCGTCAAATAATTCTTACTGAACCCTATAATATTGGAACCCATTAGTATCGTCTCAATGAGAGGATTCTAATGGATTTCAACATCAAAATAATTACAATTTGTCATTGAAGACTGTGCACAATTTTAAAACATTCACACTAGGCTTTAAACGCGCCACATCTCGCTTCAAAACTTTTCTAATCTAGGCTCAAGCAAGATCAGCTTATCTCAAACAAAATATACAGTGAAACTTTTGTTAAGCGACCACTAAGTGGACCACTAAAATGTGGTCGCTTATGGAAATGGTCGCTATATACAATATTTAAGGATCAGTAAAGAATGTCATTTAGATAGCACATGTAGTTCGTCTCATAATTCATACTAACCCTATGATATTGGAACCCGTTAGAATCGTCTCATTGAGACGATTCTAATGGATTCCAACATCATAACACCACTAATTACAAATTGTCATTGAAGAATGTGCACACTTTTTAGAGATTTTGCTTACGGTGAAGGAACTTGTCATGATGGTCGCTTAATGAAAATAGTCGCCTAAAAGAAGTGGTCGCGTGAGCAATATCGACTGTAATCACATATCCTATAGGCATTTGACAGATTGTATGAAAAAAGTATGTATTCAAAAGACTGTTACCTCATATTATATATAACCGTGCCATCCGGTTGGATGTACATGCCGATATTTTTCTGCGGTACATCGTGAAGTGTGGCTGATTTTTCCATCGTGAAATAAACATTAGGTCGCCAAACCTTGTCCATGTAAGACAGATCTAAATGCAACTTGGACATGTTTCTACAATTGATGCTAGAATAGTCCAGGCGTGGGTCGTTCCAACGCTGCTGAAAGTAGATCTCCGATACGAAGTCCTGAAATTGAACGTGGGTAGTTATAATGTATAATATGAAATGCATGGATTTAGAAAACTAAAACTTATCGTATGAGCGCTAAAAAACACGAATAAACTAATATATACAAACTATTTTGACCAATAAATTTTATTTGTATTACAAAATAACCGGCTTTCCATTCTTACGATTTTTTTAAAAATGAGGATCAAATTAGAAAAAGTAAAAACGTTTTAAATAACAGATACTGGTATAAATGTAACATTTCTAGAAGAGTCTACCGAAAGGAAAACCAAACTTTTCGGTACATGTAACAGCCTTTACATGTATCTCACAACTATACAAATATCCGTGTTATAACATCCCAAATGATATTTTTAACAATATCACATGGATATATTTAGACCAATGACAAAATGCAGTTATGTTTAGAAACTCGCATTTCTGTTAGAAACAACAAGGAAAGGCAATGAAAATAGAGATCATAAGATAAATATTATACGTTTTAGTATATTTATATATACTAGGACGAAAAAGACACGCTAGTCCGGCAGAAATATGGCATATTTTAGCTGAACCTGGAAGTAGGGTTCAAAGTTTTTTTTCTTGACTGATTCTTGTAGCCAATGCCTTCCCCAATCACAATCTGGTTGATGACATCTTGTCATCATTGAGCATTTTGAAAAAAATCGAGATGGCAGCCAGGACTATTGAAAATCAAGCCAACAGCTCCGTAGACCACTGTCTTTAAAATATAAAACCGATTTGAGTGGTAATTTTATTGTTAAGATGGTAACCTGAAGCTATATAACAAAATAAAAGCATACCATGACATTAGTTATGAGTATGGTAATCAAGATGGCAGCCAAATCGAATTATAAAATGATTTTTAAGTAATATTCGATTTAAGCAAGATATAAGAATCTTAGAATAGCTTTAGAGTTTTCTTAATAAACTTTTGTAAGCTTAATTATGATCTCAAAATGTCTGACTAGTTACACTCTCATCTAGTGTTATGAAAATCCTCAATTTGAAGATGGCAGCAAGGAAACACAAGATTTTTATTTCATGCTTAAAGTTTGCAAGGCATTTTACAGTAATCTACTTTTCTAGGAGCTAGGGCCTAGCCTATCAAGAATCTGGATGATGTTGCATTTTGATCATGGAATTGTTCGAAAAAAGTTTAGATGGCAGCCAAGACCACTACAAATATGCATGTACTTGCTACTAGTATTTAAAGATTTATCTGAATGTTGTACTTAATTTATTTGATTACATGCTAATTTGAAGTTACCTGGTGTAATGAACACCTTGGATGAAGATTAGAATAAGTATACCCGTCAAGATGGCTGCCAACAAGAAATAAAACTGCATAATGACTAGTGTAAATAAAAGGGTATATGTATTTTGTAAACTTTTGAAGATACAATGAAAAGTTTTTCTGTTTTTTTTTAAGAAAATTTAATCAGTTTATGATGGTATTGATCTGCCCTGAGCAAGTCAAAGAAACATTGATCTCACAGTGAAATTCAGTTTGGCAGTCGAAATGGCAGTCTGTTAAGAGAGTTTATGAATTATAACTACATGTACTTTAATGATAAGCATGAGAATATGCTGATCTGTTTTTCCCATAGCAAAAACATATCTGCTAGAAATCCAATTTTTAGTAACCATGTTCATATGTAAAGTATTCAAACATCTTATTTTGAAGATGGCAGCCTCGCTGTTTTCCTTCCAGTCATTATTAAATTCGTTTGAACTATTGCGACAACGTTAGGAACTTGTTGACAAAACATGTTTGTATAATTATAGTGAATATGTGGCTTTGAATTGACCGCTAGATTTTAAAAGTACCCATTAGCTTGCTCATCAAATTCCCCTTCAAGAAAATTAATTCAATCTATAAAAGTACGGTTTCTAAGAGAACAAGAGCCATGTCGGACATGGCCATCCCCCGCCGAGAAAGCTTGATAGTAAACTGAAGCCTAATAGATTAAGGGTTCTACTTTAATAAATAAAGCCCCTACAAAATCTAAGTCTTTAAAATAACAAAGGGCAATAACTCCAAAATTATGCAAGCCAGAGTTATAGTTCTTGTGCACTGCACTTTTCCTCAATGAGATCTATCCACCCATAAAGTTTCAAGTTGATAGCTATTATACTTTAGGAGATATGCTCCGGACAAAATCTAAGTCTTTAAAATAACAAAGGGCAATAACTCCAAAATTATGCAAGCAAGAGTTGTAGTTCTTGTGCACTGCACTTCTCCTCTATGAGATCTATCCACCCATAAAGTTTCAAGTTGGTAGCTATTATACTTTAGGAGATATGCTCCGGACAAAATCTAAGTCTTAAAAAATAACAAAGGGCAATAACTCCAAAATTATGCAAGCAAGAGTTGTAGTTCTTGTGCACTGCACTTTTCCTCAATGAGATCTATCCACCCATAAAGTTTCAAGTTGATAGCTATTATACTTTAGGAGATATGCTCCGGACAAGTTTAGTGACTGAACCTCGGAAGGACAAAATGACGGAATGACAGAATGACGGAATGACGGACGGAGAGCATTACTATATCCCCTCGCCGAAAACGGCGGGGGATAATGAAAATGTAGCCTTGTAGGTCGCATTCATTTCAAGCATAATGCATTACAGCGATCTCAAAATAAGTACGGTGGGAGATTTTTTGAGAATGGTATTCAATTTTATTTTTATGACATGCAAAATAATATAAGTAACCATTTGTTTAGTATTCCATGTGATTTGAACCTAAAGCAACATGTTTAGGTCCATCAGAGGCTTTAATGGTAGGATGTAGTCATAAAAGATGATGAGCGCTAGCAAATGCTCGAATCAACGGTCCGGACTATGACAATTCTTCCATAAAGCGGCAACCAATGTATTGTACTGGGTAAGTGGTAATGATACCCCAAATTTAATGTTGGCAAAGCTTTCCGAACCTTTGTGGCAAATATTAGGACTTATGATTTCAAATTTTAACATAAAATTAGGTGCAGAAACCTACAGCCGTATCTGAGGCTACTGCCATACTTGTATTATTGTGTATTAATGGTATATTATGGATCCTTATAAATTGTATGGTACATTAAAATAAATTTAACAAAAAATCATTTGGTGCATTTTAATTGTGCGCGAGTATGAAATTGAGAATTAATTTACCCTGACAATATAGACAAAAGTAGTCACTCTCTAAAATGTCCTTCGACATAGTCTTGTTATAGGAGTATTTTTTGTTTACTGCTTGATCAATGCTTTTTAATCGTACATTTTAAATATATTTTAAATTATCATTATTCAAATTTTTTCCGTTTGCTCTATTCTTCAAGATAGTGCTAGCTAGCTCCTTTGATAATTAATCCAAGTTGAGAATTTTAACATGAACAAAAAGATGAAAACAATTATAGCCATACAGTAGAGCTACAATACTGTTGCCAAATCGTCTTATATCAAATGCTAACAAATTGAAGATAAGGACAGGCAAAAGGACGCTTTTGAACAAATACTTTTGACAACCTTTCGATGCTATATCCACACTGAATCGCCAACTTAAAGTGATGATTTTAATAAAATATGAAAACAATTATAGCCGTACAGCAAAGCCACAATACGTTGCCAAATCGTCATATTTCAAATGCCATAAAAAATGAAGATAAGAACTGACAAGAGGTTGTTTTGAAAACTTTTCGTTGCTTTTTCCGCACCGAATCACTAACTTTTGGTGATGATTTGAATAAATTAACTGCAATTTCGAGGATGTGGGGTTCGTGCATTAACCAGCATTTTAGTCACCCTGCGTGCTATTAATTTGCCATATACATGTAGTTTGATCAAAGTTTGAAATTGTCACAAAGACAAATTCAGGGAGTATTTTGCATGTTTTCAAGCATTACCCAATACACGAGGGTAACACAGAATAGTCAATCCTCATGCTTACATGACATGTTGAACAATTGTGAACATGCAATTTAAATTTACCACTAAAAGTTTTTTGTAGTGCTAAATAAGCCTTAGCGGAACAAATTCTTTTCCACTAATAAACATATATGACTATACATACTCAGATATGGATGTGGTTTGATAGGTCAGCTACAGTGAATCTATCAGAATGTTTTACAAAGAAACTCTGGCGATTATATGTTAATGATTATCATGAAAATAATATTAATAATCTTAAGCACAAAGTATCATATCCTTACTAAACTAGCAAAAAAGAAATAATTCATATGAAAAAGATTTATATATTCAATCAAATTAACTACGATTTTTCACAATATTCCTAAAATAATTTCACGTCAGTATTTGACCATATCGATGGTTCAGCACGAAACAGTTGAATGATATAAGTGTAGTAAGACTTCTTTTCTTTAGTTATTCACCCTCATAGGATGTATTGTTGGCTTTTCATCTTTCTGGAAGAGATAATGCAAGTCAAAGTGATTGTCTACGCATTTTCTACATTTTAAATTGTCAAAACATTAAAAACAATGAAAATGCAATATTTATATTTATACAATATTGGCTGCCATGTTATTTCGCAAAAATACTTATTGTGTTGCATATGTAACTTTTTTAATTTCAAAATGATGACTTGTATTTTCATTAGGAAAAATGAATTATTTTCTAATATAATCTTGCAAAGTCAAACTTTCTTTCAGGTATATTTCTTGGCTGCCATCTCGAATGCTATCTATCATTCAAGGCATCGATTTTTAAAACAACTTTGAAAATGGCCTTGAAACAATTAATGAAGGTGCAATTTTTGTTCTAAAATCCCGATTAAAACACAAGTAACTTAAAATCTTCTCTTTCCTGGCTGCCATCTTCAAATCAAGAGTTCATGAATGTTGTCACCAGCCTGATATTTAGAAGGCATAAAACCGCTTACAAATGTTTACTGAATAAGCCCTAAAACCCTTTCCTGAAATTCTTATGTCACTTGGCTCAAGAAATACTTTAAATGCCATTTAATAATTTGGCTTGGCTGCCATTTTGACTACCATACTAATTTCTAATGTTATTATATGCATTAATTATGTTATATAATTTTAATCTCGAATTTTCTCAGCAAATAATACACACAAACAATTATTTAAAAGGTCGACATTGTGATCTACCTAGCTGTGCCTGTAACATTCGATAGTCCTGGCTGCCATCTCGATTTTCTCAAAATGCTCAATGATGACAAGGTGTCATCAGCCAGATTCTGGTTAGGGAAGGCCTTAGCTACAAGAATCAGTCAAGAAAAAAACTTTGAACCCTACTTCCCGGTCAAGCTAGATATCTGCCGGACTACGCCGGGTAACCTATAATAAATGTTATTTAGGATAAATTGTATTTTTGGATTATTTTATTCATTTTTGTACGAAATGTCATCTGGTTATGTGAAAAAATACCCCCCTTTTAACAATGACCTTTCTTGTTTTGCGAAACACGGCCGGACATATGAGTATCTTGTGTGTCCTCCATGCGTAGCTGTGGCAACCCTGATTCGTCTATGTTGCATATTTTATGCATTTCGGCGTTTTTTTTCGTCCTAGTATATACCTACCATATTTGTTTCATCGATGGAATGTATATCCAACATGTTGACGTAAAGGTATATGACGGTCGCTGTATCTGTAGAAATAGGATTGAAAGAGAAATAATTACAGTAAAACCTGTCTTAAGGTAGTGGACCCGTAATAGTTCCGCAACATTTCGGAGCTCATGATCTTCCACAATGTTTACCGAGGTTTCCTAATGAAAATCATTAGGAAACCTCGGTTAACACTGTTGAAGTTCTAACCCAAAGAATATTGTGGAAAAATTACGGGTCCACTACCTTAAGCAAGCACCCAAGGGACATTAAAAAAGTTCTTGCTTAAGACAGGTGCTTGCTTAATGCAGGTCAATTTCAGTGCAGTTGGCTCATATGGGAACTTGTTGGCAGCTTGCTTAAGACAGGTTGCTTGCTGAATACAGGCGGCCGCTAAGACAGGTTTGACTGTAGGTTATCATCTAAAACAAATAAAATCTAAATTCTGAAATTAGATTTTCATACACTTATATGGCCGAAAATTTTATTGATAAATCATTAAAATCACTGAAATTCATTTATTCATTATATTCCGCGAACATTGTAATGTATGTTTTTTTTTTTTTTTTTTTTTTTTTGTAAAAGGTTGACATCGCAAGTATATCCATTATGACGTTTTTTTAATATGACATTCTTTCATTATAAATGCAAAATTTCTCATTCATAAAAAAAGAAAAAAATGTCTTAATACTACAAGATTTCATTGCATTGTACCTGTTTTTGCGAAATTTCCCTCACAAATCTGATTTTTTATGCACTGAGAGTACTGAAGTTGGGTAAAATTTAGGAAAAAGGAGAAGTTGTTTTATAAATTATATAGAAGTCTCTTTTCATTTTTAACGCACTTCGATTAATGATTGAAATTATTTGTATTTGGATAAGTTTGAAAGTTACTCACTATTCGCAAAATTTGGATGGTCAAAACGATCATATCTACCCTCGTCTAACAGATACGCTGAAATATTTCTTTGACAGCCATAGCGCAATCTGAAATCAACAATAACGTACCCGTCTTTAAGGTTCATGTAAAGAGTTTGTGAACCAAATTTGATGCTGCTTCGATTTACATAAAGATAGTTTGCCCAGCTAAACAATATATCAAATTGAAGCTGTAGATGAGCACAAGCAGTTGCACAACATTAGAGGCCCCATCTCATAACAGAATAGCCAAACCATTATGGAAAAGGGATATTTTCTTCAGAACCAACAACTTCATTACGGCTGGATAAAATTTGCCTATATTTGACCAGAATGTAGACAGATGTTCCTACTAGGTACTATTACAACCTTAGATATAAAACTTAGTCTCAAAAGGCCCCCTTTGAAACTATCAATTTCCATTTATTTTGTCAACATACATGTCAAATCGGCTTGGTCTGTTTTTGAAATAGATGTTAGATATGGTACAACATCACACAATAATTTTGTGAAATATTTTTTGCGATTTATTTCAAATTACAGGTTTTTTAATTCAATGATCTATAATAATTTACTATGCATTATCATTTTGTGAAATATAAATTGATACAGGATGTATATTGCAAAAGGACCTTACAGGTATTTAAACTATTAATGTCCATTTATGTTGCGATAACACACCATACCTTTCATTTATCTACACGTTTACAAATTTAGAATGACATATATGACATATGTGTTTACAAAATAAGTCAAAATAAATTGCTTGAATAACTACGTTTTGGGTCCGAGTTTTATACCAACGTTTGTAGTAGTACCTGGGTAGTACTATAGACTGTACTTTGTTAAAATATTAGCCAATTTTATCCAACAGTAATGCAGTTGCTTGTTCTGTACAAAATGACCCTTTTCCACAATGTTTTGGCTATACCGCTATAGCTATGACAATCTTACGTTGCTTAACTGTTAGTGCTCATAAATAGCTTCAACTTGATATATAATATACCTGGACATACTGCTTTTTCTTGGCAGATGAAGTGTCCTAAGAATTGGGTCTCAAACACTTTACACGAACCTTAAGGATGAAAATATTCCAAAATACTACCCCGATTTCCACGTGCACATGTACTCAAGAGCAAATCGATGAATATTTTTTTTAACATTCGAAGATATTTTGCATCATGAATGCAAAGCTGGTTGTTTGGGGATGATGCCAGTGAAAAAAGTAGAAGCGTGAACATGTCCCTGTTTAGGATGGTAGGATGGCCAAACAGTTTGCAAACATTACAAAAGCGAGAACCGCTTTGCACGTACCAACGTTTGGGCTCGAAATTATTCAATCTTGAAAGCAACTGTAACAAAATTGACGTAAATGAAATTGGAAATACCAGTAAAGATCAAATCAAGTAGACCGCCCCCAATGAAAAATTTTTAAAATAGGCATCACTTTATTTTTTCGTGTTATGTCCTTTACCTTTTATATACCTAGCGATTGAAAAATACGTAGAAATTTCGTCACTGAATACGTCATGGAATACTCAAATGTCGTTTGTGATCATATAAATAGTAAAATCACTTACGGCATTTAATGAGACCTACTGCGTACACTGGAATCGTTTTGGTAAATCGATACATAGGCGTATCTAGGCCTTTAAAATTTGTACGAACTCAGAATAAGACCACCAAGAATATATAAGAAAAAGGCGATATGTGGACTTTGACAAAAAATGAATGTTACAAATCCGCTCCTTTTTTATTATTTGAGCATTGGTGAATGATCAAAACATCGTAACTACAGCTTGAATAAGCTGTAGTTTCGATGTTTTGATCATTCATCATCGATATTTTCCAACAAAGGATTATTTCTTTTACGCACTTGCGTAAATTGCGTAATGGGAGCTACGCCCTTGCGATATTCACAACGATGTCTACCAAAACTTCTCGATATCAATCCGATTTCAATTTTTTTCTCGTTAGGCGTAGAACCTTAAGTGGGGAAATTTTTGAATACAAAGAACTAGGATAGATATGCTTTTTGAATTTTAAGTGAATATCTACAGCTTTGATTATTAATTAGTTTCGCTTGGTGGCTACAATGGACTTATCATCAGTCGGCCACCCTTGATATCATTTAAACAGTTTTTTTTTCAGGATGTTTTTACTACATTTAACGCCAATTGTAGATATGCAAAGAGTCATCCAGGGATAATTCTAGCTCAGAATATCATGTCCAAAATTATCCCATTTTGCCTGATCTAATGGGACATTAAGAATTTTCCGGTGAGAAATTCTACGGAATACCTCTCTAATTTCAACTTTGCCTTGAGATTTTCTCTCCTTTAGCCACTTTCTATGAGATTCTGGTCGAAAAACGAGGGAATCTTCAATATTTCACCCCAAAATGATCCCTGGTTAACTATGTTTTGTCACGGTTGCGTCCGTTGTATGGGTATAAAGTGCCAATTGGCTTTTTTTTCTATTTGTAATATTACATACGTCGCGTTATATACATAATAATTATGTGGAATAATTATGCAAATGAGCTTTAATGTATAGCAACGTTATATTTTCGTTGTGTAAATGACGTCAGAATGTATTTGCTGACGACATTTCGCAAACGGCGTTATATGTATCGCGGAAAACCTTTTATCGATTAATTTCTGCCTCGTTTATTATGTTTACAGATGACTCGATTAACAAATTAGGCATTTCATGACTATTCATTCAATATCTTCTATTTTCGCAGCGAATTCGCCAATTATATGAAAAAAGATAAGCATATGGTTGCAAATCGTACGAATATTCGGCGATGCAATCGTGTACGAACCGCTGAAACGTTGGCAAATTATTTCCTGTGATTGAATCGTACGTTTCGACTTAATTGAGACGACAAGGTATTTATGACTTAAGCAAATAATGGCTGGTTTATTTTAGTTCTCTCCATTTATGTGACCTTTTCCAACTAATATAGGTCACCAGTCGGCGAAAATTGTAACCGGAATTTTAATGATTCATTCGGAACACCACTCGTCCGATCTCACGATCAACATCGAATGTAGATAGACGGACTATTTTTTTTTTAAATTACGGGAAAACCTTGGAAAACCTCGATGACGTCAGTTAAGACGTCGTTAGCCCTTAAACTTTAAGGGAAAACAATCGACGTCGCCAACGCCATTCGTTAAAGTCACTGACGTGAAACCATCGTATCGTTAATATGAAATGAGACAAAGGCTTAAAAGCGAGCGCAGCTTATCTAAAAGACTGAGAGAGAGAGAGAGAGAGAGAGAGAGAGAGAGAGAGAGAGAGAGAGAGAGAGAGAGAGAGAGAGAGAGAGAGAGAGAGAGAGAGAGAGAGAGAGAGAGAGAAAGATATATATATATCTAGGACGCTTGCCGAGCTTTCAGAAGAGAGAGAGAGAGAGAGAGAGAGGGAGGGAAAGCGGGAGACAGACAGACAGTCAGAGACAGACACAGAGAGAGGGGGCATGTGTTTTTATAGTAAAGTACAAAATCCCATGATCTATCAGTAGCGAAATTAATTCCATCGTTTAGTGGAATTTATGACCATACGTAGAGCAATGCAGAACATGTAGATTCAATGGTATGTTTCAAGCAGTTTCTTAGAAATGTTTTGATATTAATGAAGACGAGTTCTTATCATGTAATTGTTTTCTAATTAAAGTCATAGGTTATCAGCTTCAATTAAATAAACAAAATTTCCCTTTAGTGTTGGTGTCTGCTAAACCTATGGTGTAAAATTCGAGAACGTTTAGTACTATTCTGTGTACCATATACAATCGGAACACAAAGTGTTTAAATTTGAATGTTACTATAAAAATTAAGGCTCATTTATTGTTATGTTTAATTATTATTCCTAAATTTTTTTAGGGCTGGGCGTGGGGGATTCTAGTCCCCAAAATATTTCTATAGTTTGTCTGTTGTCCACTTTTACACTTAGTTGTCTTCAATCAAGTATCTGCTGCTTTTTTCCAGCAGAGGATTTACAACACTTTTTTCCTGAGAACAAAATTGATTTAAAGGTGTTATTTAATTCACGAAAATCTCACGTCACTTAATTTGTTTCTGGTTAGGCATAACTGAATGCAGTGTGCATTTCGGAATAGACCTAATAATAGAATTATGAGGGCGCAGACATTAAAGCGCGTCATATCGCACGTAGGGTTTTGTGACGTTACAACATTACTGAAGCTGACGTATTGAAAAAAAACAACAAATCATCGTAAGATTAAAACTGGACATTTTATAAAACGGTGCTTAAAATGCCCAAAATAATTACATAGATGATCGGAAAGCATTGAATGAATCTTTTTTTTTTCTTCAAGAATAAAGCACCGCTAGAAATCAAATCACCTGATAAAAATACCCAATATTACTACATGTACGTCTGGGGTACTTTCCATTTTACGGAAAAGTACGAGCGATGTCCCGAATGTTTCACTATGTGACTAACTATATTTTACTTTATTCTTATTTCAGAAATACTTCAAAGATTTATGAAAGAGGATCTTGATAGTTTAAAAACTTGAGAGGGGGAATTTATCTTTAAGTGCGTACTTGACAAAGTTACAAGTTCAATGATTAGCTAAATACTGTTTAATACTTATAGTAGTATACGGAAAATTTCATGAGATTGAATGGATTGAAATTCAACAAAATCCTCCATCATTTTAAAATTACATGCATTTTCGAAAAACGAAATAGGATTTCTACTAAGATAATTGAAATGCTGTAAAATTCATCACACTTTTATGTGTATGATTTTTATAAAAGTATCTAGATTTCTGAAAAAATTCTCATTCAAACCGATTATATTTTTTTGGGCAAAATTAAGCCATTTAAACTCAATTATGCATGATGATGCCTCTGAAAAAAATCGAATGGAAAACATGTCGAAAATAATGAAATTGTGAGTTACATTCAAAAGGAAATTCTTTAATGTCGAAAACATTTTCTTTCTTTTTTAAAGATATTAAAAATAATCACTTAGAAAAAATATCGTTTACATTATTTCGAATTTGGATCAATTTGAAATTTTGTCGTTCATAAATGTGTTAAAACACTTTCCAGCAATCACTCAATGTGTCTAATCGAATCAATCGCCTGAAATCAGCGACGCTTCGGCGAGTTATACTTTCAAGTCAAAATCCACCGACTAATTGGTAACTTCTTTTCGATTTGTTGAAGGCGATATTGTATCGGCGACTGATCGCCGTCGATCGATAGGCGATCGATAGGATGTCGCGCACGGTAATGCCTACATTGTAACATTTGAAACCCACGTCTTCTATTAAGTTCCATCAGCTTTTTCTTCTGAACCTAATAGTCAATTTCAATGTTCTTTATGTCTAAAAATTACAAGAAAACATTTTTTGCAGTCTATTTGTTGGGTGAATTGAGGAAAATCAAACTCTCGTTTAATCGCGTTTCTTTGTCACATTAAATTACATCTGTAAAACGTATCAAATTCGGTGAGGTTTGATTTTTTTGAGACCCCAAAATGCGTTCAATAGTTCGTGAAATATGTGGAGAATCTTAAGATTTACGCGAAAAGTGATATAATTTTAGTAGTAGAACAAAAATGGCCGTCAGAGAAATAACAAACGATTGATAGAGATTTGTTTAAGAATTCAAACGTTGTAAAACGTGAAATTTTAGCGAAAAAACGCAGTGAAAAGGGCGAAGTTTTCTCAATATCTTTATCAATAATAGATGAAATTATGTGAAATTTCAAAATTAAGATATTATTATTTTTCTAGTTTTTTATAATGTGGTTGAAAATAATTATACGCCATATTCAACAAAATAACTAGAGAAAATGTGCGTTGACACAATTTCTTGCATACGCGAATTTTATAGCCGTTTTTCAAAATATTTTGCTGCCGCATTTCATTATCAAATTGATAATCATAATCGTTCTACATTTTCAAAATATTATTTTTTCGTATAATTAAACGGAAAGGTTTAGTAGAGATACGTTTAGAATATAGAAATATAATTATATAATTACGTTATTACATTGCGCATTGTTCTTTTTCAGCAATCCAAGAGAGGCATGGTTGAAGCCGACTGATAATTAAATTACTTCTGACAGATTTTTTTTATTCTGTCTTATTCGGTACATTACTTAAACAGATATTAAAACAAAAACGCATGGAAAAAATCTGCTTGTTACAATCACGAAGCGCTTCTGAATAATACGGTGTCGTGAAGTCTAATTGACAAAACGATATTACAAAATGATAGGTATTAACGTGCGCTACGTCTAGGCCTTCGAACGACCATCGGCCAGGCTTCGACCATTTTTCATACATCGCAGACGTCTTTTTCGTACAGTTTCGAGTCAGAGTTGTGCAAACTCGATTAAACGTAGCGTGCTGTCGATACGCAGAGCTGTAGGGATTTCGACGAAAAGTCGGCGATGTGTCGCCGTAAGCTAACAGAAGAGAAAGGTCAGTGAAATATTTAATACATACTAAGTGTATTATATGAAAAAAATATCTAACGAGGTTGGGAGAATTGATCATTGTCGAGGCTCTGCCGAGACAATGATCAATTCTCACAACTGAGTTAGATATTTTTTTCATACAAAACACTAATTATGTATTATAATTATCTTATAACTTCTATTTGCCTTCTTTTCGTTGATGTTTTTAACCGAAATGCAAGTTTCTAAAAATAACCGCAGTATATAATTGTTCTAAAAATAACTGTGTTATATCATAAAAAATATCATACGGTATGTTATCATACAGACATTGGTATAGTTATAAGATAAAAAAAATGGGAAAAAAATCGGTCGGATACCGGTCGATAGCCGGTGATAAGTCGTCGATACAATATCGACCTCCGCAAAATCTAAAGACGTCGCCGACTATGTGGCAGGTTTGAAAATGCAGATAAAACTCACAGACGCGTCGCCGATCTCGAAAAAATCCATCTTGGAATCGGTCGATGATACACAGATCAGTCGGCGACGTGTCGTTTTTATCACCGATTGCAAAAGAAGTCGTCAGCGACTCATCGCCGCCGCTCCGGAGCGTTTTTGTGACAGTAGCTTTAGACAAGTTACATCGTCGTTTTATGTGATTGCAATAGAAATATTGTTTTCTGAAACAGCCAAATTCCAAATAGACGCTTTATTTTTAGCTAATAGGCTATTAAAAATAGGAATCGCCGATTTATTAGCGTTGCCGATTTAATTGTGACTTTAGCACCTATCTGTCAATTTTCCTCAAAACACGATATTTTTGGGTACTCATTGGCATTGTCTTGAAAAGACAATTCCAATGAGTACCAATAAAAAGGATATGCTTGACGAATGATTTATTTTCTTTTCTTTAATGCTTTTCGGTGGTTTATCGAGAAATAACGGTAGAATATTACTTGATAATCTCACCGCAAAAGCAGTGAAATTATCAAAAACTTAAACCCTGCTTTTGTGCATTTCATCCTATCTGACGTCACCTATGCGGGGCAAAATAAGTGACGTCACAATGAACGTTGCATAGCAATCACGTGCAAAATGACGCGCTTTACGAAAATATGTCATAGAAATTTCACATTTTGTCTCATTTTTGCATTTAAGAAATAGAATAATCGTTTGTTTTCCGTGTAAAATCGATTGACATTTCATTTTGTGAACAACAAAAGCTATATTTTCACTCGCTCGTGAAAATATAGCTTTTGTTGTTCACTCAATGAAATATAGATCGATCTTACACTGAAACAAACAATTATCCTCTATTTATTCCAAATGGAAACGAGTCTAATTAGTTTTCTGTTTGAAGCAAGATAGGGAGTGTGCACGCACCTGTCAGCATCAACTGCAATCCAAACCATCTCCAGAATGAATACAATTTGTATTACATCCATTTATGAAATAACTAAAACTCGAAACAAAAGAAACGAGTTATGCTTGTCCCATTTTATGTCATAATAACATAATGAAAGTAGGAAACGACATACATACTATTATTATGACACATAAGAGCCAGGCGGACATGTTGCGATAAAAGGGGGCGTCACGTGGTTAAGTACTTAAAAAGCATTGATGAATTCTCTTTATTCGACTAATTAATTTCTGAACAGCAGTGAGAATACTTTGTGTTTTTTTCTTACATCGGACATCTTTTAATTCAATTTTGTTTCAATTTTAATAATATATGTGCCAAAACATTTTGTATAGTAAAAACATTTAAAATTCATAAAATACTTTTGACTTAAATTAAAAGAAAATATAGTATGAAAGTATGCAATACGTTTTATATCAATTGCATACATTTATATTACTCTTAATATTTTTCGTTGGCAAATTGACTGAGATGCTTTCACGTATACATGTACATGTACTCAGCCGATTCCATAACCTGAAAGTTGTCATCTATTTTCTTTAAACATGTAATTTGGTGAAATAATCTTGGAAGGGTAAATGAAGCATTTTAAATCTTTGGGTGTATATAGAGCAATTACACTAAATTTGTGCTCATCTCTTTTCGAGAAAGCAAGCTATAACCATCATCCACCCCTCCACCCCTAAATGGCACCAATCGTTCCATTACTCAAGCACCGTTTGTGGGCGTCATTTCGTAACTCCTTTACTAATTGTTCCTATCATTATTAGTCTTTCATTCGACCTGCCAATCTTTTTCTTTGACAGCCTATCTTTTTCTGTGTTCCCTTTTTTATCGTCGTTCATTCATGGACACGTTAAAAATCGCTAGTCTTGGAAGGCGTGGAAATCACCGATTCTATTGGTTGGTACGCATGCATTTGACAAAATTAACAAGTTCGTAAAGATTACATTATAGCACTAAGCTTTTATTGAAAGTTAGTCAAATTTAAAGTGCGATTCGAAAAGCCGAGTCTAATGTCCTCTTTTCCTTGAAAATCCCACTACACTATCAAACTAATCATTGAGAAACTTGACTGGAAATAATTACAAAAATAATTATGTATTCTTTTAATGGTCTGTTTTTCATCTGCAGTTCAAACTTCACAATATCTTATCTTCGATTATTTGATGGACTGTTTGCATGAGAAATAATCCCACAAACCCATTTATTCGTTGTGTGCGAGTATTGCTTAAGTCTTGCCACTACACCACGTACATGTATCCTCCGCGAGTTTCTCCAATAAAGTTACTAATTTTTTTCAATTCAAATAGGAAATTGGAAGACAGCTTTAAATACTATTTGTTATTTAGCATTATCTAATCTAGTAAACCTCTTCGAAGATTGATCCAATTTGTGCCCCTGGAGTAAGGTTTTTGAATTTAATAGGATCGACCATTCTTCTAAAATACAGATATCTCAAAAACAGTCTTCTTTCGAAAAAGAATGTATATTCGTTAATTAGTATCATTTGGTGTTACTCTATCATGTTTATTCATACAGTTTAAAACAACGTGTAATCGACTAGTTGAATGATTTTTGAATGATATTGACGGATTTGTGTTGCGAGTTTTGAATGAAATTTGGTAATAATACGATAACGCTCGATTTGTCCAGATACAACGATATTAGAGATATTTTATTACCTCCCCTAATGAAAATCTGTGTATTCACAGACCAATCAGACGTTTTTTAACTAAATATCAATTAATTTGTTCATCTTGAAAAAAATTTAGCGATATTGGATAACTTCTCTTTAATTTCACTCAAATCTCGCTCCATACATTCGTTCAATTTCAATCAATAAGAAAATCAGACACTTTATGTTGGTTACAATGTATATTGATTCCAACAAAAATGAAATTAACCTGTATTTTTGCGATTGAAAATGTACTTACACTTTCTTGCTGTTTGTGTTCGCCATCTTGCAAGTTTCTACACCGGACAATTTTTCACCACACTGTACCAGGTATGCGACCGTGGAGTGATACAAGATATAGGGCCAAGGTAATTAGATTGAATTGATTGGATGGAGTTTAACGCCGCTTTCAACATTTTTCAGTTGTATCACGGCGGCTGCAGCACCTAACAATGGTTTCCTGGTATTTCTCTCACCAGTACAACAACTACATCCTTTCCTAGCCTCCAGCTGCTATCCCACATAGGTCTACGATTTTCAACCCATTGATGAGAGACAAATAGTCAGAAAGAATAAGTGCCGCCGTCGGGGATCGAAACACTGATGCTTATACGAATTCGACACTTCTGTTCTTTCTACGACGATGTCCCGATATTTCGTGGCCACGATATCGCTACATTTGTTTTATGTATGCTAAGAAAAAGTGTAGCGAGATCGTAGAGCTTACCGATCTTTCAAATCTTACAACCACTCGGAACATCGCTCGGACTTTTCCCTAACTTGAAAAGTACCTCGGACGTAAGTGTAGTAATTTTGGGTCATTTTTAGGTAATTCGGCTCCTGGTGGTACTTTGGTTAATACGCTTGAAGAAAAGATTATTCCTTTTCCGATCGTCTGTGGAGATCATTTTGGCATGATATAATTTGAAAACAAAACGCAGTAAGACACTGCGTTTTGTTATCGAATTATAATATGCCAAATTATAACCTTACGTTGATTTTATTTTTCGCAACGTCATCCTTAGTCATGTTTGTGGCGTCATATAAACCCACGTGCGATAAGACGCGCTTTAATGGCTGTAGCAATCGTAGTACATGTGAGGGGAGGGTGGATTTCATTCGCATATTTATAAAACAGACGTACCAATATCATTTGATAATGTTAAACAGATCCGAGCAATTTGTACACTATATAGTACTAGTGAGAGAAATACCGGGTAACTATAGTTAGGTGCTCCAGCCATCGCGATATGACTGGAAAATTTGACATTAGCGGCCAAACACATACATAACAAACAAACAAAGCAAACAGCGCATGCATTCGGCTATGCTTGAGTTTACCGCAAGTAGAAACCTATGCACCTTTTTTACATACTCGTATACGTTGCACACAAAACGTCAACTCACAATAATTTGGTAAGATGGTGGGATAAACTTTTTGATAACAAAATGGGTTTCTCAAAAGAAGTTTTCTTTTCTTGTGACAATATACCCGATATGCTCTATATGTTTTAGGCTATGAAGAGTCAGTGTATTAGTTGCATAATCCTAGGTACTTGCTTCGTGAGAGGATAGCGTGAATTAAATGAATTTATACGTGGCAAGGGTTTTTTTTTAATGTAAAGCGGTCTATTTTAATGAATTTATTTCTTGATTATCTAAATAGACATTTTTGAATAGAACATGACGTATTTTATTGCACTAATCCTTTTTTCGGTTTTCTCATACCAGAATGCTTACTGTTGGCAACTCCCTGAGAAGCAAGGTAAGAACTTCTATTTTCACTTATTTGGATAACGATGATAAATGTATTATTTGAATTCATTGATGTGAGAAAAATAAAACCAATACAATTTTTGAATACGTATATACATTTTGTTAACAGAGCCTCTTTAAAAGATATTATACCCTTCTGTTCACTGAAACGTGCTGTTTCAAGTTAAAAAAAGGCAAACAAATAAATCGATAATTAAGATATAAAATGCGACTTCAATAATTTCTTTATTACAATAAGCTTAAATCAAACTAAAATTATTGATTTCCGAGCATTGGCTGATTGGCTGCAAAATTATTTTCCAATATAAGCAATTTTGCGTATGCAGCTATTTTGTCAAGTTTCGCAAAACTAGTACCGTAAGAAATATGTTTCATTTTTGACAGATCTTACAGTAAAATATAAGATATGAAACGAGGGCTAATTTCATTGAGATATGTAACTAAAAAAGTAATTTGAGTTTCATAACTCAATTAGATCACCCTATACTCATTTATTCTCTTAAATACGTAGAATGAAATGAGAAAAATGATGATAAGTTAGTGTTACAGTAGGTTACAACGAGAAATTGACATCCAGCTCGATTAAAAGCATTCTAAACCGCTTGCTCAGCGTTCCATGCATTAATTCCCAACACTCGCCCAAATTACTCTAAAACGCCCCGAAAGCGTTCATATCAACTTTTCATTAAAATTAATCGAATCGTTCTGTGATTGTTTTGGTCGGAGTGTTTTTAAAGCGTTGGATTGGTCCATAAAGACGTTCTAACAGATAATTACAGTTTATTTAAGGGAGTAATGGAATATAACCAATTTCATCAAATTGGACGAAATTTGATTCAGCATTTGCCTATCGCACTCATTCAATTTCATTCCGAAATCATACAAAAATAATTCATCTGGTCAATTCTAAGTTTTTATATACTGTCTTTACTTTAGGGGTACTTCCTTGACATAGACAAAAATATTTCGTTTAAATCCGTTCCATACCAATCCAAAAAATTGTCCAAATCAATTCTAAACAGCCTGCCCTCCTTCAATAGTTTATCAAGCTAGTCGTTTTTTCCTGAAAAGTATATTGTCAAATCAAATCATAATGAATATAATTTCATACGCAAAAGTGAGAATCGCGAATATTTTGCAGTTTCATTCTCAAATTGATAAGATAACGCTTAAAACTTCTTATTTTGTACAGTATATCGATAGCTCAGCCCGAAACAGTTGTAACTGCCTATATGTTTAAAGGCAGTTGCAACAGTTTCAAGCTGAGCCATCGATACTTGTATTTGACCGACATGGTTATTAATTTTCGAGGGTTGTCAATTACTTAACACAACCTTGAATATGTTTCATAATACGTTTCATAATATTCCACCTGTTTATTTTAGATTACAACGATCACCCATGCATTCGAGACTGTTTACAGTCGAATGCCCCCATGACATGCGAGTATAATTTCACCCTGGAGTATTATCAAACTTTGTCACACGCTTGCTACGACTGTCCTAACACAACCGCCGACTGTGATAGACCCCATTGTGTCATTGGAGACGGGATTCGGAGAACGGTCAAGGTCGTTAACCGGAAACTGCCGGGGCCAGCTATTCATGTACGTACATTATTTTTCCCTGCAATCGCTTCAATAAGAATGTTTTGAAACGAACTCAGTCAAACAGTTAGAATATCATCGTTAAATGGATATTCACCTCGATCAAAACCATTCTAATCCACTCGGCAAGACTTCTGATTATTCATTCCAAACATCCACTCAATTCACTCAAATACACTCCGAAATTGTTCAAAACGCTTCGAAATAGTTCAAAATGATAACAATTCAATCAAATCGACCAAAAAGTTGCATTATTCTATTGACTGATGTTGATTTTTAAGCACCGGTTACGTCCTTGAAAACACAAAATCAGAAAAGTACGTTAATGTTATGAAAGGGAGGTAAAAATAATCGCGAATTGGACGAAATCATCAATTATGATTTAGATCTACCTCACTCGAAAACCATTCAAAACTCGCTCTATAGACTAATTCTATTTAACTCCTTACTCATTCCAAAATCATTTACATGTTTCTTGTTAACTTCACAAAGTCGCTAAATGCAGCATTGAACGACGATTTTGCTTGTTTAGTAATTTAGTTCAACCTGACTTTGCAGAACCTTTCAGATTACATGTACCCCATTTCACTTTTTTCTCCTTAATACGGATAGTTACATTGGGAAATTGACATTCACCTCAATCAAAACCATTCTAAAACGCTCCCACAGCGCTCCATTCATTCATTCCAAACACTCACTCAAACCACTCAAAAACGATCAAACCCATTGAAAAATTAAGAATCAACAACGTCATTTAAAAAATATTTTGAAACAGAAAAATCGCGATTTCACTGACGTTATTCAAATTGTTACCTTCTCGTAGGTTCTTGTAGAAATAGGAGGCTATGTATAAAACTTGTATGCATATTTTATTAAAGGGAGGTAATCAATATCGCCAATTTTGTTCATCCTGAACAAAATTTGCGATATAGAATTACCTCCCATAAATTTCACTCAAAACTCGCTCCACACAGTCATTCAATTTCATACCTAAATCATTCAAAAATCATTCACATTGTTAATTTTATGAACTGTGCAGCAATACATGAATTTTCGAATTAAATTATACAGACAACGATGAAAAGTGACTGTAGTATGAAAATTTGAAAATTAAGTAGGTGGTTTGAACAGTCAATACCCAGTAAATAGATGGATTGATTGATTGATTGAATGGAGTTTAACGCCGCTTTCAACATTTTTAAGTCATATCGCGACGGCTGGAGCACCTAACAATGGATTCCTGGTATCTCTCACCAGTACAACCAGCACATCCTTTCCTAGCCTCCAGCTGCTATCTCACTTAGGTCTACGATTATCAACCAAATGGTGAGAGAAAAATAGTCGGAAAGAATGTTGCCGCCGTCGGGGATCGAACCCGGGACCTATAGACTGACAGTCCGACGCGCTAACATCTGCGCTATGACGGCCCCAGTAAATAGACCAATGCCATTATCACAACCATAGTCAGCACTTATGTTTGCCAATTTCAGCATTTCATATTAAATGTGGTAAATCGCATTTTTTTTATTTATTTTTTTTTGAAAATATTATCTGAAACTCAAACAAATGCAAACCAGCCCTGCAGTCAGGATGACAAGAGAAGCAAATTGTTTGCCAATTATACTTCGCTTTGCACGCAAGAATAGCTGCAAAGCTGTGCATAATTTGCAAATATTTTGCACCAATTTGTCGTCCTGACTTCAGACAACTTCGGAAAAAAGGAATTTAACGCTTTGTTTATTAAAGGTAAATAAGTTCTCTTGAATGGAAACTGATATTATTCTACATCGTACAATGAACATAATCAGTTGAAAAAGAGAATATGCTTTAAACATTACGAATATCTTAGGGTAGTTCATATATAGCACTTTTCTAACGAACTTTTGTTCGACATTCCTTGCGGATATTTACAAACGTCAAACTTGATTAAAAAATCGCACTATAAGATTTTCGTTTCAGTTAAGGTTCATGTAAAGTGTTTGAGACCCAATATCTATGGCACTTCATTAGCCAAGAAAAAGCAGTATGTCCAGGTATATAATAAATCAAAATGAAGCTATTCGTGAGCACAAGCAGTTAGGCTAGATGGTTCTTTAGGCTAGACTTTGTTAAAATATGAGCCAATTTTATCCAACAGTCATGCAGTTGCTTGTTCTGTACAAAATGACCCTTTTCCACAATGTTTTGGCTATACCGCTATAGTTATAACAGTCTTATGTTTTTCAACTGCTTGTGCTCATATATAGCTTCATTTTGATATATAATATACCTGGACATACTGCTTTTTATTGGCAAATGAATGCCCCTAAAATTGGGTCTCAAACACTTTACATGAACCTTAAGACCTTTCATTTTGCGTGTTTTGTGTGTCACGCGGTAGATGGTTCTAAAATTCCACTCTATTCAATTGTTTAGATACATGTAATCTACTCATTAAACCACAGCTTCGTAACAATTGTACATAATGCAAGAATAGGAGTGGCCCACAATAAACATGGCTCAACAACGCTGTACATTAAAAGAAATAGAACCTCAACAAAATTGAACGTTATTTTAAGATTTTAAAAAAATCTCACCCTAAGGGGTACAGCCGTGAATTCTGAAATCGGGCCTTAATTTTTTGCAGGATTCCCCGAAAAGGGAATTTCATCTCATGAATTGGCATTGACATTTAATTGTTGTCAGAACTATAGACACAGAAGCTACAAAACTGCAACAACAACAACAACAACAACAACAACAACAACAACAACAACAACAACAACAACAACAACAACAACAACAACAACAACAACAACAACATCGACAACATAAAAAAACATCCTTAAGTAGACAATCGCACAATACACAGACAAAAACGTCGCGGGATTGCGACTAAAATTCAAAAACCAAATCTTATCAAATAAGTTGATTTTCCTTGGTGTAGGTCGCGCGCCATTAATTTGCATGTTTTTTTAAAGGTAATCCTCATCGGAAAGATTCTTCATTGAGAGGATGGGGTCACCGACAAAAGAACCCCCCCTCCCCCCCTTAATAACCCAAACTTCAGTGATAGTTAAAAAAAGAAAAAAAAAAAAAGATCCGCCATATTTGTTCTTAGCCGAATGACAATGACAATTTTTTACAAATGAGTGCTCAAATATAAAATAAAAAGTTGGAATGGAAGCAAACATTGCTAGTAACGTCTTGCCTTAAAGCCACCGTCTGCGATTAGAGTAAAAATTCGCTATTTCGTGAACATTCGTTATATATCGATTCTTGATTTAGTCTTTTGAAAGATAAGTTACATAGAAATACAAATCAATCGTCAAACGGCGGCTTTTTCCGGAAACGCATTATCTGCAGTATATAGTAAATTATGTAAATGAGATTTTGGTCACGTGAAATACGGCCACTTGAACGAGCGGTAATGCGCTCTGTTCAAAGTAGAGTTCGAAATGTTGTGGGTCATAAATATTCATCATGTTAGGCCTATTTTAAGATGATCGCGTCA
Source organism: Fragum whitleyi (assembly GCA_948146395.1). Taxonomy (NCBI): domain Eukaryota; kingdom Metazoa; phylum Mollusca; class Bivalvia; order Cardiida; family Cardiidae; genus Fragum; species Fragum whitleyi. The sequence continues at coordinate 52,472,746 of OX411549.1, read as the reverse complement.
TAATCACTTGCATTGCAGACTATTGGAATGACAAACTCAAGCATATCTTTGAGATCTAAAGTCTAGTTTTCGTGTAAATACTGGTTAAAGATCATTGTCTTGCGTTTTGGAAATGGTTATAAGCATGCACATATAGAATTTTGTTTAGCATAGGAAAAAAAAATTTATCAAACCGACCAAAAATTAAGCGTTCTTTCAACATTTTATGGTATAAGACGAATACTATCGTCTATAACACCCAAACTGTGTGTAGAACATGATAGAAGTAAAATATTAGAAGTAAAGGTAGTGTAACCGTAATAGCTCTGCAACGTTTCAGAAGTAATGAACTTTAGCAATGTTAACCGAGGTTTCCTAATGATTTTCATTAGGAAACCTCGGTCAACGTTGTTAAAGATCATGAGTTCCAAAGTGTTACGGAACTTTTACGGGTCCACAACCTTGAGCAAGCTTAAAGTACTGTGTGCACAGAGAGTTGGAAAATGTATTATCAAGGTATCAAAATTTGAATAGTGCAAGAAGGATAACCTATATGAACCAGTAATAAAACAGCCCATCATCTATCTGAAAAGAGAACTGTCTACGATAATGCAGCTAGAGTAACCCAACCTTACATGTAGAATGTGTAGTTTTGCCTCTGGCATTATTTTAATATATATTTTTTTTTGTACTGAGAATTAAATGGTCAAAACTCTGCACATTTACTTCAATTTTGAAATCATTCTATCTCTAGGTCCTATGGCGTGTGGAACGTTGCAAAATTCGATAATTTTTTTTATGTGATATAATTTTATATTTATATTCTATATTTTTTTTTATTTATATTCTAAAAATATTTTTATGTGATATAATTTTATATTTATATTCTATAATTTTTATTTATATTGTATATTTTTTCATTTATGTTCTTTTTTTTTTTTTTTTTTTTTTGTTCGATAACGCCAAAAAAAATTATGTGATATAATAGTTTATTTATATTGTATATTTTTTTTTTATTTATGTTCTATATTTTTTTATTTATATTCGATAACGCGAAAAAAAATTTATTTGATATAATTTTTTATTTATATTCAATATTTTTTATTTATGTTCTATATTTTTTATTTATATTCGATAATAGTGCGAAAAAAATTATGTGGTATAATTGCATCATGGGATACTAGTGACATTTGTAACAAACGATTTGATTGGACAACGGATTTCACAACAAAAACAAAATATAGAACATAAATAAAAATATAGAATATAAATAAAAAATTATATCACATAATTTTTTTTCGCGTTATCGAATATAAATAAAAATATAGAACATAAATAAAAAAAATATACAATATAAATAAAAAATTATATCACATAATTTTTTTTCGCGTTATCGAACATAAATAAAAAATAAAGAACATAAATAAAAAATATACAATATAAATAAAAATTATAGAATATAAATATAAAATTATATCACATAAAAATATTTTTAGAATATAAATAAAAAAATATAGAATATAAATATAAAATTATATCACATAAAAATATTTATCGAATTTTGCAACGTTCCACACGCCATAAGGTCCGCTCTTTTTTTTTTATTTCACTGTGTGTACGCAACGCTAGGTGCAGTCTGGTCTCAGCATACACTGTCTGATTTCTCTTAAAAACTTGAGTCAGGCTTTAATTGAATTGCCAATTAACTCGAAGCTAAATTTAAATTAAGTAAGATGACTTAATGATGATGCTTAAAATACAAATTTTAAACTTCCTTTCTTAGAAGAGAAGAGGCAGTATAATTTTCATTTATCAAATTAAAAAAAGATTGATGTATTATATTTGCTATCATATATCATGTTTCGCGCTATTCAATGGCGACGAAGATTTTTTTTCATTCTGCAAAAGGACGGTCCTGCAATTTAAGTACAATTACACTGATACAGTTAAAAACATCGTGAAATTGACATGTGAATGACATTGGAAGCATTTTTAAATGAAATTGAATTAGTGTGTGGAGCGAGTCCAACATCGCTAATTTTGTTCATCTTGAAAAAAACAAATAATATAAAATATCGATGTTGGATTACCATCCATAAATAAGAATATGCATTAAGGTTCTATGAATAACTTCCTATGTTCTCACGAACGCATTAAACGCTTACAAAATCCATTATGCCAGTCAATTCTAGGATTTTTTCCTACCGATTTTTATTTTGAAAGAAGTTCATGATCTTATCATCTTTAGTTATTTTTGGAGCGTTTTTAAATGGTTTGAGTGAGTATTTGGAATGAATAAATGGAGCGCTGAGTGAGCGATTCGGCATGATTTTGATTGAGATGAAAGTCAATTTCACGATGTAACTGACTGTTAACAATGCAGTATTGAGGGTAGCTGCAATAATGTACCCCTCTCTCTGATATGCTGCCGGTCGATGGCTACTATTTCCACCCTATTTGGTTTTTCTTGCAGTTATCAAGTTTCTGTATTTCAAACTGAGAGGTTATCTAAGAACTAATGTCATACTTACCTTAGTTTTGAAAGCAAATAATGTTAAAGGAACCAATACATCACTTGTATTGTTCTTAAAAAAGTGTTTTCTTTTTCAATTGTTCAAATTTTCGAAGTTTGGAGGCCATGACAGTTATGTTGATCATGTGATTTATTGTGACGTCAATTTGTTTACTTATTTCATGCTGTCAAAACAGGTGCTGGGTAAAAAGCATAGTATAGGTAGATTTTGAGCGGTGAGCCATGAAACCTACTTTTAACGGTTAAATGTCCGTGCTTTTCTTTCAAAATATATAAAACAGACATTACAAAGATACAAATTACCTTTCAAATAAAACTTAGTGCTTGTCTTAGATCTTAAGGTTTACCCATATACCTATGGTATTGGACTCGACGCCTGGGTCAGAGCTCAGTTTTGAAAATACACCTATAGCTATTTTTACCTACCTTTCAAAACCTCTGCGAATTTGAAGCATCTAGTAGCCTGTATCTATCTACTACCTTACTAATTTAAGTGACTTTACAAAATTTTTCATTCAATTTTCATATTTTATAATGATCAAAGCGAGTTTGTTTACAAAAAAATACTACGGCTCCCAAATATGGCGACCTGATTTTTCATTAGCTGAATTTTGGCGGGAAACGGGAGAACTCACGAGATTTTCAATAACATCAACCCAAAATGGCTGACTTTGAAGGGAAAAGTACGGTTTTCAGACAGTGATACGAATTAAAAGTGAAATACTTGGGATATTTAAATTTGAACCGATAAATTTTTATTGAGACTTATTAATAAATTACCAAGGTAGGTTTAGATTGTAAAATAGTGATTTTAGCATTAACACATATTCCAAAAATTGGCCTTAAAGTGCCCGGAGTGGATCACTCCGGGCGCTGCAACATAAAATAAAGAAGGACCGCGTCGTATCCCTCCCACATCAGATTATCAAAAGAGGGATACGTTATCGTATCTATATTGAGGGGACATTGGTATGGCTTCGCTAAATACAGTATAATACGTCATATCGTAATCTTTACTGAGTAAATGGCAGCATTTTCGTATCACAAAAAAACGTTCTTAAACTATGGGTATTCGGTAAAATGCTACAAATAAACAGAGCCATTTACCTACGCTTTTCTGCTCTGGCCGATTTTTTATAAGTATACTTACTCAAAAAAGAAACGATTTGTATATTTATTGTATACACGTGAGTTTTCTAGATTATCAAAAATAATCGCATGCGTAAAAGATCTGACACGTGAGAAAAGAATCGTTATTTGAGAGTATCGAATACATTTTCTGTACGGAAGCCCATTGGGGACCTTTTGTCATTTCTGATTCTGGCTATTCTAGATGAAGTCCTCTTATATTTATTCAGTCAAAGTACGATAAAACGTCACCATAACGCAACCGAAAAAAAAGATAAACACGACACTCTAGAGAGGATTTTAGCTCACTTGATCACGCAGTGTGATCGTCTCATGTCCGTCGTCCGTCGATCGTCGTACGTCGTCCACATTTTTTGAAACACCTTCTCCTCCTAAACCGGTGGGTCAATTTTGATGCAATTTGGGATGTTACTTGGGTCAAGCTCTACCAAAATTATTCAAATAAGCGAAAGCCATCCTAAACCCTGGTTGCCATGGCAACAAAAAGGTTGAAAATAGGAAAATCTTCAATAATGTTCTTTTCTGAAACGAGAAGATAGACAGCTTTCATATTTGGTGAGTAGCATCATCTAGTCGATTTCTTCCTAAATGATCATATCAACCCTGTGTCACATTTTGGATCCGCCCGGGCGCATCCCTTTTCAATAGAATCAAACAACCAGAAACTTTTAAAATCTTCTTCTCTATGACCTGAATGCAAACAATGTAGCATCTTCTATTGGACCTCTACAACGTTTTTTCATATCAAGACCATTGGGGCCATATTTGGCTCTGAACGGCCACATCTCTTTTTACATTGAATCAAAGTGCGACAATTTTACAAAATCATCTTCTCTGAATTCAGAAGGCAGACAGCTTTTATATTTGGTATGATGCATCATCTAGTGGACCTCAATGAAGATTGTTCATATCAAGACCCCGGGGTCACATTTGGGCTCCATTCGCAACACCACTTGGCCCATCTCACGATCAACCTCGGATGTACATAGACGGACTATTTTTAAAAAAAAAAAAATACGGGAAAACCTTGGAAAAACTCGATGACTTCAGTCAGTGACGAGAAACCATCCTATCCTTATATAAATATCTTTAGATTTTTCAAATAACGGCTGAAAAATCTAATTGATCTAATGATTCGTCATTCTCAAAAATTAAGATTTTTCAGACGTTATTTACTGTAAAAATATTATTCTAAAGATAGCGCCGGTTGTTTCCGCGTTATTTTTCTTACACTATTTCCGCGTAACAAATTTTGTTACATACCCATCCGCCTTATTTACATCCGAGGTCTTTTGCAGTTTACGTTAATGGCCGAGTGATGTTCCAAATGATTTGGGCTCCGACCGGGCACATCCTGTTTTACATAGAAGCAAACTACGAAATCTTTAAGAAATCTTTTTCTCTGAAACCAGAATGTTGGCAGCCTTCTTATTGTGTAGGTGACATAATCTTGTGGACCTTTAACAAGAAATGTTCATATCAAACCCCTAGGGTCATATTTAAGCTCCACCCGGGTGTATCCCATTTACAAAGATACAAAGTACGAAATCTTTAAAAAATGTCTTCTCTGAAACCTTAAGGCAAAGAGCATTTTTAATTGGGTTGTAGCATTTACCAATTTGGTTCATATCATACTACTAGTTCAGATTTGGGCTCAGCACAGGTTCATCTAATTTTACATAGAAAGTAAGAAAATCTTCTTCTCTGAAACAAAAAGGCAGACATCTTTCATATTTTGTTTCTAATATTATATGGTGGACCTCTACAAATCTCTTCATGTTATGCCTCCCGGGTCATTTTTTGGCTCTGAATGTATTGGCCCACCAAATTTTACATAGACACATTAATGGGGAAATCTTAAAGAACTTATTCCTGGAACAAGAAGGTAGAGTCTTTTCATGAAAGTTTCATCTAATTCAAATTCACCAAGTTTGTTTATTACATGCCCCTATGTTCATATAAGGGATGTTTGTACCCAGGCATATCCCTTTTACTCACTGCTGTAAACATTCAATGGTTTTGATCTTATGTATTAATTATCTCCTTGTTGACGTCTGCCTATTTAATTGATGAGATGTCCCAGGGGTCAAAGACACCCGGGAGAAAGATCTAGGAACATCATGGTCCTCTTGTTTCCTTTACTGGCCAGAAGAGCTAGGTTGATGGCGTAGTTTCCGCCTGATTGCCTTTTTGGCTGTTTATAGTACTAATCATCTGTTGCATCTGTACATAAGTAATTCTTCAAAACGCATATGGTCACAAACGCTATCGAATTTGCTGGGAATGTTCCAAGGCAGATTGTAGAGTATTTATTTACAACTCTTTGGAAATTAACGTATGAAAGACACTTGAATTTGATTTTAATGATTCAGAAGTTAAAGACCGTGTAAATAATTTAAAAGTCACATATCGGCAGATGGACCATATAACAATATATTCCTGTTTTTCTTGCACTAGATTTTGACAAATGACCATACTAACATTAGGCTCTGAACGTCATTTTTCTCGAAACCTTTTGCATATATTTCGGTGCTTAAACATATATCTTTTTTTTACGATGGCTATTACCCAATTTTGTTATAAATGTAATAGTAGAAAGATAAATAAAAAATATTTATGGAAAGTCTTAATAAATGTAATTATCGAAAAATCTACTGTGTCCGAAATCATAGTATAGCAAAGTTATGAATAAAAACCCGGTGACCCCGATTTTCTCATAATTCCTCAAAGATAAAAAACTTCCAAAATTTTTTACATAAGAAAAAAGTACCCGTGTACCGACCACAAAATTGTTATTTGCCATAGGTTGTACAGTAAACTACAATGAGAAATTGACAAGGGGAATCCTGCGACAATAAAATCGTTTTCCTCAAGGAGACAACTTTTTATAAGTTCCTGTGACGTTTGGTTGTCCTGTCTTAAGCATGTGTCCGAGTGCAAGGAAGTCGTCATATTTGCGTCAGCTTTACTTCACAAGAAACGAAACTATGTTTAGTTGTTTTCGATTCTGTACGCTCAAATGAGACAAAGAAGTGTTGCTAGACTAAGGTGCCGAACGTTGTAGTTAAACTTAAAAGACCCTCAGGAAGATTTGATTTGTCTCCTATAACATTTGGCATTTAGAAAAGCTTTCTTGTGTATGTTTAGAAAACATTAGTGTAACCTTTAACTAGATGTTCACAAAGTATGTAATTATCTCTGAATAAATTTATGGACTTTAAAGATATATTCAGCGTGAGTGATTCAAAAGAAATCTTTATCTCGGGTATATGCGTATGTTCACGGTTCTATAATCCAGGATATTTACTATGGCATGGCTCGATACACAGGGTACGTTTGAGCACGGTGGCGTATACATGCTGGTAGGGTACACGTTTACTGATGAACTTAAAAACTTCCAGCTGCCTGGATAGGTTTTCGGTACTAGTGTCGTCGTCGGAGCGACGTCTGATTAGGTTATATTTGAGGTCCCTCAGTGTCTTGTAAGACCTCTTAGGGTCTTGTGCGATCGCGTATATAACACAACATTGGCTTGATACTTAATTAATCTTTTCGATTTTTTTTAAGAATTATGCACCATTTTTACGAATATACTCCTATGACCCGAGTAACACTCAGGAACACCTATGGTTCACTTCATAAAGTTGTACAAAAGGTTTACACGATTGGCCAGCCGTGTTAGTTCTGTGTTCCAAGTGTAACGCGTTAGAGTCAAATTACAGCACACGTGTCTAAGTGGAGTATCACGAGGGAATTGTAGTGGTTTTTTTTCACAAACAATACAATTATTTTTGCGTGTTTAGAATTCAATTTTATAACTTAAATTGATGCCTAAATGCATATCGAAGACTTTTTCGGAAGTATGGAATAGAAAAATCAGAAAAACAGTAAATACATGTATGACCATTCGTTCAAATAAGTTCCGCGTTTTCTAGGGGCGAACTTATTACTAATCCGAGCCGTCATAGCGCAGTTGGTAGCGCGTCGGACTGTCAATCTAGAGGTCCCGGGTTCGATCCCCGACGGCGGCACTCATTCTTTCCGACTGTTTGTCTCTCACCAATGGGTTGATAATCCCTGAACTACATGTATGTGAGATAGCAGCTACAGGCCAGGAAAAGGATGTGATAGTTGTATTGGTGAGAGAAATACCAGGAATCCATTGTTTGTTTCTCCAGCCGCCGCGATATAAATGAACAAATGTTGAAAGCGGCGTTTAACCCCATTCAATCACCAATATTTCTGACCCGAATCCTACTCGAGTGTAAACTGGTCCCACTTTCAACTATTCTATGCTATTCTGATAGTCGATATTTGGACAAGTCTAAAGCTGGTAGCCCGCTGTCTGACAGATACTCTGATATAGCGGACAAAAATACCCGCTCGGGGTCAGAAATAAGTAGGCCCTCGGTTCGTATAGTTAAGTTAAAAAATTTGCTTGTCATGGGGGAATTATGTTACAACCTTGACACGAATCTTTTAAACCAAAAGTTGCACCAAACACATGTTTCATTTACTACACTTACGAAACACCATCTAGTTTTACACTTCAACTCCCTCGATGGTTTGGTGAAAAAGGTCAATCAAAGGACTGAAAATCCTGAAACAGTATTTTGCTAGCTCATTTACAATGTATAACCAAATTTAGGATAGCTGATTTCGGGCTTAGAAAATTGAAGAACCAAAAAGGATTCGGATTTTTGCGACGTGACTTTTATCACACTTAGGCTGAATTGTTAACCCATATTCTGCTGAATCCAACCTTTACGTTTATTTCATTCTTGGGAACATATGCATGATTTATAGCGACTGTGCTATCAAAAGATCACGCGGCTGTCCCGATTTATTTGATAACAACCATGATACACTGTATTAGAGATCCGACACAACACTCTGCTTGACTCTCAGTAACATGGGTTAAGCAGCACAGATTTGTGTCCTCGGAATATGCTGTTTATGGAATCTTTGTATTGCTCAAAATTGAGGCTGCTGGTAGACTTGACAACATGGTCGCAATATGGAATTAGAACTAGAAGCATGCTTTTTTAAGAAACAGATACTGTAAAAGGCTTTATATTGGCGGTGTTCACATTTGGCGGTTTTTCGATTACGATTTATTGGCGTTGATTTATTTTGGCGCATCTTACTTTAACGCGAAAATTTAACGCTTTATCTATATTTCATTTATTCGTCGTTCAAAACAACATAAGTAAAAGACAGGCAGTTTCAACATTCTACATACTTAACAATAGTTTGTTTTCACACATTTTGTTATAGTTATAATGCGTGTTTAAGTTTTTCACACTATTTCTCTGTGATTTTGTTACAATGTATCAACCAACTTGGTTCTGGAATCTTGAAATTGAGGGATCAGCGCAATACTATAATTTATAGGCACTTACAATCGTATTGCGCTGACCCGTCGAAATGTCAACGTTATCAGCAGTTTTTTTTCTTATTCCGAGTTGAATAAGTATGGTCTGCATATCTTTGATATAAATTCAATTGAAATTGACTAAAATGTATAAATTACTTATCCAACATGATAAAGAAATTTCTCATTTAACAAAAATTAATGACAAATATTTGCGGTGGATTAATTTTGGCGCTTTTAGCTTGACCGCCAATATAGCCAAAATAAAACCACCGGCCAATCAGTTAGAATAAGTTTCTGGATTTTTGTTTCCGGTTACCTGCTCGATGCGAAATACCGATTTTGCTTTGCACAATCGCGACATAAAATTGGCAAATAGTCATCCATGGGCGTATGGAAGTATGAATCTCGTTCCCTTTAAAAAGATAAAAGGGGTGAAAATATTTCTCTTTCTTGTTTTTTGTCTTTGTTTTTATAAGTATACTAGTTATGTTTCATTTTATTTCATTAACACAACCTTCGTCGCTGGATTGAAATAATACCGTTGAATATATTACACGAACGGGTGTCATTGCATAGTAACTATGCATAACAATGTTGTAACCACAAAAGTGACGCCATAATTTCTGTAATGATGTCATTTTTATCGGTGTTGTGAGTTGTGAGGATGTTTTCGAAAAATTTAACATTTTTCCACAAAATTTCTGGTCACACTACAAAAAGAATATCAAATTCGCCTTCACAAAGTACCGCATTTTTCAAAGCCTTGTTTTATAGAAAATCCGTTTGATAAATCCGTTATTCCATGACCACCCATTCAATATCTTCTATCTACATGTAGGTATGTGCTGGTGACACACTGGTTGTTAATGTCTACAATGAACTCGATGACTTTGAGGGTACATCCATACACTGGCACGGTATCCTGCAATATGATACCCCCTATATGGACGGTACTACCATGATAACACAGTGTCCTATCACAGCGAAATCCATGTTTCAATACAAGTAGGTAGATTGGTATTTATTTCAGTCGAAACATGAATTAAATTTACAGAATTTATAGAATGTACATCTTCCATTGGCCCCGTTGATAAGTTTTGACCGATTTTTACCACCGTAAAACTTTCAAAAAGTTGACACAATGCAATCTTTCATTTATACGAATAAGTTCGACACAGGGCAGGTCTCGAACAACTCCTTTTAGAGGCTACATTTCTTATTCTATTTGTTACAGTTTTCGAAACTACTTTTACACGTACTAATTACGTCTTCAATTTGATTTTGATTATCTTAATGTGGTTGTTTTCCCCCTTTTTACATTTACTGAATTAAAAACAACCGAAACAAATGACAAACAAAATTTAAAAAAAAAAAAAAAAAAAAAAAAAAAAAAAGAAACATAAATTCATCGTAAAAAGAAACTTGAACACTCTTTGAAAAAAGACAATCAACTAAAATTCTTTTCACAAAATATTGTATTCAATCCAGATTCGAAGTTCCCTATAGCGGTACTCATTACTGGCACGCCCATGCTGGACACCAGCGATCTGACGGTATAAACGGTGCCCTGGTGGTGCGAGATACAAGACAGACCACCAACATGGATCTGTACGACCACGATATACCCGAACATACCATAGTGTTACAGGACTGGCTGGAGGATTTGGCGTCGTCTATTTATACACTACATCATCATGGAATTGACGAGGACTTACCACGATCTGTACTTATAAACGGTATACGTTAAATTCCTGTTTAATGACTTGTAAGTTCTCTCATGAGATTCTATTTGAGACCAACTGATCTTAAACTTGTCTAGAATAGAAATGTCATTAAGCGTGCAAAATAACATTTCTATTCTAAACAAGGTTAAGATCGGCTTGTCTCAAATAAAATCTCGAACCAGATTCTTAGGTCATAATAACAACATTTTGTACGCAGAATGACAATTTCTAAAACACTTTGATGGCAGAAATAGCGCGAAAACGTACGTAAGTCGTGGTTGTAATGACGTCATTTAGAATGTGATCTAACACAAGTGTACGACAAGGATATCTCTGATGGATGTTCGCTATAGAAGACAAAGGAAGAATGGGAGGAATAACTTGTTTCTTTCCCTTTATTCATCGTCGCTACCGTAGAATATGTCCATATAAGCGATGCCCCCAGAAGACATTTATTTGTTATGGGGGATAGTGCAAGGAAACATGACGAAAGCACTGCTTAGGTCCGCAATTATTCTTAAACGTGCTCGGTGTAAAGCACCGTCTCACGGGACCTCGATTTAGCGGCTAATTCGAACGACAATTAATTTGTTAGTGAGCCAGCCCGGGAATGGAACCTACGTTATCGACCTTCATTTTTTCTGAAGTTCGGTGCTCTACCGACTGAGCTTATCGGGCTAACAATATGAGAAAAAAAATCACACTTATTTCAACTATAACTCGAATACGGTATTGTGACCTGTGATTATAGTGCATTTGTATGCAATCGACGGGTCAGAATAGCGAATTCTACTTGTACATGTATGACTTTTTTACACACAAAAGTCATTCACGAATCGGCGCAGTTGGTTAGGCATAAGACTTCCAACCTGGAAGTCGTGGGTTCGATCCCCGGTGGCGGCAAATATCCTTTCCGACGTTTGTCTCTCACCAATGGGTAGATAATCGTAAACCTATGTGAGATAGCAGTCGGAGGCTAGGAAAGGATGTAATGGTAGTACAGGTGAGAGAAATACCAGGAATCCATTGTTAGGTACTCCGGCCGCCGCGATATAACTGAAATAATGTTGAAAGCGGCGTTAAACTCCATTCAATCAATCAACATTCACGAATCGGACCCCAGATTGCCACCTTTTTAATCCCAATGGGCTTTTGGTAATCAACTTAAAACACAAACAAACAAACTCTTTGATTCTTGAAATTGTGCTACACATGACCTACGCGCATTTTACGATTGATTGTACATGCAGCAAGTATTAAATTTAAAAGAACAACATCAAGAGATTGTGATATTTTAATGTTGTTGACGTCCAGTATACATTTTTTTTGCCTGACTTAATTTACATTTATAACTTAATAAAGATAAGTTTTGTTTTCCTTTTGTATGTACATGTATATCAATTTACATTTGAAATTAAGTTCTAAAGCATTAATATGAAAACATGATTAACAATGATTTTTTTTAAAGATAACGAGACCGCCGTTAAAGTAAGACCAAGCTGCATTGTTAACATGAGCTCGCGGTTGGCGCTATTCGACACCTTTAAATGACAAGTTTACTTCTTATCTTCAGGGCGTGGAAGCCTTTTTAATACTGGAAATGAAGGTCTTGCAAATGACCCGACAACATTGTACCCAGGAGTTATGCCGATTCCATATGAGGTTTTCGGGTAATTAATTATAATACAATATAATTGTAGTGCATTTCGAAGTCCTAAGCATATACTGTAAAAAACAATGTATTGACATAAACTATTTTGCTTAAGAGATGAAGAGATCACTTGTTGATTTCGTGGAGGTATGAAACTAAACTCTTATCACACTGCTTGAGTGTAAGAAGTTTTGTTAATGGTCTAATATGAATCAAAATTGTAAAAGTTTTGACAATAATGAATCAAATTTATATGGACCTACTTTATACCGACGCTACGTACTCAAAATGTGTTTCATTTAGAAATGAAATCTAATTTTCAGCGAATAAGATTGCTCAAATCTAAATGTGTGTGACCAAATTTAAATTATTATATAAATCGATATTTTATGATAGAATTGTAATGTAACCTAAATGGATTATTTTATTTAAGAGATTGACAGAGTATTTGTTGATTTCATTGAGGTATGAAACTAAAAACCGTACAACACTGTATGAAACGCGAAGCAGATTCATACGTGAGTGTGATAAGGTTTTTTTAGTTTCATACATAACTGAAATCAACAAATAAGTATATTCATATCTTATAACTTAAATTGTTGAAGCAAAATCAAAATTCATGGATTGTTTATAGGACTCCTTTACCCAGAAGCTTACAAAATAGCTGCATAATAAAATTATTTTCATTGAGTAATGAAACCAATTTTACAGCCAATCAGAATACCCTTAGCTTGGTAAACTCAACTAGAATTTAATTATTCTTGGTTAATTTTGTTTAAACAATTCTAGAGTATTGTGTTTTGTCTATCATTCAAGGGTACAACAAGGCATGCGATACAGATTTCGTATAATAAGTAATGGTGTGGCTAATTGTCCGCTCAAATTTTCCGTAGAACAACATAACGTTACGTTAATCGCCAGTGACGGATATGACATGCATCCCGTCGAGGTTGACAGTTTCTATCTCTATGGCGGAGAAAGGTAACAATTTTGATATCAAATACAGAATTTTATCTAGAATTAATCGTCCTGGCAATAGAGAATGATGTTAATTAAGTTTTACAATTTATCTCAAGAGTATTCAAGTATATTTGTATTATTTCTCACTGCTGTATTACTACAACATTTTAGCTTCCAATTGTTCATCTGATTTATTTCTTCTGTTATTAGTAAGAGACAATTATCGGTAAGAGTATCGGTCAAAGAAGGGATCTCGTGATTTGCAGGCGAACGCGTCACTTTGTGCTATAGAGCTTGCAGATCTATTGATATAGTCCGTTTGACTTTTATATGTACCAACCTTTTCATCAATAACATAAAATTGCGTTAAAACGAAAGATTTGTATGTGGTAAAATCTTTATTACATTTTAATACCATTCCAAAAAATATCTTTTAAAAATAAGATATTTTCGCATTTTCCGCTCTTAAATACGAGGGGTGATGGGAGTTGTTTAGTAGTGAAAAAATGTAAAAACATATGGTTTTATATAGGTGTATTTTTAAAACTGAGCTATCCCCTAGGCGTTGAGTACATTATATTACCATAGGTATATGAGAAAACCTTAAAATCTAAAACAAGCACTAAGTTTCATTTGAAAGGTAATTTGTATCTTTTTTATGTCTGTTTTATCAATTTTGAAAGAATAGCACGGAGATTTAACCGTTAAAAGTAGATTTCACGGCTCACTGCTCAAAATCTACCTATACTTTACATTTGACAGAGCCGCTACCATAGCACAGTTGGTTAGGCATAAAACTTCGAATCTAGAAGTCGTGGGTTCGATCCCCGGTGGCGGCAAATATCCTTTCCGACGTTTGTCTCTCACCAATGGGTAAATAATCGTAAATCTATGTCAGATAGCAGTCGGAGGCTAGGGAAGGGTGTAATGGTAGTATAGGTAAAAGAAATACCAGGAATCCATTGTTAAGTGCTCCGGCCGCCGCGATATAACTGCGAAATTATTGAAAGCGGCGTAAAACCCATTCAAACATACAAACAAACAAACATTTGACAGATGAAATGTCCATTATTCCTGACTTGGACATGGTAATTAGCATATCGACGGTCAAGTCAGCTTATACTTAGATATCACGTGATTTTTACCGTTATTCTTCGCCTGCTTATCAAGTTTTCCTCGTGAAATTCCCAACTACTTCATTTAGTAATGCTCTTTGATTGGCTTAACATGTGAATTTATGGTTCATCTAAGAATAGATAAAACAATAATCAATTATCTGGTCGAACGGTTTGTGAACTAGGAAAGAATATTTTCAGATTTGATAACCAAAGGTTATAAATATCTCACAAACTTAATTTTAAGAAAATACATGTACTCGATTTATACTAAAACAACTCACTTAAAATCTTACACTTTTGACTCGGCCCCTATGCAAAAAGTACTATTTTTGGATATACAATTTGCTTTTCCGTTCAATACAAACACAAGTAGGTATGAAAGGCTGAAAGTTAACATATAGGCGAACGGACAAAATCATTATTTTACATTGAAAATTTCTGAAAAACAAAACTCGTAATGGTATGAGTTGGAAAATATGATATGACAAAATATGCGTTTCATTAATTCATTTCTGCAATTTTCGGCGAAATGTTGGTCCATATAGAAGTCAAACGGACTATCAATATCAACGGATTTCAAATAAATTTTCTTAATGAATATGTAATAATTCAAACATTCGAATGCATTAGATAACATATGCAACGAAACACGATTGAAGACCTATCCCATTAGCGTAGCGAGCTGTAAAAATAATCGTAATCAGAGATTTTATTCAGAGCCGACGCATTGGCGTTTTTTTTAAATAAATAGTACTTTCACAATCATCGTTTTAGATATGATTTCGTCCTCAATGCCAACAATACAGTCGGTAATTACTGGATACACGTGGTAGTAGACTGTGAAGGAGAGTTGTTGTCACAGTCAGCGATTTTACGATATGAGGGTGCAGAAAGTGAGAACCCTTCTACAGGAAACTCGTACAATGATGGCAATAGACAAGGACTAGTAAGCACATTTCAAATTTTAATTTCTCAGTTTTGCCTTATATAATGTTCTTTTAGCATCTTAATATGAACATTCAATTGACTTTGACTGAGTGTTGCTTTTTTCGATATTTTCATGCCGTTTGGTTCTCATATTTAAGAAATACATAACCGAATTTTTGTAGATAACTAGTTATTCAAACATTGAAAAATAAATAGTTTTTCCTCCGTTTAATTAGCTCGGCTATTTCCGGATAAAACCTATAGTATGGCTTTAGCCTTGGTGTCGTCGTCTTTGTCATCGTCGTGGTGCGAAATCTTTGGCATTTTGTGATATCTCTATTTCTATTGAAGGACTTTCCTTGAAATTTGGCACCATCACCATCAAAAGAGCAACATATACTATCATACACTAAATGCATTGTGTGAAAATTTTGTACCTTTTTCGACTTAGATTTTTATTCACCATTCAGCATTTAATAGCCGAGCATAGGCACTGGTAGGCGGTGCTCTTGTTTTTTTTATTAA
Source organism: Fragum whitleyi (assembly GCA_948146395.1). Taxonomy (NCBI): domain Eukaryota; kingdom Metazoa; phylum Mollusca; class Bivalvia; order Cardiida; family Cardiidae; genus Fragum; species Fragum whitleyi. Next base: position 52,456,803 of record OX411549.1, on the reverse strand, counting down.
TAACTAACGAATGTTAGACAAACATGTACATGCATTCAATACGAACCCAGTTATATATGTCTTGGTCATTATAGATTGCCAATCCTGTAGAATTCGGTCTAGACACAAAGCTAGTAGCATAAATGACATCCGATTACTCCACGGAACAAATAACCACGGCACAGAATGTCAAGAAGTTTTACCTTGATATGGAATTTAACAACGTGGAGACGGACACGTTTCTTCATCCAGAGTACTACCCCCTGTCGCTATTTATAGACGTCACCAGTGGCGATAATGAGAACCATCTGTTTGCCCTACAAGTTAACCAGATCAGTCATGTAATCCCATGGTCACCAGTCCTGACACAATATGGCGATATACCCGAGGTTTGTTATTTCATCATTTAACGTATTGAGGGACAACAATTCTTTTATCAATGACCAAAACATCGACAACTTCACAATGATTAAGCTACAAATGTCAAAGATGTATCAATGTCATTCACACTGTTTTATCTGTGACCCAATGACCATGATGATCAAAAATCATTCACGAGAATTGTAGAAAGAAAGACAACACCCCGCGCAGTCTGACTAAGATCGACACTTTGCGCACTTCCCAGATGGTCCCATTTCGCGTGACCGGTCACAAATCAATGACGTCATGACATTGTCAAGTAATCACGCGAAAATGACGTGCTTTTAGAAAATGTGTTTTATTTTGTTTCTATTTCGTCTCATTTGAGTGTAACAGTAAGCTGATCATCGTTTGCTTTAGTGTAAGATCGATTTATATTTTATTTAATGAACCGTTGAAGATATACCTTCTCTTGTGGTGATGCTCGTAGCGAAGCATCTCGCGAAAATAAAGCATTTGAGCTTGTGCGTGCCATTTTCAACAATTTCAAATGTGTGCAAAGCAAAGCTTCTGGCCAGCCTGTGCAGCCGCAAAGTCTGCCCAGAGTCTTCACTATGCACTTTATAGATAAATAAGGTCTTAATCGCTCCTCAGGCGGTCAGCATATATTCTTTCTCAATTGTGTCATTGTCAAAGATAGTGCCTCGCGTACGTGTGAAAATGTTGGAAATATCACGCACAGGCTCATTTGTTGTTCACTAACTCAAAGATAAATTTACACGACTTACACGAAAACCAACAATTATCCTCTACATGTATATCCCTCTTTTCAGGAGGAGTTTTGTAACCAAACATCGACAACAAACTGCGAGAACAACCTTTGTAGATGTATCCACAGAATCAAAGTGGCCAAGGACGATGTGGTTGAGTTTGTCCTGATTTCAGGGGGTGTTGGCGGACTTGGCAACCATCCTATGCATATGCATGGACTCAGTTTTCATGTACTTGGAATGGGGAAGGTGAATATTTGTTAAATTACTGGTTTCAAATGACTTCATGAAAAACAGAAATAATTCAGGATGAATGGATGGCTAATGAATGTTTCAAATTTATATCATAGGAATGATTGTCTTTTTGATTGCGTTTATTGAAGTATAAACTGAACTTGAATTAGCATACAATGCCCGTTACGCAGAAGCTTATGATATCCCACTTTAATTCTCGCGAAATTCGCCCACCCCTGTCATCACCCTCAAACCCACCAAAACTGAATCAACCCACTCATTTCGAAATAATTCCCAAAACTAGAAATCCAGTCAATCTCGCGATATACCATAACAATTTTAAGCTTATAGAATCAGAAGTATGTACAAAAACTTACCAGGTTTAATGTCATAAACCATTTTCACGTATTAAGAAATAAGATTTTTCTTGTTTTTGCAGAAATTTTATCCCTTATCCTTCTGTTTAAGACATACATGTACATAAACTTTTGGGAGACAATGCAGTCTGATCTTAGGCTAAAATGTATGATAAAGGAAGTTTGATTGAAACATTATTCAAAATAAGCAGGAAAGGGGCTTAATGGATGCTGGTTAATCTTAAAAATTTACATATTACAGATTAACCAGACGATCACAAGGCAAGAGATAGAAGAACTGGACAGGAATGGTCAGTTACCTAGGAACCTTGTCAACCCTGTGAAGAAAGATACGGTTATGGTCCCTGATGGTGGTTATACAATAATTAGATTCAGGGCCGACAATCCCGGTAAGATTTCTCTCCTGTGGCATTTTAGGGGTGGAGAAATACGAAAGACCGGTGGTGACTTCTTTTATTCACACTTCACACTTCAAACTTTGAATATTGAAATGTGAAGTGTGAACTATGAAATGTGAAGTTTGAACTGTGAAGTATGAAATTTGAAGTGTGAAGTATGAAGTGTGAACTGTGAAGTGTGAACTTTGAAGTGTGAAGTTTGAAGTGTGAAGTGTGAAGTATGAAGTGTGAAGTGTGAACTGTGAAGTGAGAAGTATAAAATTTGAAGTGAGAACTTTGAAGTGTGAAGTAAGAAGTGTGAACTTTGAAGTGTGAACTTTGAATTGTGAAGTGTGAAATGTGAACTGTAAACTGGGAAGTTTATATTATATGGCAACTTTGAAAAAAATCAACTCCACATTTCACTCTTCAAGGTTCACACTTCAAAGTTCACACCTTAAAGTTCACACTTCACAGTTCACACTTCAAACTTCCCACTTCAAGGTTTACACTTCAAAGTTCACACTTCAAACTTCACACTTCAAAGTTCACAACTTACAGTTCACACTTCGCAGTTCACACTTCAAACTTCACTCTTCAAACTTCACACTTCAAACTTCACACTTCAAAGTTCACAGTTCGCACTTCAAAGCTCACACTTCATACTTCAAACTTCACACTTCAAAGTTAACACTTCACACTTCAAAGCTCACACTTCATATTTCACACTTCAAAGTTCACACTTCACACTTCAAAGTTCACACTTCAAAGTTCAATGTTCACAGTTCACACTTCAAAGATATTATGTGTGAAGTGTGAAGTGTGAAGTTTGAATTTAAGAAATGTCACCTCCAGTTCACGCTTCAGAGTTCACATTTCAAAGAAAATATGTTTGAAGTGTGAAGCGTGAAGTGTGAATAAAAGAAGTCACCACCGGTCTTTCGTAGTTTCATTTTGTTCTTTTCATTTCATCGCGAATTGATTATTTAACCCTTTTACTTGATGACTTTAAAGTTTATTTATTAAGGACTGAATAGCTTTAATAATTCGATTTGAGTTATGACACGTATTTTTCAACAGTATAAAGCTAGTCTATGGTTTTTCGTGTAACAGTGAAATTAATTATCTCAAGGTAGAAAGGATGGCGTTTTGAATTATTGTGAATGATTATTCTAGATTCAGAAAATGAGCTTAAGGCAAAAAGTTACTATCCTTGTCAGCTAGTGCAGTTTGCACTGACTGACTAGGATAGAATCTTTACGCACTTCCAAAATTTATTATTTTCTACAGGCCTCATACACATATACATCTCTTTCCACAGGATTCTGGTTGTTCCATTGTCATGTTGATTTCCATCTAAGTCTTAGGCTAGCGCTGATTTTACAAATTGGTGAGCCTAGCCAAATGCCGAAAGCGCCGACGAATTTTCCGAAGTGTGGTCACTTTTCTTTCATTGGATCCAATGACGGGCCTAAAGAAGAAACGGACCAGTGTCCAACAAGTTCAAGCACTCGAACCGCTTCCTGCATACTCATTTCATTAATCATTTGTATAATGTGTTTTAATTTTTAGATGAACCTGCTGATATTCAGAACACTATTCTAATGACATCATTATTTATTTTTTTGTATAATATCGAGGTGTTTAAACTGATTATAATTTTATAGTGTTATTTTCTCTCTGAATCTTTGTCCCGCTGATTAAAAAATGGAATTTGTTTTGAAATGAATTGATACACTTATTGGGAGTCAGTACTTATGTTAAAAAGACAGTTTTAAACGTTTCTTGATTCAAAAGGAAACTAATTAAACTCGTCATGTAAAACAGATAAAAACTCGGCACAGCCTCGCTTTTATCTGTTTATAGAAGACTCGTTTAATAAATTCGGTATTCCATGACCACTCATTCAATATCATCTATGTATATCATTTTTCCCAGAAATTCCTTTTCTAATAATACTCAGAAATACTCAGAAAATATCTAAAAGGCTACATTTTACCTTTTCAGAGTCACGAACCAACATGCTTCTTGTGAATTGATAAGAGAACACTAGTGAATGTGAGCATGAGACGCTCTACCGATTGCGAAAGGTATTATAGGTCGGTAAAAGTTAAAGCAATGTAATATTTTAAGTATTTAAGATGGTTGCTCTTTAAACATTGTTAAAGATTAAGAGATGGGATATTTGAATGAAATTTACATTAAGCTATTACGATGGTGTAATCAATCAGTGCAAGTTTGAAAAGAATCTGAAGAAAACCTTCGCCTTTATCTTGCGATAAAAAGAGACCGGACGCAATGGCTGACGGACGCATAGACGGACGGAAAACATGCTATCGCTACGGCTCTTGTGACCTTCTGTAAGTAGAGCTAAAGTCCCAGGACTTTTCGGATTAACAAAGGTATTAGAATTCAAAATTTTGTGCGGCATATTTTCTGCGATGGACCTGACCTTTTTGAAGAGAAAGAGTCATCTGTAGTAAAACAAATATACAGTTTGAGTTCTTTTAAGATTTCTCCTCAGAAACTAAAAGGTCAAATTCCAACCGAACATTTTTCCTAGGAAGTCCTCTTGAATAATTTTGTAAATGAACATTTTTCCTAGGAAGTCCTCTTGAATAATTTTGTAAATGAACATTTTTCCTAGGAAGTCCTCTTGAATAATTTTGTAAATGATTATCCCCCATGAAGGACCATGGTTATCCTGGTCATTAATAGTTACCTACCTAAAAATCCATAGTTAATACCATGAATATGAAAAACTGATAATAACTGAATAATAAAATAAGAATGATTTGTTATCAGGTAGTTGTATATTGCATGGTCATTCAGAAAGTCTTTTACAAATAACCTTTTCAGATCTTTATTTTCTTATAGAGGCACAGTTTTAAAGTAAAATATTTATAAAGAAGGCTGTTTATCCGGCAGATAGACACATGTAAGGAAATATACAATTATAAACACGCCGAAGATAACTGGAAAACCAGCACGGGAGAATTTGTCAACACAATTGACCTGTTTGGTAGTACATGGCTGCAGGGAAATCGAGATTCTTTCTCTTTCCTGTAAGTGATTAACATTTAATAAGAAGCATAAAGAAGTCGCTTATTTACAATTTAAAATAACTAATTTAAGATGAAATTATTCTACCATGAAACAAAGTTTCGTATTAAATTATCAGGGTTTTATATTTTTTGAAAATTTGTTGTTTTCAAAATGAAACTGATATATTAGGAGTTCGTTATCTCAGATTACAGTATCACGGTGAACCCGACAAACAGCTGAATAAAGTTTGCCTAAATTTCTTACTAGGTTCTACTACAACCTTAGATATAAAACCCAGTCTCAAAAGGCTCTTTTGAAACAATCAATTTACATTTATTTTGTCAACATATATGTCAAACCGGTTTGGTCTGTTTTCAAAATAGATGTAAAATATGGTGCAACATCACACCATAATATTGAGAAATATTTTCTGCGATTTATTTCAAATTATAGTTTTTGAATTCAAAGATCCATATCATTTAATAAAAATAGAAATTGATACATTGCTAAACAGCCATATAAACTATTAATGTCTATTTATCTTGTAATAACACACCATACCTTACATAGATCTACACGTTTACAAAATTAGAATGACATACATGACATATGACATGTGTTTATAAAATAAGTCAAAATAAATCGCTTGCATAAGTACGTTTTAGACTCTAGTTTCATACTAACGGTTGTAGTAGTATAGTAGTACCCGATTAGTACTTAAGACTGTACTTTGTTAAAATAAGAAGCCACTTTTATCAAACAGTCATGCTGATGCTTGTTCTGTTCAAAATGACCCTTTCCAAAATGTTTTGGCCATACTGCTATAGCTATGGCAGTCTTATGTTGGTTAGCTGCTTGTGCTCATAAATAGCTTCAATTTGATATATCGTATGCCTAGACAGACTGCCTTTTCTTGGCAAACGAAGTGCCCTTTAAATTGGGTCTCCAACACCTTACATGAACCTTAAATAAAGCCCCAAAGTAATGAACATAGTTAACAAAATAGTTCCTTACTGCTTGCTATCTATATAAGAGAATATAATTTCGGAAATTAAAGTTCGTATCTAATGTACTCACATTCTTATCCACCTTTAAGCTATTCTGAAAATCCTGTCTTAGATCAACACTTTCGTCCAGTCCCGGACCAACGTGACCGGTTGTTTCATTTCGAATTCCATCAGTGTTTATTTGTCCCTGATTGGATTTTTGATCGACCTGGAAAAGATCCAACTAGTGCTGAACCATAAGAAATTATGTATCTCGTAAAAAAAGAAATAAAATGATAAGTTTGATGTTATTGGCAAAATTTCATATTAGAATAATATAGCAATAAATTTTCACTGTTACATAAATATCCTTAAAATAATTATGTTATTATGTAAATAAATCTTATTCAAATACGTATAGAATAGTGTTAAATAGTTCATCATATTTCATTAAAATAAATAAGAAATAGAAATGTATAATTTATGTACCGTTTCCGGCTTGAGAATATTCACATATGTATGGTACACATATGCATATTCAATGAGAGCTGAAAACACGAAAAACTGACACACGATCATCCAGACATCAATTGCCTTCACGTATGATAATGCCGGGAGCTGATCGAGTAAACTCGCACTTTTGGATACCATTGTGAGTACGCAGACTATCCCAAGTGACAGACGGCCGTGCACAACTTCTGGATGGATCCAAAATGATATCCAGGATAAAATCACGATGAATATTGATGGAAGGAAAACGTACAGGATGAAGCTTTGTGTGTTTCGTTTGATCTTCAAGGACAAGTTGGTACCAGAAAATACACCAACTGAAACATACATAAGGAGGTCAGATGTGGATGTTCGAAAAAAGACTTATACACCATGTTGACTTACAAACTCCCCTCTATTCCTTAAAAGATAATAAAGGAAACTCGAATCTTTTTTCAATTGTAGCTCATGAAAAATGCTCAATAATTTTGACAAACAGGGTGTTTCATAATATACTGAGCGACTTTAAAAACGCAATACTTAAAAAAACATAACCAAAATTCAAATATAAGTGAAGAGACTCGGACTAAGATGTAATTATTTAGTTACCTTAACAAGTCACCTTTAATCCAATATCAATGTCATTTTGAAACATTCTCTTGCATTCCAATACGATGACAATTTTAAACATACCCACGATGGTTAAAATTTCTCCACAACCCTACTGTTTGGACGATAATTTCTTTTAAGATGAAACAAAAGCCAAACAAATTTCAGAGTTAAGTTGAATGAATCAAAGGGTCACATACTGTGTTTAGGCACGTTCGGTACATGGACGACACCAAAACGTCGTCTTTTCGACCAGATATGACGTTACTTACATCCTTTTCCATTTCTTGTGAATGCGATTTTGGCAAACAAAGCTGGTGAACGCTTTTTACCCCTAAGCAGATATGTCGTTTAGAAATGAGATGACGTTTGTTTTGAGCGTGTTTACGGCATGACTCTTACGTCATTTTAACACGTAAAGTCTTCTGAAACTCCTTACCTTACAGATGTTAAAATATTGATGGATTAAATCAATATTTTTTCAACCTAATCAAGTTTAACGTCGTTCCGATTCTAGGGAACTATTTCCGTTTTGACATACTTGATTCAGAGTACAGTCTTTTCAAAGTGAACGCGTTGATTTCATTTCCTTTAACGGTTTTTTGAAATGTCTATCGTCAATTACCTTTCACATTTCTTATTTGTAAAATAAATCAACGATGAAAGTAAAATGACAAAGAAAGAGTACACAGAAGATTGCTATGCAAGAACTAACCAAAGCGTCTGATAAAGATTAAGTCGATTCAACAGAGAATCTTCCTTGTATGATTATAGCTAAATTTATAACGGCAAATCAACATTTCCGTGCTCTTAATTCAAATTAACTTTGTTGCGTTTTTAATCTCGCTCAGTATATGTGTCCTTATTCTTAACCATTATGATTCTGATATAACTAATCAGAAATCTTTAACAGACAAAATTAAACTTTTACTGATATATAATTTGTTTAAGTACCTCTAATGGTGTCATTTCTGTTTGGCGTCAAACTTTTTACATTTTCTTCACTTGGCCAATCTGCTAACAACACTGTATTTAAATCCAGAATATCACCACATCACCTGATTTGATTTAAGATTCTGCTAAGACCATCCAACTTGGAGGACATTTGTTTATACGTATTTTTGGCGTGTTAATGTGATTTCATTTTTCGTTTCCACCGAGGAGATTTAAAGCCCCTTAGCCGGCGAATCAGGCGTCACCAGCTAAACTAGACTGAGGCAACTAACTATGATCACTGAGATGCATGATAATCGGATAAGTAAGTATGGTTTTACTGGTGTAAAAAATACCAGGAGCGAGATCATAATGATGAGCTCAGGACGCCTGAAATATGGCTGATTGCAGTATCATACCGCTGAAATCTTTAAAGGGCAATATATCGAAATGCGCATCTCTTCAACATTTAAGTTGGTAAGGTGTTCGAAATATTCTAAATAAATAATCACGAAAGGGTTAAATTATCAGGAAAAGGGTCGAATTCGACAGCTCATTGACTGCTTCATAACTTTACACTATTTCGGAGCCAAGATCAAGATCTAAACTATTTTCACGGAGATCGAACATGACACCTTGGGTTTATTAATTCACATTAATACCCTTGTGTTTTAAAAGTCATTTTAACACTGGCGAATGTTTGCGCTTCGGATAACCAGTAAACATTATCTTGTAGAATGATAAACCTACCTATTTCATATATTTTTTCACCTAACATTTCTTGAGAATTTATGTTGATAGCTCCGTCTGATCGGTGTTTTAAGAACATTTGTCTACATATTTGAGTTGAATTATACATACCGAAGCTACGAAATTCCGAAACATTTGATAGTGTTTTATGTATAAATGCAATCCAAAAGAATAAAGAATTTTGATTGGTTCAAATCGTCTCACGTGGGGAAATCGATTGAACTTTATTTTTGTACAAAATACAAAGGGTCTTTCGGGACCCCCCCCCCCCCTGCCGACCTTCGATCTGCAAGTCCTGTGTTGTAGGAATTCGAAAAACCCTCGTTGCCCTTCCACATCACAACATAGCTATTCAATATATTAGGATTAAGATATTTTCGAATGAATTTATGATGAAAAGCATGCAGTTCTGATTCTGAGTCCATTTTTACAGCGAGTCCACGACCATCAAGCAACCCTCTCAACTATGCCCGATCTAGATAGTTTTGTCTTAAAATGCCGAACAGCTTGTCAAAAATGCTGTTTTGACCATAAGCCCCTCTACGATTGTCAAAGTTGTCGTTTATTTGTGAACCATTTGTTTAACTTTATGCCATTTAACTTCGAAAGCGAGATAAAAAAAAAATACACGATCTGAAAAAAAGTGTGATCTATACGCGCAGAAAGTAGACTTGAAGCCTTAATAATTAGCCAAGCTTTTAACAGTTTCATAGATCTAGATGATTGCAATTATAAGGGCCGAGTGTCCTTTTCATTCTGTTTATTGAAGTATAAAGTGCAATTGTCGTAGAACATGGCAAACAACGACTGAGTGTCCTTTTCCCTGTGTTTATTGGAGTATAAAAAGCAATTGCCTGGTCACAAGGCTTAAACAATAAACGCAGTGAAAAAAACACTCATACCTATAATAAATATACCGTCATACATACTATCGCTAGACCTGTCGTACTCAGAACATTCCAATTTGCCATCCGTTGCAAATTCTGCCAGGTAAACGCCCCGTATTTCAGTCTGTTGTTTGAAACACCGAAGTTTTTGGTAAGTATTCGATGATGAATCTGAAGAAAAATTCGATTTCTCATATAACATTGCTTAACCCTTTCCTGTTTTACAAAATTTTGAACCTGTCCAAATGCAAAGGTTTTGCAGACGAAAATTTAAAGTGGATTTAATTTGGAAAATAACCATTCAGTCGGGTAGAAAATAGTGTTAAAAAAGAAGAAATTGCTTGTCTTTCACAATGTTTTCTCAGTCATAAAATCACAGGCACGTAAAAAGTAGGGATTAAACAGCAAAGGATTAAGTCAAAGATAAGCCTGTTTCTTTTCATCCAATGTGTAAATGAGGGTCAAAGCATGTTTAACAACCTTTTAAGTCATATAGCGGTGGGCTAAGAACCTCACAAAAGAAGAGCAATTAGGAAATCCTACGGTAGCAATTGGAAAATAAGAGAAAAGTTTTAGGAAAACTAATACAAAATCCTGTCATACGGAAAAAATGATATTAAATGTAGAAAAAATCAGTCGGAGCCATGTCTTTCAAAATCTTGTTTTATTGGTTCTTTGGCTGTTGCAATTTCAGGAAATTCTCGTTTGTATCTGTTTATAAATGACTTGTCTTATAAATCGGTATTTCATAATCACCAATTCAATATCCTCTTATAATGTTACTTACAGCTACGAATGTCGATGTAGCACGTCTGTGTATCAAACGGGTACTTCTCTAAAAACATTGGACATCCATGTCTCATTGATATAAAGTGTAGAAAAGAAACAGATCACCAATCCTTATCTACTCGTATTTACAATTCTTAATTCAAATTGTGTATATCAAATGTTGAAGGCAAGTGGTATAGTAATACATTTAGTTTGTTATGAACAAATGCCTGGCTTGATGGTCGGTCGGTTGGCGTGATCGACTCGTAATGCGATGGTTACGGGTTCGAGCCCCATCGGAGCGAGGAGCGTATTTGGGAAACACATCTTACAGATTCAACCCAGCTGAAAGGGTGGTAAACAGTTGTTAGAATCCATTGTCAGTCTCTTTCCGTGCGTGATAAGATCTGGAAAGAGTTTAGACCACGATTTAAAGCGCTCGATACTTAAACATGTAATCCTCGAGTATAAAAATGTATAGAAAGTTCTTTTAATTCAAACGCGTAGAAACAAGTAGCAGTAAATATGGCTGGTCCGAGTTAAATTGAAATGAATTGGATCTTTGATCACCTTTGTATTCATGTGACCTTAATGCCAAATACTTTACCTTACACAATATACAACACTACCATTTGGACTGATGAACAAAAGTTCACTTCTTCTGGGTACGTCCTGTACATCGTCTTTTCGCTCTTTTTCGAAGTAGATAGTAGGTTGCCAGACCCTGCCAATATTTGCCACGTCTAGTTGCAGTCCAGAGCGCCTGATTATTGCTTGCTCTGATAGCGATGAAAGGTTTGAGGAGAAGTCCAACCTCTTGTCTACCCATCGTATGTGTAAATAAATCTCCATGCGGAACTCCTGCAGAAGGATTGTATATTTCTTTAAAGGGCGTTGTTTAAAATACCTACACAGATTTGAGCCGTTTAGACTAAACACAATGAGCATGAAATGTATTTACTTGATTTTTCACAGAGACGCCTATAGAGCCCAGATGGCATCTTGTAAGATTCCTTATCCTAAACTACGAAGTTTTATGGATTCGATCTCCGAGGAAGTATATATCCATATTAACATTGGCTATCACAAAATGGTTGATAACCGATGACCAAGATAGCAGCTGGAGGCTATGAAAGGACGCCACGCTAGTTGCGACCCCACCCACCCCAAAAAATGCATTGTTTAGTTCCTAAGCCTCAGCCATTTGATTGAAAAAATGTTAAAAATTACCTATAACCTATTCAAAATACACGATTTTTTTTCACAGGTATTGTTAATGAAGGGAAAAATACAATAACTACTCTTGTGGAGAAAATATTTATCAAAAAATAAAGATATATCCGAGCTATTGTTGGTGCGCGATAAATTTATAATATACTGAGTTCCATAAGAAAGTGTGCACTTTCACTTTTTGAATTTCTCTTGATTTTAACAAAGTTGGAGGAAAATTATGGAGTAAATTTGATACCATACTTTAGTCAAGACCTTTTGAAATTAAATGTCGAATCAGATTTGGATGAAGTATTGCATGCTGCATACGCTCAGGCAGAACTTAAATTGTTGAGATTTGACCTCCTAACAACTTTTTCTTTGGCAAGAGCTATGTATTGGTGTTGCATTAAAGAGTTTTAGAAGCCATTCCAAACCATTTCCAAACAAAAGTTTTTTTTTCACACGTTACGTGAACGTCAACGGTAGACATTGCTACTTTGTTAGGCTAGAAACTTGTCATTGGATGGTGCTTTGGCGCTCTATGACATCTCGATTTGCTTATTAAAGGCCTTACAAAATGATGGCCTCGATTGCTATTGGAATATACATGCCCAATCAATTTTAATGGCGTTCTAAATCTGACAAGTTTCTAATTTGTTCAACGACGTTTATTTGTAGTTAAACGAAGCTGTATAGGCATGCACAATTGTATTGAGGATGTGATTATATGCTTAGAAAAACCGCAAAGATTCAACTGAATGCATTTTCAGACTAATTATTTGTCTAACGCGTGATGCACATGCAAAACATGCAAAACCAAATTTCTCAATTTAGCAGAGATTGTTTGCTCATCGCACGATTTTTGTTTTCAAATACCGTTTGCCCATACTCTTGGGGATAGTCATACAGCGTTTCATGACGACAAAATTCAAAAGTGCACACTATCTTTTGGAAGCAAGTATACATATTTAGTGTATTATTTGAAAAAAAAAATATCTAACGAGGTCGGGAGAATTGAAAATTACCGAGGCTCTGCCGAGACAATTATCAATTCTCACAACCGAGTTTGATATTTTTTTCATACAATAAACTTAGTATGTATACATATTTGTCTTGTTTTTGTCGGTGTTTCTAACTGAAATGCAAGTTTCTAAAAATAACCGCATTATATCATTGTTCTAAAAATAACTATGTGATATCATAAAAAATATCATATAGGGTGATATCACACGGATATTTGTTTAGTTATAAGATAAAAGATAACACAGCGTATACCTACCATTTTTACGTCTCTCATGGAATGTCCGAAGGAAAAAGCTCAACATACACGTTCGTCTGGGTATCTACAAATTGAAATTACACCGAAAGATGTATCAAGATACATATATTTACGGCTCAAGAGCGCCCAATAAATAATACACTAAATTCACAGCATTACAAAGCGTATCCCAAACGCATTTCTTGACGGATGTGCGTGTGTGTGTGTTGTTTTTGTATGTCACTTACAATGTAAATAAACTCACAAAGAATATGTACTCTTTGTTTGTTGTTAAATTTTCACGCGGTAATTACTAAATGACTATTTCATTTTCTACATCAGTATTTGAATTCTCTTTTATCGCGACCAACAAACTTATTTTCTCATGAATCGGTATTACAACTTCATGTTAAACTAAGAGTTACAGAATGACCATAGATTTGCTCATCTGTTAATTATAAAATTAATGAGGAGAGTCTTCTAATTACAAAACCTTGAAAGTGAAAAAAAAAACCCTATCCATGTACCACTTTATCAACGAGCTTATAAAATATGAACGAATAAATTAAAAAAGTCATATGAGGAATATATTAAACATGTTAATTGTTGTTTTCCATCAAACTCTTTCTTTGTCCCGATATTTATACTCGCTTTGTTATTTGTTTCAAAACTTAATGAAAATCCGTGGGTATCAGTCATTTTTTTTCTCACCATTGAGTTCCATATCGAGATTGGGAGGAAGATTCTTCTCGTAAGTATTGTTAGATAGAAGCCAGTTAACCAATTCCTGAACTGTAATATTTGAGCTGAAAAGAAATAAAAAGTTAAATAAAAACGCAAATGGTTCATTGTAACCGCCATTATTGCATTCTTGTGAGTACGCAATTTTACAAGCATAACTGCAAGTCAACTTTACAGCTCTTTTTCACTGAAGAAGCATATCTGGCGTTCTTTCGGTACATTTATGTACATGTGCATGCATTATTTTTCAACGCGATAATGAAATTATGTCCATTATACATTTTAAAGCGATCACAATTCTAAAATGAGTTAAATTTCCATTTTCTCGATTTACAATAGTTTAAAACTTTTCATTGGTGTAAAATGAATGAACAAGAAGTGGAATTGACATTTGGAGAATTTCACAGAAAAAAAGTGCGACATTTAGCACGTGGGTCAAAAGCATCAACGTTTCCACTAAAGATAACGTTAAGGATAATGAATTTGTGGAGCTGTCTATGTACACAGTTAAACGCATGACATATGAATTTCATTGCGAATTAAGTTCTATGTAATTTCTTATTATTTCATGTATGCGTTTTACGCCATTGTGTTTTAATAACGAGAAGATTTTTGAGTTACCAAAGGAACTAAACAGGTTTTAAGGATAACCCTTTACGGGCTGAAAGGTTGAAAATAAGATGGAAAGGTCATATGTCCGATGACCTTAATTTTGATATTGCCACCAATGCACAAACTAAATTTCGAAAAAAGAAAAAGACAAAACCATAAATTCTGTTATGGAACCAGATATAAAAAATCAAAATCAAACAGACTAAGGAGGAATGAATAAAAAATAAAACAAAAACAAAAAAGAATAACCTTCTAAATAAAAGTGCGATCTATTTTCTCTCATCACAACTTTGTGTTTTATTATTTAAAGCTCGTTAAGTACATGTATTCACAATACATTAAATTTTTTCATGTACACGTGACAAACTAACATCGAATTGGTTGAACAGTATTTACATTTATGAAGAGGGATAGTTGCTTTAAACTTTTTTTCGCATTTAGTGGAGATTTTATTAATGTAGAATGTGAATTTATCTACCTAAGAATTGTTCTAATAATGTTTTCACCATAAGCGAGTATGTACGTCCGCCTTTAAGATCTACTAAGGAGCTTTCGCAACCTCTCAACATTTGAAAGATATTTGATTTTCAGCTTGGTCTCATGCAAAAAAGATAAAACGTTTTTTACGGAAGTATGAAAAAGATCTTACGAAGCATAATGTATGAATTTTCTTCACGTATTCATACAATATAGTAACGCATGTCACTTCGACAGCCCAACGTTAACAGTCAGAAAACGTTTACAAATGTTAAAATTTCAGCTGTGCTGTGTTTAACACTTTTGTTCACATGCAAAATTGTGTACACTTTCTTTTAAAACATTTTTCGCAAACCAGTTTTCATCTTGAATTCTAGTTCTCATTCTTAAATACTAAGAGTACACTTATATGTAATCACATTAAATTGACATTAGTTCCAACCAAGAGCATTCAAAATCACTCGCCCAGCGCCCATATCATTCATTCCAAACTCTCACTATAATCATTCAAAAACGCACCGAAATGGTTAAAAAACGCTTCGAAATCGTTCGATTTTTTAAACATTTTAATCTCATCGATTAAACAATTTGCTTTATTTTATTGGCTTGTTTTTATATCTAAGCGTCTGATTTGTCTGTAGCGACACAAAATCAAAAAAAGTACTTATATTTTTTTAAAGAGAGGTAAATATTTTTCGTCAATTTCGTCCATTTGGACGAAATGATCGATAATGTTTTACCTCCCTTGAAAATCATGCAAAATTCACACACTCATTCAATTTCATTTTGCATTCATTCCAAGATCATTTAACTTGTCTATTTCAAGATGTTTTCAAATGTTACTTACTGTGCAGAAATTAGGCTCGTTGCGCACGATGAGATTAAAATCCAAATCACTATATTGCTGAACATGATGTATTTCGTCGCTGAAGTCATTTGCATATGCCAGGAGATAGTTACGGACATTCTATTTTTTATAGGTTTCGAGGGTTTTTTCGTGAAAGTTTAGGTGCATTCTTTTAGGCTCGTGTTACATGTACCTTTGGATCTGGTTGTTTTTCCGAAATATAAAACCCACCACTTTAACCTCAACATATCAATTTATTTTTTATGATACCTACAGTTAAAAACCTCGTAAAATTGACACTAATTCCGATCAAAACCATTCTAAATAACTCACTCAGCGCTCCATTCATTCATTGCGAACACTCACTCAATCCATTCAAAAACGCGTCAAAATCACTGAAAAAGATAAAATCAACAACTACATTAAAAAAATGGTAGGAAAGATTTTTTTACTGGCATGATTAAATTTTGTAAGCGTATTATGCGTGAATACACAAGAAGATGTATAGGAAGCTTTGCATATTTTTATTTAAGGGGGGGGGGAGTAATCCAACTTCGCTTATTTTGTTCATCCTGTACAAAATTAGCGATGCTGGATTACCTCCCTTTAATTTCACTCAAAACTAGTCCAACACACTCATTCAATTTCATTGATTTCAAAAATGGCTCCAAATCAATACTCTTCGCGAAATTATCCTTGAAAGAGTGTTGTCAAGAATTGGAAATTTGAAATAATTTGAGTGTTCGCCAAAAAAGACTGATTTCGCCTAATCTTAGATGTTTAAAAAAATTAAGATATGGCTCGTCAAGGCTGAGTTCAACCGTTTTATCCAAGTACCAGGGTGGATGTTGTTTTGATAACTAAGGGAAAGTTGCCTTTCAAAAATCATTGCTCATGGAATTTAAGATGGTTTCAAAGTAACTTTTGTTTTTTAATGAATTTATCTTGCTTATCTTGAAATGGGTAAGGTTAACATAACGTACTTTTGCGTTTCTACCCCGGTCCGCTTGGTCACCTGTTCCAGCGCCAGACTTCGGCTTCGTCATCTTTCCAAATCGTGCACGAATTGACCTGTACCGTGCAATAAGCATCCTCCATACATATATCTTT
The DNA here is from genome assembly GCA_948146395.1 of Fragum whitleyi. NCBI lineage: Eukaryota > Metazoa > Mollusca > Bivalvia > Cardiida > Cardiidae > Fragum > Fragum whitleyi. The sequence continues at coordinate 52,439,982 of OX411549.1, read as the reverse complement.
GTAGGCGGATAGCGTTTTGTTGTTCATTGTCAGGTTTTCCCACAACCAATCGACTATAGATTCTTCATCTTCAGTTGTGAGGCCAATTCTTGTCATCAACCTGGGGCCCGTTTTACTAAACTTCTTACGAAAAAAAATATCGTAAGTCAAAATCACAAATCGTACCCAGTATTTTTATTCATTGTTAGATTCTGCCTTGCAATATCTCATTGGAATCGTCTTCTAAAGGCGATTCCCATGAGATATTGCATGGCAGAACTTCATTACTTCTGTAGAAGCAACTGTAATTTTTGACTTACGCAAAATAAGATCGTAAGATGTTTAGTAAAACAGGCCCCTGGACCTCTTGGCCTTTGAAGGACTGTAATACTTTTCACCATTGGTAGATTGAGTGTCCGACGCAGAATAGGTCAGCTAGCGAAGCCGCTGTTTAAACTTACTGTGGACCACTAGAAAACTGTTTGTATGCGCCTCGTCTGTAGATAAAACTGCGATTTCTATGTACTGTGAACTACTACCAGACTGCTTATCTGAATCGGCGACTTGGTCAACTTATAGCACTTCAGAGGCCTTGAATTTTTGTCTCGTCCGCATCTCATCTTTGGAATGATACGGATGGTTTAACTTAGTATTTATACGTTTTCACTCGTTGAATGTAGGAATCAGAATAAAATGGAAAAAAGTGTTAATTTCATAGACGTAGTAATGACGTAGTATGGTCGTCGTACAGGACAGTCGCCGGATAAATGAAATAGTCGCCGCAGAGTCACCGTAAGGACGCAATGGACGTAGCACAGTCGTAGCTGGGTCGCCGATGACCGACTTCGGGTCGCCTTTGGGACGCAATACAGTCGCAGTGTCCCCATGAGCGTAGAGTCAGAAAGAAAACGTAGTGAACACACAACTGCAGAGCACCGGACCGTTAGCGAGAGACATTTTGAGATTTGAAAGAAAACCAAACGGTTTTCGAAAAAGTGATATTGTATTAGTTTTCAGGTCGCAATAAGGTCGTGGTTTAATTTAAAGACGGCGTGGACTGACCAGAAAAGATACTTCGAAAAAAAGGCCTTTAAATTTGCAAAGAGAGACAACCGAGGAAATTTTCAACGAGTATTCTGAATTGTTGCATAATGAGAAACGGACAAACATGTACTTGTTTCAAAATTCATGACTAGCCGAATCTAAATAATACGTAAGAATGAACAACCAAACAATATTCGGTGAGCTTTAACAGAAGTAAAGACATGGACCTCCTTTGATTCGATAGGTAAGCCTTAAGTCAAACACAAACGAAAAGATAATAAAATACGCGTACATTTAAACTTGAAAAAGTAACAGTCGTCATTTACAAATAACTGGTATAAATCGTTAACGAAAGCCGGAAGATTTAAACGCGACACCAAATGAGAGATATAATATACCATAAACGTTTATAAGCCTATAATAATCGAATTGCAAAACTTTCGGGTTGGAAAGTCTCCCGTTTATCCGTAATTCGAATCCGTCGTGTTATCTAATAGGGGCTCTCCATTCCTTCCTTTTACATGATGGGGTCGATTCAAAAAGTGCTTAATAAAATTGGGTCATACTGCTTTAAGATCTAAATATTTGTCACATTGCAACAACAAAAATTTAGAAGCTCTTTTATCGCTTTTGATTTCAACTACAGCTATCAGTTCTTGGAGCGTAGCTTGCTAAAATTAAAGTTGTGGCCTGTCTCGCGAAAAGGGACCATCCGGGTAGTGCGTAAAGTGTCACCCTAGTCAGACTGCGCGGACTCTTTTCTGTTTTTCTGAATCTAGAATAATCAATCTACCTTCCCGTGAAGAATTTTTGATATGGGACCGCTGGTTGACCTGTACTACAACACTTTCTAAATATGTTTACCGAGTTACCGGTTGGTCGATTTTCGCATGACGTGTCACACATTTCAAGGAACAGAACTGACAAAGGTAGCATCGAAGTCACTAACAGCCCGACGACAGGGAAGGTTACAAGAAGGTGTTACAGTTAAAGATATCGTGAAATTGACATTCCCATTAAAATCATTCTGAACCATTGGCTCAGCGCTCCATTCATTCATGCCAAACCCTCAATCTCATCGATCAAAAACACTCCGAAATGATTGGAAAATATTTCTAAATCGTTCAAGACGAGCAACATTTAATTCAAATCGATCACATTATTTTACGATTGATTGGCTGGTGTGTATTGTCGTTGGTCCACGAAGATACAAAATTGGGAAAAACGTAAATTTTATCAAGAGGGGGGGGGTGTTAAAAAATATCGCTAATTTTGTTCATCATGAACAAAATTAGCGATATTGGTTTACCACCCTTTAAGTTCACTCAAAACTCGTTTCCCCCCACTCACTTAATTTCAATCTAAAACCATTGCAAAATATTTATATGGTCAATTTCACGATCTTTTTGATTGTAGGTTATCGCAACTACCCATAGCCCTGCTGTACACCAATGCTTATTTCACAACTAAATTTAACGCTTTTTTATTCTATGACATATTTACAGTTCATATTTTTAACTTCTCGTGCTCGACAACAACATATTTGTTTCTGCTCATGTGCATAAACTGCAAAAATGAAAACAAAATTCTCTCAGTACCTTTAATAAAGCTTCTAACTAGACAAATATTTAACCCTGAGGACTGAAATTGGCTAAAAGGGATGATTAGGTTGGCCCTTTCATAAAAGCGTAAAGAGTTCATTATCATGGATGATATCAGCAGGAATGATAGAGGGGAAAAGTGATGAATTTAGATAATCATTCTTTGTGTTTATCTAGCGCAAGTCGAAGCGCGTCGGACTGTCAATCTAGAGGTCCCGGGTTCGATCCCCGACGGCAGCACTCATTCTTTCCGACTAATTGTCTTCAACCAATGGGTTGATAATCGTAGACATATGTGAGATAGCAGCTGGAGGCAAGGAATGGACGTGATGGTTGTACTGGTGAGAGAAATACAAGAAATACATTGTTAGGTGCACCAGCCGCGGCGAAATAACTGAAAAAGTATTGAAAACGGCGTAAAACCTCATTCATTCTTTGTGTTATGAGACCTTTACCTTACATGCATAATTTCAACGAATGGTTCAAATACAATGCCTGATATTCCAAGGGAAGATCTTCTTTGGCTTTGTGGTTAGCGCACATGTCTTGTAAACCTCGTTTTACAAAACTTCTTACGAAGAGATTTATCGTAAGTCAAAATCACAAATCGCACCTGATATTTTCATTCAATTTTAGATTATGCCTTGCAATATCTCATTGGAATCGTCTTTAGAGGACGATGATGCATGACTTTAATTTTTGACTTAAGCAAAAAATGATCGTAAGATGTTTAGTAAAAACGGGCCCTGGTAAATTATACATTTCTATTTTGCTTAGGTTTGACACCGGCCCGTGTCGGTTATTTACAGCTATACTTCAGTTTTAGATTTAAAGTATTTAAGAAGGGGCTCGTTCGGGACAGGCCTTTAAGTCGATTTTGTCACAATTAAAAAGTGACTTGCTTTATTCGAAAAGCACATTACTGCCTATATAGGGTTATCGTCATGTGACGATTCTTAAAGGGGAGTGTAGTATTGGCTCTATATTTACAAGCATACATGCAGCTTCAAAGAAGGCAATGCCTGGCGCCTGCGTCAGGAGAGACCTCCTTTGGCGCATTGGTCTATTATACGCGCTGTGATGTCTCTTCTTTGATCACGAGTACGACTCCGGGTTTTGCCAGCTTTCATCCGACATTTGAAAAAGTCATTTAGACATGCGTCTTTTCTTTCCCACCAATTAGCAAATCATCGGGTTGTTTTGAATGGCAGATGATGGCTTGGATGAAATGTTATATTTGTACTGATATGAGGAACGACAAGGAACAAGAACTATTGTGCAGTAGTCGTCGCGATGAAACTGCAAAACGTTTGACAATGATGTCAAATTTCATACAAATAAAAGTAAACGATTTACCTTTAATAAGAGAGAAAGAAAGAAAGAAAGGTAAAAAGTAATTCGGGATGACTTTTACACGAGTTAATATGTAAAGAATATGTCCGAATGTATGCTGAAATGAAAATGACAATCTCTAAATAAGATACGTATAAAAAAATAACGAATACAATTTTACGGTCCTTGGAAAACATATATAGAATGCAACGCAAACAACAAAGTAATGTGACAATCTTGGCGTAACTATTTAGCCCACCGTTATTATTATTAAAAAGAAATTTAAGGGAAGGTCTCAAGCATGTGCCGTAGTTTCTATGGTTTTATTCAAATATACACAAATATGCCACTCCAATGCATTTGAATAAAAAATCTGCAAACAACTGAATTTGGAGATAAATGAAACGGTAAAAAAGCAAAAGATGTAAAAGTAGTTAATTCGATCGGCGAGTGTTTTTTTTTTTTACATAAAAGAAAAAACAAGCGGAATTAAAGAAGTGAAGTCATTCCAGAAGTACGAATCCATCGTCAGACTACATTTTTGCTTGTGAGTTGTGATAGTTATTGCATTTGTTGTAAACAGTTACGGTTAAGAACATCGTGAAATTAACAAGAAGAATGATTTTGGTATGGTTTTTGGAATAAAACTGAATGAGTGTGTTGAGCAAGATTTGAGTGAAATTCAAGTGAGGTTTTCCAATATCACTAATTTTGTTGAACAAAATTGGCGAAATTTATTACCTCACTTTGATATAATTTGCATACAGGTTCTATGAAAAGCTGTCTATGTCTTTAAAAACCCACCATACGTTTACAAAATTCAATTACAATTGTTAATTCATGAATTTTATCTTCCGCTTTTTTTGTGTAGTTGTTGATCTTATTATTTTTATTGATTTTGGGCGATTTGAATTGGAATGAGTGAGTGCTTGACATGAATGAATGGATCACTGAGTGGGCAATTTAGAATGGATTTGATCGAAATGACAGTCAATTTCACGATGTTCTGAACTTGAACATTTAGTCACTGTCCATGAAAATATCAATTGACCAGACAAAACGCTCAATTAAAATAGAATGACTGATGTCTTCTGTAATTTTTGAACGTTTGGTTTCAGACATTGTCATGGCTTGGCGACTTCGTAACTACACCTTGAATAAGTGATCACTTACTTAAGAGACAAATTTATGCCTAGAAACTGTGTCGCGATTGAGATCAAGGATACGGCTAGCGAAAAAGAGAATAACATGTCAGTGTCTTAAAATATAAATGTTATCATAACGAGGCTTTGCCGACCAGATAATATTGAAGTTTTAAGACCCTTAAATGTTATTCTTTTTATCATGCAATAATTTTGTAAGCGCTGAATTTTAATAAACTCTTAACAATCAAAGAAATTCAGTAAAATGTGTAGGCATTTTTTTCTAAAAATAGACTGTCTGATAACATGTTATGGTATTAGACAGGTGACATCAGGTCAATACAATGCATGAAAAACACTAATTCGATTGTAAGTCCACTCATGGTAGGCCTCTCATGATGACGGTACTTCATCCGGCAGGGTTACAGATGTGATAAAGAACACTATAATAAAGATGATGAAGACAACTGGAAATACAGCTCGTGACCACTTGTCAATCACATTGACTTCCTTGAAAACAGGTGGCTGTATGGCAACGGAGATTTTTTCACTTTCCTGTAAATGAAATTTGTGTGTTATCAGCCAGTATTTGTGACCCAATGCATAAGGACGATTTACAGTTGCTATACAAGAATTACGTGGTATCTAAAAAGTATGAAAGACCGGTGGTAACTTCCTTTATTCACACTTCACGCTTCAAACTTCAAACATATGATATTGAAATGTGAAGTGTGAACTATGAATTGTGAAGTGTATATTGTGAACTTTGAAGTGTGAAGTGTGAACTTTGAAGTGTGAAGTATGAAGTGTGAACTTTGAAGTTTGAAGTATGAACTTTGAAGTATGAAGTGTGAACTTTGAAGTGTGAACTGTGAAGTGTGAAATTTGAAGTATGAAGTGTGAAGTATGAACTTTGAAGTGTGAAGTATGAAGTTTGAACTTTGAAGTGTGAAGTTTGAAGTGTGAAGTGTAAAATGTGAACTGTTAACTGGGAAGTTTATATATGGCAACTTTGAAAAATTTCAACTTCACAGATCACATTTCACTCTTCAAGGATCACACTTCAAAGTTCAGACTTCACACTTCACACTTCAAACTTCACACTTCAAAGTTCACAGTTCACACTTCAAAGTTCGCACTTCACACTTCAAAGTTCAATGTTCACAGTTCACACTTCAAAGATATTATGTTTGAAGTGTGAAGTTTGAATTTAAGAAATGTCACCTCCTGTTCACGCTTCAGAGTTCACATTTCAAAGACAATATGTTTGAAGTGTGAAGCGTGAAGTGTGAATAAAAGAAGTCACCACCGGTCTTTCGTAAAAAAGCTACACAGTGTGATTGAAAGATTGCCTGACCGTCTAAAACACTTTAAGACCTTATCTATGTAAAAATCGCAAAGGGAAGACTTTGGTCAGACTGTGCAGATGCACAGGCTGGGCAGAGTCTTTGCTTGGCGCACATTTGAAATTGTTGGAAATGTCATAAACTGACTCAAATAATTTTGAACCGATTTTCATAATTTCGGAGTGATTGGAGTGAGTGTTTTGAAAATGAGTAGAGCACTGAACGTGATTAAGAATGTTTCATACAGTAAGAAACATCGTGAGATTGGCATTGATTGAGGTGAATGCCAATCTCATGATGTTTCTTACTGTATGAAACAACATAAATCAATACATATTTTTCATTCAAGGGTAAAGGCCTGTAGCCCATTAACAATTACATATTAACAAACAAAAACATGTGAATGGCATCAATCAAGTGGCATAATCATTTCTGTAGTAAGGCGAACTTTTTAGATTACTCTCTATCTTTTCTTAACTTGAAAGAATTAATTAAATATTTCGCAATTATATTTAAAGTATTTCTATCATTTAATTCCACAATATGATGAAATATATTCCAATTCTTTAACGAGGAAAAAGAATGAGGATTGTATTTTCTTATAAAAACATTTAAAGAAAGCGTGTTATTACACTACGATTAAATTCAATGTTTGACTTTTTGAAAGAAATGTCTGTCTCTATCTCACACTTTCTTACAAAGGCTTTGCAATGTGCAAATAATTAACTTGAAATTAGTTTTAAACAAAATTTAAACGAAATAAGTATTACTAGGCTTCCTTTATAAAAATAAACCCTCTCAAAGTTCCCTTCCACATACTTCAATTTGTACGAGATAAACGGTAAAAATAATTGGTAGAATTGTCGAATTTCATTTTTAAGCATTCAATTCTGTTTACTTGAAGTCAAGAAATTTCTATTTTACAAGGGTGATAACTCCCTAACCAGATATTCGTGCTCAAAGTCTATCAATTCGAACGATTTGTTAACAATAATATCTATTTAAGTACTCACATTCCTATCGATTTGTAGACTATTTTGAAATTGTTGCCTCATATTAACGTTTTCTTCATCGCCTGGACCGACCTGACCTTTCATTTCATTTTGATTGGTGTCAGAATTATGTGCATTCCTTGGAATTCTGGAGCTGTGTCGATGCTTTGACCGTCGATCTTCCTGTTGAATTTTATAAATTTAACTTGTAGAAGACAAATATATTTAAAGCATTCCCAAAATATGTTCTCAAAGAATGTAATTTCGTTTAAGTATTAGAGCGAGACTTAGTGAATCTTTAGTGGATTCTTTCGGTCAAAACCTTTCTGGCATTGGGTCGCTTTGATCCCGAATTTACATTGACGCCGGATGTGTGAAGTCATTCAAATGTTTTGATTATAATGCCATGTTTCCCACTCGGCAACAAAGCGTTGTTAAGAAAACAATACAGTATTTAAGATCATACCATTTTAAAAGATCCCACTCTTTTCCTCGCCTTGGTTTTTAAATGTACTTTATACCAGAGGGGCATGTGGCAAACCTTTTTTTTTATCAAAAAGTGATTGTACACTTTTCCAAAGTTAATGTGTTACGTGTAGGAACAATCAACTTGGCCAGATTAAGTAACCTACCATGTCCAGTTTGTGAATGTTTACATATGTATGATACACATATGCATATTCAATGAGTGCCGCAAACACGAAGAATTGACACACAATCATCCAGACATCAATAGCCTTTACGTAGGATAATGGCGGCAGCTGATCCAGCAGACTCGCGCTCTTGGATACCATCGTCAGAACACAGACTATTCCAAGTGATAGACGACCATGTACTACTTCTGGATGGATTCAAAATGATACCCAGGATAAAATCACAATGAATATCGACGGAAGGAACACATACATGATGAAATTTCCGACCTTTCTTTGAATCGTCATGGTAAGTCTTATTCCAGAAAACCTATCAACTGGAACAAACCAAAAAGACAGATACGAAATTGATACATTGTAGACCATCAAAAACAAATTGCATCTTTGGATAAATATTTAGAACACTTATTCCATCAAATATTTCCTCACTGTTATTGTTAAAGAAGTGGTAGTTTATACGCATCGACAGAGGAAAGACCTCCGATCTCCCGTATCAGCTCATTATATCAGTCGCTTTTATAAAGTTTGCAAAGTTACATGACGAGGAACATTCTTTGAAAGTTTAGTACAAGTTCTTCCATATTTGTAGGAGACGTTTAGTTAAGAAAAATAAATAACGTACATACATACGTACGGAAGGAAAATGTGAATTAATATTACGTCCACCTTAATCGGCGTATAAAACAAATCTATTGAATCAAATAATACTTACTTTTGCTATGTTTTTCATATTCTATGCATACCAATTCCTCATCTAGCGTGAACTGAGCAATTTGGAACCCATGAATATCAGCATTCTTTTGTGGACAACGGAGTTTCTGGTATGTGGATGATATTGAGTCTAGAATACGAGCATAAAATTTTAAATGATGAAGGAAATGCAGTGAATTCACTGATTGGTCAGCTGGGCCTGACAAATAAAACTCAACTATAATACAGAGAGAAATTTGGTTTCAAATTTTAAAATGAGGCTTTGCGATCAATATATATTGGAATGGTGCCATTACATAACAAAATTATCAAGTTATTACGAATTTAAGAAGAAAAAAAAATGTTTATAAACTTTATCTTGATATCGTTAAACAACGAACGATTGTAAAAAGTGATTGCATGTTTCAGACTGAGTTTACATTTATTAGAAATCGAAAGCAGTCGATATATTAATATCTTAAGACAAGAAAGACTTTGTAAATCAGGTTGAAGATCAGTACCATTTGCCTTTATGTTGTCCAGAGAATTCAAGTATTATAATGATTGTCTATTTTTCTGTAGAACAACATGGCCGTATGTTTAATGATAAACTATTAACAACAACAACACCACCTTTGTTGGTACGGGTATCTCAAAAGAGGAAATAATTTTAAATGGAACAATCATGTTGCAAAAATGCATTTAAAGTAATAAGTATTGCCATTTTCCACAGCAGAACTGCACTAAAAGAGTCGCTAATACATCGAACAAATTCAAGAATAATTTTGATAATAAAAAATACCAATACAATTTTGAAAATGTAAAAGACGGGTCTCCATAACGGCCTTTTCGTGGCTACAATAGATTTCTTTGATTCATCTAATTTTGTCTTGAAAAGGCCATTATAAAGCTTAATTTTGCTAATATCTCGCATTCATGGGCAGATAACTCTAAAATTAATGTATTGTTATCTGCGAAATAACATGGGGCAATGGTTTTGTATTTTCTTTGTAAACACTAAAAGAACTTTGATATTCAAGGCTATTTGTAAACGTGTTGTGAAAACCCGCATAATTGGTAGGAAATAAATCACAGAAATTTTCTTAAGACAAAAAAGTGGAGATAATCATAACGGAAATTACGTTTAGTCAATTAAATTCCGGATATTGATATAGGAATAGTTCATAGATGTATTGTGTGGAAGCCTCAAGCTCAAAAGCAATAAGTTTGGCTGATATAAAGACTTTAAAATGAAACTGAACAACACAAGGCACAGTTAGAACCAATATGTTTTAGATGCCAATATTTTGTCAATAGAGACGTAAAACCCTATTCAAACAAATAGAACAAAGAAGAAACTAACGGGCAAATCAAATAGTTTATAACACACCTAAAATCTCTTTGAGAATCGAGTGATCTTCAACATTATTCAAAAGAAAAAAAAATAAAAAAAAAAGAAACTTAGAGAAAAACTAAATATGCTGTTATAGTTACTCGAACCACCGTCTTTCGTCTTCTGATGCTTTATTCTTACCACGTGCAATGACAAGTATCTACTCATCACAGTGTCATTAAATAAGTATATATTATGAAACTTGACTCACGAAGCTAAACGAGACATTACGGAGGAACCATGTGACAGTCAGTCTAGCATGTAAAGTATGCTAATTGAGGTTACGGTCAGTCATGTCAATGTTCTCACGCTATATAGTCCATTTGACTTCTATATGGACCAAAATTTCACCGAAAATCTCAGAATCGTATCAATGAATCGGTTTTTTTTCCTGTCACATCATATTTTCCATCTAATACCACGAAGAATTTTGTTTTTCAGAATTTTTGAAGGTGTAAAAATGATTTTGTCCGTCCGTCTACATGTTAACTTTCTGCCTTGCATGCCATTTCTGAGATGAGCCCCATATTCCCTTATTTAGACCAATCAAAAAGGATTATTTTATGAAGTCGTTGTGATTTTCACGAGGAAAACTAGATAAGCAGGCGAGAAATAACGGTACAAATCACGGGATATTTAAGTTTAAGATGTCCTGACCGTCGCTATGTTAATTAGCTTTTCCAAATATGGACTAATGAATGTTTCTTCTGTCAAATGTTAAGTATAAAACCGCGTGTTTTTACTTTTTGTTTAGAATTTCCTATAACTAAACAGCCTTTACCACCCCTCGTGTTTAAGAGTAGAAAATGCGAAAATATTATCACTAACTAGATGGACGAAATCATTGTTTTAAAAGCATTTTGTTTACAAAAATTATCTTTTGGAATGGTATAAAGCTGAAATTAATATTTTACCACATATAAATTCAAACGCAATTTTATGTAATCGATGAAAAGGTTGGTCCATAAAGAAGTCAAACGGACTATATGTAAATATGATAGGTTTTGTCTATGAATATTTTTTTTTTCTTTATTTGAGTGTATAAATCTAGAAATGTTTTATGATGGTATTTGAGTCATTAAGCTTTCAGTTGAGTCAGAATTGTTGCCTTGCAACCGGTCATGTTTGGAAAGAGCTTGTTGTGCTTTCAAGATAGACTGCTCGCTATAAAAACTTATCGCGGCGAACCTTTTTGTATCCTGAACGCAGTTCAGGTAATCCCTTTATTTGATTCGTAAGCTCGTGCTCATGCAGCTGATGAAAATACAGCCTTTTAAAAAAAATACGGTCGAAGGCGTAACTCCTTTCTATTTCAGTATCCCGCTTAGAGGTTATGATTAACGATTAATTCGTCACAATTCGAAGAAAACTGAAAAAGTACGATTTACTTACAGCTTTGGATGTTGATGTAACATGTCTGTGTATCAAATGGGTACTTTTGTAAAAGCATTGGACACCCATGTTTCATCGATATCCTGATTCATGAAAATATGCAAAAACATAAAGCTTTATATTTTATCAAAATTAGGTAGCAGGTTCATCTTGTCATCTTTATTAATGAATTGTAGATTAAAAATTGTAATATTACCACCTACACAAGCGTCTTGACCTTTAGTTCTCGATACGCTAAGAAAAAAATATGAAATAAATGATCTGAATAAAAATTCTACTTTCGAAAGGGTCACAGAGATGGCATTCCTGTGTTATGTTTGTACTTGTACAGATATCTTTGTCTAGAATGAACGCCATTTTCATCATTTAAAAGAATAGCTACGCCAGTGTGGCAGTAATATTTGGCAATGGGTTTCAAAGGAACAATCCATTTCTTCCTTGAATTAAATGATGAACCATTAAAATTAAGCTTCGTTTTCATACCTGACGCTGTATATTATGCTGCCATTCGGATAAATGAACAATAACTCATTTCTTCTCGGAACGTCTTGTACATCTGCCTCTCTCTCGTTCGTAAAGTAAATGTTTGGACGCCAAACCCTTTCTATACTGCTAACATCGAGTTGTAATCCGGTCTCATTGATTTTCGGTTGATTTATTAACGACGAAATATTTAAAGAGAAGTCTAGTCTCCGATCCAACCACATCAAATGCAGGTATAACTCCATCTGAAATTCCTGCCAAAGGAAATATTAAGAAACAACTATATTGGCCTGAGTTCAACCGAATGATTAATTAATCAAATGCGTTTCCTTTATGTTCGAAAAATGAAGCTGACGACACAAAAGCTTAACTTTTGTTTAACCATATTTAATTTCCTAAGCTATTCATACATAGATATTTAGCAATTACAATAGCCTTATGGCAAAAGTATTTGACCATTGATTTTCTCAACTAAGAAACGGCAAAACCCTGACTCATACAACAATATATTAGCATTATTCAAAAAAAGAAGACACTCTTTAAAATGAAATGATTCCTTACTTTGAACAAGTTGTAAGTAGCATTCAGTTGTTAATACTTAACACAAAGAAGAACAAGAAATTTTAAATGTTTTTATGCTTCCCATCCCCCAACAGCGTTTCTTGTTTAAATTTCAGCAAAAACAGTCCTAAGGTCCTGAAACTGCTCTACCGAGAATCAAAATGTCTTTGCTTAATCATAAGAAAAACATACCACCAACGTACAAGTTTAATAAGCTCCATAACAACAAAAGGTATTATTTTTGTTAACTTGTTTCCTTAACTCTTTTCTGAAAGCATTTTAAGTTTAAAATTGTCCTTTTATATACGACAGTTAACAGTTGTGCTAAGACAATTTAACACCATCCGTAAAAATTGCTACAACCTCAAAATTCGAAGCTTCATCTTAATGTTCCAGTTTGGCTACGGTTCATTTGAAATATTGCCCAAAATGGAGCATCATTTAGTAATAATGAAATATTGTGCCCATTCATTTAGAATCAAGCAATTCATCCAGGTCGTTTGTTGTGCAAATTCGGATTCAATAACTTATCGTGATTTATCGACATCTCATTCGAAAAATTATGACATGCCTACCACCAACTGGCTCGATATAAAATTTAGGTTACCAAGGGCCGCCGTCATAGCGCAGTTGGTAGCGCGTCGGACTGTCAATCTAGAGGTCTCTGGTTCGATCCCCGACGGCGGCACTTATTCTTTCAGACTATATGTCTCTCACCAATGGGTTAATCGTAAACCTAGAAAGGATGTGGTGATTGAACTGGTGAGAGAAATACTAGGAAAACATCGTTAGGTGCTCCAGCCGCCACGATAAAACTAAAAAAATGTTGAAAGCGCCGTAAACTCTATTCAATCAATCAATCACTAAGTTACCAAGGACGCACAGTTGTGTTTTAGAAAAGGTAAACATGACTGCCTTATCTTCCTTTTTGAAAAAATGAGAGATGGTGCGACACTCACCATTTTTACATCACTAACAGAATGTATTTCGGATGGAATAAGTTCAACGAATACGTCTGTTGTTTCCTCTGAAAATATAGCCGCCACCATAGCGCAGTTGGTTAGGCATAAGACTTCCAATCTGGAAGTCGTGGGTTCGATCCCCGGTGGCGGCAAATATCCTTTCCGACGTTTGTCTTTCACCAATGGGTAGATAATCGTAAACCTATGTGAAATAGCAGTCGGAGGCTAGGAAAGGATGTAATGGTAGTACTGGCGTGAGAAATACCAGGAATCCATTGTTAGGTGCTCCGGCCGCCGCGATATAACTGAAATAATGTTGAAAGCGGCGTAAAACCCCATTCAATCAATCCTCTGAAAATATCGGAAACAAACATGTATAAGAAACATGAATACTTTATTGATGTAATGGTTAAAAAAATAACGCAGTACAACCCTAATAAGAAATTTTGAAAACGGGTCGAAGACATCGTTAGTGATTGGTTCATCAAAACATTTCTGCTTATCTGCATCATTGTTGTAGAAGGACTAAAACGCCGTAAGTGTCTGTTCAATGTATTGGCACTTATGATATTTAAGCACTGCAAGTCTTCGTTAGGTACTGATCATTATTCTGAAATATGAATGGAATCCGTCCATTTGTAACCGAGAAATTGAACAATTAAGAAAAAAGGCTGAAAACGGAACAACTGATATTGTCTTCAAACGGCCATAATTCAGACAAACGACAATGGACCGTTGGCCCGTTTTACTTAACTTCTTACGACAAAATTGATCGTAAGTCAAAATCACAAATCGTACCTGGAGTTTATATTTATTGATAGATTCTGTCTTGCAATATCTCATTTGAATCGTCTGAAAGAGGCGATTGCAATGAGATAATACATGGCAGAATTCCATGTTTAGTTACTGCTGTAGAAGCAACTTTAATTTTTGACTTACGCAAAAAATGATCGTAAGATGGTTAGTAAAACAGGCCCCTTAACCCTAAAAAAAGGATCATAAACATTTCTGACATATATTTAGTTTTAATGGTTTCGAATCAAAACTCCCATAAGTTGATGAGAAATTGAGCTAATACGAAACAGTTACAGACGGAATAGACTGGTAAACCTGTAAGACTGGTAAGCCATTTCTCTGAAAAAGTCATGGACCGTAACAAATAAGTATATGTACACGTCTGTTTGGTATTGATTAAATCTGAGAAGTTTGAATGAAATCCGACCACCGATTACTGAGAAATTGAACACACACTAAAAAGATACAGATAAACCGGCCGATCGTCACGCTGTCTACTATACAATCACATAGACAGTTTTTGGGGTAAAGTCCGTTTGACTTCTATATGGACCGACCTTTTCATCAATTGCATAAAATCTGGTTTGAAAGTAGAATTTGTACGTGGTAAAATCTTAATTTCAGCTTAATACCATTCCAAAAAATATTTTTTGAAAATAAAATAATTTCTAAATAATGATTTTGTCTATCTAGTTAATGTTAATATTTTCGCATTTTCCGCTCTTAAACACGAGGGGTTCGTCTCAGAATAGATAACAACAATTATCATTTATCTGGCCAAACGGTTTTTAAACAAAGAAAGAATACACTCAGATTTGATATCACAAGGAATTAAAAATCTTCAACAAAATTAATTTCATAAAAATACTCGATTAATTACCAAAACGACTAACTTAAAATCATACACTTTTGACTCTGCCCCTATGCAAATCAGATCTATTTTTGGTTGGGCAAGTCGCTGTTCCGTTCAATACAGTCACAAGAAGGGGTGTAAGGCTCGAAGTTAACATGTAGACGGACGGACAAAATCATTATTTGACATTAAAAAATTCTGAAAAACAAGATTCGTCATGGTATTAGATGGAAAATATGATATGACAAGAAAAAGATACATTTCATTAATCCAATTCTGAGATTTTCGGCGAAATGTTGGTCCATATAGAAGTCAAACGGACTATATAAAAAGGGCCTCATGTGAGTACACCCGAATCATGCCGATCTCGATACTTTTCATACGGTGGACTGCCTTAATTGGGTGCTCAATCTAATCTACTACTGTCATCAGCAGTCGAAAACCCCGTAAAACTACCTTTGTGGATTTAATTTGGAATACATTGCAGACTTATGACTGGCAAGTAAATGTTTCTTCCTCTTATGGGTTTTTCAAAAAATCGTTTTATAAAGAAAATGCCGAGTTCAATCGGAAGATTTCGTCTTTTGTATTTGATGTTAGTCGAGGGCAGGACCTGTTCAAGAAACACATAAATGTGCTATCATGTTCAGCGTATAAATAACTGATAATCGAATTTACTTAGACTTGCTAATTTTTGCTGTATGTTACAGGCACCAAACTATTAACTAATCAAATATATACACAAGAACTGACCTACTATTAAATTACAGACTATGTAAATGGGTTCAAACAAAACTGTTATTATTTTTTTAAAGAACGTTGCCAGTTTATTCGTAGTCGTTGCTTCTATTTAGAACGCCATTAGTACTTTAACATTACTCACCATCATTTTTAAAGTCAAGCCCCGGTGGAAGATTCTTTTCATAGTGGTCATCGTGCAAAAGCCAATCAATTAATTCTTTGACTGTTATCTCTGAACTGAAATTACCGTAAAACAATGTAACAGTTATAGATCCACAAGAAAGAGTGAGGTTCGAGAAACCGTTATCTCCTATCATTTTCAATGTAAAATTGATCTTCGGTCACTCACTTGAAATTGCAGGTCTATACAGCTCTGCCGAACAACTTTGCGACTGACGTCAAGCTTTGTTTATTTTTGACTCATAAAGAAACAGTTTTGGGTTTATAATAGTTACGATGATTAATCTCATCTATATGCATCAGGAGATACCAACGCCACATTACATATCTAAGATCAAATATCAACGTCAAACATTTGCAAAACCTAACTGATTTATTTATACTATTACAAGAAACGGTCGTTATTTATAACCTGAAACCGCTTTTTTGAGCTTTAACGGGACCTCAATATTATTGTAAACAGGGTGTATATTGATAAACCTACTGGGGCGTGACACAGGTAAATTGGTACTGCATGTAATAAATAACTATTTTAGAGCGACTTCATATCGATGAGAAAAGGCTAAGACGGCTAGGCACAGTGACTGTTGTCGTGGAGAACACGGTTCTAAATCCCAATATTAACAAATTTAATATTTTTATAATTCATTTTTATTGACAGTTCGCACTAATTTATTGCTTTTGGTGGGGACTGCTTACAAAACTTTTTCCAACAAGGTTTGTTAATTATATTTTCTTATAAATTTTAAAAGACGAGAGGGCGGAAAGTATAATAATATAAAGGATGTTTTAGTAGTCAAGAACTTATAAAACGAAGGTGTTTAACAAATTTCATATTTTGATTTCATTTTTTTTTTTTTTTTGGGGGGGGGGGGACAATGTGCAACTTACATCTTAGAAGGGACTTATGTCAAAGGGCTCCCTGATGTCAAATGTGTCGAAGGACAAGCTCGATTACAGTATTTTGCACTAGTCTTACGGAGGAGTATATGGCTGCTGTCGGCATGCCCAAAAAAGAAGGGCGAGTTCTGGAAAAGCAATGCTGCCATTAAGCGAATCGCATTAAATGTTGTTTTGACATTGGAAGGGCCTTTGAAATTCATTAAAATGTACTGTTTATTTAAATTTTAATGCAAATGAATAAAAAAGATAACTAAGAAATTCATATTTCAAAAGACAATTTACCATTTAGAAAGACATACATTTACACAAGAAACTTGCATACACAAGAGAATTCGTGAAAATGTGATTAAAAAGAATTTAAAAAGATATCACTAGATAAAATCATTGAGCTATGAACGACTCGAACCTATGCGCAAACAGTGTGGCGTTTGGACGCCTTTGAGTACTGCATGCTAACCATTTGGCCACGGGGACTTTTGATAGCATTGAGCAACGTGTGTTTAAATAGTATTTATCTCAAATTAACACCGGATAACTGATAGTAAACCTGCAACGTCTACAGGTAGATATTGGATTTTCCCTGAAATGTTTACAATAGCGTGTTGAGTTTATATTATTTATCTAAAATGACCTGGCACTCATTAACTTCCGCCAGTGCTCGAGTATTCCGCAGCGTAACTCAATGTCATTTCACCGTTTTACTTATTTATAAATATCATTTTAATTCTTCCTTCAAAATTCGCGGTAGTACAGTGGATACAGACGCAATCCCGTATTGCGATAAGTTGTTGGGTCGAGTTCAAATCCCGAGAGTGACGCATGTTTTAATTATTGTGATTATCATTAATATATTGATATTTTCGTGTTGTTTTTTTTGTATTACATGTTTCTAATTATTATTTTGTATTTAGTTTTTTAGGTCAGTTACGATCAATATTTTTTATTCTTTATTCAACTTTTGTTGTTTGCACCAACCAAGATTATTGTATTTTGATCGAGAGCAAGATTTGTTTCATACCTCTATGAAAAAAATATAAGTGAGCTTGTACCAAATACATGTAGTAGTTCTCATAAAAATTTCATTTGTTCCATGATATTGAGAATAGAGAATAGAGTTTTTGACACTAATAACCTAATCACATTTAAACAGGAATTCGATTAACACGATCAAACCCTGTATATGTTTTAATTTCATACCGTCATAACTTTGAAAAAGTGATTCTCCTTCTCTAGATATATTTCAAAATTTATAATTATTTCCAGTAATTTACAATGATGTTTAGGCAGGACTTTGCAATGGTCGAATTGAGTCTGGCGGAAAAACTGTGCCGAATATCAATAGTCTTATTGAACAATGATCAAAATATAAAAAGTATCAAAATAGGTACTTAAAAAGTGTTACCCTAAAAAGAAAAAGAAAAAAATCTGGTCATGGTCCGACTTGAACTCGTGTCTTTCCGATTATGGGAAAGCATCCTAACCACCACCGCTAAATTTCCATATGCACTCTGAGTTGTGATACATATCTTTGATCTCTACTTCGCGAGTGTAAGTCTATATTAAGAAACATATTTACCGACTATCAATAGGGGTCAAAAGGAATATTTAATGAGTGCCAGGTCATTGTAGATAAATAATGGGGAAATTCAAATGGCAGCCCGGGAGTCGCGTGAGATGATGTAATAATCTAAAATTGACTGTAATATGCATGCGCAGAAAGGGCATTCATGCGAACGGCGTTACCAACTGGAGGTAGTAAACGAACTTCACATTTACCGCTACGATAATTAATCAACCATGAAATATCGTTATCCCTTTAGGAAATGTGATAAACTCGTGCAAAATACTATATAAAACAAGAAAAAAATATTTGTCGTTTAAAGTAAAAGAGAATATTTGTTTTATGTACTCGAATTGTTGTGCACTATTTTCGACGCCATTTTGGAACCCAAGTAACACCGGCCTGACCCAGGATCAAAAGCGTCGAGGTTGAAAGGTTAAAATGACATCACTAGTGTTGAAACTGAGGTCGTTCTGATGGAAACCCGGGTAACTCGGGTTGAAACCGAGTCCGATATGAACTTACTCATGACTATAGGTAGATTTCGAGAGGTGAGCCATGAAATCTACTTTTAACGGTTAAATTTCCGTGCTATTCTTTCAAAATAGATAAAACAGACACAACAAAGATACAAATTACCTTTCAAATGAAACTTAGTGCTTGTCTTAGTTCTTAAGGTTTACTCATAGACCTATGGTAATGGACTCAACGCCTAGGTCAGAGCTCAGTTTTGAAAATACACCTATAGGATCAAATACCACTTGTTTTGGTGCTGCAGATAGTCACTAAATGTCAAGGTCAAATTGACCGTGGCCTTTTATAAGCGCTTAACAACGATGCATCATTTAGAATTTTATTCAGCATATAAGTCTATCATAAAATGTACTTTTTTGAAAATGTTTCTTTCATAAATGTTTTGCAGCCGTCATAGCGTTGTGAAAGAGCGTCGGATTATCATCCAAGAGGTCCTGGGTTCGATTTCCGCCGGTGGCACTCATCCTTTCAGACTTTTTACCTTCCAGAAATGGGTTAATTATCGTAGACCTATGTGGGATAGCAGCTGGAGGCTAGGAAAGGATGTGATGGTAGTACTGATTTGAGAAATACCAGGAATCCATGGATAGGCGTTCTAGCCGCCGCAATATAAAGTTAGCATCATCGTAAAATTGACAAGGTGAATGATTTAGGAATGAAATTGAATGAGTGTGTGGAGCGAGTTTTGAGTGAATATTATAATGGGAGGTGAACCTATGTCGCTAATTTTGTTCAAGATGAACAAAATTAGCAAAATTGATTACCTCTCTGTAATAAAATATGGAAATATGGTCTATACATAGCTTCCAATTTTTCAAGAACGTAAAAGACGCTTACAATTTGAATTATGTCAGTGAAATTGCGATTTTTCCCTATCAAAATTTATTTTGAAAAACGTTGTTGATTTTATATTTTTCAATGGGTTAGAGTGTTTTTGAATGGTTTGAGTGCGTGTTTGCAATGAGTGAATGGAGCGCTGAGTGAGCGATTTAGAGTAGTTTTGAGTGAGATAAATGTAAATTTCACGATGTAACTAACTGTAACTGAAAGAGTGTTGAATGCTGCTTTAAACCCAATATAAAAAAACCCGTACAAAAGTATAAATGTTTTTGGTACGTTCATTTTAACTCCTAACACCTACTATATAAAATCGGGGAAGGAAATAGCATATCTTACTTTGTAGAAACTCCATTTGCAAAGTACAAAATAAAAAGAGTCCAAAACATAAATCTCTTCATCTTGAAGGTTTTCGATCAATTGTGAAATATCGAGCTCTCCTTTTAACAGGAAGTTATAAACTATTGAAGTAAAAGATAACAATATTTTTTGTTTGATAAACTAGTTCAAAATTTATACTTTGTTAAACAGGACGGAAGTTCTAGCATCGATACGCCTAATCCTAAAAAAATGAACCATTTAGCAAAAACGAGGGGTTTTCCAAAAAAATCGTATGCATTCTTGAATACAACAAAAGCTATTCCAGAAAAAAATTCGAAATTCAAATATGCTAGACGATAAAGAATAATGTTTTATGAATAAATTCAGAGAGATTCGCGTATATAGCTGTTTAAATAACACAAAGACATGCATCTACATAAAAACATGTCGGTGTCAGAGGGCGACTTCAAAAAGAATCTGAAATCAACTTCAGAACAGCGAAGAAGAGACATTTGGCTACCGCACATCTCTGGTTGCCTGCAAAGCTATCTTAAACGTTTTCTTACTACTTTGCATCAAAAATTTGACAGTAACTTTGATACGCACTGGAATCGATTGCCATGCAGTCGCCCATTCACTTGTAATTGCAATGCTTATGATATAGACCCAGTAAACATGAGAATAATATTTAAACATAACATTTTCATATAAAATATAAGAATTCCAAAAGGGAATTTCCCCTTTATATGGAAATACTCTTATGCACACCATCTGCAAACTTTTTAACTCTGTTATAACGGACAAATACCTTTGTACGAAAACATGTTGAGGATAAGCAATGAAAACTGTCAAGTTTTCTGTCTTTACGGAAAGCAAAAAAGCTACGCCTTTCAAAAGAATATGCGACCCTTCATCTATATAACGTAAAAAGATCAATTGTGTAGCTTAAACAATGTGATACTCCACACACTGATTTTCTTTCATATCTTATCCCCCATATCACTAGGATTTCGCAGATTAAAAGCAAAGTAGAAGCAGAGGTAGAAGAGTCATATTCCAGAGTAAATGCATTTTATAATCTTAATAAATGATATCGTTTAAAATTGAAAATTGTATGCAAGATTAAACAATAATATATATTGAACAAGAGGCCCAAGAAGGCCTGAATCGCACCACTGGCTTTAACAGCTCTAGCCCTTCATCAAACAAAGCTTACTTTGACTGAAAACAACGCTTTGAAATCTCTTTGGAACCATTTTATAATGATTTACTGGGCCTGGCGCACATTGCACCAAAATACTCAATTAACATTAAGCTGCATACCCTTTACCCATCTTATCACAAACATTAAGGTTATTGCAATTAAAAGACCACCCATAAGTAGAACAACAATACAGCAGAAAAACTCGTTTGTTTGCTGGGTGTTCTTCGTGAAAATCGCAATGATTTCGTTATCTAATCCATTTTGATCAATCCTGAAAATGGGAGTTTGGGGTTCATCTCAGAATAGATATTGTTGATTACAACATCTGGTCAAATGATTTTTGTTCAAAGTCAGGATAGATTCGTTTTAATATCCTTGGCTAGTAAATTACACAGACAATAATTTATTTTTAAAAAAAAGCTACCCGATTTTATACAAAAACGGCTCACTAAAATTCATTCACTTTTGACTCTACCCCTACGCAAATTAGTACTGTTTTTGGGCAATTGAGACAATTCGCTGTTCCGATTATTATAGAAACAACTAGGTATGATAGGCTGGGATTTTACTTGTTGATGGACGGACAAAATCATTATTTTACTTTCAAGGATTCTAGAAAACATACTTGTTCATAGTATTACAGACTTGTGCCACATATTAACGTCCAAACGTACGATTGAAATGGCGATGTTTGAAAGGGCATCAAATGCGTAATGTTTAACTTGAGTAAGGAATTTGGGGTTATGTCCCTTAATGTACTCTATCAAATTATTGAAGTTTGATGACGTCATAATGACGCAATTTTGTCTAAAATATGCGTCATCACTCACTTCAATGTTGTTGTGAAATGTCATGGTGGAAAGAAGAAAAGAGATTATCCCTGACACATAAACAGCTGTCGTTTGTCTATATCACTGGTATTATCGACATGTATCGTGAAAGGAATACTGGTGAGTCTGGCTCGTTGGCCGAGTGGTTAGTGCGCTCGACTCGTAACCTGGTGGTTGCGGGTTCGAGCCCCACCGGAGGCGGGTAGTGCATTTGGGCAGGACACTTTACAGACAGGGCCCCAGTCCACCCAGCTATAAAAGTGGGTAGCAGTGGTTGGAAACCATTGCCTCTCTCCCTATGTGTAGGATAAGATCTGGAATGGGTTAGGACCACGATTGAAATAAGAGTCATACGACCCTTTATCGTGTTATCCTCGAGTAAAAAAAAAGTTGAAAACTTGCCGAAAAGTGGTGCCTCGGCGAAAATCAGTGAGCGGGAAGGTCGGACATTATTTCGCCTGGTAAAACAAAACAGAAAGCGGACCTTGACAGCTATTATCGGACTTTTTGATCAGGCAAGGGACACTAGTGTTTGAAAAAGGAACAATTCAAAGAAAATTGTAAAGTGAGGAGTATCATAGACGTGTCGTTGTGAAACGAATTCGTATTCGTGAAGTCAGTCGCAAAGGTCGATTAAACTGGTGTAGATCAAACAGAAGGGGAACTGAAGACGAATACTGGAACAGAGTAATATTTAGTGATGAGTGTAAGGTAGACATCAGAACAGATAACAAGATCTTTAATTTTAACAAGCTAGGGGAAGATTGGTTACCGTGTTGGCTTTCTTCCCCCTACCCTACCCCCCCCCCCCCCCTTCAAGTTCAATTTAATGATATGGGGTTGTTTAACGTATGATTGTGTGGGTACACTATCTGTTGTAAACGGTAAGATAAATGCTGTGAGTGAAAAAATACATTTTCATCTCAGAAGACAGTCTTTGGCCTGTTATTGCCCGTCATTTTCCTGCAGAGAATTATTATCCAGGATGACAATGCGCCTATACACCGAGCCTGCTTCGGTTACCAATACAGAGTAGAAAATGGAATCCATTCCATGATATGGCCGGCCAATGTCAGGACTTGAACATTATTGAAAACGTTTGGTAAACACACTAAAAAGACAACTGAAAACTACCCAGCAGTTGTTGACACACGGGATAAACTTGAGACAGCCATTCGAGACACATGGACAAATATCCCTGTTGAGTATATTAGGGACTTGTATTCAAGCACACCCAAAAGGGTACAGAATGTTACAAAATCAAAAAGATATATTACAAAATATTAAGGTAAATAATCCTAGTTCAGAGTCTTAAAATAGTTCTGTTGTAAATTGTTCATTTAATGTTGACGTCGGCCATTTTATTTTTGGACGTTCATTTATGGCACAAGTCTGAAGATTGAAAAATTGATATGGCTATCACAAATTAGTTTTCACCGATTCATTAAAGAAATTTTGCTAAATGTTAGACCATATAGAAGTCAAACGGACTTTGTATATCAATAATTTTCTGTCTCGTCGTGTCATATCTTCGGTTTTCTACTGATACAACACCCCGTTAAAAATAGGTCAATTGCACTATAGCTCTATTATTTTGTATACCTTCCCAGGCTGTCTGAGTCATTGTGGCATGTTGTCGCTGTCTATATCATAGATTTGCTTTCATATATTTTTATCAACATGCCTTTCTCAGATTTTTGTACATGATCACGAGCCTAAATCTTCAATGATGAATGTCTTTTTTAAGATATACATATTCGATTGTTTTGACATCCTTACACTAGAATTTGCTATTTACTCTTGAAAGTCTTATGTGATATATTCATAGAAAACCTAAGACCGATTGAGATTTGAATAAGTGACAGGGTTAAAGTCTTGCGAGTTGATGCCTGTGGTTTCTCTATATTTTAACCACCATATATATTGGAAAAGATTTATTAATCTGATTATTGGAGCATAAGCTCAAAACCTTGTAGAAAGTACCTTTCTTAACTGGTTTGAGCAGTAATGATTTGAGTCAACCAGCCTTTCACACAGTCAAGTAAACTTTCGTACTTGTGACATGAATAAACGATTACACTTCCTTGCTTTTTAGTAGGTTTTACTTTTTTCAGAAATATGGTCTTTGGGATACAAGTTCAGTTATTTTCCAGAACAACACGTCTATAACATATTTTTTACCTTAATCCTAGAGGATACAGTGTTATCATTATTGGTACATTGTACTTTGTAACTTGGAAATACAAGTTCGTGAATGTGGATTTCAATATTCGTTAAACCCTCTTAGTCTTAATGATCTGCGTACATTTTAATAAAGGAAGTATAAAATAACATTATGTATTACATTCCTATCGATACGATCAAATGGAAAGTTATTCATCGTTTGATAATGCGTCTCCTGAACGTTTTCGTTGTCTTTTACCATTTCGTAAAATAAAAGAAACACACAAAAAACCCTTAAGACTGAGACTGAAAAAACTGTATAAAACAGTTACTTAAATAGCTTAAATCAAAGACATTGGTAAATGTGATGTCAAATAGACATTTAAACACGATCGCGTAAAACGCATATACAAAAAAGGAGAATTAAGTACATGTAGAACTTTATTCGCAAAAATTTTTTATATGTCATGTGTTTTACAGTGTGCACAGAAAGCTCCACTAATTTCTGACGTCATGCGTCATGTTGATCGGGAACATTGATGTTTTTGACGTCATATAACCGACGGGCTTAAAGACGCGCTTGGTGTTCTGTGAAATTATAAAAACGTCTATTTTTAAATTTTCACCTAGAAAAGGGTGAAAAATAATTAAAAATTATGGCCCTGTTAGGATGGATACAATTTCATATTGGAGTAGGTGTGTTCATGAATAAAGTCTAATACACAAAATACGTAGGTAAAAATGTTTTTCAGCAGGATAAGTAAAGCCACGAATATTATCGGATAGGGTCCTTAGAAAGGGTCCTGTCAAAAATGAGGCCGATGCGACAGAAAAGACGGGAAGAGTGGCCTGCCTTAAGGAATTTTACACATGGTTTTCTTGTTTGCCTAACGAAACCATACATATTATCCGATTTCCCGAGATTTTTAACGGGATGATTTTATGGCCATACGGTTACATCCCTCAGTTTTTTTCGTAAAATGGACAGTCCCTCGGACATTAGTTTAGTAATTTTGGATCATTGTTTTAGGTAAATCGGCTTCTGGTGATACTTTGGTCAATACGCTTGAACAAAGACAAATTCCGTATTTCCGAAATCTTCTTGGCATGTTATAATTTGAAAACAAAACACAGTTAAACACTGTGTTTTGTCTTCAAAATATAATATGCCCAATTTTTACCTTTCCTTTGTTTTGTTTTTCGCAACGTCATCTTCAGTAATTTTTGTGACGTCATATAAACCTACGTTCGAAATGACGCGCTTCCATGGCTGCGCTCGTATTTTTCCCGAGGTCTAATCCAAAGAATCACCAAGGGCTCCCGATTGTGATACGGAAAGCTCCTTTCATTTATGCGGCCACTCCGAATCCTAAAACATGAAAGTGGACCTTCGGTGTTTTCACAAAGGATAATTTCGTTTCCACAATAAACTCCACAAATACTACCCAATTCAGCATGATTTTACTGGGATGATTATAGGGGCCTCAAGGAAGGTTGTCTGTAAAAGTAAGGCAGATATATAACGAAAAAGCTTATATTTTGGACCCACAAGCAAGGATCCGATTTATGAACGCTGTCGTGCTCTTTTTTTATGCACGATCTTGTTACAACTATATTTGAAATGAAGAACCTTTTCTTTACCGTTATTAAAATATTTCTTGCGAACATAAGTATTGGGCAAAATCTATCCAACACAGTTTAATGATATCTTTTTTACTTTTATGACGCCATTATTATTTTTTTTTATTTTTGCCAATTAGTTTATTAAAAAAGGTAAATGTCATTACTTGAAACCTGTAAAATGTGAAAGATTTGATCACACAAAGCCTCGTCAGAGTATAAACCCAAAATAATTTTATAGTACATTTGATAATGCATTCTGTATTTTAATATATCGCCAAAAAAGCCCTTATCAAGAAAATGATACAAATCTTAACACTACAACATAATATTAATCGATTTTATCAGCAATTCTATTTCATATAACATTTTATACAATCTAACATCTCTTTCTTAAAAAGAATGAATAAAAAAATGCCGAAATAGTGAAATACTGAATATTTGATTAATTTCTTATTCCACTTGCGTTACCCGTGTTGTATGACGATAATTGATACAATCTAATAAAGTCATTCTTTTATTTCATAAATCAACAGTGCAATTAAAGAAAAGGAACAGAGGCCCTCAGTCTTATACATAAATTAGAGATGGTTGTAGAGTAATTCTACGCATTTTATGATAAAACATTGTACATTATAGTTAAGAACGTTGTGAAATTGTCATTTACGTTTACATCAAAACCGTTCTAAATCACTCACTCAGCGCTCCATTCATTCGTTCAAAGCACTCACTCAAACCATTTAAAACGCTCAAACCCATTGAAAATATAGAGTCAGCAACGTCATTCAAAATGAATTTTGATAGAGAAAAATCGCGATTTCACTGACATAATTCAAATTTTTAGCGTCTCTAAGGTTCTGGAAGAAATAGGAAGCTATGTTTAGAACTTGTTTGCATTTTTTATCATAGGGAGGTAATCAATATCGCTAATTTTGTTCAACCTGAACAAAATTTGCGATATAGGATTACCTCCCATTACATTCATCCAAAACTCGCTCCACACACTCATTCAATTTCATTCTCATATCATTCCAAAATCATCCACCTTGTCAATTTCAAGATGTTGTTAACTGTAACTCTAGAAGAAAGCAGTTTTGTGGCGGCATATATTGTGACAACGGCATTCTTGTCTACGACATGACCCGATTATTAATACCAAGCGTTTTAAAAAAAAATCATGACCGAAACATAGTTTCAAGCAGCAGTAACTAGAGTATTAGCAGTTGGGTCAGGCGCAAATCCACACACTAGTGTGAATATAACAAGGAATATAGCGAACACTGTTGGAAATGCTATCCTTGAAATAATGTCTATTCGCTTTGCTCTCTCGTGGGCACTCAGCTGAGGGGGAACCTGAAATTTAATAAATAATAAAAAATAATGTAATGAGGTATTCGACCCGTAATAGATCTGAAATGTTTCGGAAGTAATGAACTTTAACAACGTTTACCGAGGGTTCCTAATGAATTTCATTAGGAAACCTCGGGAAAAACAGTGAAAGATCATGAGATCCGAACTATTACGGTTCCACTGTAACGAAAAGCTATTACTTTGAAAGTGCGAAAAGTATCTGCAAACTGTGAAATTTGGTCAAATTTGAACTATTTTACTAACATATTTCCAGAACTGACTATTAACATTATATCAAACTATTTTCAAGTCTTGTTATCACAACTTTAACCCCCTGCACGGCCCTTTACTGTCTGTCTATTGAATCTTAAACGCTTCGACACCGAATTATAAAATAATCCAGTTGCTTTGAAAAATATATCGTCGTTTTCTTCAAAAAGCTCGTAACTACAGCTTGATTTAAGCTGTAGTTTCGAGGTTTTGGAAGAAAAGTGACAATATTTCATAAAAGCATAAACATTTTGCTCAAAACAAAAAAGTTTTGCTTTAACATCCGTTTAAATTATGCAGAACGGACACGAAGACTGCATAATTCTTTTTCAACCTTTTATTGGAAAAGAAATGATATGAGCGATTCGAAAAAAATGCCATTCTATCACGACACGTTAATTCATGATAATGAACACCACCGAGATTAACACTTTCCTGTTTTACAAAATTTTGGACCTGTCCAAATTCAAAGGTTTTGCAAAGAAATTTAAAGTGGATTTAATTTAAAAAATAACCATTCAGTAGGGTAGAAAATAGTATGGAAAAAGAAGGAATTGCTTGGCAGAAGCAATTTCTTCTTTTTTCACAATGTTATCTCAATCATAAAATCACAGGCACGTAAAAGGCAGGGGGATTAAACAGCAAAGGGTTAAAAGATCGTCGATCGTTGTTAAAAGTTTTGAATAACTGTTCAAAACCGTGCTCTACACAATTTCTTTAAAATATCGTCTTAAGGTAAATTATGATGGCGGGAATACTAGCCATCCCAACGACAGGAATTCGACATACTGATTTTGTCTTAAAGTATATTTTGAAGAAAAAAAGACAAAGAAAAACAAACAAACAAACAAACTGAATACCAAAAATAAATATAGACAACAGAGGACTCAACAGAGGCCCTTCCAATCCCCCGGTTTCATTCGAGCACCCCCCTTGCATGCTAGGGGTGACAAAGACGCCTGCGAATCTGTGTCTAAGTGACCGATTTTGCCATGAATTTTGCAGTTCGTCGCTTGTTTCAAACATATCTAATTCGTAGTAACATGCATGAGTGTATCATACATGATTTGGTTCGCTCTAGAGCATTTCACTTAGAAATATCGGTTTAAATGTGCGAGAAATCTACGCTCGAATGAAGCAATACAAGAATACATTTGATTTAACCATTTTTTTTAAAAAGAAGTTTTTTAGGGCTTATTCATTATGCCTAATCCCTTTGATCCCACAAAACCACTTTAATCTATATGGTACACATCTATTAATGAATATAATTTACACGACTCTCAAATTTAACATGTACGGATATTCTTTCACGATGACGGAGTTCGTAGCGTGGTTTAAAATATAAACAGACTTATGACGTAGGCGGTCATTTATTACACAAACCAAGAGCACTCGTGGATGACTCAATGAGCCTTAGAACTTAGAAGCCAGGTTTAATTACAAATACACAATGGTAAGAATGTGTTACTAATTTACACTGTATGGAAACACTGTACGGTAGTTTGCAACGGTATATTCAAAATGGCGGATAGGCGTTCGTGAAAAAGTAAGTGTTCTTTATTTTTGTTCGATATTACTATAATCTGCCATCCTGCAAGATTTTGACAACATTTACGTAATAAGCTTTGAATACATTATCCATCGTACTTAATGATTAAACGTCATATAGCACCGTCTGTGTGTAATACAGCTTCAAACATTGTGTTTTGATGACATTTAAAATTGAGGCGCAAAACGAAAGTAGAAATGGCCATATTTTCCCGAAAATGACCGCACCAGCAAAATCAAGTGTGGCGTCGGATGGGGACAAGATATCTCCCTAAATATGACCCAAAATGTTTTGGATCTAGCCCCTTGTCTAGGAAATATTGACACTTGAAAAATCCGATGGTGTACGCTACAGTTAAACCGAAACTAAATCGCTGTACAGTGCGGTATATGGATATATTTGTACTCACCGGTTTAAATTTCGAATTAAAATCTGTATGCAACGGTTTATATGAATTATCATGTGAAAATCTTTCAATGGATGGAATAGAACGAAAAGGTGAAAGGTGACTTTGATTCTATTAATCTTGGTTAATACTGCAGAATGACGAATGTGTTCTTTTTCTTGTTTTTTTTTGTTTCGCCTGGAAATGAAGAAAACACAGTTTTAAATCTAATCTAATGTTTCTACTTAATTCTTCTGTCTTTCCTCAATAATTTTGTAAGACTCTGTGCACATCGTTAAGATTTAAAGAACTTAGCAAAGGCATAAAACTTATCAATATTTCAGACATTCTTCTCGATGATGTAATAAGACCTGAAAAATGTTAAAAGCGGCGTTAAACCTTCTTTAAATAAAAAGAAAATGAAATATGAAGCAAAATCGCTAATTGTTGGACTATATAAAGTTTTCTTTGGCTCAGTGGTTAGAGTGAGAGCTGCTTGTTTCAAATTCCATATTCTTATGGGCGATTTTAGGGGCTATCTTTTGCTTCAACGAGGGTGCTTTTATCGATGTCACGTGACAGTCAATGGCGCGGGTAAGGCGTGTGAAATCGATCATTGTTAATTGTGCTTTCGAACTACTTTATGAAAGAAATAGTTGCGCTTTTAACTGAATTAATTCAATTCGAAAAAAAGCCGATGCACAACAATTTGACGAAATACTAGTCTCCCTTATGTGTAAGATAAATCAATGTTCAAATTACATAAACCTATTCCTTTTTCTAATAGAACACTTTTTAAAAACGTCCGTTGTGTTTAACAATAACGGAATAAGGAATTCGAGAAAAACTTATTTTCAAACCCAAAACATCTTTTCAATAATTTTGTTTCTGGGACAATGAAAATGTATACTAGATTCCTTTGAAGGAGTTTATCAAGGAATTTAAGGCAAGGGCAAGGACTATCTAGCAATAACTTTGGAAGATTGGAAGGACGAAAAAACACGCAGCCTGGCAACTATATGCCTCAATGACTTTTCTCTAAACATTTAAAATTTCTTTTTAATTAAAAATGTTGTGGAAGGAAATTACAAAATGTTTGTCTTAAAAAGATATCTAAAAGAAATAAAACTTTTTCCTTCGTGTATCAGAACTATTGAATATTTAATCATTTATTTTGATAAGATTTCTTCTAACTGAAGCCTCTAAAGCCGAAAGTTTAAAAAACGAAAGCATTTCGTATGATACCAGAAAAAACAATCTAGGTTCAAACTTATAAAACTGTTTTGATTACTAAACTGAAACTTTCTAAGACATAGAATTAAGTAGATACATAACATTAGACTTAAAATGGTGTTTATTGATACTCTCTCAATTTTTTTATTCATATCAATGCAAAACAAACAAAAAACAACAACAGCAAAAATCATGAATTAATATTACGTCATCGAGAAGATTATCTGAAATATACTCCAACAATTTTCAAGTTTTATGCCTTTATGACTTTGTTAAGCGCTTTAGTCTTAACAATTTGTACAGGGTCTTACAAAATTATTGCGGAAGGACAGAAGAATTAAGTAGAAACATTAGATTAGATTTAAAACTGTATTTAATGATACTCCTTCGACGGTTTTCTTCATTTCAAGGCAAAACAGATAAAAATTAGAAAAAGAATATATTCTTCTTTCTGCAGTATTAACCAAGATTAAATAGTATCAAAGTCACCTTTCACCTCTTCGTGCTATACAATCCGTTGAAAGATTTTCACCGTCGCGTACAGATTTTTCATTCGAAATTTAAACCGGTGAGTATAATTATTTCCATATACCGCACTGTTCAGTGATTTAGTTTCTGTTTTAACCGTAGCGTACACCATCGAATTTTACAAGTGTCTATATTTCCTAGATATGGGGCTAGATCCAATACGTTTTGGGTCATATTTAGGGAGATATCTTGTCCCCATCCACCGCCACACTTGAATTTGCTGGTTCGGTCATTTTAGGGAAAATATGGCCATTTCTACTTTCGTTTTGCGCTTCAATTTAAAATGTCATCAAAACACAATGTTTGAAGCTGTATTACACACAGACGGTGCTATAGGACGTCTAATCATTAAGTACGATGGATAATGTTTTCAAAGCTGATTGCGTAAATGTTGTCATTATTTTACAGGATTATAGATTAAATCAACATCGAACAAAAATAAAGGACACTTACTTTTTCACGAACGCAAATCCGCCATTTTGAATATACCGTTGCAAACTACCGTACAGTGTTTCCATACAGTGATTTATATAAGTTTGTAGAGATCAGGCTGATCATCAAAATAAGTGCGAACACCCTAATACCAGTACAACATGAATCTCATTAATATTTACAAGTTAAGTTGTGAACATCGCAATGGATGCCATTATAGATGTACCCGTTTCGATGAGTGATCAAAAAATCCATTTTGCATTGAATATGTTATAATTCGAGTTGTGAATGGACCATAAAAAGCTCTACTTTTGTTCCACTTTTTGCTGTTTGAGAACCCAAATAATTGACAGGATTTTTTGGGGTAAGTGATCAAACAATCCATTTTGCATTGAATATGTTATAATTCGAGTTGTGAATGTATCATGACAAGCACTACTTTTGTTCCACTGTTTGCTGTTTGAGAACCCTAATAATTCATAGGATATTTTCTATCTTAACCTTCTATTCATACACATTAAATATAACTTTTCTCAGTATATAGAATATTTTTGAAAAAGCAAAGGAATGCAGACTGAAGAAATACAGCTTTGTAGATGGCAAAGTTAGTAAATTTAAGAATTTCGTAAGTTTACGAATGTTTACCTTGTCAATGCTGTATTTTTGAATGCTGATTTTTTCTGGACCTGTTAAAGAGTATTTTTTCATGCAGAACAAGATTTAATGTGAGTATAGCAAACCCATAAAAGTGGGACAAAAGTAGTGCATTTCATGATAAAAAGACTGCTTGAATAGTAACACGTTATTGAGAATGTTCTGAGATAAAGAATATATTTGAACTTGTACTTCGATACTGTTATATTTCTTTGCATATGTGTAAGAGTAAATGTAATAGGGAATATGACCTAAAAAAAATTTAAAATTTAAATAAAAAATTTAAAGTTCGTTCCGAATATTACATTACTAAAAAAAGTATTAAGAATTAAATTCTTACCTTAAAACACGGAAGTTTCGATATACAGGTATCTTCCGGCTTCTTATCGTCATTTGAATTTTCTTCCTGTGTGAACAAGGAATTATATAGAGTTACAAGATAATCACTTGCGGTTTTGAACGCTAGGCTTTAAGCTTTTCAGTGATAAAATCCCGGGCGAAATAAAAGATTTTTGTATGGCATTCCTTTTAAAAAATACGAGTACATGTAAAGGTCGCTCCTTTGAAAGTGAACACGAAATACAACTTTTGACAAATAACATATTATTCGAGATCAAACAAAATTCGGAAGTTTCGTAAACAACGACGACGACATAAATGCTATAATGGTTATAAAAAAAAGAAAGAAAAAAAAGCTTAGCTCAGATGTGACTATAAAACGTTGCTTACAAATTTTCTTAAAACACACTCAGGCAATTAAGAGGTGGATAAGTGTTAGCCTGAGTATGAAATACTAGTATGTGACATCTTCCGTTTTTAATGCAACCTATGCAGCAACAAAAATACCCAGTTTGCAATTTTTTATAAAGGATTTTCACAAGAAAAAATGTCTCAAACTGGCATTGTTCTATCTTTTTGCTTGATGATATGAACATACAAGAAGAACATAATATATCTGTCTTAATTCATAAGGATTTAGGACATATTTCACATATCCCACTAATGTCACCCTTAAAATATATTACAGGTTGGAATATCGTGAAATTGACAAGTCGAATGATTTTGAAATAAATTGAATTATGTGTGATGCGAAAATATGATAAATATTCCTCCAATAAGCGATGATTTATTTTACCCCCTTTTAATAAAATCTACGTACTTTATAACTTTCACGAAAAAATCAAAAGCTTATAAATAAAGCCAAGCCAATTTAGATATTTTCGGGGCGTTTTTCAGGACTTGAGAGAGTGTATGGAATGATTGGAGCCCCGAGCGAGTGAATTTGAATGGTTTTGATCAAGATAAACGTCAATCTCACGACGTAATTAACTGTATTACTTCTTATACATACAATGTCATCACTCTTCTTGCTAGACTCTATGTTTTGACTCCGTCTCTGTACCACATTAATGTAAGCGAACTCCAGAAGGGCTGCAAACACGAACAGTAAGCACACGAACATCCAGACATCGATGGCTTTAATGTACGACACGGGTGGCAGAGACTGTCGTATACCGGAACTCTGTGTTGTCAAGGTGAGTACACACGTGACACCAAGGGTGACACGTGCTGGAACAGCATTCGGGTCGACCCAGAATGAGACCCACGACAGAACGACAAGAAGGACACTGGGCATGAACACGTGGATGAAATAGTAGGCTGCCTTTCTGTGCAAATTGATCTCAGCCTTCAAACAGGAAAATGTACCCGCTGTAATACAGATTGGAAATTTTATGAATGAAAATGAACTGACATGTGGGAGACGAGAACAGTGCAAATAAAAAATTAAGATTATTCTTGTGCCATTTAGCCGATTAAAAAAGGCGACACGTCAGCGATTTCTGTTTATCATCAGTCAAACAGTGAAACAAGTAGTCATCTTAGCCTATGGATAATAAGTGATTACTTTAACCTACTTCTATTCTTATACTATAATAGTTTCTTCACACTTCAAGTACAATTGTATTTTTTCTAGATGAATAAGTCCGGCATAATGAACATATTCTGTATACATGTCAATTACCAGAAAATCGCTTCACTGATGATACATGTTGATACTTACTTTGATGTTTAAGAATAAGCCGACTTGTGGTCACCTCTTGTTTGAGTGAAAAGTGTGGTAACTCTATGGAGTTTACTGACAGAGGTTTTCCTTGTCGCCATTTAAGATCAATATTATCAACTGTATATCCGACTGTAATATAGGTAGAGGATATGGAATAAGAGATCATGGAAATACAAAATTTATAAAACTAGTCATCTTTTACAAATTAATATGAAGCTTCACCAATTTTTTTTCTGATTTAGATGAATCAATTAATGGATGTTTAATAAATGAAGTATTTAATAAACCAAAATTTGATATTTTACCTATATTGTGACCCATTTTTTTTCTATAAATCGATAAAATTCTTGAATATCTTAAATAACAACTTTCCGTGAAACATAAAAGTCGTTTGTGAAAGGACGCAATTGCATTTGTTATGACGCCATTGAGAGAGTAAAATAGGGCTTTTGTATGCCATAAGATCATTAGGTCAGAACCATTAGCTTAGTTGGTAGAGCTCCTAACTTCGAAGTTGGATATCGTGGGTTCACTTCCCGGGCTGGCACACTAACGAACTAATTGTCTTTCGGATGAAATGTTAAACCAAGGTCCCATGTGACGGTGCTTAACATCAAGCGCGTTAAATAACTACGGCGAATTTCGTATCCTTGCATTCTCCGCTTGAACAACTTACTGTTTTCTAAGGGCGTCGTTCATATGGGCATATGCTACGGTAGCGACGATGAATTAACAAAACCTTATTCAAATCATACTAGTTACATGTATACTAGTATAATTATATCAGTGTAATTTCAAATTATTTCGACGCGTTTTTTTCACTCCTTCGATTTAGGTAATATAATAAACACTTTTAGTAAAAAGATCAAGTAATAATAGCAGTAATAGATAATCTGACCCACATTGCAATATTGTGAAAATCACCAACGGTTTTGGTACATTCAAACAGATCTTTCAGTCCACATTTTAAGAGGACATTAGACATTAATCATTCGGACGAATGGCTAAAAGAGAACAAGACTTTCAAAATGAATGTCTAATGTCTAAAATTCCGAATTAGATAACATATTCGTAAATTTATTCGACGGAATCCGTTTCTGAATATCTAAAACACTCGATTAGACATTCGACCGGACCCGTGTTTGAATGTCTAAATACCAAAATCAGACATTCGACAATCGATAAGATATTCGACAAAGCCCACTTTTGAATGTCTAAATGCCCGAAAAGACATAACACGTTCACTTAAATATTCGACTGAGCCCACTCTTGAGGCCTACACACCTAAATTAGACATTAGACATTCGTTTGGCAAACCCTTTTTTTGATGTATGAAACGCTCAATTGGATATTGGATATTCGATTAGACATGGCATCAAACATGTTTTTGAATGTCACCCCCATTAGACCTTAGACATTCGATTAGACATTCGACCAAACTCACTCTTGAATGTCTAAATGCCACAATTATTCATTTGACATTCGATTAGACATTCGACCGAACCTGTTCTTGAATATCTAATCGCTCGAATAAGACATAAGACATTCGACATTATCAAATGCTTGTCTTATTGAGGCATTTTTCGGGTTTGGTCGAATGTCTAAACGAAATTCTAATGTCTATTTGATGCATTTAGAAATTCAATTGAGGTTTCGGTCGAATGTTAAAAATTGAAAGTCTTATGTCTTTTTCGGGCATTTAGACATTCAAAACTGTTTTAGTCGAATGGCTTAACGAATGTCTTAAGACCAATTTTGGCATTTTAACATTCAAGAAATTGTTTTATTGAATATCTATTTGAGTGTATAATGTCTAATGTGGTACTTTAGACATTTAAAACGGGTTCTGGCGAATGTCTAATCGAAAGTTTATTTGACGGATTTAAACATTCATAAAAAAATGTTTTATCGAGTGCTCTATCGAATGTTACCCTAGGATTAAGGCATTCGAAATTGGGTTTTGTCAAATGTCTAAATGAATGTCTAATGCCTAAATGAAGCATTTTGATAATGAAGAACGGGTTCGGTCGAATGTCTAATCGAATGTTCATTTGATGGATTCAGACATTCAAAATCATGTTTGATCGAATGTCTAACCGAATGTCTCATGTCTAATTCAGGGTTTTGGACATTCAAAGACGGGTTCGATGGAACAAATGTCTAACGTCTATTTGAAACAATTAGACATTCAAAAATTGGTTTAGTCGGATGTCTTATCGAATGTCTTATGTCCAATTCGGTGTTTTAAACATTCACAAATGGGTTCAAACGAAGCCCAAATGTCTAATTTAGTGTTTTTAACATTCACAAACGTCTTATAGACATTTGTCATACTCACAACTTTGGATATAAATTGGACAGAGCTGCTTATCGAACGGGTACTTGTGAAGTAGCATGGCACAGGTTAATGTCATGGATAATCTGAAAAAGAAGAAATGTGTAAAAAATGTGTCAGACTGAACACTTTGACGTACCTGATAGTTTTTATTACCGATTTAGTAAAGAATGATAGAAGATGAATTGAACAAATTTTTGTTCGATTCATTCTGATAGAAAGATCTACAGCGCTAAAGGTCGGTATTTCGCCCTTTTTTGGGGCGTGGGGGGGGGGGGGGGGGGGGGGAGAAGAGAGAGAAACTTGATGTCTTAAGAATCTATGCTTGGAATTTCCTAATTTCGTTTTAGAAATACAATTAATATCCCAATCTAAGTTTATAGAAAACACTTATCCTATGAAAAATCTTGTTTACGAGATATTTGTTAATTTATCCTGTAACTAGTCATCCGGTTATAAGTAGAAGCTATGACGCCACTCTATGTATTTTGCCATGCTTTGCTTAAAATTTGGATTGAGGACTGTTCAAAATCACACTGATAATGCAAGTAAATGTTATTTTTTTAATGAAAAAGTCGCATAAGCGTAAGAGGATTAGAATACAACAATGTCTTTGTTTGTTTTGAACATTATAGATACCTCATACTGTATACTATTGTTCCATCCTTGGAGATATGCATGAGTTCGTTTCTTTTGGTCACTGAGTGGACAGACGCTTTCCTCTCATTCCGGAAGTAGGTATCAGGATGCCAGACTGTGTCAATGTTTTTCGGGTCAACTTCTAGTTTGGAGTATGAAGTATTGTAAGAACTGAAGTCCAGTCGCTCGTCTCTCCATGTCTGACGTAGAAACATGTCTACTGAAAAATCCTGTAATAGTAATGGAACCAATCATGGAGATTTCGTCGCGTAGAAACATGTCTACTTTAAAATCCTGTAATAGTAATTGGACAATCGCGAAACTTCACAAGATGAGTTATCTACCTTGAAACATTCATGTAGTAGGAAGAGTCTTTATCAGTTGTTGCCTTGGGTTTTATCCTTATTTTCATAGCAGCATAAAATTTAAATATAAATCAGATATATAACACGATCCCTACATTTAATAAATACATTTATTATAATGTCATATTGCACTTATCAAATTAAAGGGACAAGAACGAATGAGAAGCTTATTTAGTCATTTTCATTAAGAATTTCCAAAGATATATTGGCATGTTTTCAATGTAGTAAAGAAGAAAGAGTCACCATAGGAGAATAAATTTATTTCGAATCCTTGAATTAATCATCTAAAGATTTCTCTCTCGAATTAATATAAAATTCCTTTGCGGTTGAACTTTATCGGTGTATGCTTTGAAAGCCCTAAGAGTGCGTACGTTTCTTACTTCTAAAGGATGAGCGGGAGGGCGTTCCATTCACAAAGTTCCTTTGGTAGAAATGATTTTTGTAGTAGTTGAAATATGATATATTTTATCTTAAAACTATACAAATATCCGTGTGATAATATCCCGTATGATATTTCGAATGATATCACATGGATATTTTTAGAACAATAACTCAATGCGGTTATTTCTAGAAACTTGCATTTCTGGTAGAAACATCGACGAAAACAAATTAAATAAGGGTTAAAAGATAAATATGATACACACTTAGTGTATTGTATGAAAAATATCTGGGAATTGATAATTGTCATGGCAGAGCCGCGACAATTATAAATTCCCCCAACCTTGTTAGATATGTTTTCATACAAAACACAAAGAACGTATAATATATGTATCAGTCATGATACAATTGAAACATTATCCATAACAAAAAAGTAGACAACACGTGAAAACAATACTGATATTTTCTTTTTAAATGTAATTGACTTTTTTTGTTAAAAAAGGGAAGTAAATAATTTATATCATATTTTTTCTCCTTTTTTGAAAAGAAGAAAGACTTACTTTCCTTTGACATGAAATTTCCGTTTTTAAAATACCCCAAACCGAAATATTGTCATTTAGATAAAAGAAAAAGGAAGTGTCATTGTTAGTTGAGCGAAATAGACTTGCAGTCTTATATCTAGTCCATTAGCCGCCGCCGTCTTAGCGCAGTTGGTAGCGTGTCTGACTGTCAATCTAGAGGTCCCGGGTTCGATCCCCGACGGCAGCACTCATTCTTTCCGACTTTTTGTCTCTCATCAATGGGTTGATAACCGTAGACCTAGGTGAGGTAGTAGCTGGAGGCTAAGAAAAGAAGTGACGGTTGTACTGGGGAGAGAAATACCAGGAATCCATTGTTAGGTGCTCCAACCACCGCGATATAACTGAAAAAAAAAATGTTTAAGGTTCATGTAAAGTGTTTGAGACCCAATATTTATGGCACTTCATTAGCCAAGAAAAAGCAGTATGTCCAGGTATATTATATATCAAAATGAAGCTATTCGTGAGCACAAGCAGTTAGGCAACATAAGACCGCCATAGCTTTAGCGGTATAGCGAAAACATTGTGGAAAAGGGTCATTTTGTTCAGAACAAGCAACTGCATGACGGTTGCACAAAACCGCCCCATATTTTAACAAAGTACAGTCTGAAGTACCATCCAGGTAGTACTACAACCTTAGATATAAAACTCAGTCTCAAAAGGCTCTTTTGAAACAATCAATTTCCATTTATTTTGTTAACATACATGTCAAACCGGTTTGGTCTGTTTTCAAAATACACGTTAGGTATGGTGCAACATCACACCATAATATTGTGAAATATTTTCTGCGATTTATTTCAAATTATAGTTCTTTTAATTCAATGAACTACAATATTAATATATATTTATGATTCCGTGAAATAGAAATTGATTTATTGCTAATCAACCTTACAGGTATATAAACAATTAATGTCTATTTATGTTGTGATAACACACCATACCCTAAAAAGATCTACACGTTTAAAAAATTAGAATGACATATATGACATATGTGTTTATAAAATAAGTCAAAATAAATTGCTTGCATAACTACGTTTTGGGCTGAGTTTTATACCAATGGTTGTAGCACTACCTGGATGGTACTTTAGGCTAGACTTTGATAAAATATTAGCCAATTTTATCCAACAGTCATGCAGTTGCTTGTTCTGTACAAAATGACCCTTTTCCACAATGTTTTGGCTATACCGCTATAGTTATAACAGTCTTATGTTTTTCAACTGCTTGTGCTCATAAATAGCTTCATTTTGATAAATAATATACCTGGACATACTGCTTTTTCTTGGCAAATGAATGCCCCTAAAATTGGGTCTCAAACACTTTACATGAACCTTAAAGCGGCGTAAAACTCCACCCAATCAATCAACCATTCGCCGTTACTATGCTATTTATGCTAGAGGAGAAAATGTTAATTTTATTCCATTTCTTTTTATAACAAAGAAGCCTTTTTAATGCTTACTTACCATTGCAGTTTCGCTGATTGTGTGTAGATCGTGGATCGTCATCTGTATATGAACTATAGCTGCCTCCTCTGAAAAGATCAACGCAACGGACATTTACCTTTGATTTAATGAAGTATTTTCATGTCCATCAAATTTTCAGGAGCGATGATTCCCAAATCTCCCTTGCAATGATACATTAAGATGTCTACAGAACAGGATCGGCGTTTATGCAAGGCGCTTTATATGGTAAAAACATCATTAAATTGAGACTCATTCCGATCAAGATCATTCTAAATCATTCACTCAGCGCCCAATTCATTCATTCCAAACACTCGCTCAAAATGATTATAAATGCTCCAAAATCATTTTGAAACAATTCGAACTCGTTCGTGACGATCAACATTTTATTCAAATCGATCAGATTTTATTTGCTGGTGTGGATTTTAAAGGGTCTGATTAATCCACGAAAACTCGTAAACAGAAAAGATAAGTATATTTTATAAAGGGGAGTTAATAGATATCGCTTTTTTAAAATCTTTTACAAAATTAGCGATATTGGATTACCTCCCTTGGTTTTCACTCAAAACTCGCACCACACACTTATTCCATTTCGTTCAAAAATCATTCCAAAGTCATTCATCTTGTCAATTTCACGATGTTCTTAACTGTATATAGTTTTTACGGTACCTGTGTGGAGCTGTTCTTACATTATTAATGAATTTGACAATTAGGTGCTACATACCTTTGTTATAATCAGGAATGATGTCTGAGTTATA
The DNA here is from genome assembly GCA_948146395.1 of Fragum whitleyi. Taxonomy (NCBI): domain Eukaryota; kingdom Metazoa; phylum Mollusca; class Bivalvia; order Cardiida; family Cardiidae; genus Fragum; species Fragum whitleyi. The sequence goes on along the minus strand of OX411549.1, from coordinate 52,398,891 downwards.
TACGTAGCTATTTGTTAGAAACTTCATCATCTCTTGTCTGCAAATTACATGAAAATAACAACAACGTGTAATTGACAAGTTGAATGTTAAATGTTTTTTTAATGATACTGAATGTCGATGAGGAGTGAGTTCTGAATGAACTTAAGGGAGGTCGTAAATACCGTTAAATTCGTATATTTTATTCTCTCCCTTCCAAACTATCTAAAGTTAACAACATCGTGTAAATGACAAGTTGAATGAATTTGGAATGAAATTGAATGTGTGTGTGTTTGCGAATCGAGTTTTGAATGTATTTCAGCGAGGTAATAAATGTCGTAAATTTCGACCAATTTGGACGAAATCATCTACGCTTAAATACCCTCCCTCTTAAAAGATACATACTTTTTTATGTATGTAAGTCTTAACAAATAAGATGCTTTAAAATCCACACCAGCAAATAAAACTGAGGAATGATTTGATCATTTAGAAAAGGTTGATCGTTTTGAACGATGAATTGTTTTTAGAGATTTTTGAGCGTTTCTGCACTGAAGTGTTTCGTGGTGAAAACAATCAATTCAGAAAAAAGGACACAATTTTTGCAGCTATCCATTTCTATATTCACATTGTCAGGACAGTATTACTAACAAAGGTGAATGTACATGTTTAAGACATCGTGAAATTAACAATGCGAATGAGTTTGGAATGATTTTGGAATAACTTTGAATGAGTGCGATGAGTGGGTTTTGAATGAAATTAGAAGGAGGTAATCCAATATAGCTAATTTTGTTCAGGATGAACACAATTAGTTATATTTATAACCTCCCTTGAAAAATAAAAAGTAAAAATAGAATATAAATATAAATAGCTTTAATTTTTTTCTAAACCAATCAGTCGCTTACAATTTTAATTATACCAGTAAAATCGCGATCTTTTTCTAGCTATATCTATTCTGAATGTAGTCGTTGTTCTTTTTTAGTTATTTTGGAGCGTTTTTGAATGGTTTGAGTGATTATTAGGAATGAACGAATTGAGCGGTGAGTGAGCGATTTAGATTTGTTTTGATCGAGAGAAATGCCAATTTCACGATGTTACTAGCATGTATGATGCAAATGGGAAAAAAAATCAAAAGTATAAAGTGGAATATTTGTCGTGCAATAAAGCCAGTATTGACCTGATACGACCTGTCTTATAACATGAAATGAAATTAGACAGCCTATTGTAGAAATAACTTGCCTATTTATGAGTTTAGCCAGAACTATTTTCACTCGAATTTCTTTGATTTCAAGGGTTTCTAGAAAATTTAACGCACTTTAAATGATTACATGAAAAATAGAGTGTCTTGAAATATCGATGTCATCTGGGCCCGAGGTTATTAATTTTTTCTCATTCTCAATTCAAAATTCTCTCAAATTTAATTTTAAATTAAAGCCGTAATTCTGTTTTAATACTCATTTTAATGTATTAACTTAAAAGATAAAATTTATAAGTTCTTAAAAATATCATTTATTACTATTATCTTTTACTTTATTTTAATTAAAATATTGAGAAAATTTTCAGTTGAGCCCGAAAAAAGGTTTATTACCTCGGGCCCTGATCTGTGTTGCAAGAAATTATCATGACGTAACAAAGTCTCGTCATGATAAATGCTTCCAACCATGACCAGATATCAAGATAAATTGTCTATTCTATCCTTAACGAGCCATTGAAATATTTGATTTTCTTCTCTCCTCTTAGAAACAATCTTTGTCGTTTTCAATGAGGGAAATCATGTTTCTATTTTGCTTGTTGGCGAAAATGTGTGGATCTCAACTTCAGGAGATATACAATGAAAAGGCCATAACTTAAGAACACGTAACATACCTTGTCATATTGGAAGTCTGCCCTAAGGTTAATCCAATCAAAGAAAAAAATAACACCAATTCGTTTGACATCTTTTTTTTTAAAATACTACAGTACTTGAAAATCTCCTGGCTGTTACACAATAGGAGGAAAGTTAATCCATTAATATAGAGAACATTGGTTAGGGTGTATTTTCGTTTTCGCGTGCGCTGATTACATAAACGTACGATGCAATTTACACTGTTACTATTACCTAGATATGTGTGCCATAATTATGATCTTCTTAAAAAAAAAAAGTCAAGGAAAAACATCGAGACTATTTTCTAATCTTATCGACATTAAAAAAGAATTATAGAACGGAATTATCGATATTTTTTTATCAAAAAAAAAAAAAAAAGAAAATCAACGCACTTTATAGTCCGTTTGACTTTCATATGGACCGACCTTTTCATCAATTACATAAAATTGCTTTTAATTGTAGGATTTGTATGTGGTAAAATCTTAATTTCAGCTTAATACCATTCCAAAAAAATGTTTTTTGAAACTAAAATGATTTCAAATATTGATTTTGTCTATCTAATGTCAATATTTCTGCATTTTCCCCTTTTAGACACGAGGGGTGATTCAGGCTGTTATAAATAGTAATAAAGTGTTTACCGAGTGGTTTGCTGTGTTGCTTCTAGTTCATGGGGCAGGGTGGTACCTGTCCTTCACAAGGTTGTTTGCTATAGTTGTAGTTGGGAGTGACTCCGGTCTTGTACGCACGTCACGCCAGCTGGTCGACCATCTCAAGACTCCTCAGTACCTGGATTACTGGTTCCACTCATCACCTTTTGGCGCCACACCTTGGGTCATGACCTCTATTTCCGGTGACCTATGACCCTATGGAAATCATCCGTCACAACACTCCCCCCGACTTTCTCTTAAAGGTTCTGGTTAAGTCTTTAACTTTTGGGGTGGGAAGTATTTATGTTTATGTGGCTTGTCCCAGTACTAGCTTCCTGGCCAAAAGCCTGATCTCTTGAACTAAAAGTTCTAATAATGTTTGGTCTCTTTGCAAGACTAAAAGCCTTGTTACAAATCTTTAAGACAATCTACTTTATAAACCTTACCAAACATTATTGTCTTAGTCGACCACATGCTAATGGTATAGACTAAAAGCCCCTACCAGCCTATATGCGGGCAATACTGGTGTAATTTAACCAGCATGTTGGTGGGATACGTCATAGACTATTAGTCTATCCCTAGTTTGTCTGGACTTGGGCCTAAAAGGCTCCTTTGATTGACTTGATCAATCCTAATGCAACTATTACACTTTACCTAGCAATGACCTAAACCTTATCACTGAATTTAACTTAATCACTGAATTTGGTTGCCTTAATTCTGCTCCCTTATGGTATACCATTTAAATCCCTTAACTGTGAAGTAACCTTATAGATTCTGTATCGACTCCTTAATCCTATACTGGATTTCAGCTTTTCCCTTACAACAGATTTCTTGAACAATGTACTAGAAAGATATAACCAATAGCTATAAAGATTCTGGACTGATTGACCCGTAAATTAATTTAGCTGAGTAATTCCTAACTGAAACCTTTAATTGGTTTAGCTGAATGTTTCTGGACTAGAGAAGTTTTTACCTGTACATTGCTTTAGTAGAATAAGTCTGGAATTGATACATGTAAATCTGTTAGTTGCTTTAGCTGACTGTAGTACTCTGGATGAATGACTGGAGACCTTAACCCTGACAGAGTACTGTAAACTTGACCTTATGTCGATGTCAACACAGTTGCCTTAACTTTATCTTTGCAGAATTGACCTTAACTGACAGCCGCAAATTGCCACATCATGGAGCCTTGAGGTTTTATCTTTGAGGTGCATCTGCATTCCATGAATGACCCGCATGGTACTAATCCTAGCACCAGCTGACCATTATTGGTTTCATTCCCTTAAGAACTGACCTTAAACATCAGCCGCAAATTGTCACATGGAGCCACAAAGTTTTATCCCCCCGAGGTGCATCCGCATTCCATGAATGACCCGCACGGTACTTATCCTAGTACCAGCTGACATTTATTTCTTTAATTCCCTTAGAATTGACCGTAACCAAATTGACCTGAAGTGATACCTTACCCTTAAATGCCCTGGAGATCTATTTGTATGTACATGTTATACCTAAAAGGCAAGTTCTGTCCTGACAGATAGATCTGTAAGTAATAGTTGCTTATGAGAGATAATCACTAAAAGCAATTACTCCCCTATCTGCGTCCTTTACCCATCCGGAGTTTCTCCTAGTGCCACTATTCATGCTTGTATTGCTTTGCATCACTGGTATCTAAATGGGCAAATTTATATTCCCATTTGATCTGATCACTTATGATGTTGGCTAAAAGCGCTATCATAAGCTGATCTCTAACCTTTTTGTCCATACAATTGATCAAGCATTATTTCATATCCCAAAGGCTTTTTCACCTAAGCATTGTTCTTTTTTTGTACCTCAATAGCCATGGAACCATAAACTTGTTTTTCTGTCACTTCTGTATTTGCTATCTACACCTTTTGTCAATAATAGCCAACCATTATAGTTTCTCAATACAAATGATTATCTTTAATACTTATTTCCCCCTGACTTTCAAATGAAAAGCTTCATAATCCTTTGCTGATAGCATTTTTCAACTAATTTCATTCATAAAGGGGTAAGTTATCTGAATCTTTCATTTTTAATCCATTCTATATTCGACAAATACTGTATTTAAATTTCTTTATTTGGAATTCTTCAAACCATACTGGATTAAATACTATAACCTGAGTCTAATACAAGATCTTTTCTAAAGACTGATTTAACTAAGATATTGGGTAAAAATAATCTTAATTTTTCTTCATCAACTAGCCAATTTGAATCTTTCAATCGTCATCAATTTGTAGTTGTGTATTAATTTCATTAAATCAAACTAAAATTCATCAATCTTTTTCTGTTTGATTCATTATCCTGAGTCAAGTAAAAGCTCTTAAAAGTTCTGAAAACATCAACTTAACTAAACTTTGAGGCAGTTATGATCTCAATTTTTCAACACCTAATACCTTAAATTTCTCATATTCTATCTCATGAGGTCTACCAGTGATGTTTGACAGTAATCAGTGCCATTTGAAACATTTCTTGTTAATTATGTCCCTACTGTTCCTAAAAGGAACAACCTGGACCTCTTGTAGACTTTCTTGAATCTAGTTCTTTTTTATACTTAGCATGCTACATGCTTTCAAACTGTCTAGAAATTTTCATGGTCAAATTTCCTTATTCTAGTAAGCATGCTGGATGATTTCAGTCTTTTCTTTAGGCTTGAATCTACATGACTGTTTTCTTATGGCTATTTTGAGTTAGAAAACTGAATGCATCAGTGCATGTAGCTATGTTGAATTCTACTTATGATTGTTTTCCCATAATTAGGCACTTCATTTGCGAGAAACATTGATGCATTGATGTTTGTCTAAAAGACTAACTGCATCCCTTTGCTTTGAGATGTCCATACTAAAAGCCTGGAAGCATCCCCTTTAAATTACTGCCAAAAGAGCTATTGCTATGTGTCCCATCCAAACATACAGTTACCAATGTGAACACTCTTGTCTTGCATGAATTGAAGATGCCCTGGAATTTTTTGTGCCTTGGTACACCTTCGAGTAGCGTGGAGTATATTTCTGGCGATTTATCCAAACTTGCTCTGCCTAAAAGACAGACAAGGATCTTTGTCTGGTGTGATCTAAAAGACCACATGAATTTGTAAGTGCTATGACTGCTGTTTTAGCTGCTTTTATTCTTGACCAACTGGCATTATGGACGTGCTTGCAGCTTTTTCTTCAATGCTAGAACTAATTAAAATAATTCAAAACTAGATTTTACCTTAAATTTCTGAATTTTCTTTCTTGCATTTCACTTGCAATACTTTTTATGCTATGAGTTAATTGGTCTCTAAATGTTCTTTTTCCATAAGCCAAATAAAATAATTTCAGGAATACTGCAAGAACTAGAGAATATTGAAGTCAGGGATTACTTTCCCCTCCTTCCAGAAATTAAAGCATTGGTGCCTTGCAGACACCCAAAAACATATTCCAAATTCTGCAGTATCTTGAAAAAAGAACAAATTTCAGAATTTTTCTTTCCAAATATTGTGGTCTATTTTCTTAATTTTCTTATAGATGGCTTTTATTTTCTTTAAAGTTGGAGTCAACAAGCTGTCATTGGAGGCCTTTTAAAAGTAAATCAACTAAAAGTCAAAATACTTCCTTCTCCTTGGGTTCTTGAATTATGCACTTACTTTATAGCAAATTTGAAGGTGCTCTATTGTTATCAACGTCAAAAGAGGGTGGGCCTAGCTGAGAAAGTGGGTGGGGCAAAACCTAATGTAACTTGAATTATGAATTTCAAACCACCCTTTACAGAATTACTGGTGAGAGCCTTCAATTTGGAGTCTGGAACTGCTAAAAGCGGGTTCCAAGGAACTGCTAAAAGCGGGTTCCTGTTTGTTTACAACTAAGCAATGAAGTGTCTAAGCTTTTCAAAGATGAAATCTTTAAAAACCCTAAATACTGGCTTGACAAACAATTCAAGCAACTTTAACAACCATTCTTTAATAAACTAGAAGCTTTGAATGCCAAAATCAGCCAAAAACGAATTTGGAAATGGGCGCGAAAACACATGACAAAACGGTCAGACTGCAGTCAAAATTAAACCAAAGTATTTTTTTTTGTTTTACCTCGTCACCAAATAAAGTGTTTACCGAGTGGTTTGCTGTGTTGCTTCTAGTTCATGGGGCAGGGTGGTACCTGTCCTTCACAAGGTTGTTTGCTATAGTTGTAGTTTGGAGTGACTCCGGTCTTGTACGCACGTCACGCCAGCTAGTCGACCATCTCAAGACTCCTCAGTACCTGGATTACTGGTTCCACTCATCACCTTTTGGCGCCACACCTAGGGTCATGACCTCTATTTCCGGTGACCTATGACCCTATGGAAATCATCCGTCACAACAGTAAGAAAACGTAAACATATAGTATAAGGTTTTTACACTAAACATTGAACAGAAGAAATGTCCATTATTCCTTATTTGGACTAGCTTATTAGCATAACGGCGGTCATGTAATCTTAAACCTAAATGTCCCGTAATTTGTACCGTTATTACTAGCCTTCTTATCAAGTTTTGCTCGTGAAATTCCCAACGACTTCCTCAAATAATGCTTTTTGATTGGTCTATCTTAATATGGGTTCATCTCAGAAAAGATAAAAACAATTATCAGTTATCTGGTCAAATGTTTTTTGAACAAAGAAAGAATATATTAGATTTGAATTCAAAAGGAAGCAAAATTTTCGACTAACTTGATTTTATAAAATACTCAATTTAATACTAAAACGACTCACTTAAAACCTTACACTTTTGACTCAGCCCCTATGCAAATCAGAGCTATTCTTGGATATACAATTCGCTGTTCCGGTTAATAAGACCATAAGGAGGTATGGGTGGCTATAATTTAACATATTTTTGATATGACAAGAAAAAAAATAATTTAATTCTGAGATTCTCGGCGAAATATTGGTCGATATAGAAGTCAAACGGACAATACTGTTAAAAGATTTGTGAGTCTTCGTATAGCTGCTTCCGAATCAACACCAGCTAATAAAAACAAGGATTGCATTTTTTCTTTACTTCAAATAACATCGTGAAATTGTAAACATGGTGAAGGACTTTGGAATGATTTTGGAATGAAGTGCGAGGAGTCAGTTTTGAGCGAAATTCAAGAGAGGTAATCAAATATCGCTGATTTTGTTCAGGATGCACAACATTTGCGAAATCGATTACTACCCTTTAATAAATTATGCATACGCGTTCTTTTAATAGCTTCCTCTATCTCTTCAAAAATCAATGAGTCGCTTACAAATTCAATTATGATTTCTTTCCAGCTATATTCATTTTGCATGCAGTTGTTGGTCTTTCCTTTTTTTCGTCATTTTGAGCGTTTTTAGATGGTTTGAATAAATGTTTGGAATGAATGATTAGAGCAATGAGTGAGCGATTTAGAAAGGTGTTGACCGAAACGACCTTTTTTTGCATTTTCAAATGATTTTTCTGATTGGTTTTGTTGAGTGTTTGAAATGAAAAGAATGCTGAGCGAACGATTCATAATTGGATTAGTGTTAATTTCATGATGTTATTAACTGTACCGATATGAAAGTTATTTTTCAGCGAAACGCAATAAAGGAAACGAAATTGTCATAGTCGTAAACATATGTGCTAGACAGATCACCATGGATAAGGAAATTATGAACAGTTTCTCATCTACGGCTATGTGTTTTACCGGAAATGTTATGTTCTAGAGCATTTACTGCTTTTTTGCAGGAACTGAAACTTCAATTCGGTATTAATATAAATTCATTTTCTTTCTTTTTTTTCACATACAGCCTTCTAGCTCATTTCTTGATCATGTCCGCTAAATGCAAAAAATAAGTTGTGGTCGATAACTTATTCACATTTGTTTATTACACGAATATAGATGTCAAAAATGAAATACAGTTCTTTTTACAGTCGATGAGTTGCCATCATTATGTATTAGACTGATGTACACAAAATTTACTTTTAAATTGGGACCTTGACTTTGATATCCACTGAAAGGTTTTGTCACAAGCAAAACGACGCGTGTGGGAATCGAAAGCTACATCACTTAACATTCCAAAGCTATGGTCAACGATACAGTACATGTTTATTTCACATATATTTCACCTTGACAAATGACCTTGACTAATCACCTTGAAGTTGGAGCCAACAGAAAGGTCCAGTCACAAGCAATACACATGTGAATAATAAACACTCTATCACATATTATTCAAAAGATATGACCAATTCTAGACTTTTTGTCGGACAAACCGAGAAAAAAAAAATAAACGGAGACAAACGGACCAGACAAAACCCATTTGTCCCGATCTATCGTCACGCTGGTATAACAGAAGAAAGAATTTAAACGCACACACACCTAGTCAATTCCCACAAAATAAGAAGAGAAAAAACTTCTATTGAGATAACTGTTACATGTATACAACAGTTATACAGAGAGTAAGGCAAATAGATATGTTCCGTTTCGGTGATAATTATGATACCAGTCATACGTTATATTTTGTCTCGCATAATATGTTGTTAATGTCATAAAAGATTTATTATCAAAGATTATCAGATTCCGCTATCAGAATTATATCATATATTATACATAAAGTCAGGATGGCATTTTGATATTGCCATGGAAATTTGAATTCGTTCTTTATGTTTTTGTTACATGTAAAAGGGCATTATTTACCACGGAAGACGAATTTCATGTTGCAAAAAATATATAAAAATATTTCTATAGGGATATTTCGAAAAAGTTTACACATGGCTGTTCATAAATTTTGTAACCACACAGTAACCAATAGATTTTGTCCAGTTTTTAAAGTGTGGTTGATCCCAGCCAACCTTACCGCAACCTCAATTATCATGCGCGTCATTGACGTAATCAAAGAAGACCCGTATTCTTTATTATAAAACCTCATTTTATAGAATTGTAAATACTCCTTAAAAATTGAACGATACATTTCATTTTCTTTATTCATGTGTTGTTTCAAATATACAAAACGTTCATAAATTGTCAAAAGATATTCAAGGAGAGAAACAAGATGGACCTATGTCTTAGGTTTCTGAGAAGAATGTTACTGGTATATTACCTTTTTGCTTGTGGTGCTCGTAGTCTAGAGGTAGATCGTCGGCCTTTTGACAAAAATTTTCAATACCCGGAGCGATCTTTGAAGATCGTTCGTTCACTTGCCAACACATCTGGCGCATTTTCAAGGAAGCAGAATCGAGAGGGATTAAATTGTAAGAACTTGTTTTCCAAACGATGTAAAATAAGACAAACCGTCTTCGCTTCTAAATCATTGTGGTAAAAATGACTATAGGTATATTGCATGCACAGAGATGATCTCTTTGCATTTTTTACTTCAGGATAACACGAAAACGGGTCAAATGACTCTTATTTCCATAATGGTCCTATCTTAAACCCGATCTTATCAAGCACATAGAGAGAGAGGCAATGGAATTTTTATCACGGCTACCCACTTTTGCAGCTGGTCGAACTGCACCTATAAAATGCCCTGTCATGAAATACACAGGTTGAGTAGCGTTCCAAAATAATGGACAATAGTTGAAATTTCATACAAATTTGACGTATGGCTTGAAGAATGACATTTGACCTTAACTGTTGACATTGAAACAGAAAGGCCAATGTAGTTTTTGTTCGAATTAAGTGACCTTCCCCATGATTGAAAGTCTTGACCTTGATATCCACCGAAAGGTCTTGTCATAAGCAATACATATGCTAGAAAGTTATTACCAACGTTAAAGGTTTCTGTGAACAAACGGACACAAAGACACGTGACAAAAATCACCAATCCTACGATCGATGCGGTGTCATAAAAAATTCATATTTCAACCCTTTTTGTGAGAACGTGCTGTGACTATAGTTAAATGTAGAAATCGATAATTTGAACTTAATGATAAAACATTCATATCAGTTTTCATCAGTGTTGAATTATTAAAAGTGGCGTCAAAACCCATACCAGACTTAGAAATCCTAAGATATTCGTTCTTATCAAACCCTGTCCTGCGTTCAGGGAGACAAAACTGTGCAAACAGTTTTCCAAGTTTACCCCGCTTTGCACGCAAGTGCACGTGCAAAGCGGGGTAAACTTGGAAAACTGAATGCACAGTTTTGTCATCCTGAACGAAGGGCTGGGTTCGCTGTCAGTTCGAACAAAACTTTGCTGTCATTTCGTTCGAACCGCTAGGCGTCATTTACAGATTAAGTTTTAAATAAACTTGGCATAACCATTCTCCATCTTGTATACACCTGAAATTCGGAGCAAATGTTCACTACAGTTTAAGAATATCATTTATTTTTGACAAGATCAGTGTTATGTATTAAAACTGAATGAGTGAGATGAGCGAGGGTTTTTATGGTTTTAAAGGAAGGTAAAACAATCCAATAGGGCGAAATTATCGATATCTATTTTTACCGTCGTCTATTTGGAAGAAGGTTTTGTGAACTTTCGTCAGTTCCACTTTATACTCCAAGGCTTTCTATTCGTCATACAGAGATGCGGCATACAAAGGGATTGTTTCGATAGGGTCGTGAATTTGGATAAGAAACAAAACTTGCTTTTCTTTTTGTGGAAATAATCTAATTTTCTTTCAAAAGGTTTTGTACAAAAAAAAATAACGTAAAATGAAAAATTACAGTGTTAAAAAATCATTCAGATTATAATTAATTTGGTTTAAGAGATTCATATTTAACCCCGAAAATACGTTTAAAACGTTGGGTAAAAAATGCACAATAAAAAGAATATCTTGAATATATATGTATATAAGTTGAAGAGCTTTTCTTGCTTTTCACTTTAACATTGGCCTGCAACTCGATATTTTACGCGTGCGTGTAAAATCTTTAAGTAGATTCGAGTAATTTATATATCAACGCAAATCTTTTAGAACGAACACATTGTATTAAAATTCAAGGGTTTAGCCCTAATATTTATGCGTACACAAGTCTTCTTCGTCATACATAACCTAGTTTGACGGTGAATCGTAATGATTTCAAATCGCAAACTGGCAGCAGGCATATATTCCAAGAACAACAATAAGTGTAACTGGGTATACGATTCTACATATATAATCCACCCGCTTGGCTCTGCCACTTGCTGATTTGGCTGGTAACAACTGAAAATGAAAACAGAAATTACTATTTGACAGTATCCTCCCTGTTACAAATTCTTGGAAGTGTTTATCTGTCGAATTTCGGATTTGGAATATATTTTTTGATAAGTTCTACTGCGCACAAATGAAACGATTTTACTATTGCTCTTGTAAGTCCGTTTTGTTTCTTACGACCGAGTTGAAATAATTGGCTTGCGAAAAAGAGTTTCACAAATTATTATATCTTGGTTGAAATGGGACAAGTTTAAAACCTTGATATCTCGATAATTGGACTATTCTAATTACTCGGAAGCTTTTCTTAAAAAAACAACCTTTTAATGACGACAACCTGATGTCATCGTAAGAAGTGATCATTAACACGATATATCTTAAGGTATGTGAGTAAGGGATGCATTTAAAAGAAAAAAGTTGTTGATTTATGTGAGAAAATGATATATACTTATAAAGTTTTTTTTTTGTGAAAAGCCGATCTAAACATAGCCCAGATCAAAACAATATTAAGATCGCAACGAAAGCCAGGCCCTATATAAACGTACGTTTTGTCTTTCTTCCTCGATATTTGGGTGACCATCTCCTTCACCATTCTGAAAAAAAACATGTTTGATATATACCACTATCCTACTTTTAAGAAAGATTGTTTCCTGCTGTTATACCACGTATAACCAAGCCCAGCGTTCAAGATCACAAAACGGTGAAAACTGTTTGCCAATTATACCCCACTTTGCACGCAGGTGCACGTGCAAAGCGGGGTTTTAATTGGCGAATAGTATGCAATTTACTCGGAAGCTTTTCATAAAATTAAAAAGAAATTATTGTTTTTTATGAACGAGTCGAAAAACATTTCTTTCTCACATAGCTTCCATTGTCTATAAAGAGCAACTATCAAAAATATCACTGTCAAAACATGTATACATATGGTCACTTTTTATGTTTGGGGTTTTTTGAAAAATCTGGCGATGTTGTAATATGAAGAAATGATTGAGGCTTATTTTGAACAATAATTTATGCGTTAGTAAGCAGGGTCTTTATACATTCATTTCGAACCCGAAATCAAAAGTGCAAAATGAACTCACATATATTTATGAACAATACTCCCAAAATTATATTCAAATAAAAGTCCAGAAAATTCATAGGTATAAAGAGTTTGAATATTTCGAGTCCGTAAAATGAATGAGTATGAGGAGCAAGTTTTGGGTGAAATTAAAGGGAGGTAATCCAATATCTCTAATTTTGTTTAGGATGAAAAAAATAATTGATATTAATTACCTACCTTTAATAAAACTGCTATTGCATAAAAGTGCTATAAATAGCTGTCTACTTCATCAAGAACCTATTAGACGCCAACAATTTGAATTATGTCAGTGAAATCGCCAATTTTCTATATCCAAATTCATTTTGAATATCGTTGACTATTCTACATTTTTCAATGGGGTTTAACGCTTTTTGAATGGTTTGAGTGAGTGTTTGGAGTGCATGAATGGAGCGCTGAGTGAGCGATTTAGAATGGTTTTGATTGAGGCGAATGCCAATTTCACGATGTAACTAACTGTATGTTAACTATACGCCGCGGAAGGTGAACGTATATATATGGCACCATCTTCTTCGTGTGTTAACCTCTATGTGCGTAAGTCCATAGCGGGGTGCACGTGCAAATCGAGGTATGATCGGCAAACAGTTTGTCATCCTAAACACAGGGCTGAAATTGTATTCTTAGATAAAAGAGAATAGATTTCTCTATAAAAAAATACCCCTCTTAATTTAATTCAATCACGACATAAGGTGCAATTGACAGAAACCAATATGAAAATCCCTAGGAATCATATAATGGAATTTGCAAAGATGACACAAGATGATCAAATACATCAAAAATCTTCAGATGTGCACAATAGACAACAAATGAGAACGTGCGTGTCATTTCCAACGAGACAAGGTTCAATCCCTCTTCCATTAAGCGAAATTTCTTATTGTTTTATATGGTTGTCTAAGCTGCTCAATATTTGTTCCATTCAGAAATGTGATATTGGTTGAAATGCCATACAATCGCCCAAATGATATGGTTTCCTCGGTTGCCTAGTGGTAAGTGCGCTCGACTTGTGACCTTGACGCCCGTAGTTCGAGTAGTTGATTGTGTTTATGTGCAAAACAATTAATAGCCAACCACAGTTTACCCAGCTGTAAAATTGGGTAGCAGTGGCTCTGACTATTGTCTCTTTCTCTCTTCAGGACTTGAATACATGGTCTGGGTGTTCAAGCTTTACTTTTCGTTGCAATAAAACTAAAAAGGTGTGTATAAACTAACTAGAGTTAGCATACCTCTACATGGGCCTCGCGACCACGTTGGTCATCCTGTCGTTGAAGCAAACTGTTTACATAAGCATATTCAAAAAGTGGTGCAAACACGTACACCAAACATATGAATATCCACACATCAATAGACTTGACGTATGACACAGGCGGCAACACGTGTAGTAGACTGGCACTTTGTGTTACCATGGTGAGAACACACGTGACACCGATCGTAACACGCGCCGGAACTGCCCGAGGATCTACGAAGAATGACAGCCATGATAGGGTAACAAGGAGAAGACATGGTGCAAACACATAGAGCAGGAAGAACTGGAGATGTCTATGTAAGGTTATGTTGGCCTGTAGACAGGAGTATGTCCCGGCTGAAAGAAAAAAAAAGTCAGAGAAAATATGATGCACTAAGAAGGAACGGCTACATGTAATGAACATTTTCCACTCATGCAGTATCGACTTTATCCACATAACAAAAGCCATAATGCCTACGCATGAAAATAAATTATTCCAATCCAATTTAAGAAAACGCTGATATTAACATAGAGTAAATACCAATGACCCTATCAACAAAATAAGCGATTCGATCGCAAGAAGCAATTGAGAAAAATCTTATAATCTAGAATAAAACAATGACTATAGTTTTAAGTGTCGTGATATACGTATAATAAAGGAGTTCTTATAAACAAAGTATACCTTGTTAATAGAACTTAAAATTTAAAAAAAAAAAAAAAAACTACAGGCAAAGTCATGATTTTATTTTGTAGAATAACAAAAACCCTATATATCATGTTTCTAGCATCGTGATCTGTGTCCGAAAACTCTCTTGACATCAGATTGTTTTTTTTAAATCTGGAAACAACAGAACTGTTATAATCTGACCTTCCCCGAGATAAAGTTTTTCCTACATAAGTGCATAATATGTATATATTTTCGGGTAATTATAGGCATATTCTGCGTTGTTAATGAACTGGCAGGGCGGGGCTTAGCCGTAAAATAATTTGGCGAGTTTACTTTTCAATACTTTGGGTTCTTTCAAATTTTAGTCGATAATCATTGTTAACGCGTGCACATAACTGTATCCTTAAACCAAAAGAATTTACGTGCTAAGAGAAAGAGAACACATTTCATCGTTGGGTTACCAAAGTCTCGTAACTTCAGCTTGGTCACCAACGTACGCTTTGTGGTTGCAAGTAAATAATGTTGAATTGCTTTAAATAAAATGATAATGAAAAAAGGCTGATTTACCTTAGCCTCAAGTGCATGGATCCGTTACTTAGGCTCCGCCCTCCAAGAGGAAAAATCGTGGATTATATATCTAAACGGACAAACCCCGGAAGTTTACGGGATAAAACGTGGAGTAATCAATACAATAACATGCCGTTAACATATACGGCTTTTCTTTAAACTTAAATATCCTCGATCTGGGGGTATGCATATTTCAATGATACTATTTTTCTACAAAATTCAGTTGTCCCAAAAATTAAATCAATACATTCTGCAAAAAAATCACAAACTTGCCAAGCAACGTCGCTATGAACAAAAGGGATGGTGTAATGCATAACGCAAATTTCCAGCAGAGTCGTAGGTTTAGGGCTAATTTTGAAGCGTTCCCTCAATTATTTCATAATCCGTGTTTATATAAATAGTCTAGTCATTCTTGTTATGCAATAATAGAATCAATTTACGGTTGTTGGATCGTAAAAATTTGCAGAGACCCTCAAAATGCTTTAAAGCACTAGTGCTTCGCATCCGGGCGTTATTTTTTTCGGAATACTGCCTATGTATGCACAATCAAAAACGTGAGTTAATCATAAATCACGGTTACACTTACTCTCGTACGTCGTATTATAACGTGAGTAGGCTACTATGCCATCGACCGTAAATTCAGGTAACTCAACCATAGTGATTACAACTGCATTATCTCCCATCCATTCTAGATTTATGTAATCCGCCGTATAACCGACTGAAAAAGAAGAAAGACTTGAAGGTGAATGTTATTTTCTATGTGTCCCTATTCGTGTAAGCGTCCATTGTCCCTCCACAGACTATCCAAAGGATTTGTAGACAAAGGGGCTATTTTTTTTTTGTTTTGAGTGAATAGCATAGGACATATTTTGGCGAGTGAAAAAAGAGATGTTCTTGTCCATGAAATGAAATGGTCGATCTGGAACGGAAAAAAACACAAAAAAATGAATATCCCATTTCTTTAAAGAAAACATAATAATATGAATATGAAACTCTTTGGGCAAATACATGTATTCTTAAAGCGCGTCATATTGCGCGTTATTACTAAGCAGCGTCATGACGTCATTTGTACATTTGGATCCGCTAACATAACGTAAAAAGGGTGAACAGATAGAGAACAGATTAATTTCACTGAATTGGCGGTGAAATTATTAAATGATAATCCTTCTTTATTTTGCAATAAACTTCCTTGGAAATATCTAAAAACAGTATATAAGTTGTGACCAAAGATCGGACGTAAAAAATATGATACAATTTTAAATAAATGCCTAAAACGAGGAAAAAAAGTAGTCAGCCATACATATATACTTACAGCTCTGCACATAGATAGGGCATATCTGTGTATCAAATGGATATTTATCAAGATTCATTGGACAGGTCAAGGTCATTGCCAATCTGAAAACAACACGCATTAACTAAAGTTAGTAACATCGAAAAATTGACATTTATCTCAATCAAAACAATTGTATATCGCTCGCTCAGTGCTCCATTCATTCCAAACACGAATCACATAAAAAAAAAAAACGTTCAAAAACACTTCGAACACGATAAAACAATATTTCATTCAAATCGTTAACAGTTTTCCACGATTTAATGACTCGTGTGCCTTTCAAGCGTCTAATCTGTCAGTGAAGACACACAAACTCAAAAGAACGTAGACATTTGATAACATTTTCACCCACTCATTCCATTTCATTCGGAAATAATTATTGAAATCTTTCCCCGTGGTCATCTCATGTTGTTAATAAAACATTCGTAGTAGGTACAATTAATTACATCTAGATATTGACACTCATTCTAATCAAAACCGTTCTAAATCACCTACTCAGCGCTCCATTCACTCATTACAAAATCAAAGCACTGAAAGTACTGATGGTGGACGTTTCTGTTGACATACTAGAGTGATTCTTCCATTTGTTGAAAGAAGAGAAATTTTACATGTAAAATTACGATGAAAGGAAAATGACCTGACCCAAGTTCGCATCTTGCTTCAGATAAACATTTCTCAACATATATCATCGATCGTCAACCAAAGTCCTGTAATTACAAGGTTTCGATAACTTTAGGCATTATGCCAGGTGCAGTTTAAAGAGTGGTTGTCTGATATTGGGTATAAAAGGAAAGAAATGACAATCTGATGAAATAGGTTATTATTCTTATTTTGTTAAATGCTAATCGATTCTCCATAATCTTATAATTAAAAGAATGGTGTTATCTGCTTAAAAATTCTTCAAAGGGATAATAACTAATTGTTCCGTGATTTTCTTTTTCAAATAAAAAAAGAAAGGGTAAGTGTTTATAAAAACACGTAAAAATTGCAGACACTCGTCACGATTTTGGCTGTCGCGTGTTGAAAAGAAAGTAAAACCCCTTTGCATAAACGTTTGTCGCACGACCTGAATGCTTTACATTACCTGCTCGGGCTATGTGTATCCCGGCATTTCCATGTGTGTGTATTTCCTTTTATTTATCGTCGCTACCGTAGCACATGCCCATATGAGCGACGCCCCCAGAAGACGGTTAGTTGTTACGGGGAATAGTGAAAGGATACATAGCGAAACTACTGCTGAGATCCGCCATGGTTCTTTAACGTGCTCGGTGTAAAGCACCGTCTCATGGGGCAACGGTTTAACGCCTTAATCCGAAAGACAATTAATTTGTTAGTGTGCCAGCCCGGGTTTGAACCCACGCCGTCGAACTTCAATAGTTTTGAAGTCCGGTGCTCTACCAACTGAGCTAATCGGGCTAACAAGAGTATTTCCATTAATTGTCCATTGTTTTATATACATTAGTAGTGTCAGGGGAGGTTACTATTCCAGTTATTCCATTCACCAAGTTTTCATGAGTGACCTCCCATAGACCATTGGGAAACAATGGGCAAATTAATCACTCTGCCTGAAAAGTAGTTCTACGCAAGCAAAACGTTCACCCGATCTCAGAATTGCATATGATTTCGCACTTAAAAGATGTCTTTGAGGTTTTAACAAGTTATGTAGAATCCTTGTTTCGCTTCATCTTTTAAAATGTATAGTTGTCAGACGGATACAATTCTTGAAAAAGAGTAAATTGAATCTAAGTGCGCACTACTGTTTTGAAAACCTATTAACATCTGACAGGATTGTTCTAACGCGGTATTAACACTGGTGAACGTAAACGTCCACCAAAAATCACTCAAACCATTTAAAACCGCCTCATAATCCCTAAAAATGATAAGTTCAACAACTACATTCAAAATGAAAATTTCGTCATAGAGTATATATTGTGACATCAGTTTTAAACGGCGTTATAAGTTTCGCGGAAAATTGATATTTTGAATTTCAAGAATTTTCACGAGATTTTCGCAACAGGTCATATTATAAATAAAATATAAAATTTGTGCTCATGAAAACAGAATTTATTAAACTCGTCATCTAAAACAGATGAAAAATCTACGCAGCCTCGTTTTTATCTGTTTATAGATGACTCGTTTAATAAATTCGGTATTCCATGACCACTCATTTAATATCCTCTATTTATTTCTTTTCGTTTATTAACAGGCCTGCGTTCAGAATGACAAAACGGCGCAAACTGTTTTCCAATTGTACCTTGCTTTGCCAATTTCTTACCTCATACAAAACATGACTGTCCCGTTCTTGTATATATGCATTAATTTGTTTTGCGTTGTTACCAAATGCAATGACGCTTGCTTTTCGTTCAGGATGAAGACATCAGGATGCCAGACTAATTCGATACTTTTTGAGTTCACTTCCAATTGATTAAATTCCGTGGCATTAATTGTGTAATTTAGCCTGGGATCTAACCATGTTTGGTAGAGGAACATGTCTACAGATGCATCCTGAAACAATTTAAATCCTTAAACATTGGACAAATCATCCATCTGTCTTGCTTTGACACATCTTCTAGAACATGGAAACAACAATTACAATTTGACAGAATTTGACGTGACAAAACCTATTTATGGACACATCTATGAATAGCAACAGAAGAGTAGCGTAAATCCATCATTCATCCTGTAGCTATTTTTTTAAAAATATTGATTAGTAACGGTTTTCGATGAAAAATTTGGGAATTTGAAAATATTGGATTTTTTATAAAACCGTGCACAGCTTTGAAAATCCGTGTTTACTAGATTAGATATAGCATAATGTTAAACGAGCTTTGGGTCGAGTATTGACAAACTATCCTTATCATCAGGTCTAGAAAATTATTGAAATTAAAACAGAAAGTGCCGATTTGCCAACAGGTACGCGGCTGATGAAAAATACGATCGATTAAGAAAATATCGTGTGGTTATAAAAAACTCGCCATTTTGAATCTGCTCACTTTTAAGAAGAGAGATCATGTTAACACATTCTTAAGAATCAAAATCAAAACAATGATCAAACGAGGGAAAAAACAACAATAACAAAAACGCCCCACCTAAAATGAAAGAAATTGTTTATGATGCTTTGGCATCGTGAGTATTTCTTAATTATCTGCCAAAATTAATAACATGAACACATTCATGTTGCTGGGCCCTAGGTTATAAAACTCTTTTCATTCTCAACTCATTTTTTTTTTTCAAACTTAAATCAGACATGAAAGCCTGCATCTATTGTAATACCAATATAATTATATGATCAAAAAAGATAATATTGTTAAGTTGTTATAAATAACAACTTATCAACATTATCTTGTTATGTTTATACATTTATTTGAAGTCTTAATTTCAGAAAATTCTCAGTTGAGCAAGAAAAAATGTTTTATAACATAATGTCCTGATGTGTTTGTAAGAATAATATTTTATGATTGGTTTAGTTGCAAACTAACACAAGTGAAAATCACAATTAAATAACGCGGTTTTCTTTAAGCCAATCGGTGGATTATCGAGAAATGATGGCAATAGAATATGATTAATTCATCGTGAACCCAGTGAATTTAACAAAATCTACATCCTGCTTTCGTTCATTTCACCCTTTATTAACGTTATCTGTACGGAGCCAAAATAAACAAAATGCGCCATGACATTTAGATAACGTTGCATATAACGCGCTTTAAGAAAATTTTGTCCCAATAATTTCTCACTTTGTTTGCTATTTGCATTAAAGAAATAGAATAATAGTTCATTTCCTAGTAAGGTCGATTCATATTCTATTTCGTGAACAAAAAGTACTGTTTTTCCTTTTTTTTTTTGGATACGCCACTCGTGAAAGTGAAACTTTTGGTGTTCACCGAATGAAATACATAAATCGGCCTTAAAACGATTATCCTTTATATATTTAAATATTACCATTGTTGTTAAACTGATTGTATGAAGCCCGTGGATCGAAATCTTGATTTCGACTTTGGTTGCCTCCTCTGAAATTATAGCAATATCATTCTGCGTAATTAATGATCTGGCAGGGCGGTGCTTAACCGTGACTTAATTGGCGAAATTACTTTTAAATAGTTAGGGTTCTTTCAAATCTTAGTCGGTATTCATCGTTAACGCTTGCAAATAACTGTATCATAAAACCATAAGGATACACGTGCTAAGCGAAAGTGATCACTGCGAGGGTTTAGTTGCCAACCTTCGATATAAAGAATGCGACTACCTATTAAACTTTCATAAGTAATTATAAATGAAAGCTGATTTACCTTAAACTCAAATGCAATGAACCGATACTTAGGCTCCGCCCTGCCAGGGCATTAATCTTGGATTATACTTTAAAATTAAATAAACGTATTTATATGTATTCAACGTCTTATATAGCATTTTAATTTTTCATATAGCAAGACGGCACATGAGGTTCAATACAAGTTCATACAAATATATATGCAAATGTTTTTTAAGTTGGTGATCAAAAATGACATTTGATCACCCAAATAAACAAGTACATCCATACATATGCTGCATCGAGGTTTCGTGATCAATTCTTTTTTTTTATTTGTACGGGTGTAAGACGCCGCTTTCAACAGTATTGCAATAATATCTCGACGACCGGCGCACCTACCCATGGTTTCATGTCGTTGTTCACACCAGCACAACAACAACAACAACAACAACAACAAAATCATCCGAGTCACCAGCCGCTCATCCGACGTAATTCTTATCATTTACACCCTTTTGTGGGAGACAATTGACTCGTATTACAGTGGATTTTGTAAGATGTTGGATGAAAGTTGGTCGAACCGGGCTTCGGACTCACAACCCTAAGAATTCAAAGTAAATGTGTGTGTTACCGCTGATCAAGCCTTGCTCGATTCAATTAATTGAATAGTTGTGTACTGAATATTCACTTACCACCATATGTCTTTGGGCTTATCTCTGAATCATAGCGGCGAGTATCTGTTAGGTAATGTAACATTTCTTGTCTGAAATGGTTGAAATTGGTATCTCATTCCATGGTTAGAACATCAGCTACAGTCAATAGCATCATGAAATTGACGTTCGCCTCGATCAAACCTGTTCCAGACCTCCCGCTTTATTCGGAACACCACTCGGCCAATCTCACGATCAACCTCGGATGTACAAAGACGGACTATTTTCAAAAATTACTGGAAAACCTTGGAAAAACTCGATGACGTCAGTTAAAATGGCGTTAGCCCCCGAAACTTTGGGTGAAAACATTCGACGTCGCCAACGTTACTCGTTCAAGTCACTGACGTGAAACCATCGTATCCTTATATAAATATCTTGAGATTCTTAAATAACGGCTGAAAAAATCTTAATTTTTGAGAATGATTCGTCATTCTCAAAAATTAAGATTTTTCAGCCGTTATTTACTGTAAAAGATATAAATCTACAGTGCTAGTTTTTCTTACACTGTTTACGCCTAACAAAATGCAAGATTTTGTAACATACCAATCCGCCTTACATACATCGAAGGTCTGTTGCAGTTTACGGAAATCGCCAAGTGATGTTCCGAATGCTCCCGCTTTGCACTTCACTCCAAATACTCACTCCAACTATTAAAAAAATGTTCCGAAAGTCGTTCAAAACGAGATCGTTTAAATAGATTGCCATTTTATCCATATCTATAAAGTATTTCAATCATTTGATTGACTGGAGTGAGTTTTAAAGCGTCTGAATAGTCCACGAAGACACGCTTGTAAGCACAAAAAGACGAAAATGGAGATAATTAAATATCTCTAATTTTGCCAAATTGGACAAAAATACCTAAAATTGAAAAAATTACCTTTGATATAATTCGAAACTAGCTCATCCCATTCAATCCATTTCATTCGAAAATCGTTATATAATCTTCAACCTTATCAATTGCAATGTTGCTAACTGCACCTAATGTATACGATTTTTTCATAAATCAGCGCTTAACCCTTTGCTGTTTAATCCGTGATTTTATGATTGAGAAACCGTTGTGAAAAAAGAAGAAAATGCTTGTCAGGAAAAATTTCTTCTTTTTTCCACATTATTTTTCTACCCTACGGAATGGTTATTTTTCAATTTAAATCCAAAATGTGATTTACAAAACCTTTTAATTTGGACAGGTCTAAAATGTTGTGAAACAGGAAAGGGTTAAGAAATTATACAACATTTAAACGATATTATAAATTTAACCACAAAAGAAGCGTCGCAGTAATTAGACTTGCAGAAAATAGTGAAAATTTAGATACATTTAGTGTTCATTCGTGAATATGAATACAACAGGGCTCCTAGTTTAAGGAAACATACCGCTTCTATCAAAACTGTGCTTGAAATGGGTTTTGCATAGCTTTTGTAGATCTACTCACTTATTTAGAT
Source organism: Fragum whitleyi (assembly GCA_948146395.1). NCBI lineage: Eukaryota > Metazoa > Mollusca > Bivalvia > Cardiida > Cardiidae > Fragum > Fragum whitleyi. The sequence continues at coordinate 52,376,032 of OX411549.1, read as the reverse complement.
GGAACGAAATTGACAGAGGAATTTTTCAAAATTCAAGCGTTCACATTTTTGTTAGTAGGTATTGAAGCTAAAGCAGCCCCAAAGTTTTTTGATTATCAATTTCAATTTTCATAAACTGCTTCCGAGATTCTTTCTAAAATCAGGGGAAAATGCGGACGACGCACAAACACTAATCAAAAACACGCCTTTATGCACACGCGTCCATTCATGGATCATATCACCAATCAATGCCTAGATTTGGGTAAGTTTGGTTTCACCATACCTCTAGGGTCCTAATTGTAAAGCTCGACATAGACGACTGTATCGCCGTTATCTCAATTATTGCTATCACTCCAAAATCATTCCGAAATCATTCAGCTTGTCAATTCTACGATGTTATATATGAAAAAACACCACCGCCACCACCACCACCACCACCACCACCAACAACAACAACAAAAAAAAAAAAAAAAAAAAAAAAAAAAAAAAAAAAAAAAACGCCCATTCACACAGACACACACAAAAAAAATCAAAAACATCATTGGCCAAAATCGGTAGATGAAATTTACTTCACTGACATAATTGAATTTCGAAAGCGTTTGATAGGTTCTCTATGCACTTTTTATTAAAGGCAGGTAATACCGGGAGGTAAATTCGGTAATTTAGAGGCCCACATGGAAGACTAGGTTAACCCATTCGTGCTGCCTCATTAAATAAAGACTTTATTATTATTATTAGTAGTAGTATGATTATTATACATATCACTAATTTTGTCCATCTTTAACAAAATTAGCGATATTGGATTACCTCCCTTATTTGTTTCACTCAAAACTCGATACACACACTCATTCCATTTCATTTTTAAACAATTCCAAAATCATTCATCTGGTCAATTTCACGATGTCCTTAAATGTACTTGATATTAAATGAAGGCCAAAGAAACAGTCACTCGTAAATTGTACTCCTTTTCCATATTCGGCTTCAAACAAGTTGACTTTTCGAGAGAAGTCTATAGCTACACACGTCTAACAATTGCATTGATACAGTTAATAACATCGTAAAATTGACACACATTCCGATCAAAATAATTCTTAATCATTCACTCAGTGCTCCATTCTTTCATATCAAACACTCACTCTAATGGACAAAAACGCTCCAAAATCATTAGTAAACATTTCAAAATCATTCATGCCGATCAACATATAATTCAACTTAAATCAAATTATTCAACAATCTTATTGGCTGGCGTTGGTTTTAAAACACCTTGTTGGTCCGTCAATATACACAGATATTTTATTAAGGGGGGGGGGGGGGATACAATGTAATAGATACCGATAAGTACGCCACGCGCTTGGGGGTACATGTGTCTGAAAAATCTAATTACAACCATCCAAAATCACTCACTCTGTGTTCCATTCATCCATTTCAAACACTCACTCAAACCATTTAAAAACGCACCTAAAACGCTGAAAGCATAAGATCAACAACTATATTAAAAAAATAGAGCTAGAAAAAAAATCGTGATTTCACTAACATAATTATAATCATAATCGTCTGATTTGGTTCTTGAAGAAATAGAAAGCTTTTTACAGAACTTGCGTTCATATTTTATTATAGGGATGTAATATACGAGGGTGAATCAAAAATTACGTAGACTACAGTTAACAACATCGTGAAATAGACAAGCTGAATGATTATGGAATGCTTTAGGAATGAAATTGAATGAGTGTGTGGAGCGAGTTTTGAGTGAGTTTAATGGGAGGTAATCCAGTATTGCAAATTTTGTTCAGGGTGAACAAAATTTGCTATACAGATTACCTCCCTTTAATAAAATGTGCATATATGTTCTATAGATAGCTTCTAGGTTCTTCAAGAACCTAATAGACCCTTACAATTTGAATTATGTCAGTGAAATCGCGATTTTTCTCCATCCGAATTTATTTTGAGAGACGTTGTTGATTCTATATTTTACAATGGATTTGGAGCGTTTTTGAATGGTTTAATTGAGTGTTTGGAATCAATGAATGGAGCGATGAGCGAGCGATTTGGAATGGTTTTGATTGAGTTAAATGTCAATTTCACGATGTAATTAACGGTAGCATTGCAGAATTTTTTATTTCACAGACATCGAAGAGAAAACTACATTGTAATTAAGCTGCGGTATTTTTCTTTTTGTCGTGTAAATTTGGATGAAGTCCAACTAGTTGGTCACCTGTAGCAACCATTCTAAAATATGTAGTCAATTGGTACCGGCGCACGGTAACGACGTTAATATGACGCTATTGTATTGATAACATCCGTCGAAAGTCAGTACTTTTCAAAATACTCCACGCAACGACAAACACATTTTCTGCATCGCCTATCCATTGGATAAGTACTATTTTCATATCCATCTGATCCAAAATGGCGAACTTAAATGTTTAATGTGTCTAAACGATACTGAACTGAAGTTGTTCTGTGACAATTGCAGATCAAACGTCGAGGAGACGTTTTCCATTATCCGAGTGGCATCCTTCAGAAACGCTCTCCATTATTAAACAAACCTTTTAAACCATTTAAGAAGAAGGTATCTGCTTACATTTGAAAACCTTTTAGCATATTTTATCATTTTTACCTCTCGATTAGGTTTTTCATAGGTCCACTAGAACTTAATTATTGTCCGGTTGTCTCGGGCTGCGCCGGTGCCGTCATTTCGAAGTTCAAAAATTGACGCGTGCCCTTAGCTTAATGACTTTGACTTCGTATATAGCAAATGGATTGTGCTTAAATTTTAAATATCCTAACACATAACGTCAACACGTAAAAAGGCGAAGTTTTGCAGTGTTTGGTCCAAATTGAGGGGACATTTACGGGTAGTAATACTAGAAAGTAACGTTACAAAATGGGTTGCGCCGGTGGCACCTACCCAGGTATATCAAATGTTGGATTTTTTACGTCATAGTCATAGCAGACTCTTGTAAAATTAGCATTATTTTAACATTAAATGGTTTGAGACGTGTACAAAGTTTCATCAATTTCCGTCGGGAAATTCCAAAGATATAGCAAAAGTCCACGTATTTTTTATCCACCCTCGTATATATCTAGATGTGTTCATTTAGAACAAAATTAGCGATATTGGATGACCCCCTTAAATTTTACTCAAAACTCGCTCCAAACACTCATTCAATTTCATTCTAAATCATTCCAAAATCATTCACCTAGTCAATTTCACGCTGTTCCTACATGTAACTGTGATTACATACCTGGAGACCTCGATATTCTCTGTGTGTTTATGTCCATTTACATGTATTTGCTGTACACTTTGAAGCATAAATAATACAGCAAATCCATCAACCATTGAATTCAACATTATCGTAACAATCAAATATTGTGATAAAAGTTAAATCTTACAATTTAAAGATATATCTAATTCAAGCAAATAAGAAATATCACAATTTGTTAAAACGCCATTTTTATAAAAATCCATGACTCATTTTAAAAAACCCATGCAACAAAAGTGAAAGTAGACAAGAAATGATTTGCGGAAAATGTATTTTTCCCAAGAGAAAACAATGTATTTCCTAACATCGAACCTTAACATTCCGTAACGCAAACTACTTTTTGTCTCTTTGTATGAGGTGCAACCCCACTTTCAACATTAATGCAGTTACATCTCGGCGACCGGTGCACCTACTCATAGTTTCCAGTCGATTCGCAAACCATCACACTTTCAACATTTCATCGGAGCCACCTGTTTACCCATACAGCTAAAAAAATCATGGAATTGACATTAATCTCAATCAAAATCATTCTACATCGCTCACTCAACGCTCCATTAATTCATTCTTAACACTCATTCAAATCATTCAAAAACGCTTCAAAATCACTAATACTATTGGATCAACAACTGCATTTAAAACTAAAATCGCTAGAAAAAAAAATCACGAATTTACTGACATAAATGAAATTGTAACCGTCTGATTGGTTCCTGAACAAATAGGACGTTATTTATAGAACTTGTATGCATATATCAGTAAAGAGAGGTAATAAATATCGCTAATTTTGTTCATCTTGAACAAAATAAGCGACGATATATTACTTCCCTTTAATTTCACTCAAAACTCGATCCACACACTCATTCAATTTCATTCCATAATCATTCCACAATCATTCATCTTGTCAATTTCACGATGTTCTTAATTGTACCCACTTCGACGTACTACAGGTACATATCATACCGCTATTGATTGAAGACTAATGCCTAGTGTCACAATGACTTTTGTTAAATGCCGAATAAAAGTTTGCCGAGCCGGGGTTCGAACTCACGAACCCAAAATTAACAGCCCTATGCATAATCGGAATCAGCTCTAATAGATTAATACGTATAATTATTTCATCAAAAGGAGTAATTAGATTTCGTGACATTTCGTTCAGTTTAATCTTTCTGTATGGGTTTAACAAGTGTTCAGCCAAATGGTGGCGGCTTCGTTCAACTTGAACGAACTGGACTATACTTTATAAGATCCAATTAATTTCATTTAAAATTCAGTCGTCCTACTTCTTCCATTTCATTCCGGGCCTGATGTTTTAAAACTTTTCTCATGCTCAACTGAGATTTTGTTTCAAATTTTGAATTAATATAAATGTATGAACATAACAGATGATATTAATAAGTTGTTATTTATAACAACTTATTAATATTATCTTTTATGTTAATACATTAAAATGAGTGTTAAAACAGAATTACGACTTTAATCTCAAATTAAAAATTGAGAAATTTTTCAAATGAGAATGAGGAAAGTTTTATAACTTCGGGCCCTGAAGTCATTCAAGTACATTTCATCTTGTCATTTTTACGATGTTCCTGTAAACTTCAATTATGTACAATAACCCCTTTTCTAACAGACCTTTATGATTGGAACACCGGCGTCTTCGCTTAATGCTGGTATAAAAGCCTATAGGTGAACCACGCTATTTGAATGTTTATAAACATACTTTAGACGCGTTAAATAAAGATAAATTTGGACCAAATTGACAGTCATTCCGATAAAAATTATTCTAAATTACTGACTCATCGTTCTATTTATTCATTCCAGTCACTCACTCAAAACAAATAAACGCTCAAAAAAATCACTAGAAATGATAAGATCAACACCTTATTCAAAATAAAAGTCGATAGAAAAATCCTCTATTTTACTGACATAACTGTTTGAAAGCGTATTATTCGTTCGTGAAGACATAGGAAGCTAATAACAGAACCTGTGTGGATATTTTTATTAAAGGGAGGTAATATATATAGCCAATTGTGTTCATCTTGAACAATGTTGGATTACCCCCCTTTAATTGCTTCTCAAAACTCGCTACATATCTCATTCAATTTCATTCAGAAATCATACAAATAACATTCAACTTGTCAATTTTATGATGTTTTTAACCATGGTTCAATATCGACAAAATTATGATAAGCTCCCATACTTCATGATGACTAACGAAAATGAAAAAAAAAAGCTTTCGATTCTCGATCATGATTTGGAAGAAAAGGGAAATTTTGAATAAATGCACCTTTATTTGCAACGATTTGAAAAGAATCACTGCAGTGTAATTAGAAAGCCTCTTATGTCATTTCCGTTTCTTATCATTAAGTAAAATGACGCTTGTTATAAAAGTGAAAATAGAATTTTAATATTTTGTGGACAAGTATGAATGCTCTTCTCAATCTATCGTGTATTTAAACTGAAAGGTCATTTTTTTGTGACAAAACCTTCGAAACTTGGATTATCTTGCGACAAGTACGAGTAGAGCTATTTAGGTTATTCAACAACACAGTTTTGTATTATAAGTTCATTGGGTTGTGAATTAGAATAATTACGCAAGGCGAATTCAAACACAAGTTTTAATTAATTTCTCATTTCACAATTACTCGAATCTCGTTTTTGCGTCTAAAGAAGATGATTGTCATGGAAACAGTTCGACACTTTTTAACAATGGAGCTAAGGCTGACGAAATTTGATAGTAAATAATGCACATAAGTTCTAGGGCCAAACTAAAAATTTTTTGGGTATGCGCGGATCGGGTCCTGTTTAGTCTTTCTCCCTAGACAGTAAGAAACGTTATTCAATTAATGAATTAAAATAGCAATCTCAGAATTACAGAGATATATGGGCTGAGTTTACAGTTGCTATTGTCAAGGCAAACATCACCCTCCACACTATCATGCAGTAAATAACATCGCGAAATTAATACTCATTCTAATCCAAATCATTCTAAATCATTTATTTAGCGCTTTATTCATTCATTCATTCATTCTTTCATTCATTCATTCATTCATTCATTCATTCATATTTTCATTCATTCATTCCACACACTAACACTCCAAAATCACGAGAAAACATTTCGAAATCGATCAAATTATTTTACGATTTTATTAACCGATGTGGAATTTTTAGAGTTTGGTTGGTCTGTGAAGACACATAAACAGAAAAGCACGTAATGTAAGTATGTAAGTTTGACATGTAAGTAGTCTTTCTACGATTTTTTTTAATGATGGTGGAGAATATAGAGGGATGATCGTTTGTTTCAATGCAAGATCGACTTTTATTACATTCCTGACAGGGAAATCATGGGATTTCCTAGAGTAAAAAATTTTGACATCGTCACTAGTGACGAATTCACTTTACAGTTTTCACTGGAGGAACTACTTTTTTTCTCAAACGGCTTAGTTCCTGCTCAGACTGCTGAGAATATACATTGAAGACCAATCACAGATTCAGGATATCAGCATAGGGGGTTCAAGCATTCGGAACATCGCTCGGACATTTCCGTAAACTGGAAAGTACCTCGGACGTAAGTGTGGTAATTTTTGGTCCAATTTTAGGTAATTCGGCTCCTGGTGGTACTTTGGTTAATACGCTTGAAGAAAAGCGAATTCCTTTAATGCTTTCAGATGGTCTATAGAGATTGTTTTGGCATATTATGATTTGAAAGCAAAACGCAGTAAAACACTGCGTTTTGTTTTCAAATCATAGTATGCCCATTTTTTGCCTTACGTTGATTTTGTTTTTCGCAGCGTCATTCTCAGTTATATTTGTGACGTCATATAAACCCACGTGCGAACTGACGCGCTTTAACGGATGCGCCCGTATTATTCCCGAGGTCTATTCCGTAGAATCGCCGAGGGTTCCCGATTGGGGGTTCAAGCTTACAAATTGAGGACTGGTTCTCACGTTTTTATGCAATTTTGATTAAAAAAATCCGTGCAAAAAAAGAAAATATTAGGTTACACATATGGGTAGATTGTCCGCCTCCCTCCGCCCTTCGCTCTGAATCCTTACCCGAAGTTTCTGCACCAAAGATTATCGAAAGGATGTCTTAATCAACATTTTTAGGAAAAGGAAACTAAACTAAACAGAAATATGACCAATAATATGAACGAGGAAACATCCTGAAGTAGTTCAAAAACAATAACTATCCTAATTAATCCGATTGCTTCTGTTTTGTATGACATAAAAGACTCGAAATCGAATGGCATTGCAGATGTAGCGACAAGCACTCAACCCAGTCCGAGTCAAAACTGATTTAAAAATGCTCATCTCAAGGGATTCAATGATCATAGAGCTCACCCTTCTCCCATTATAACCATCTCGGTATCCAACTTCGCTTTCCAAAGAATCTCTGTATTCCAACGATTACATCGTTGACAAAGTTGTCGTTCTTAAATCTTAATAATGTAAGATTTGCTCAAATTATTTTCGTTTCTCGTCTTTAAATTTCTAAACGTGCAAAGAATTTATCTATGCGTCAAAGTTCATGTAGCTATATATTTCCTCGAATTTTGGAAGCGCAAACCAAGATGGCGACAAGAAATTACTGAAAAACAACATTATATGGTATCAAATTGTGTAATTCGCAAGGACCGAATACGATAGAAAATGACAAAAAACATTTTTTTAATGAAAACAAATAGAGTTGTAGAGAATATAATAAATAGAATATTCAACTGGTTATGTCTGATATGAAAAATATTTCCCTCGAATACGTTATTAGGCTCTTAAAACACCTGTCTAGTGGACTCGTTTTTAACGCCTAATAAAGCATTCACGCGAAATATTTTTCAAATCAGACATTTCCATTTGATTATCCTCTATATATTTCATTGAGTGAACAACAGTAGCTATATTTTGACTCGTTTCGCCACGTATAGCAATATTACTTTTATTATTCACGAGATGAAATATCAATCGATCTTATTCGTAAAAGAAACGATATTCTATTTCTTTAATTTAAAAATGTGTCATTTGGAAACTCTAGGACAAATTTTCCCAAAGCGCCATTTTCACAGTCGTATACCTGGTACAGTGCAGTAAAAAAAGTGCCCAGTGTAGAAGCATGCAAGATGGCGGACGTAAACAACGATAAAAAGTAGGTTCATTTTCAATCGCAAAAATACAGGTTAATTTAACTGATGGTGTTTAATGATAGGCATTGTGACCAACATGAAATGTCCGATTTTCTTATTTTCCCATTGATTTCTCGTGATGCCTACTACACAACTTTGATTCAATCGATAAAGTTGGGTAAATAGCAAAACCCGAAATTGAAGCGGTGATCGCAAGATTCATACCAGAATATTTGATTCATTACCAATAAAATCACCTGTGTCAAACGACCTATCGAAAGCCCAAACCCCCACAAACCATCCCTATTTTTGACAGCCCTGAAAAAGCATTGTGGAAAGTGACATTTTTAGTTTTTGTAAAAGGACAACGGTCCAGTGCAGCAACAGGCCTATTTTTCCATTGGTACAGTGGAGATACAAGGTTTTCAGACGATTTTGAACCAGTGGAGAAACAATTTTGGAAACTGTGTAGACACATGGTTTTGAACCGTGTAGACAAGCACGACGTTGGTGAATGATGACTTTGTCGTCGTGAATTAAAAGTAGCCGAATTATTATTTCGAATAGAGACAAAGGGGAAATATTTAATACATTTATCCATTCTTTAAATTTAGAACTATTTACTTTTGCTTTTAAAGCTTGAAAGTTGATCGTACTTGATTCTGACATTGTGTGTAAATTTGTCGGTGACCTTTGACATTCTTTCTTAATTTGGAATTTTATGTCTACGATTATATGTATTTATACAATGCTTGGAGTTGTATCCGTGATACACACTTTTGCAATGCTGCGTTTTGATTGGCAAATATAATGCAAGCGTAATCTAATAAGGGTCATCCTCTGACATATAAGTACGTTAGCATATTTTTTGTTAAGAGAGTAGACAAGATTGTTCCCAACACTACCTGTTACACTCGATGATTTGATTTAAAAATAATATAACAAATATTTTCACCTTTCTATCGAAATCATGCTGTCTATTTTAAACTCATTAGTAATGGTCAATTCTGGATTGCAACAAATTTTGAGAGCTTATTTTGCGCCTAGACTTTAGTCTTAGTCTGATAATTTTGCGGGGGAAGTCTTACGATAAGGTCTGTGTCAAAGTTAGAAAATGGTGCGAGAATGAAAGACAATCTTCTACCAATCCTTATTTTTTTTTAAATTCTGTGTTCCTAGACCTGACAATTCAGCATTTAAGAAATATAGGACAAGGTAAATCAGAGAAAATGGTCCAGAATGATGTCAGTGTCATGTACTTTTTTTTTTATTACTCACCTTATATTATCGAAGACCATATGATTCAACATTGAAGGAAAAAGGTCGAGTCAGGGCCAGTCGCAAAGGCTCAACATAATGCCAGAATCAAAGGCGACCCTTTGCCAACCTTAACCAGTATTATTAATTTGTTCTAGACGTAATCTGTCATTACTCATCTTCACGAGTCAAGGGGTATCGAATCGATAGCTTCTTCTCGAATAAGATAAGTAAAACGTTCGTAACCCTTGGCTCGACAAGATGGTCATTACTTTGAAGGTCGGACAAATGTCAGTGCCACATCTATAGAATTGAGCTTGACGCGTAATCAATTATCTATCAATCTTAACTTAATCAAACAGTGAGGACTAAAGTCAAGGTCAGTGCCAATGTTCAAATATGGTGCAAGATTCAATGATGATCTTTCACCAAACTTTACTTTCTACTTCATATTATCGAAGACATAACATTCCAAATCTAAGAAAAAAGGTCAAAGGTCACCGACAAATTTACATGCCCACACAATGCCAGAATCAAGTACGATCAACTTTCAAGCTTTATAAGCAAAATTAAATAGTTCTAAATTTATTATGTCACTATTCGAAATAATATTTCGGCTACTTTAAATCCACGACGTCTTAGTCATTATTTACCAACGTCGTGATTGTTCTACACGGTTCAAAGCCATGTGTCTACACAGTTTCCAAAATTGTTTCTCCACTGGTTCAAAATCGCCTCAAAACCTTGTATCTCCACTGTACCAATGGAAAAATAGGCCTGTTGCTGCACTGGACCGTTGTCCTTTTACTAAAACTAAAAATGTCACTTTCCACAATGCTTTTTCAGGGCTGTCAAAAATAGGGATGGTTTGTGGGGGTTTGGGCTTACGATAGGTCGTTTAGCATAGGTGATTTTATTAGTAATGAATCAAATATTCTGGTACGAATCTTGCGATCACCGCTTCAATTTCGGTTTTTGCTATTTTCCCAACTTTATCGATTGAATCATAGTTGTGTAGTAGGCATCACGAGAAATCATTGGGAAAACAAGAAAATCGGACATTTCATGTTGGTCACAATGCCTATCATTAAACACCATCAGTTAAATTAACCTGTATTTTTGCGATTGAAAATGAACCTACTTTTTAGCGTTGTTTACGTCCGCCATCTTGCATGCTTCTACACTGGGCACTTTTTTACTGCACTGTACCAGGTATACGACTGTGATTTTGAACATGATTACTAAGCACTGTAACTTGTTTGACTCCGCCTAGATGGCATTAGATAGGCTGAACGAAACGATAGCGGGTATAGTCCGTTTGACTACAGCGAATTATATAACCAAAAATAGTACTGATTTGCATAGGGGCCGAGTCAAAAGTGTCAGATTTTAAGAGGATTATTTTAGTATAAAATCGAGTATTTCAATATAATTAAGTTTGTCGAAGGTTTTTGCTACCGTTGGATATCAAATCTGAGTATATTCCTTCTCTTCAGAAACCGTTTGACCAGATAATTGATTATTGTTTTTATTTATTCTGAAATGAACCCTATATTTACATGTTAAGACCAATCAAAAAGCATTATTAAACGAAGTAGTTGGGAATTTCACGAGGAAAACTTGATGAGAAGGCGAGTAATAACGGTAAAAATCATGTGCTATTTAAGTTTAAGATGACATGACCGTCGATATGCTAATTAGCATGTCCAAATAAGGAATAATGGACATTTCATCTGTCAAATGTTTAGTATAAAACCACGTGTTATTACCATAAATGTTTACAATTTCTTACTATTAAACAGCCTCCATCACCCCTCGTGTTTAAGAGCGGAAAATGGGAAAATATTAACATTAACTAGATAGTCAAACTCATTATTTTGAAATCATTTTATTTTCAAAAAATATTTTCCGGAATTGTATAAAGCTGAAATTTAAGATTTTACTACTTACAAATCCTTCATTCAAACGCAATTTGATGTAATTGGTGAAAAGGTTGGTCCATATAGAAGTCAAACGGACTATATATGGTTTTGATATTTTCACTGGTTAAACAGTGAGTTGATCACATGATACTAGTAATATATCGTTATTTCTCTACAATCCAACGAAAAGCATTAACGAAATGGAGCTCAACATCTCTTCTCATTATAAATGAGTGGTTGGGTGCTGTTTTGAACGACATGAGCGATCTAATAATTAAGATTGTTATTAGTCGCTGTGGAAATAAGAACTGTCCCAAAGCTAATTCTAGTTTGACACTTACATTTACGTGTATTTCGCAACATGAAGTGTATTTTCTTAGCATGAATAAAAAATACACCTAATGATCACAGTATCTTTAAAAAAGACTTGTAGTAAAATCGCAAGTGCAAGAGTAGCAACATGTCTTGGAAACGAATAGCATTAATACATGTCCACAGGGGAATTTGAGTTGATGTAACGTCATTCATTATTCGACATGCTATCTTACCGGGTTATCAACAATATGCTATCAGACAGACTGTCATTGAACTTAGAATGTCATTGAACTGCAATATTCCGGTCGAAAACGAACCGTATAGATAAGAATGATTTGTCTCAAAAGACGGATCTATGAATGAATATGATGCGCTAAACACTTTATATATCATATTATATTACATTTTGGAATGCGCTACAATATTAGAAAACTGTGCGTTTTTATACAGTAACATCGTGAAATTGACTTACACACCCACACACACATACACACAAACTTCTTAATTTCTCATTCAGTACTCCATTCATTTATTCATTCCAAACACTCTCTCAAACCATTCCAAAACGTACCAAATCGTTCAAAACGCTTCAGAATTGTTCATAATGATCAAAATTTTATTCAAATCGACAAAATCTTTGAAGAATGTTAAAACCGATTGTTGAATTCAAAGCGAGTGATTAGCTCCCCCCAAAAAAGCACAAACTGGAAAATTCGTTGATTTTTAAAAGATCATCGCTAATTTCGTCCAATTGGACGATATTGCCGATATAGTATTACCTCCCCTTAATTTCAATTTAATTCAAACTCTCGCCCCTGCCAACCATTCGATATCATTCCGCTATCATTCAAAAAGAATTTACATGGTCAATGCCAAATGGTATTAACTGTATTTCAATATGGAACGATCTACAGCACCAGAAAATTATGCACCTATACATTTAGTTCAAAGAACGGCAAAAGTCAGGTGGTTTCTTACTATGAGCGAGAGAACTATGATACAACACAGGAAGTTCTCATTTAGTTGGAACATCTTGAAATTGACAAGGTGAATAATATTAGCACGGTTTTTAATGAAATTTTATAGTTAATGGAGCAACTTGTGAATGAAATTAAAGGGAGGAAATACAACATCCATAATTTTGTTCATCTTGAACAAAATTAGCGATATTGGGTTACCTCCCTTTAAATAGAAATATGCATACAGGTTGTATGCATAGCGTCCAATGTCTTTAAGAAAGAATTATACGCTTACAAAATTAATCATTTCAGTAAAATCTAAGACTTTTCAAACCGATTTTTATTTTGAATGTAGTTGTTGATCTAAACATTTTTAGTAATTTTGGAGCGTTTTTGAATGTATTGAGTGAGTGTTTGGAATGAATGAATGGAGCGCTGAGTGAGTGATTTGGAAAATGGTTTTGATCGATATGCCAGCCAGTTTCACGATGTTATTAACCGTAGAAGTTTTTTTTTTTTTTCTTTCATCAATTTGATTTACGTGAGGCATTCATCCAGAAAGAAACGAAGTGGTACATGTAACACCTAAATCCTCTTTTGGGATTTGGTTATTTTCTCCGGAAAGAACGACAGGTTACTCACACAATTCCATCGCGTGACCGAATTAATGTGTTTTCGTTCATGTGGGTCTGTATATGGAAGAGAACTGCGTATTTCATCAAATATGGAATTCCGAAAAGGATATTTTGGTAAATCATTATTTGCTTTTAGTTTCATGCACATTTGTTTAATTTGAGCTTGTGACGTTTACCAACATGTTTGAAGTGCAAAACGTACAAACTGAGATAGGTCGGTGCATTCGCACAGTCTGATCAAGGCTTTGAGTCTCTGTCCATTTTCGCAAAATTTGTTAAATGCGCTATTGACTACTTTTAAAACATCGTGAAATTGACAGTCATTCCGATCAAACCCATTCTAGATCACTCACTCAGTGTTCCATTCATTCATTGCAAGCTACTCATTCAAACCATTCAAACATGCTCCTAAATCACTAAATATGATAAGATCAACGACTACATTAAAAAAAAAAAAAAAAAAAATCGGTTTGAAAAATCCAAAATTTTACTATCATAATTGAATTTTGTAAGCGTATTATCGTTGTCTGCGCATGTCATATTCTCCGAAGATTGACCTGTCTTCGGGACCGTATCACTTATCCAGATTTGGATAAATATTACTGCCTCGTACGCATAACTCCGTATTCTATCGCCAAAAAGTAGTAAATGAAGAATTTCAATTAACACTTCATTTTTGTGGAAATCAAACTTAATTTTGCCTTAAATTAATTGACAAAAAATTGGTTTAAATTGCGAAAGTAAATATCTTTTTTTGAAAAAGTTGTTTACTTGAGATCTTTTTATACTGTACACGTTTATTTCATGGCCGCTGACATTTTGAAAGTAGTTCGACGGAATCGGCCGCGTTGTCACGAATAACACTACCCAGAATGCTCAAAATCAGATAGGTCAGTATTTGAAAAATGCCACCTATCGGAAGATAACGAGCGTATTATGCGTTAGTGAAGACATAGGAAGCTATTCATATTCAACCTTTATGCATATTTTTTATCAAAGGGAGGTATTCCAACATAGCTCATTTTGTTCAAGATGAACAAAATTACCAATGTTGGATTACCTCCTTTTAATTCCACTCAAAACTCGCTCCACACATACCCCCTTTAAATTTCACTCAAAACTCGCTCCACACGCTTCATTCAAAATTCGTTCCAACATCATTCACCTTGTCAAATTTACGGTATTTCCAACTGAATGGTTGTGTCCGTTATTCTATCCGTCTGTCCGCCCGTGCTTGTCCTAAGGATAACACCTGTATTACGGATGCATCAAAAACAATATTTGATACCGTTGTTCTCCATCATTAATACACTTCTAGGGTTTCAGCGCGAAATTTACTAATTACTATTTACTTTCATCACTGTATAAACGCGGAGTATAGTCTTGCGCTGAACTCTCGATTTGTCCTTTGACAGAAATGGTAAGAAATCATTAAAAATAACGTCTCACATAAAAAAAATAAACTTACAATAATGCTCGTTCGGAATATAAATTCTATATGAAGCATTAATAATTTGGCATGCATTTTTCTTATCAAAATCGTCATACATCTATAGTATTTTGCTGTTTGCTGAAAGTATTTGGATAATTTATAGTTCAAGATCGTAAATCCTCGGCAAATTTTAAAATTGTAATCGTTCGGACTATAAATCTTGAGTGGTGACTAATGAATTGGTGTTGATTGCGCTAAAAAATTTGACTAGAAGTAGATTTTGACCTATATGAAGATTCAATAATTTGATAAAAAAAATGAAGACATTGAAATATGCTTAACCCAAAGGGTACAAAAGGTTTTTCTCAAAATATGGTTAGAAACATTTCTTCTGTATTTTTTCTCCTCGCGTAGCCGCACAGAAGCACAAGCATGCTTTGTGTAGCAGTTTATGCAAGTTATTCGTCCGCAATGTCAGTATAAGTAAAATGACGAGTAGTTCGTAAGTCAACTTTCTTTTTTAACACAATTTAGACTCGATTCAATTTTCTATGTCAATAGACATCTTAATCGATAAAAGTTGGCAGAAAGGTACGAAAATCAGCTTGTGATTAATGTTAAGAACTACACTGAACAATTTAAAGTGTTGAAGCACATAGGACATACAAATTAATCAGATGTTTTTTAACCCAAGCAAAAAAACAATAAGTTGTATTTTGGCTTGATATAGAGGGAATTTCACAATAACGGAAAAAAAAACACAAAAAAAGTAAATAAACTAGTCGTCCATGGAAACAAATGAAGGGACAGACCATGACCCGTCTCTTTAATATCGAAAAGCGTGTGAAGTTGGCAGGACATTAGACATTAGACATTAGACATTCGGCCCAATGTCTAAAAGGGAAATTAGACATTCAAAAATGAATGTCTAAATGCCCAAATTAGACATTAGACATTCGATTAGACATTCGATTAAACCCTCTCTCGAATGTCTAAATGTCTCATTTAGACATTAGACATTCGTTTAGACATTCGACCGAATCCTCGTTTGAATGTCTAAAATTCTCAAATAGACATTAGACATTCGTTTAGACATTCGACCGAATCCTCGTTTGAATGTCTAAATGTCTCAATTAGACATTAGACATTCGTTTAGACATTCGACAGAACCCCATTTGAATGTCTAAATGCCTGAATTAGACATTAGACATTCGATTAGACATTCGATTAAACCCTCTCTCGAATGTCTAAATGCCTCATTTAGACATTAGACATTCGTTTAGACATTCGACCGAATCCTCGTTTGAATGTCTAAATGTCTCAATTAGACATTAGACATTCGTTTAGACATTCGACCGAACCCCCTTTTGAATGTCTAAATGCCTGAATTAGACATTAGACATTCGATTAGACATTCGATTAAACCCTCTCTCGAATGTCTAAATGCCTCATTTAGACATTAGACATTCGTTTAGACATTCGACCGAATCCTCGTTTGAATGTCTAAATGTCTCAATTAGACATTAGACATTCGTTTAGACATTCGACCGAACCCCCTTTTGAATGTCTAAATGCCTGAATTAGACATTAGACATTCAATTAGACATTCGATTAAACCCTCTCTCGAATGTCTAAATGCCTCATTTAGACATTAGACATTCGTTTAGACATTCGACCGAACCCCCTTTTGAATGTCTAAATGTCTCAATTAGACATTTGACATTCGTTTAGACATTCGACCGAACCCCCTTTTGAATGTATAAATGCCTGAATTAGACATTAGACATTCGATTAGACATTCGATTGAACCCTCTTTCGAATGTCTAAATGCCTCATTTAGACATTAGACATTCGTTTAGACATTCGACCGAATCCTCGTTTGAATGTCTAAATGTCTCAATTAGACATTAGACATTCGTTTAGACATTCGACCGAACCCCCTTTTGAATGTCTAAATGCCTGAATTAGACATTAGACATTCAATTAGACATTCGATTAAACCCTCTCTCGAATGTCTAAATGCCTCATTTAGACATTAGACATTCGTTTAGACATTCGACCGAATCCTCGTTTGAATGTCTAAATGTCTCAATTAGACATTAGACATTCGTTTAGACATTCGACAGAACCCCCTTTTGAATGTCTAAATGCCTGAATTAGACAGTAAACATTCGATTAGACATTCGATTAAACCCTTTCTTGAATGTCTAAATGCCTCATTTAGACATTAGACATTCGTTTAGACATTCGACCGAATCCTCGTTTGAATGTCTAAATGTCTCAATTAGACATTAGACATTCGTTTAGACATTCGACCGAACCCCCCTTTTGAATGTCTAAATGCCTGAATTAGACATTAGACATTCGTTTAGACATTCGACTAAACCCTCTCTCGAATGTCTAAATGCCTCATTTAGACATTAGACATTCGTTTAGACATTCGACCGAATCCTCGTTTGAATGTCTAAATGCGTGAATTAGACATTAGACATTCGTTTAGACATTCGACAGAACCCCCTTTTGAATGTCTAAATGCCTGAATTAGACATTAGACATTCGATTAGACATTCGATTAAACCCTCTCTCGAATGTCTAAATGCCTCATTTAGACATTAGACATTCGTTTAGACATTCGACCGAATCCTCGTTTGAATGTCTAAATGTCTCAATTAGACATTAGACATTCGTTTAGACATTCGACCGAACCCCCTTTTGAATGTCTAAATGCCTGAATTAGACATTAGACATTCGATTAGACATTCGATTAAACCCTCTCTCGAATGTCTTAATGCCTCATTTAGACATTAGACATTCGTTTAGACATTCGACCGAATCCTCGTTTGAATGTCTAAATGTCTCAATTAGACATTAGACATTCGTTTAGACATTCGACCGAACCCCCTTTTGAATGTCTAAATGCCTGAATTAGACATTAGACATTCAATTAGACATTCGATTAAACCCTCTCTCGAATGTCTAAATGCCTCATTTAGACATTAGACATTCGTTTAGACATTCGACCGAACCCCCTTTTGAATGTCTAAATGTCTCAATTAGACATTTGACATTCGTTTAGACATTCGACCGAACCCCCTTTTGAATGTATAAATGCCTGAATTAGACATTAAACATTCGATTAGACATTCGATTAAACCCTCTTTCGAATGTCTAAATGCCTCATTTAGACATTAGACATTCGTTTAGACATTCGACCGAATCCTCGTTTGAATGTCTAAATGTCTCAATTAGACATTAGACATTCGTTTAGACATTCGACCGAACCCCCTTTTGAATGTCTAAATGCCTGAATTAGACATTAGACATTCAATTAGACATTCGATTAAACCCTCTCTCGAATTTCTAAATGCCTCATTTAGACATTAGACATTCGTTTAGACATTCGACCGAATCCTCGTTTGAATGTCTAAATGTCTCAATTAGACATTAGACATTCGTTTAGACATTCGACAGAACCCCCTTTTGAATGTCTAAATGCCTGAATTAGACATTAAACATTCGATTAGACATTCGATTAAACCCTTTCTTGAATGTCTAAATGCCTCATTTAGACATTAGACATTCGTTTAGACATTCGACCGAATCCTCGTTTGAATGTCTAAATGTCTCAATTAGACATTAGACATTCGTTTAGACATTCGACCGAACCCCCTTTTGAATGTCTAAATGCCTGAATTAGACATTAGACATTCGTTTAGACATTCGATTAAACCCTCTCTCGAATGTCTAAATGCCTCATTTAGACATTAGACATTCGTTTAGACATTCGACCGAATCCTCGTTTGAATGTCTAAATGTCTCAATTAGACATTAGACATTCGTTTAGACATTCGACCGAACCCCCTTTTGAATGTCTAAATGCCTGAATTAGACATTAGACATTCGATTAGACATTCGATTAAACCCTCTCTCGAATGTCTAAATGCCTCATTTAGACATTAGACATTCGTTGAGACATTCGACCGAATCCTCGTTTGAATGTCTAAATGTCTCAATTAGACATTAGACATTCGTTTAGACATTCGACAGAACCCCCTTTTGAATGTCTAAATGCCTGAATTAGACATTAGACATTCGATTAGACATTCGATTAAACCCTCTGTCGAATGTCTAAATGCCTCATTTAGACATTAGACATTCGTTTAGACATTCGACCGAACCCCCTTTTGCATGTCTAAATGTCTCAATTAGACATTAGACATTCGTTTAGACATTCGACCGAACCCCCTTTTGAATGTCCTAATGACTGAATTAGACATTAGACATTCGATAAGACATTCGATTAAACCCTCTCTCGAATGTCTAAATGCCTCATTTAGACATTAGACATTCGTTTAGACATTCGACCGAATCCTCGTTTGAATGTCTAAATGTCTCAATTAGACATTAGACATTCGTTTAGACATTCGACTGAACCCCCTTTTGAATGTCTAAATGCCTGAATTAGACATTAGACATTCAATTAGACATTCGATTAAACCCTCTCTCGAATGTCTAAATGCCTCTTTAAGACATTAGACATTCGTTTAGACATTCGACCGAATCCTCGTTTGAATGTCTAAATGTCTCAATTAGACATTAGACATTCGTTTAGACATTCGACAGAACCCCCTTTTGAATGTCTAAATGCCTGAATTAGACATTAGACATTCGATTAGACATTCGATTAAACCCTTTCTTGAATGTCTAAATGCCTCATTTAGACATTAGACATTCTTTTAGACATTCGACCGAATCCTCGTTTGAATGTCTAAATGCCTGAATTAGACATTAGACATTCAATTAGACATTCGATTAAACCCTCTCTCGAATGTCTAAATGCCCGAATTAGACATTAGACATTCGTTTAGACATTCGACCGAATCCTCGTTTGAATGTCTAAATGTCTCAATTAGACATTAGACATTCGTTTAGACATTCGACAGAACCCCCTTTTGAATGTCTAAATGCCTGAATTAGACATTAGACATTCGATTAGACATTCGATTAAACCCTTTCTTGAATGTCTAAATGCCTCATTTAGACATTAGACATTCGTTTAGACATTCGACCAAACCCCCTTTTGAATGTCTAAATGCCTGAATTAGACATTAGACATTCAATTAGACATTCGATTAAACCCTCTCTCGAATGTCTAAATGCCTCATTTAGACATTAGACATTCGTTTAGACATTCGACCGAATCCTCGTTTGAATGTCTAAATGTCTCAATTAGACATTAGACATTCGTTTAGACATTCGACCGAACCCCCTTTTGAATGTCCTAATGCCTGAATTAGACATAAGACATTCGTTTAGACATTCGACCGATTCCTCGTTTGAATGTCTGAATGTCTCATTTAGACATTAGACATTCGTTTAGACATCCGACCGAATCCTCGTTTGAATGTCTAAATGTCTCAATTAGACATTAGACATTCGTTAAGACATTTGACCGAACCCCCTTTTGAATGTCTAAATGCCTGAATTAGACATTAGACATTCGATTAGACATTCGATTAAACCCTCTCTCGAATGTCTAAATGCCTCATTTAGACAGTAGACATTCGTTTAGACATTCGACCGAATCCTCGTTTGAATGTCTAAATGTCTCATTTAGACATTAGACATTCGTTTAGACATTCGACCGAATCCTCGATTGAATGTCTAAAAGTCTCAATTAGACATTAGACATTCGATTAGACATTCGAACGATCCCTGATTTGAATGTCTAAATGCCTGACTTAGACATTAGACATTCGATTAGACATTCGATCGAACACATGCTTGAATGTCTAATTGACCAAATTAGACATTAGACATTCGATAAGACATTCGATCGATTCCCGTTTTGAATGTCTAAATGCCTAAATTAGACATTAGGCATTCGATTAGACATTCGACTTAACCCTCTTTGGAATGTCTAAATGCCTGAATTAGACATTAGACATTCGTTTAGACATTCGACCGAATCCTCGTTTGAATGTCTAAATGTCTCAATTAGACATTAGACATTCGTTTAGACATTCGACCGAACCCCCTTTTGAATGTCTAAATGCCCGAATTAGACATTAGACATTCGATTAGACATTCGATCGAACACGTGCTTGAATGTCTAAATGCCTCATTTAGACATTAGACATTCGTTTAGACATTCGACCGAATCCTCATTTGAATGTCTCAATGTCTCAATTAGACATTAGACATTCGTTTAGACATTCGACCGAATCCTCGTTTGAATGTCTAAATGTCTCAATTAGACATTAGACATTCGTTAAGACATTCGACCGAACCCTCTCTCGAATGTCTAAATGCCTGAATTAGACTTTAGACATTCGATTAGACATTCGATCGAACACGTGCTTGAATGTCTTATTTACCAAATTAGACATTAGACATTCGATTAGACATTCGAACGAACCCCCTTTTGAATGTCTAAATGCCCGAATTAGACATTAGACATTCGATTAGACATTCGATCGAACACGTGCTTGAATGTCTAAATGACCAAATTAGACATTAGACATTCAATTAGACATTCGATCGATCCCTGTTTTGAATGTCTAAATGACTGAATTAGACATTAGACATTCGTTTAGACATTCGACAGAACCCTAGTTTGAATGTCTAAATGCGTGAATTAGACATTAGACATTCGTTAAGACATTCGACCGAACCCTCTTTTGAATGTCTAAATGCCTGAATTAGACATTAGACATTCGATTAGACATTCGATCGAACACGTGCTTGAATATCTAAATGGCCAAATTAGACATTAGAGATTCAAGTAGACATTTGATTAGACCCTCTCTCGAATGTCTAAATGCCTTAATAAGACATTAGACATTCGTTTAGACATTCGATCGAACACGTGCTTGAATGTATAAATGACCAAATTAGACATTAGACATTCGAAAAGACATTCGAACGATCCCTGTTTTGAATGTCTAAATGCCTTATTTAGACATTAGACATTCGTTTAGACATTCGACCGAACCCTTTTTCGAATGTCTAAATACTTCAATTAGACATTAGACATTCGTTTATGACGTAACCATTTTTAGCACGTTCAAAGACTATTTGAGGGTGCAGTCATAACAAATCAAATAAAATGGGGAAAACTAAATGCATGTTTGTGAAAAAACGAAGAATCGTTTTGACATTTTATTTTCTATATACAGAAATCAATCAAAAACTTTTTGTAGGGTCTGTCAAAAGAATTAAGCGAATTTTTAGTCGTACATTGTTTGTCTTTTATTAAATTTCGAAGTTAGGGTACTTAACTTTGATCCCGATTTGTAGAAATTCAGTACGGTAAAAAAAATCATCGGGACAATTTTTCAAAAAATAAGTTTAAAACTATTTTTCGGGCCGCAAAAAATTGAAAATTTAACTTTAAATCAATTTCGTGTATCTATCTTTAAATATAACCATGTTCTAATTACACGCTAATGTTCACAATTCATTCAACCTCATTTTGGTATATTCCATTGAATTGAATCACATTAATTACGGTCATAGTATGCGATTTAGAACGCGTAAGGTCATGTGTAAAAAACGCATGAAATCGTCAATTCAACGATGCCATGGTAACGTTAATTCTAAATTGAACGTTAGAAAATATACATCGTTAAGATCGCGCTAACACGACGTTTAAATAGATACCAATATATATGCATTCATGTCTATAAACGCTATTGTCCTCTTCCACCTTAATCAGGAGTGTCAGAGGTTCTGCCAGGCCGTTATTGACAGTGCCGGCTCTCATACTCGTTATTGAGCGAAATCCAATTGAAAGAACACCCTTTTTGGTCAAATTCCATTTTTTGAATTTACAGGAAATCAGACCAATTCTATGGTCTCCCTAATGGGTCTACATTTAAAGTCTTCTTATCATTATAAAGCTTTATTTTTCTTCTTAAAATTAGATAAACTGATAACAATCGACCATTTTTCAACATTCTTATAATCAAATTTCATTTTTTCGTGAAATTATAGTTTAAAAAAAAAGTGTTGTTGCTTAGCAAACTTTGAGAAGTGGGTTTTATTTTAAAATCATTGCTGAGGCCAGAAAACATCATTGGTTTCAAATAATAGTTGCGTTGTTTCTGCGTTGTTTATTAATATCATTAAAACAAAAGCAACAGACTTTGTTTTTATACCCTTACTACGAGGGATGTTCCGAAAGATTAAGCGGAATGCTTGAAATGAAGGTAAACTTAGGTACATTTGTCGAGTTTTAGCAAAGTATTCAAAAAGTAGGCGTAATAAATTACAGTTTAATCAAAGCAATGACGTAATAGGTACAAGCATTCAGACACACAATGATAGGTTAATACCGCCGGAGCAGCGGATGGCCTTTTCCGAAATATTTATCACCAATACTTTTCTCCTTATTTTTGAATGATCTTGTAGATTTTATTTCTCATGGATTTGATGGTCTGTCTGATTTGACAGATGATGTACACTTGCTTTTTGATGATGACGTTGAAAATAATGTTCATGTTAATTAGTTGTCTTTATGATACTAAAAAACATACACTTGTTTATCGCAGTTGCGTAGTCGAGTGGATAAGGACCACAGAATATTGAGCAAGCGGACCAAGTTCGATCCTGCATCGCGACATAAAAGTGATATTTTTTTCCAATTTATAATTAAATATCATTCCTTTGAATTATGTTAAATGTTGTGCCGATTTTGAAAAATGCTTCAATTGTCTGCACTATTTTTGTA
The DNA here is from genome assembly GCA_948146395.1 of Fragum whitleyi. Classification (NCBI taxonomy): domain Eukaryota; kingdom Metazoa; phylum Mollusca; class Bivalvia; order Cardiida; family Cardiidae; genus Fragum; species Fragum whitleyi. The sequence continues at coordinate 52,352,428 of OX411549.1, read as the reverse complement.
TTTTTTAGATTGAAAAGATCTATGATATATTAACTTTAACGTGGAGATGAATATAAAGCCGAGCTTACAAATACGCTGAAAGTACGATTTGACAAATGGACGATTCAATATTTTAAAGATCGCACTCTTGTAAATTGAATGCAATTGCCAAAACGATTTCAGACCAACGGCAATTGTTTCATAATTCGATGTTTTATCGCATAGAATTGAAATCGCTTTCTCCGAAATGTAGTATCCCGTATATTTAATCATACATGTATAATACATGTATAGAAATTTATAGGAAATGCATAGAATAGAAATTTATCAGCGTGTATTTGCTGGTCTAAAAAATAATTTTCTTGAAACAACAATAAAAATCATTGCTGGTGCTGACAGGATAGGAACCGGGAGCGTTTAAGTAATAATCAGATAATAGTCTGGCATGCGTATCCACTGAGCCATCGCAGTCATTTACATACGTCACGGATTTTATTTCTATTATATCAGATTATTACAGGTAGTTTACATATTCGATAAGTAACCTGCACTACCTTGAGAATATATCGGTACAAAAGTGTCAATGATAGCATTATCCCGCGCAATTTATACTTCGATGTAACTTTCACACACAATACTTTTATTGTTAATCATAAACTCACCTTTTAGAACAAGGTAGAAAAGCTATGTTTAGTGTTCTAAAAAAATTAAAACGCTTACATTCGATATGCAGTTGCAAATGTTTGAAAGTATGGTAGTACCGATTCTGCTATATGGTGCAGAAGTTTATGGTTATGAAAATTCTTAAATTATTGAATCATTATTTTTGACGTTTTACAAAAATGACAATGTGCTTTAAAAAAAACGACACCAAGTGCTGTTTTCACAGGGTATAACGTGCCACGCCGACACCAGCAGGTTCGTGGATACCTGATCGATTTTTCCAATTCGGAACTAACGGTGGACAAAGTTTTTGACTTATTTGTAAACAAAAATAATCGTTTTCATTTCAATTTTAGTATCACTGTCGAGATAAATAGTTCTTCTTTTACGAAACAAAAGGATAGGATAACAACTAAGCAAAATGAGCTAGTTCTTGCCCTAGGAGTGATTGACTTTGCTTGTTTTTTAGGTTTGTCATTAATTCTTTGTCAAACAACCTGACTATTCTCTTTGTTTGTAATTGGCTAAGAGCATTTATGTATCCTCTACACGCATACCAAATTTCTCGGCGAAAGATCAACATAAAGCGAAGATATTAGTACTTTTATGGGCCTGGGTAGCGGAAAATATGATAACAAGACACCCCCTGAATTTTTAGCGTTTGGAAATCGACACCAGAGTTAAAAGAATTTCTTATAACTCGACACCTACCTTAAAATCATCTATATTTCTCCCTAAACGATCGTGTACTAACCGTTAACGGAGCATTTTCTGTACATTTCAGCTTGTAAAGGCTCGATGATTAATTTAGATGCATATTCAAACCAATCCCGTAAATTATAGCACTTATTTTTACCGTTATGCCCATAATACATTTGACCAAGTTAGGGCTAAAGCTTTCATAATTGGTATGGATCATTATCCAATGCTAGTCAAGCATGGTTCTTTAAATTATTTCTCTCTCTATATAATTAGCCATTTGTTTTATAAGATTCTGGATTTTACATATAATTTAAGAACAAAAATATTTTAAAAAGAAAAAAGAAATCATAGCAGAAGAGTTAAAACTGGTCTTTTTTGAAAGACTGATTTGCCTAAGACCCTTAAACAAAAAATCCAAATAATTGCACTAGTCTTTTTTTAGCCCTATGTTGTTGAATCTCTAATTTGATAAAGAAGCATAAAACAAAAGCTTCATAAAAGTAATACTTCCAAAACATGCCCTTAAACTCTGATAATTGGCATCACATATAATCCTAGGACTATTTGACAGAAATTTGATAAATAAGGAAATGCTAACATTCCTGTAGTACTAAACATGAAAGCCTACTTCCTTCGAAATTTGCCTGAGAGAATTGCTTCATGGCCAGGATAAAAACACTGCCGCAAAGACAGATGATTAGAAATAAGCAAAGAAAATCTTATCAAAGTCGTTCAATTTACTCCACCCACTGATATTCATTTTGAAATATTGGAGGTACCGATGTGCTCGTGAAAGTTATAAGGCTTTCCCTGAAGAATTTGTCAATGAATTTTGGATTCCCTATCCTCCAAGTGGACAGATTATATGGACTCAAGAAATACTTACATTTTTAACACTATAAAGCCAGGGATACTCAGATGAGTGAAAGAGGACCATTGTTGTTGTCTTGATATTCACTTTTCTCAAAGTTTATTAGCTAAAACTATATTACACCCATAATTTGTGGTATATGACTATCATTGATATTTTGTTTTAAAATTCCTCAGTCATTATGCCCCAGTATTGAAAGATCTGGGGCTTATTGTTTTACTGTTGTCCATCTGTCTGTCTGTCTGTCCGCCTGCAAAACTTTACCAAGATATAAGCCCCAGATTTTGCATGGTGAGAGATCTAAATGATATGCATCTGCTGATACCAGAAGTGAAGTGTGGCAAGGTAAAGGTCATCAGTTGAGGTCAAATAATTAAAAAAAATAACCCAAAATTATTATTATTATTATTGCCATTTTCTTCAAGCCTATTCAAGGTACAAACCTGTTATTGGCACGGTATTAGATCTAAATGATACGGTATTAGATCTAAATGATACATATCTGCTTATAACAAATTCAAGGTCATGTATCAAGGTCATTTGTAAATGAAAGGTAACTCAAAAACTTAACAAAAAAAACACTTTATATGCTCAGTTTATTCAAGCTTATTTAAAATACCTTTCTCACAACAAATGATGTGCATGAGGTATTAAGGTCATGTTTCAAGGTCGAGATCATCTGTCAAGGTCAACATTTTTCAAAAAATGCTGTTATGGGGCATTTGTTTTTCACAAAAGCATCAAAAGCATTTATTTATATGTTAAGTTTGATATTTGCCTAGGTAAGGCCATTGTTAAAAATAAACATTTTAAATGACCAATCGTGTACTTATTTTTATTCGATACTCTTGACTTGATAATGTGCTCTATATGTTGCATATATATTTACATAGTAGGCCCTATTGCCTACATTACGTGAGTGATTGGTATGCCTGTCGTATACGGCATTCTGCATAGACAAAGAACAAAACTTCTTATACAAATGAGCTTAATGTGAAATTGACATTTCCCACATTCCCCACATCAAAACTATCCCAAATCACTCATATAGTGCTTAATTCTTTCATTCAAACTCATACTCTCCCTCAAACAATTAAAAACGCTCCAAATTCAATACAAGAATCAACAACATGTATATTCAAATCAAAAATCGGAAAACAAACTTTATTGGCCAGGAAATGAATTTCCTTACCTCTATAGATCACGAGGAAATTTCAAGAACTACTTTCAAAGAAAACTGTTTGGCTAGGTATCCACTTTCATCCGCCAAAGGCAGTATTTCATGAATGAAAACCACACAATTATATTTTTCTACATATTACCGGGATCGATATCAAAAAATGACGCCATCCTATCACAATCGTATGACGTCATCGAGTCAAAGTCAATTATCGAAATAAAGAAGAATATGCAAACTTTATTAGATCGACGGTTATGAAAAAATCAAGTTGGTGATCGATAAACGAAATGTCGTATATGCAGACTTTATTGATTTTCTAGGTACGACATTTAGTTCGAACAACGATGAAGATCTAAAGCTATGGGATCCCAGCGTGCAGGTTCTTTTTTTTTTAAATCGGACTGCGAAGCAGTCGATTTATATCTACCGTTTTCCAGAAATCCAGTCTGTTTGACCCACTACATTTTTACCATTATCTTCTGAGCAATGTGTTCAAACCAAATTATGTGTTTTCAAACACCAAAGAAACGGCCTTTTCAGTCACAATCTACAAACTTTGTTTTTATCTTATTTACTTTTTCGACAAATAGAGAAGAGGCTAATACAAAATTTGATGTAATTTTCGCTTTTAGATATTTTTCTGCGTAATTAATGAACTGGCAGGGCGGGGCTTAACCGTGACGTATTTTGGCGAGTTTACGTTTCAATAGTTTGTGTTCTTTCAAATTTTAGTCGGTAATCATCGTTTACCTTGCAAATGACTATGTTTAACCCTAAAGGATTCACGTGCTTTGAGAGAGTGAACACATTTCTTCGTTTGGTTACCAAGGCCTCGTAACTTCAGCTTGATTAAGCTGAAGTTACGAGGATTTGGTTACCAATCCACGATTTAAGGTCTCAAGTCATTTATGCCGACTTTCTTTAGAAGTAGGTTATTTTAGATAAAAGCTGATTTCCCTTAACCCTAAGTGCAATGACCCGTTACTTATGCTCCGCCCTGCCAGGGAATTAATAATGGCATTAATAATGGATAATACCAGTTAGTATTTTCAGTGTTTATAACAAGATTTTCGGTTTAGGAAAGGAGTTGAAACGTACAATAGGTTAACTGTATAATTAATTTGTAGCACTTACCATATAACTGCTCTGATGTTTTTCTCGAACGGTCATTTACCAGTTGTAGGGCTGACAACCAATCAAATTCTGTTATGATTATACCTCGGTCAAAACCCACGCGTAAATTCAGACCACGTGGTAGATGCAAATGGACATCGTCTGCTCGAAATGTGTCAATTAACTTGTTTGTCATTGGTCAATAGTCGTCTGCACTCAAATCGGGAGCGTGGGAAGTTTACTTTTTGTTCGCATGTCTTCACAAATAGAAATAATTTTGTAATTTTGAAATATTTGATTTCAATGAGCAATCTGATCACGCTCCAATCCTATTTTCAATAAATTCAAATTTGAGAATGAAGAAAAATTATTCAACAACAAATAAACCGACAAAAACATACGATAAACTGATATAGGATAGCAGTAAGAGCGATCTATTTTTAGAACAACTCATGAATAATCATAGAGTGCTGCTAGATTTAATCGATTGGTCAGAAACCAAAGATATAAATAGCATAGTTGGCGATTTCACGTGTTTCTTGAGGGAAAATGCATTTACAGTATTCGGGAAAACCCAATGCTTGAAAAACAAACATGTTGGTAATCAAAATTGTAAATAGTTTAATGAAAAATATTTGTTGCTAAACAGGCTTAAACTCTATAGAGAGAGGAATAATATTAACAGACAAGCTTTTAGCTTGGCGCGTGCTCATTATAACAACGTAAAAATCTGCTAAGAAATATTTTACACTAGCCGTGGGCTATCGAATCAGCAAACTTTCAAAATCGGACCACAAGGTTGGATGAGCTGGCGATGTCCTCGAAAAGATGGAGTGTTAAGACCTAAAACTCATAAATTGGGCAAAGATTTTACCAACTTTTATTGTCTAAATTTGAGCCCTTTTGATGGGCGAACTATAGCACTATCCCAGCCTATCAATGATGTCCGATTTACAGTGCTGACAGCACTTTGATTTGATGTAATTAGTGATATCGAAAGAAAATGTGCATAGTTTAAGATTATGTCTGGAAGAGAAAAGCAAGCTTTTGATTAATGTCCAGATTTTCTTATCTACGACTTTACTCAAGCTGTAGGAACGAAATTTAGCGTTGGTTAATTTGGTTATTTAGACTTTCAAGAACGTGTTCGATCAAATGGTAATCGAATGTCTAATGTCTAATTCAGGCATTTAGACATTTAAAAGGGGGTTCGGTCGAATGTCTAAACGAATGTCTAATTGAGACATTTAGACATTCAAACGAGGATTCGGTCGAATGTCTAAACGAATGTCTAAATGAGACATTTAGACATTTAAACGAGGATTCGGTCGAATGTCTAAACGAATGTCTAATGTCTAAATGAGGCATTTAGACATTCGGGAGAGGGTTTAATCGAATGTCTAATTGAATGTCTAATGTCTAATTCAGGCATTTAGACATTCAAAAGGGGGTTCGGTCGAATGTCTAAACGAATGTCTAATGTCTAATGCAGACATTTAGACATTCTAGTGAGGGTTTAATCGAATGTCTTATCGAATGTCTAATGTCTAATTCAGGCATTTTGACATTCAAAAGGGGGTTCGGTCGAATGTCTAAATGAATGTCTAATTGAGACATTTAGACATTCAAACGAGGATTCGGTCGAATGTCTAAACGAATGTCTAATGTCTAAATGAGGCATTTAGACATTCGAGAGAGGGTTTAATCGAATGTCTAATCGAAAGTCTAATGTCTAATCTAGGCATTTAGACATTCGAGAGAGCGTTCGGTCGAATGTCTTATCGAATGTCTAATGTCTAATTGAGACTTTTAGACATTCAAAAGGGGGTTCGGTCGAATGTCTAAACGAATATCTAATGTCTAATTGAGACATTTAGACATTCAAACGAGGATTCGGTCGAATGTCTAAGGGAATGTCTAATGTCTAAATGAGGCATTTAGACATTCAAGAAAGGGTTTAATCGAATGTCTAATCGAATGTCTAATGTCTAATTCAGGCATTTAGACAATCAAAAGGGGGTTCTGTCGAATGTCTAAACGAATGTCTAATGTCTAATTGAGACATTTAGACATTCAAACGAGGATTCGGTCGAATGTCTAAACGAATGTCTAATGTCTAAATGAGGCATTTAGACATTCGAGAGAGGGTTTAATCGAATGTCTAATCGAATGTCTAATGTCTAATTCAGGCATTTAGACATTCAAAGGGGGGTTCGGTCGAATGTCTAATCGAATGCCTAATGTCTAATTCAGGCATTTTGACATTCAAAAGGGGGTTCGGTCGAATGTCTAAACGAATGTCTAATGTCTAATTGAGACATTTAGACATTCAAACGAGGATTCGGTCGAATGTCTAAACGAATGTCTAATGTCTAATTTGGGCATTTAGACATTCGAGAGAGGGTTTAATCGAATGTCAAATCGAATGTCTAATGTCTTATTCAGGCATTTAGACATTCGAGAGAGGGTTCGGTCGAATGTCTAATCGAATGTCTAATGTCTAATTGAGACTTTTAGACATTCAAATGGGGGTTCGGTCGAATGTCTAAACGAATGTCTAATGTCTAATTGAGACATTTAGACATTCAAACGAGGATTCGGTCGAATGTCTAAACGAATGTCTAATGTATTAATGAGGCATTTAGACATTCGAGAGAGGGTTTAATCGAATGTCTAAACGAATGTCTAATTCAGGCATTTAGACATTCAAAAGGGGGTTCGGTAGAATGTCTAAGCGAATGTCTAATGTCTAATTGAGACATTTAGACATTCAAACGAGGATTCGGTCGAATGTCTAATGTATTAATGAGGCATTTAGACATTCGAGAGAGGGTTTAATCGAATGTCTAAACGAATGTCTAATGTCTAATTCAGGCATTTAGACATTCAAAAGGGGGTTCGGTCGAATGTCTAAACGAATGTCTAATGTCTAATTCAAGCATTTAACATTCCAGAGAGGGTTAAGTCGAATGTCTAATCGAATGTCTAATGTCTAAATGAGGCATTTAGACATTCAAGAAAGGGTTTAATCGAATGTCTAAACGAATGTCTAATGTCTAATTCAGGCATTTAGACATTCGAGTGAGGGTTTAATCAAATGTCTAATCGAATGTCTAATGTCTAATTCAGGCATTTTGACATTCAAAATGGGGTTCGGTCGAATGTCTAAACGAATGTCTAATGTCTAATTGAGACATTTAGACATTCAAACGAGGATTCGATCGAATGTCTAAACGAATGTCTAATGTCTAAATGAGGCATTTAGACATTCGAGAGAGGGTTTAATCGAATGTCTAATCGAATGTCTAATGTCTAATTCAGGCATTTAGACATTCGAGAGAGGGTTCGGTCGAATGTCTAATCGAATGCCTAATGTCTAATTCAGGCATTTTGACATTCAAAAGGGGGTTCGGTCGAATGTCTAAACGAATGTCTAATGTCTAATTGAGACATTTAGACATTCAAACGAGGATTCGGTCGAATGTCTAAACGAATGTCTAATGTCTAATTTGGGCATTTAGACATTCGAGAGAGGGTTTAATCGAATGTCAAATCGAATGTCTAATGTCTTATTCAGGCATTTAGACATTCGAGAGAGGGTTCGGTCGAATGTCTAATCGAATGTCTAATGTCTAATTGAGACTTTTAGACATTCAAATGGGGGTTCGGTCGAATGTCTAAACGAATGTCTAATGTCTAATTGAGACATTTAGACATTCAAACGAGGATTCGGTCGAATGTCTAAACGAATGTCTAATGTATTAATGAGGCATTTAGACATTCGAGAGAGGGTTTAATCGAATGTCTAAACGAATGTCTAATTCAGGCATTTAGACATTCAAAAGGGGGTTCGGTAGAATGTCTAAGCGAATGTCTAATGTCTAATTGAGACATTTAGACATTCAAACGAGGATTCGGTCGAATGTCTAATGTATTAATGAGGCATTTAGACATTCGAGAGAGGGTTTAATCGAATGTCTAAACGAATGTCTAATGTCTAATTCAGGCATTTAGACATTCAAAAGGGGGTTCGGTCGAATGTCTAAACGAATGTCTAATGTCTAATTCAAGCATTTAACATTCCAGAGAGGGTTAAGTCGAATGTCTAATCGAATGTCTAATGTCTAAATGAGGCATTTAGACATTCAAGAAAGGGTTTAATCGAATGTCTAAACGAATGTCTAATGTCTAATTCAGGCATTTAGACATTCGAGTGAGGGTTTAATCAAATGTCTAATCGAATGTCTAATGTCTAATTCAGGCATTTTGACATTCAAAATGGGGTTCGGTCGAATGTCTAAACGAATGTCTAATGTCTAATTGAGACATTTAGACATTCAAACGAGGATTCGATCGAATGTCTAAACGAATGTCTAATGTCTAAATGAGGCATTTAGACATTCGAGAGAGGGTTTAATCGAATGTCTAATCGAATGTCTAATGTCTAATTCAGGCATTTAGACATTCGAGAGAGGGTTCGGTCGAATGTCTAATCGAATGTCTAATGTCTAATTGAGACTTTTAGACAATCAAAAGGGGGTTCGGTCGAATGTCTAAACGAATATCTAATGTCTGATTGAGACATTTAGACATTCAAACGAGGATTCGGTCGAATGTCTAAATGAATGTCTAATGTCTAAATGAGGCATTTAGACATTCGAGAGAGGGTTTAATCGATTGTCTAATTGAATGTCTAATGTCTAATTCAGGCATTTAGACATTCAAAAGGGGGTTCGGTCGAATGTCTAAACGAATGTCTAATGTCCAATTGAGACATTAAGACATTCAAACGAGGATTCGGTCGAATGTCTAAACGAATGTCTAATGTCTAAATGAGGCATTTAGACATTCAAGAAAGGGTTTAATCGAATGTCTAATCGAATGTCTAATGTCTAATTCAGGCATTTAGACATTCAAAAGGGGGTTCTGTCGAATGTCTAAACGAATGTCTAATGTCTAATTGAGACATTTAGACATTCAAACGAGGATTCGGTCGAATGTCTAAACGAATGTCTAATGTCTAAATGAGGCATTTAGACATTCGAGAGAGGGTTTAATCGAATGTCTTATCTAATGTCTAATGTCTAATTCAGGCATTTTGACATTCAAAAGGGGGTTCGGTCGCATGTCTAAACAAATGTCTAATGTTTAATTGAGACATTTAGACATTCGAGAGAGGGTTCGGTCGAATGTCTAATCGAATGTCTAATGTCTATTTTGGGCATTTAGACATTCATTTTTGAATGTCTAATTCCCCTTTTAGACATTGGGCCGAATGTCTAATGTCTAATGTCTAATGTCCTGCCAACTTCACACACTTAATATCGAATCTTTTTCGTGACACCGAGTGTTCCAGTTAACAACATCGTGAAATTCACAAGATGAATGGTTTTGGAATGATTAAGGAATGAAATTGAATTAGTGTGTAGAGCCAGGTTTGAATAAATTTAATGGGAGGTAATCTATCATCTATCAGGATGAACAGAATTAGCGATATTGATTACCTCCCTTTAATAAAAAAAATACATAGTTTTATACAAAGTTTCCTATTTTTTCAAGAACCTGTGAGACGCAAACAATTTGAATTATGTCAGTGTTGATTCTATATTTTTCAATGGGTTTGAGCGATTTCGAATGGTTGGAGTGAGTGCTCGGAATGAATGAATTGAGCGCTGAGTGAGCAATTTAGAATGGTTTTGAGGTGAATATCAATTTCACGATGTAACTAACTGTAGCCGCCTGAATACTCACACATTTTTGACATTTTGTATATTCTCAGCTCATTTTCGATTCATGCGAATCGACTATATACAATGAAAAACTGCAGAAATGTTTTTCTCAAGAAAGACAAAAAACGAGTTTTAGTAAGTCGGAGGATGGTGGTTTAGAGGAAGTTAGTTAACAGCCGTAACGGAGCTTAATTTTATTTTACAAAGGCATAAAAAGTAAAACCTATTAAACGTTCCCGAGACCTTCGAATCGCGTGTGCCGCCGTCAAAGCGCAGTTGGTAGCGTGACGGACTGTCATTCTAGAGGTCCCGGGGTTCGATCCCCGACGGCGGCACTCATTCTTTCCGACAATTTGTCTCTCACCAATGGATTGATAATCGTAGACCTATGTGAGATAGTAGCTGGAGGCTAGGAAAGGATGTATAGGTTGTACTGGTGAGAGATATACCAGGAATCCATTGTTAGGTGCTCCAGCCGCCGCGATATAACTGAAATAATGTTGAAAGCGGCGTTAAACTCCATTCAATCAATCAATCGAATCGCGTGTATTATTACTCCAAATCACACAAAACAAGATGTAGCGATTTTTCAAAATAAAATGTAATAATAATTGAACGGCTTTATGTTTTTTTATGCGACAATAATTGCAATCCAATAAAATAAAGAACTCTGATTGGTTTAAATCGCATCACGTGGGGAAATCCATTGCACTTTATTATAGGGATGAGTGTCTTTTTCATTGCGTTTATTGGGGTGTAAAGTGCAATTGCCTTAGCACATGGCAAATAACGCCCGTAGGGCGTTATGTTTAAGCCATGTGCTAAGGCAATTGCACTTTATACCCCAATAAACGCTGTGAAAAAGACACTCGGCCCTTATAATTGCAATCCTCTTGGTCTAAGAGATTATTAAAATACTCGGCTAAACATTAAAGTTTCGAGTCTACTTTATGCGCGTATTATACAATCTATTTTTAGATCGTGTATTTCCTTTCTGGCTATCGAAGTTAAACGGCATACAGTTAATCAAATGGTACACAAATAAACGACAATTTGACATTCGTAGAGGTACTTATGATGAAAACATAATTTTGATAAGTAATTCCACATTTAAACCGAAACTATCGTGATCGGGCTAAGCTGAGAGAGTATCTTGGTGGTCTTCGTCGACTCACTGTAAACATCGACTCAGAATCTGAGATGCATACTTTTAATCATAATTTCTTTCAAAAATATCTTAATTTCTAATATATTAAATAGCAATATTACGATACGGAAGGGAAACGAGGGGTTTTCGAGTTCCTACAACACAGGAAATGCAGATCGAAGATCGGGGGTTTCCCGAAAGACCTATTGCATTTTATACAGAAATAAAGTGCAATGGATTTCCCCACGTGATGCGATTTAAACCAATCAAAGTTCTTTATTTTATTAGATTGCAATTATTTCTGTATAAAATGCAATAGGTCTTTCGGGAAACCCCCGAAATTCGATCTGCAAGTCCTGTGTTGTAGGAACTCGAATTAACCTAGTTCCCGATCATCAACGCAACATTGCTATTCAATCTATTACGAATTAATATATTTCCGAAAGAATTTACGATAACAAGCATGCAGTTCTGATTCTGAGCCGACCTAAACTTAGAAAACAGCGAGTCGACGAAGACCTTCAAGCAACCCTCTCAACAAAGACCGACCACGCCGTTTTCGTTCAAAAATACAGACTAACTTGGCAAAAACAAGCTTATTTATCATAAGTACCTCTACGAATTTTAATGTAGACTTTTATTTATGTATCATTTGTTTTACTATATTACATTTCACTTCGATAGTGAGATAGACAATACAAGATCTAAAAATAGATCGTGTAATTTATACGCACAGAAAGTAGACTTGAAGCTTTAATGTTTGGCTGAGTATTTTAATAGTTTCTTTGATCTAGATGATTGCAATTATAAGGGACGAGTGTCTTTTTCATTGCGTTTATTGGGGTATAAAGTGCAATTACCTTAGCACATGGCTTAATCATAACGCCCTACGGGCGTTATTTGCCATGTGCTAAGGCAATTGCACTTTATACCCCAATAAACGCAGTGAAAAAGACATTCATCCTATAATGCTTTTATTTCAATGACAAATTACCGTTAGAAATCCAGTTCTCGTTTTATAATGGCGTGACTTAATTGCCTATTGACGGTGTCTGGTTCCCAAAGTGTGTAATGTAAGAATTAATAATGTATATTGTTTATTACAGCCGTCTCTTAGAGCGTGAAAGTTTATGGATTTTGTCTTCAACAGCATCGCTTACAGGCTGAACTGAATAATTTTATATATACACAGCATTCTGGGAGATGAAGTAAATTTCATCAGTAAGAATACCAGTTTGTGTGTGTATTGAAGCATGAACTCCAAAACCTTCTATTTCATTCTGATATCTGAACTATTCTTTTTTTCCTTAGCATTAGATTAATAAGAAATTAACTTTTCAATTCTAACGCGGCATCTAGAAGACTGTTAGATCTTTACAATGAAAATAAATCATTATTTTGACAAAAAAAACAAAAACAAATAAAACAAAACAAAAAAAAAGAACAAAAAAATGGTCGAAAAGCTACGCAACAACGGTAGTTATGGCGTCATTACTATTTGCATGAGGTATTATAATATAACATCAAGGTATAAGTTAAATTTTGACGTAACTTGTTACAACGCAGATGGAAGGTAAAAACTGCGTATACGTAGATTAATCATTCGCTATTTTATTCCTTTAAAGTTTGCATAACTTACCCTGCAGATGTATTGAAATTATGTCCTGAACTAATGACGATTGTTCTTGAATTTATTAACGACCTTTCGTACAGTTAACAACTTTGTGAAATTGACAAAATGAATGATTTTGGAATGAAATTGAATGAGTGTGTAGAGCATTTTTCATTGAATTTAGAGCTAGGTATTCCAATATCGCAAAATTAGCGATAATTATTACCCCCTTTAATGAAATGTGCATACAAGTTCTATACATAGCTTTCTATTTCTTCGAGAAACTATTATACACATACAATTTGAATAATGTCAGTGATATTGCGATTTTTTCTGGCTTTATTTATTTTGAATAACGTTGTTGATCCTATCTTTTTCATTGAGGTTGGAATGTTTTTGAATGGTTTGAGTGGGTGTTTGGAATGAAAGGAGCGCTAAGGGAGAAGTTTTGAGTGGTCTTGAACTATAAGAATGTCAATTTCCCGATGTTGGTAATAATTGTATCAACCCTAGTATCAACCGGTTTAGCCCTAATCCGGTGTTCCCGTGTAAAATTTAGAGACATAGTATGTTTGGGAAAAACTCGACTAGTACAGTTAGTTACGTCGTGAAATTGACATTAATCTCAATAAAAACCATTCTAAATCGCTCACTCAGCGCTCCATTCATTCATTCCAAACACTCACTCAAAACACTCAAAAACGCCCAAACCCATTGAAAAATATAGAATCAACGACGTCATTCAAAATTAATTTTGACAGAGAAAAATCTCGATTTCACTGATAAATAATTCCAATTTTTAGCTTCTCATAGGTTCTTGATGAAATAGGAAGATATGTATAGAACTTGTTTGCATATTTTCTTAAAGGGAGGTATCAATATCGCTAATTTTGTTCACACGGATCGCCTTCAAACTCGGACAGTGGATAATATTTCATATGTTTTCATATTTGAGCATGTTCGTGACATTTCCAACAATTTCAAATTTGCAGAAAGCAAGGACTCTGGCAAGCCTGTGCATCCGCACAGTCTGACCAAAGTCTTCACTATGCCATTTATAGATAGATAAGTTCTCAAAGTATCTGTTAACATTAAGGTATTCTTCTAATTACACCATACAATTGTCTGTTCTACAAAATGTTTGTATCTTTTTATCTCACGTAGATGTCAAATTGTTGGAAATATCGCGCACAGGATCATTTGAAAGAGCTACATGACGTTAACATTTGTTCTTTGATTTTAATACTCGTAAGTGTTTTTTCCTGGCATACTGTGGCGTAGCGTTGGTCACCTGCACGGCGTTTTACATTCTCATTGAATACTTTTAGACTCGAATATTTGATGTCAACATTTTAAAGGTAGCTTAAATTACAATATGAGCAGATCAAAACCTGGGAATAAGAGTGTTAGCGTAACATTTCAAACATTTTTACACGCAAACCACAAACATGTAGCAGTAAACTCTAGACCACCCAACAATACAATGAGAATATTTGTTTACAGAGGGATTAAAACCTATTTATCCATCGGACACAAAGGAAAATCTTTGGCTAGTCTGTGCGGATGCACAGGCTAGCCAGAGACTTTGCTATGTAAACGCATGAGCATGTACATTGTCGAAATTGATCAGACTCCTAGTATTTCTTTCCGTCGTTTTGGAACCATAACCTTGTTACCACATGTACAACTATAGCTATGGTTACTAGGATTTGGTTGCTCAATGGTTTTGTGTTAAAATTTATCAATTATATCAACAAATGCTATAATTTCAGAAAAAAAGATGCATTTTACACTAGAATGAAAAAGAAATTGTGTCAGATTTAGTATAATGTATACAACCTTTACTTATAGCTCTCTAGAGAGACACGTTCTAATCATTTATCAAACTTGTCACGGACTGGATACACAATAACCTTTATAACATGGACTGTAATAATGCATCGATATATATAATATCCAGGAGATTTTGAATCCATGAAGGTATTTATGAAGGTATGAAGCAAATATAAATAATTTTTTTAAAAAAAAATAAATAAAGAAAAAAAAAAAAATAACCAAGCATTCACAGGCGATTGTTTCAGAATTAGATATTTTGTCATATATAAGTCTATTATTAAAACCTGTATGACAAAAGATGAATTATTTCGATCATGAAGTGATTTGCACGTTTGTTTTCTATGAATATGCGACCTGTCAAGAAAAAAAGGGTCATTTGGAAACTCGGTAAAATTATATTTGAAAAAAGAAGCTTGTTCCATTTGAGGTCAGTCGGGGGTCACGTTTCAAAGATGTTTATAGAATACAGAAAGCTAGAATGAATAGTCACTCTTCGGAAAATCAGCGAAATTTTCGACTCCCGTCGGCTAGTCAGACAATTGTTGACGACTAACGAACTATACCAAGATGGCCTTTATTGCCTGGCAAGTCACATACAGTTGAAAGCAACAAATTGACTGTCTTTCCGATCAAAATAATACTTAATCATTTCCTTAGCGATCCATTCCAAACTCTCACTCAAACTATTCAAAAACGCTCAAAAATCACTAAAAATGATAATATCAACAACTCATTAAAAACAAAAATAGATAGATAGAATCCACGATTTTCTCATTCTAATTGAAGGATGTGGCCATATGATAGGTTTGTGAAGACATACAAAGATATCCATAGATCATGTATGCATGTGTATTTTATTAAAGGGAGGAAATAGATATCGCTGATCTTTGTCATCTTGAACAAAATTTGTGATATTGGGTCAGCTCCCTTTGATTTCACTCAGACTCGCTCCACAAACTCATTCAATTGTATTCCCAAATTCTACCAAAATCTTTCATTTTGTCAATTCAATGATGTTCTTAGCTGTAACTAAGGGACAAATTCGGGGAGGGGTACTTTAAGTGCTCAAACATAAACTTTATCATTCAGCCATCTCACCATGTCCAGAAATATTAATGCATACGTAATTAGTTCTTTAACAAACAACAGAATAAATCATATTCTTAATATTTTTGGTTCTATAAGTTCAGTAATTATTTCCTTCATGAAGGCGTTTGTTGAAGATCTGCTGTTTCAAAATCATTTATATGTTTCAAACCTTTGTAAAACAACTCGTTACGGATACTCTAAAAGCAATCAACTCGATAAAGAAGTATTGGAGTTGAACTTATGATAGAACAAAATAATCCTAGTAAAAATTGGTTTTATAATATGACCTACATCGCCCGAGCGAAGCAACCCCGTTGAACGTCTTTGATGTGTTATTACACGAGTGGAATAACTATGCAAATGGGCTTAGAACGTGTAGCAACGTAATATTTTCGTTGTGAAAATGACGTCCTTATATGTTTAGCGAAATAAGTTGAATCGATGAATTTCTGGAATTTCATCGATTTATCGCACAAATTCAGGCCATATTAAAAAAAGAAGATCAAATTTGTGCTAATAAAATATCAAATTAATTTAAAGCCTCGTTTTCATCTGTTTGTAGATGACTCGTTTAATAAATTCGGTAATAAATAACCACTCATCCACTAATTAATTTTCTGACATTGACCCCTGTCATTTCCATGAATGAAAATCGTATAATTCTCACTTGACATTGCACGTTGCATTATCTAATTTACTTATTAACGATTTCAAGTATGATTTGTATTTTGGACATCAATTAATATATCAATCAAGGGTTGAAGATAATACGTTTTGATCTCATGAGGATATGAATCTAAAAACTTAAACAATATCATACTCTTTTTATATAATAATAATAATAATAATATTAATAATAATAATAATATCTTTATTTCATGAAGGTGAAACATCAAGACAAATCTTTCAAATAAACAAATTGAAATTTCTCTTTTTTACAATGTTACCTTCAGTGAAAGAAAAATTAATGAAAAGTGATAATCTGATTAAATAATGATATCATGATAAAAAATACGAGGAAAGTCGCCGAAAAAGATGATGACAAATGATGACATATGAAATAACAATGGAAACAATATACAAGAAAATCCATGTATTAGTAAATCTTCGAACAGATTCACCATTTACTTAAATAAATTAGATGCTTTCGGCTTCGACTGTTGATTTAGTTAAGACCAAATACTGTTAAAATTTGTTTTTGAAGCCAGATAAAGAAGATGCATTTCTAATTGAAATTGGGATTTCATTCCACACATGTATAATACTGTATGAGAAAGGACGTTTTTTGTGTGTGTGTGTGTGTTTTTTGTACAACGTATTATATTTTGAGTGTGTGATGTCATTATGTGCAGACGACCTTATTTATAGTTACTGTTTTTACAAAATGAAATAACCTGATTCATGTATTCTGGTAAAAGGTTACTATAGCATTTAAAAATTAAAACACCAGTATAATAATTACATCGGTTGTCAAATGTCATCCAGTTTGTTTATTGAAAAGTTCAATCGATGGTGTTCATGAAAAAGCGCCCAAAATAACACGAGCTGCTCTTTTTTGAAGTATAGATAATCTAGCAGTCCTATATTTAGCACTTTTCCACAAAACTGTACAGCAATAATTTGTAAAACAGTTGCTTCATTTCTAAGGTGAGATAATTCGATATTCGTTTGAGTAATGTAATTTTACTGTTTATTTTAGAACTTGTTTTTTCAATGTGTGTATTCCAAGATAGATGGTTGTCGACGTGTTCACCCAAAATCGTATGAAATTTGACGACTTCAACGCAAACATCGTTTAGTTTTAAGCAAAGGTAAATATTCTTTAATCTCTGTTTAGGCCCAAATAAGCATACATTTTCTTTTTATTGGGTTGACAAGCATATTATTATTTGAACACCAAGAGAGTATAGATTTTAAACTACTTTGTAAGTTGGTTTGTATTACGTTAATGTTTACTCCAGACGTATATAATGTTGAATCATCGTCATAGAGATCTAAACTTGAGATATTTCCATACAAACTCATGTCATTGATATTAATCAAAAATAGAAGCGGTCCTTGTATAGAGCCTTCTCGGACACCGCTAGATATGATTTGTGGGGTGGAAAAAGTATCACTACTCTTAATATACTGTTTTCTGTCGGACAAATAAGATCCAAACAAATTCTAAGGCTTTGATAGAAAATCTATTCAATCTTAATTTATACAACAAAATTTATGATCCACAAGAAGAAAGGCTTTCTGCAGATCAACGAAAACTGTACCAACGATTTTTCTCGAATCAATATCCTTTACCATTCATCGATCAATCGGATAAGGGCCGTCTGACAAGAATGCTTTTCTCTAAAAACCTGATTGGTGCTTATTAAGAATATTATTTTTGTTCAAAAAGGATAGCAACTATTCGATAAATGGCGTTCAAAGATCTTTGAAATTGTTGGCAAAATAGATATTGGTCTATAGTTATTTGGATCCTTCCTATCGGAGCCCTTATGTAATAGAAGAACATACGCTTCCTTTAAGGCATCTGGAAATATGCCTTTTGCAATACTATTGTTGATAATTGATGTTAATGGTAAAATTATCTGATCGCCACAAGATTTCAAAATAGTGGCACTAATACCATCATTTCAGGTTGCTTCATTTTTGTCGAGATTATTTATCATTTTCTTTACTTCTAAGGGGGTTATAAAATCAATATCAAAAGCTTGACCTTTCAATACTGTTTCCAAATGTTTCTGCAGATAGAAAAATTGGGGTTCATTGAATTGTGACTTTTTCACAATTTTTGCTATGTTGATGAAGTGTTTATTGAATGATTCTATGATATCATGGGCTCTCCGGATACATTGTCCGTTAAAAACCATTTCTGAAGGTAAGTTAACGGTTTCTGCTAATAAATTATCATTATTTTGTACTCGGTGTAAGTTTTTCCATGGATCTTTACTACTTGTTCCCTTTTTGATTGCATTATTATAGAACTCCTTCTTGTTTTTACGAATGAGATGCACCACTTTATTCCTCATAGTTTTATATTCATACCATTTTTTTCGTTTAAGGAAACGATCCCGTTCATACATTGTTTTTTAAATCGGGCTGCGAAGCAGTCCACATTTATAAATTTCGTTTTCCAGAAATCCAGTCTGTTTGACCCACTGCATTTTGACCTTTATCTTCTGAGCAATGTGTTCAAACCAAATTATGTGTTTTCAAACACCGAAGAAACGGCCTTTTCAGTCACAATCTACAAACTTTTTTATCTTATTTACTTTTCGACAAATAGAGAAGAGGCTAATACAAAATTTGATGTAATTTTCGCTTTTAGTAATTACCAGTAAGTATTTTCAGTGTTTATAACAAGATTTTCGGTTGAGTAAAGGAGTTGAAACGTACAATAGGTTAACTGTATAATAAATTTGTAGGTCTTACAATATTACTGCTCTGATTTTTTTCTCGAACGGTCATTTACCAGTTGTAGGGCTGACAACCAATAAAATTCTGTTATGATTATCACTCGGTCAAACCCAACGCGTAAATTAAGACCACGTGGTAGATGCAAATGGACATCGTCTGCTCGAAATGTGTCTATTAAGTAATTTGTCATTGGTCAATGGTCGTCTGCACTCGGTCAGGGAGCGTCGGAAGTTTCCTTTTTGTTCGCATGGTGGAATGAGTACTGTTGACTATGTGTTAACAAATAGAAATAATTTTGTAATTTTGAAATATTTGATTTCAATGAGCACTCTGATCACGCTCCAATCCTATTTTCAATAAATTCAAATTTGAGTATGAAGAAAAACTATTCAACAACAAATAAACCGACAAAAACATACGATAAACTGATATAGGATAGCAGTAAGAGCGATCTATTTGAAGAACAACTCATGAATAATCATAGAGTGCTGCTAGATTTAATCGATTGGTCAGAAACCAAATATATAAATAGCATAGTTGGCGATTTCACAATTGTTTGGTCATTTTAAAAATATAATTGATACACCAGACGAAAACACCCAAAACAACCCTATCCACAAAGCAACATTGATATGCAAAACAGTGAAATTAATCCCGAATTGGACATGATTATTTCAGAAGAAGAAATTAAGAAAGCTGTATTTATGCAAAATAACGGTAGAAGTCCCGGTATCGATGAAATTCCTTGTGAAATTATTAAAGCGTCTTACGAAATTATTGCACCTTTCTTCTTTGCTTTGTATAATCGCATGTTTCAAACAGGCGACTACCCGGAGCAATGAGGAAGGGGAATAATCACTCTTATTTTAAAAAGGGTGATCCTAATATTTCGGAAAATTATAGAGGTATCACCTTAATAAACATATTTTCAAAAGTATGTTCTCAAATTCTGCTAAATAGACTCATTAGGTGGATAGAAAAGAATAAAAAACTTAATGATAATCAATTTGGATTTCAGAAAGGAAAATCCA
Source organism: Fragum whitleyi (assembly GCA_948146395.1). Lineage (NCBI taxonomy): Eukaryota > Metazoa > Mollusca > Bivalvia > Cardiida > Cardiidae > Fragum > Fragum whitleyi. The sequence goes on along the minus strand of OX411549.1, from coordinate 52,332,062 downwards.
TTTTAGACTGCATCTTCATTATGAACTCGGTTATATCAAAAGTGTTATCGTCTGGTGATAAACTTTATTGCGTGTTCATTGACTACGAAATGTGTTTCGATAGTATTAATCAGGAAAACATAAGCATTTTGTAAAACTTTTAAAATCTATTTACACGTCAGTAAAAGCTTGTGTTCGTTATGAACATGGGTTCTCATTATGTTCGTCAATGACGTCATCGAACATATAAATTCCGATCTTGATGAAATTTTTACTTTTGGACCATGTGAAATTATTCTTGATATTGTATGCAGATGACCAAGTGTTATTCGCGAAATCTCCAACTTCTTTACAATCCATGTTGAATATTTTACAAGCATATTGTACTTTATCTGGCATAAAAATTAACACATCTAGGACTAAAGCAATGATTTTTGAGAAGGGAAGACATACTAGTTATACATTCCGCATTAATAATGTCGCCATTAAAACTGTCAAATATTTTAAATATTTAGGGATTAATCTTTAACGGATTTTGGTCTCGTACACAAAAAGATATTGCCAAACAAGCATTATTTTCTCTTCATAACATCAGCAGAATTTCAGTTAATTTAGAATTACCCATGTCGCAACAATGTAAGCTATTTGATAGTCTGGTTGGTTCCATCCTTCAATTTGGTTCACCTTTGTGGGGTTATCACACTTCAAAAGATATTGAAAACATTCATACTAAGTTTTTACGTCTCGCGCTTCGCGTAAAAAAATCGACCCCGTTAGCCACACTATGTGTAGAAAGAGGTAAGACACCACAAAGCGTTTCATATCAATTCAATATGATTAAATATTGGACGCACATAATCACCCAAAATGAAAACATCATTCTCAAATCAACCTACAATATGTTAAAATCGGACTGTGAAAATGGAAATACATAGAGGGGAAATAACTGGGCTTTCCAAGTTAAAAGTATACTGCAGGATAATGGGTTATCTTTCTTATGAATAAATCAAAGAATGCCCCACATAAATCTCGCATCTATCTAACAACGATTATTTGATAATTATGTTAAGTTATGGTCCTCAGAAATTTATAATACGTCTAAATTGGCCTGCTACAATCTATTTAAGAAATCCCTTGTACCTGAAAAGTATCTAGATATTGAATATGACGTAAAGTTTAAGACAGCATTAAAAAAAATTAGAACCTCATCACATGATCTTAACATCGAAAGAGGTAGATATACAAACATCCCTCGTGAAAATAGATTATGCTTAAACTGCAATATGAGTTGTATTGAAAACGAATATCACTTTCGATTGGTTTGCCCAAAATACTCAGAATTAAGGAAAAAGCACATGAAGTAATATTTTTACACTTGGCCATCTTTATACAAATTTAAAACGCTTTTAACATCAAGCTCTAAAAATGAAATTATTCACGCATCTAAGTATATTTATTTCGCAAACAAAATGAGAAACTAAAAAAAAAAAAAAAAAAAAAAAAAAAGAAACAAACATCACTTTATTTTATTCTAACATTGAAGCCACCGTATCCTGTCACTATTGTTTTACATGTATCGATCTTTGTAAACCTATGTGTGTTTTGTACTATGTATTGTAATATGTAGCTAGAAACACGGTAAGTATTTAAAGCTTTTTTGGAATTAATACCCATTCTCTGTAATGACTAAAACAATTTTGGCACACATGTTCTCCGATTTTGATGAAATTTCACATACAGGTACGGACTAATAATAAGAGAAGAAATTGACAAAAAGAATGTTTTCGGAGCATCTGGTTACCATGGCAACGACCTTCAAAGCACAGAATTTTGAAAAATTAAGCTTTTTTTGAAGCTAAATAATTTGGTCTTTACATGAAGATGATGGTTGTTTTCGTATGTATTTGATAGAATAGGACCTAAAATTTTGAACTAGATCTTTTGTTGTGTCAGTTAGTGTCCAAAAGATTGGTTTCCATGACAACAAATGAGGCTTATTTTGATAAATTGATCTGAAAATGTTGTTTATAATTTCCTGTTTTTCTTTGCTGATGACTGACATGTGATGTGTAGATAGAATATTTTATGTAAAAGAAGCAACTAAGCTACAAATTATTTTGTTGTTGTGTGCATTGGTTACCTTGACAACGGTAACTATGACTCATGATATGGCTGCTTTTGTACCTTCTGAGTTATTTCTTAAAATTTTGCAGCATGATGAACCGATGATGATTATTGGGACATATCTAACAAACAGTGCTCTTTCAAAAACCGCAAAAAAATCATTGGGCATTTTGTTACCATGGCAACCATTTTTATTATTTTCTTAAATCAGTTATTTTAAGTCCCTGAAAGTTAACATGTGATAAGAAAAGAGATCCAATAAGCCTGTATCAAAATACAAGAAAAAGAACAAAAATTGTAATAGTTGCCATGGTTATTTGCTGATCCAACCCAAAATTAAGCATTTTTTTGGTGATTTTGTAGCCTTTTTCCTAAAAAATGAAACCAGTTTACACAACTATTTTGATATATAAGTTAGAGGGAGATTTGAACTTTACTTAGGATTAAAAAATTTTCGGGTTGCTTTGCGTTGGATACCCGTATCCAAGGACTAAAAATGGGCTTTTGTGCATTTTTACATAACTGTTCCCATAGCAACAGGCTATTTCCTGCAAGTTTTTGAAAAAAAAATCTTATATGTCCTAAAAGGTCTATCCAAGCAATTTTGTAAATTATCATAACATTGAATAGGAGTTTAAATTTCTAGTCAATTGAGGACTCTTAAGATGTTCTGAAATTGTCTTCATTTATGGGATATGAATTCACCTTGCCATAGCAACGAACACAAAAATTATTATTATGTGAATGTTAATGTGGTATTTCCTTGTAAAACGGAAAACAATGTCTGTATTTTGTCATAACATTTGAAAAAATGCAAAACTCAATATTTTAGTAGGGTAGGTGTGTTGTTGCTATGGAAACATAAGTAAACAACGTTTGCTCAAAAATATTATTAATTCATTTGAGAGAACCATGATGGGAAACTTATATCTTATGTGTTTTTATTTAAGTTTGTGCTGCATTACTGATATATTTGAATTTAAAAACTCGCAAAAACGGACTTTTTCAATTTTTAACGTCTGTTTTCATGGCAACCAGAAGTGATATTAAGAATTTTTTTATCTTATTTTTACTTTTAGGTCAGCACTATCCTCGCGTTTAAATTTTATAAAAAATTGAGACATAACGTGTCACACTCCCTATTTAAAATTGTAAGTGCTTACAGAGAATTGCTATTAAATGGTAATGGTAATGGCTTACCGAGGCTGGACACTTACATTTTGCGTGTTATCCACTGAGCTATTTTTCAAGACAAACAGCGCAGAAACGGCCTTTTTAGTTACAATCTACATTTATTTTTATCTCTTTTACTTTTGCGACAAAAATAAGGAAGAGGCTTATACATAATTTGATGTAATGTTCGTTTTTAATAATTACCAATAAGTATTTTAAGCGGTTTCTTTTTTTTACAAGCTTTTCGGTTAAGAAAAGGAAATGAAATTATCTTCGGGCTGTTCTAATTTATTGTTCTAAAACCTGTTTAATGTGATCAATATCTATCCCTGCGGAGGGGATACATTGTGAAAAAGGGGAAATAACTTCTTATATTTCATAAAAGAACAACAATAACAACTCCTTACTCCTCTTTCCTCTCCATTTTCCTTCGTCTCAAGATCTTTCTTCATTTTGTCGTCTGTTGGAATCGTCTGCTTCTATAGTTGACATGGTTTAATCCTAGTCTATTTTTAGCACATATTTCTTTGCCATTGCGTTGATTTTGATCGGTTTATTACGGTTTACACCGTTTTCGACTGATGTGGTCATATTGAGCGGCTAGAGCACGTACTCATGGATTCCTATTGTTTTTTATACCAGTACTACCACAACACCCTTACCAAGCCTCCAGCTGCTCCATCACATAGGTTCGCGATATCAAACCATTGATGGACGACATTTTTGTCTGAAAGGGTATTTGCCGCGGTCGAGTATCGAACCCGGGACCTCTCGAACGAGAGGAAGGTGCGTTAAAAACTGCGCTAAGGCCTAGGATTACCGTTACGTTTTAATAAACCGTCGGTGCTGATATAAAATGTCGTAACTACGGATTTATTGAAGCCATAGTTACGAGATTCATAACAACACCCACGAAATATTGTTTGTCCGATATTGCGTCATTGTTAACTGGATAAAATCGTTCCCCATTGTGTTCTAACTTTTAGCTCTCTGCGCGAAAAAGGCATTTTCCAGTCCACTGGACCAAGGCTAAATAACTTTATCGAAATTTCATGTGCAATTTTGGCATCTCTACCAAATCTGCCGTTATCTGCCTCTATATAAATGCTTCCCCTTAGGCATCAAATTGATGCCGGTTCTACCTCCTTGACGTCTGACCGTAGAGCGCAGTTGGTAGCTTGTTGGATAATCAATCTTAGATGAACTGGGTTCAGTCCCAGGTTGAATGGAAAATGTTTTGTGACATATCTCTCAAGTTGGGTGGATACAATTCTGCAAACTCCAGTTGGATGAGCTGGCGATGTCCTCGAAATGATGGAGTGTTAAGAAAAAAAAAACTCACAAATTGGGCAATTATTTACCAACTTTTATTGTCCAAATTTGAGCCCTTTTGATTGGCGAACTATTGCACTATCCCAGCCTCTCAATGATGCCCGATTTACAGTGCTGACAGCACTTTGATTTAACTTCGGCATTTATCCACTCAGGTAAATGTTTACTTTTAACACGCTTTGACTTGATTGGAGCATGTATACATAAAACTCAATTTAAAAAGTCGTAAAATAATGAAAGCGCCTTCTCTGGGTCAGGCTCAATTTCAATAAAATGAATATTCGTAGAATTTAAGTCATTTTGAAAGTCGTATTCTTTTAAGTTTTTAAAACTTCTATACGTCATAACAGTGTGGACGTTTTCTTTGAAAAGCCTGTTTCTGATTTTTCGCGTCAAACAAATTGGAAAATGATCACTTAATGCAAGAGGTGAAAAAAATGTTTCAGTGATTCTGTCAGTACGATTTGTATAGATATGGTCTATAATTGTCGAAGATGTTTAAGATATTCGGGTTGGTTCAGTAACTATTTGTGAAATCCGTATTTCAGTGTAAATTTAGACCACTCTTTATTTTGAAAGTTATTGCTTTCTGGTAGGTAATTGTAGTATAAGTCCCCAATTATATAATATTCATTACTGTATTCATCTGTTTTCTTTATTAGGGTATCTTCATTAAAGTTCTTATGGCATATTTCTATCCATATCGATTCTATATCTTCCGATTCTAAATCTGACCTTCGGTTAAACGAGATACAACTTTTGAAATAAATCAAAATTCCCTCACCGTTTTTTTTTAATTTTCTGTCTTTCCTTATAAATGACAAATTGGGAACATTAAGGTTCAAGTCGCGTAAAGAATCATTAAGAAACGTTTCGCAATCGCCAAAGATATCAATATCATTAGAAGATGAAATGTATTTGATCTCATCAAATTTTGGAAGAAGGTGTTGAACATTGAGATTAACGATATGTAGACATTTTTGTTTAAACTTTATAGTTTGGTTCTAGAAACTTAGATTTTTAGAACTAAGATGCTGGCTACTATCAGAAACCGTCAATCCACTCACTTGTTCAAGAATCTTACATTCTTTATAATCAGAAAAAGACGCGGTAGTATAAGAATAAGAATGAAAATGAGAATTAAGATTAGAATGAGACAGAGATTTTGATTTGAAATTATACGAAAGTTGGGTGTGTTTCCAGAGTTAATGTTAAATTGCATGCAGCTGCATGGAAATATTTGACAATTTGAACATATGGAACTTAAAGCACTGAACTTATATTTAAGTGAAATTTGCGTGTATCTGTCCGCGATTTCCTAATGTATGTAAATTTGTCTATACTCCGAAGATAAATGACTTAGTTTCATAAAGAAAATTCGCAATTATTTTTCAATAACAAAACATATTTTTTATGGGGCCAATCTGTTAGGAAGCTTATAAAATAACTGCCAACAATCATTGAATTATTTATTGATATTAAATCAACTTTTGAATGAAGGAAAATATCAGGCAAAATAAACTAAGCTATACTTGCTTGTGTTTTAGGTTCCGAAATAATCACCAATGTATTACTAGCCTACTTTCTGCACCTATCGCGATGATACAACAAAGCGAAAGCAAAGTGCTTGCGAACGTTAGCAAGTGCGTTCTTGCTTTCTTTTCATGAACGGTGTGCTTGCTTGAGACGCTTGCGACTAGCAATGTTACAAAGTGACTAGTACAGTCAAGAACATTGTGAAATTTACAACATGAATGATTTCGGAGTGATTTTGGAATGGAATTGAATGGGTGCGTGGAGCCAGTTTTAAGCCATATTAAATGGAGGTAATCCTATTTCGCTAGGTTTTTCATTTTGATAAAATGTGCGTACTTTTTTGATTGTATGTCTTCGTGGATCACTCAGACCTTCAAAATACACACAAGCCAACAAAATCGTAGAATGAAATGTTGTTCGTCTTGAACGATTTCGAAATGTTTTCAAATGGTTTTGGAGCGTTTTTATCGATTTGAGTGAGTGTTTCGAATGAATGAATTAAGCGCTAATGGAGCGATTTAGAATGGGTTTGAATAGAATGACAGTCAATTTCACCATGTTTTTAACTGTAGTAAATGAAAAGACCATTATCGATTTTCTCGAAAATTTCCTGGTTTTCGGTTTGTTTGGTCATTTAGTCGTTTGAAAGGTGGGGTCAATGAGTAATAAGTATTTTTACTTTATTATATAATTCTAAGAATGTTTTTAAAATGTATTAGATGGATTAAACTTTCTAGTGAGTCGCTTTCGTTGCCTAACAAACGGAAATTCTCGGAAAGGGTTTCGGTGCGTTCAATGTAGGCAGCTCGCTATGCAAACTATTCGTGGCGAGCACTTTCGTATCCTGAGCGCTTGGCTGGATAATGGAAGGGATTTCAACCAGATTATATAACAAGCGATCTTCCATTAAGTTAATTAAAATTCAGTATTACCATTGATTGAAATGCTAGGTCTAGAATCTACATAAAATAAGCATCTCTTTATTTCGCCTACCCAACAACGTACATGTAACCAACGGCCTGCGTTCAGAATTACAAAACGGTACAAACTGTTTGCTGATTATACCCCACTTTGCACATGTACTTGCAAAAAGTTTTCACCATTTTGTCATCCTGACGCAGAGCTTGTATTTATGCTGTCCTTACTATTCTCGATTTTCTTCTCAGTCTTTTGGAAAGATGCAGCTTCAAAAACCTAAAACCTTCCAAATTTCTTAGTTTGAAACGAATGTAATGTTGGCATGTTTAAGGATAATCTTTTATTTAGTACAATTTGTTCGGCGGTTTTTCACACAACTCCCATATGAACGCATTTCACTTTGTAATTGACTTCTATTGAACGTGCAAACCAAACAGATGATTTATTTATGATCCCAAAAAGATCCACCATAATGAAGTAAACGCTTCATAAGTTACCTGGCTAATTAACACAATCCAGGTGATTTATCTTATTACGAAAACACATTAGTTCACAAAAATATAACACTCAGTGAAAATCCTAATAAAAGAATTTATGAATAATAAATTCGAATTTTTTATTAATATTTCACTCGGTCGATGTTTGTTTTGAATCTGCTGAACATTTCCATTTTCACTATTTTCACATATTGACATTATGCAACAAAAATTTGTTACTATAACTATCTATTTTGAATCCTCGCCCCCCCCCTCCCACTTCAAATATAAGTACATTCAAAGATGTTTTTGAATTTGAGCGCCCCGATGTTAAAGCAATGTTGCAGCGAATAATAACTTTACCGAAACGCATTCAACGCATTTGTAGGGGCTTATGCGCCCGATATGCCTTAACAGTTTGAGAACAAAGAGTTCCACACTAAAAAGGTTTAAAAACATCTTTACTAGTGTTTCGTTTCAACAAGAAAAAATAAAAATACATAGAAATGTCAATACAATTCCATTAATCCTGCCAATTATTGATTTACTATATCACATCACAGACCAATGTATATCACATACACACATCATCTAGAATAGCATAATAGCAGAATGGCAGAATGAGATTTCAAAGACGCGAAAACTGTTAAGATATGATTTTTTTCACTCTCAATCACTTTTATTGCGTTCTTATATCATTTTTAAATGGATTTTAGACAGATAGAATTCATAAATTGATTTTTTTTTTCATAAGTTTGGATTTGGACTTGGTTGCTTGGCATGTTAACCGGAGGAGCATGATATAACGAATTTCTTTAGGGAAAATCGTTGAAAACACGTTTAAACAATAAATCAAGTTAGTTCATGCACAAATTGATCAAATCTTGACTTTCGATTTTTCATTCTGCTATTCTGCCATTCTGCCAACTTCATTCTGCTAGCAGAATAGCAGAATAGCAGAATGAGATTTCAAAGACGCAAAAACTGTTTGAATATGAAAATTTTCACTCTCAATCACTTTTATTGCGTTCTAATATAATATTTAAATCGACTTTAGACCGAAAGGATTTATAATTTAATTGATTTAGTCATAAGTTTTTAAGTACGTTTCGTTTTATGACATGACATGACATGATTTTTCATTCTGCTATTCTGCCATTCTGCCAACTTCATTCTGCCATTCTGCTATTTTGCCATTCTGCCAACTTCATTCTGCTATTCTGCTATTCTGCCATTCTGCCAACTTCAGGGGCATATCTATCTATCAATCCTTCCATCCATCCATCCATCCATCCATCCGTCCGTCCATCCATCCATCCATCCATCCATCCATCCATCCATCCATCCATCCATCCATCCATCCATCCATCCATCCATCCATCCATCCATCCATCCATCCATCCATCCATCCATCCATCCATCCATCCATCCATCCATCCATCCATCCATCCATCCATCCATCCATCCATCCATCCATCCATCCATCCATCCATCCATCCATCCATCCATCCATCCATCCATCCATCCATCCATCCATTCATCCATTCATCCATCCATCCATCCACCCATCCATCCATCCAATCCATCCATCCACCCATCCATCCATCCATCCATCCATCTATCCGTATAGCTAGTGAGGGATTCTGACAGGCACGTCGCCTCATCTAGTCTTTTTAGATTATTTGATCGGGATACCACTCATTTTACAAGCTGAAATCCGAATTTTTAAGTACACCCATTCTCTGATTTATGATGCACATGTTTCGTTTCATTAAGTATGACTGTTTTTGTGTTGTTGTTTTTTTAAGTCTGATTTATTTTTGTGTTAAGTTGAAAAAAATCTATGATTATACCTTTATAGTATTGTATTATTATTTTCAGTTATTACTACTTTCTTTTAAAGAAATACAGACATTTTTTTCTAAGAAATTGCTTCCTATTAAAGTAAATATTGCTGAATAAAATATAGAAACATAGGTCAAGGATAGGTGCCAATTGATGAAGGTCAAAAAAATATTATTTTCACGATTATTAGCCACAGTTGATTGGTTAGACTTACTTGTAAAGGTCGTATGCAAAACGTTACAGAAGTAAGGAACAACTCACCTGTATATCTAATCATGCTTTAGATGAAAGGTAACATTTTTTACGATTTCTAGTACTTTTTACGAAGCCTTTGGTAAAAGTATTTACGCATCCCACTGCGTACAATTATTATATATCATTTATACCATTTGCCTCTATTACTTAACCATGTGCTTTGCATGTGTGCACAGTCGTATACGTGGAAACATATCGCCCTTATCGAGCACTCTGTAAACCAAACTTTCAATTTTCAACGGGGTTCAAATTTTTGTTAGCCACCATGGTAAGGCCATATACTGCTAAATCTACTTTGTATATTACTCTAGCGACCACATCTATAGAGCGAGCATATTCATTAAGCATCCATCACATTAAGTCACTTCACCGTGAACAAAATCTCTGAATAACAGTACTGAAAAACAGAAACTAAGCATCTACACGAAACCTGCTCATGTAGATCAAAGCACCGAAAGTACTGATGGTGGACGTTTCTGTTGGCATACTAGAGTGATTGTTCCATTTGTTGAGAAAGGAGAAATTTTACTTGTAAAATCACGATAAAAAGGAAAATGACCTGACCCAAGTTCGCATCTTGCTTCAGATATACATTTCTCAACATATTTCGTCGATCGTCAACTAAAGTCCTGTAATTACAAGGTTACGATAACTTTCTGCATTATGCCGGGTGTAGTTTAAAGAGTATTTGTCTGATCCATTGGGTATAAAAGGAAAGAAATGACAATTTGATGAAAAGGAGTAAATTGAATATAAGTGCTCACTGTTTTGAAAATCTATCAACATGTGACAGGATTGTTCTTACTTGGTAGTAACACTGGTGAACGAAAACGTCCATCAAAAATGAGAAAGGACAGAAAAGAAACCGGGGTTCCTCATTTTGCACGAGTCTCTCGAGAAAATTACGTGTCAAATTTGGTAATGTATACATAATTGTACAATTTTAAACACGAACACGAATGTTTTTTGTTTTGTTTTTTCAAATCAGCTCCTGTAGGACAGAGAAAAAGTTTGGTGCTTTGCAAACTTTGAGAAGTATATATATATAACTATTCCCTCGGGATCGTGCACCTTCTCTTTTAATTTTGCAGATTTTGCAATGTAATAGAACAAATTATTGACTTCACGCTAGACGAGACAATATTCATTATTTATATTGACATCGAATTCGCGTGGAAACAGATACTGCTTTATGGTATATAATACAATAAATCCAAAAGAATTCATATGGCGCACATAAACAATAGAGAACATTGTGAAAATGATACTCTCCCAAATTAAATAATACTTCATCAATCGCTCTAAATCTGCGCAAAACTATTAAAAGGTCATGTAAAGAATGCTCCAATCATTCATAAGAGGGAAAAATGAAGTCTCTAATTGTTCCTACGAGACACAAGATATATTTTAAACAAAACTTGTACAAAAAATGCGGTATGATATTGAATAACATTGATCATCGTTAATCAAAAACTTTTATACTGTTAAATACATCGTGAAATTGACATTCGTCTCAATCAAAACCATTCTAAATTAATCACATAGCGCTCCATTCATTCATTCCAAACACTCAAATCGACCAAAAACGCTCCAAAGTCATTTGAAAACGTTTTGAAATCGTTCAAGACGATCAATATTTTATTCAAATCGATCAAATTATTCTACAATTTTATTGGCTAATGTGGATTTTAAAGTGTCTGATTGGTCAACGAAGACACTAAAACAGTAAAGTACGTATATCATTTTAAAGGGAGGTAATTGTTATCGTTAACTTTGTTCATATTGACACTCTCATTCGTATTCATTCCAAAATCATTATGAAATCATTCTACTGATCAATTTCATAATGTTCTTAACTGCATCATTTAAAAGTCACTCATCCAATTTCATTTCAAAATTTTTCCAAATATTTCAATTTGTCAAGTACAGGAATATCTGTAATGCATATAACTACAAAACACATGTTGTTAAAGGCAATGGGACTTTTATATTAAAATATTGTTTTTATAAAAAGAATATATGAAAAGAGCAGGTCGTTCGGTCAAATATATATAGGAACATTTGTAATTGAAAAAATCTTCGAATTTCGGTGTATTTTCTAATGGCATAAATAAGTGACCAACCATGCGAAAAAGGGCTTTATAGGAACTCAGTTAGATAATTATTAAAAAAAAAAGATTAAGGTAGTGGAACCGTAATAGTTTTGCAACATTTCGGAATTCATGATCTTCCACAATGTTGACCGAGGTTTCCTAATGAAATCATTAGGAAACCTCGGTTAGCACTGTTAAAGTTTCATTGCAGAACTTTAAAGGGTCCACTACATGTACCTTTATTTAAGTACAGGTCAACTGGAGGTCAAATTTCAAAAATTCTTCTATTGGAACTTAGGTAGAATTGTCAATCTGGAAAAAGTTGCGACTCTGTTCAGCATGTATATTTCGCGAAGTATGTCAATGAATGACATTTATCGACTACCAAGATGGTCTCTTTGAGTCTAACGGGAGGTCCGTGAAGTTGGCAGCCTAGCAGCCTAGCAGCCTAGCAGAGTGAAGTTGGCAGCCTAGCAGCCTAGCAGACTGAAATTTTTTTTATCAAATTTATTGATATATAACACTAGTATTAAACACTAGAAGTCACGTCAAACCGAAAACACTGAAAATCTAGCGAATGTAGAACTGTTCCGGATAAATCACGTTATTCAACTTTTCCGACCAAAATGTCCCGAAAATTGCCCGCAACATATCAATATCGCCCTAACAAATATAAGAACTTTAATCTTTTGATAAAAAAACGATAGTGGTCGTTTGAGGATGCTACGCTGCTAGACTGCTGGAAATGTGAAGTTGGCAGTCTGGCAGCCTAGCAGCCTAGCAGCCTAGCAGAGTGAAGTTGGCAGCCTAGCAGCCTAGCAGCCTAGCAGACTGAAATTTTTTTTATCAAATTTATTGATATATAACACTAGTATTAAACACTAGAAGTCACGTCAAACCGAAAACACTGAAAATCTAGCGAATGTAGAACTGTTCCGGATAAATCACGTTATTCAACTTTTCCGACCAAAATGTCCCGAAAATTGCCCGCAACATATCAATATCGCCCTAACAAATATAAGAACTTTAATCTTTTGATAAAAAAACGATAGTGGTCGTTTGAGGATGCTACGCTGCTAGACTGCTGGAAATGTGAAGTTGGCAGTCTGGCAGCCTAGCAGCCTAGCAGCCTAGCAGAGTGAAGTTGGCAGCCTAGCAGCCTAGCAGCCTAGCAGACTGAAATTTTTTTATCAAATTTATTGATATATACCACTAGTATTAAACACTAGAAGTCACTTCAAAACGTAAACACTAAAATTCTAGTGAATGAAGATTTGTTCCGGATAAATCACGTTATTCAACTTTTCCGACCAAAATGTCCCGAAAATTGCCCGCAACATATCAATATCGCCCTAACAAATATAAGAACTTTAATCTTTTGATAAAAAAACGATAGTGGTCGTTTGAGGATGCTACGCTGCTAGACTGCTGGAAATGTGAAGTTGGCAGTCTGGCAGCCTAGCAGCCTAGCAGCCTAGCAGAGTGAAGTTGGCAGCCTAGCAGCCTAGCAGCCTAGCAGACTGATTTTTTTTATGAAATTTATTGATATATAACACTAGTATTAAACACTAGAAGTCACGTCAAACCGTAAACACTGAAATTCTAGCGAATGTAGAACTGTTCCGGATAAATCACGTTATTCAACTTTTCCGACCAAAATGTCCCGAAAATTGCCCGCAACATATCAATCTCGCCCTAACAAATATGAGAACTTTAATCTTTTGAAAAACAAACAAAAAAAAAACAAACAAAAAAAAACGATAGTTGTCATTTAAGGATGCTACGCTGCTAGACTGCTGGAAATGTGAAGTTGGCAGTCTGGCAGCCTAGCAGCCTAGCAGCCTAGCAGAGTGAAGTTGGCAGCCTAGCAGCCTAGCAGACTGATTTTTTTTATCAAAATTATTGATATCTAACACTAGTATTAAACACTAGAAGTCACGTCAAACCGTAAACTTTGAAATTCTAGTGAATGTAGATTTGTTCCGGATAAATCACTTTATTCATCTTTTCCGACCAAAATGTCGCGAAAATTGCCCGCAACATATCAATCTCGCCCAAACAAATATGAGAACTTTAATCTTTTGAAAAAAACCGATAGTGGTCATTTTAGGATGCTACGCTGCTAGACTGCTGGAAATTTGAAGTTTGCAGTCTGGCAGCCTAGCAGCCTAGCAGAGTGAAGTTGGCAGCCTAGCAGCCTAGCAGCCTAGCAGACTGAAAAAACTTTTTATCAAAATTATTGATATCTGACACTAGTATTATTCACAAGGTGTCACTTCAAACCGTAAACACTGAAACTGTTCATATTGAAAGCTGTCAGTACCTTCATTGGTTCAGAATAACAGTATGATCGCGAACGCTTCACTCTTAGATACGCTTCGCTTTGTTGTGGAGGGTATAATTTCTGATTCGCTTGCAGATGCCTTTTTTCCTGAGCATTGGACAGGTCACAGGACTATCGCGTAGGCGCCTCCTATTTTTTATTTTTCGATTAGAAAGAATACAACGCTAGCGTTGTACTTGTCTTCTTATCACCTGCGAAGCGAAATGTCGACGACTGGTCGCCAAAATCTGACGGAAAAGGACAAAAAAATATAGAAATATGAGAAAAAGAATAAAAAGAAGATGGTCGGGGGATTAAGTCGCTGACTAGATCGTTAAATTTCAATTTTTTAGTTAAAGTTTATCGACACGTCAACGATCTAAGAGAAATCCTATGTATCGTTGATTTGACACATTTGTCACAAACTTCTTGTAGAACGTTGCCGACTGCTTTTCGAAATAGAACGGTGAGGCCCTCGCTACATCGAACAATCTGACGTACATGTATGATATCTGTTAAGAAAAGTATTGGTATTTGTGATATTAAATCATATCTAAAATATTACCTTGTTTTATTCAAAATAGTTTTATTCGAATGAAATGATAATATAGATAAGATTTAGATGTAGTTGAGAAATTTGTATTACCTTGTAACGTGTCGTTTTGGAAAACGTTGACAGTAGGTTCAGGGCAACTTGCTAGAAAACTGTTCATATTGAAAGCTGTCAGTACCCTCATTGGTTCAGAATAACAGTATGATCGCGAACGCTTCACTCTTAGATACGCTTCGCTTTGTTGTGGAGGGTACAATTTCTGATGCGCTTGCAGATGCCTTTTTTCCTGAGCATTGGACAGGTCACAGTACTTGGATGCTGAAGGTGTTGAAATCAAACCTTTCGTATTATAAAATAAAACGCCACAAATAGGACCGTGTGCAGGAAAACCTGAGCATTCCTTGACGCGAACATTTTGAGAGACTTTTGAAAAAAAATGCTTCACAAATAGGGTACAATCATTTCAAAATACCGTGTTTCTTGCTCTTTGATTCGTTATAATTTACCTTTAAATCTATAATTATGTCTTAACTTCTATTATTTTACCTATTTTTCTTCTTTTTATTAAAATGTAATAAATAAACTGCTTTTTGCCAAACTGTAACTTGATAAGGACCATTATTGGTACTTATCAAAAGGGACACGGACAAAAGCCCCCTAGGACAAAAGCCCCCTGGGACGAAAGCCCCCATGGACAAAGCCCCATCGGACAAAAGCCACATGCCCTTAACTGAAAAGTGGACAAAAGCCACATAGACATAAAAAATGTTTTTTGTGTATGTGTGTGTGATTTTTTGAAAAAAAGTCTTAAAAAGGTAATGACTTTTATAAGAATTTGTGAAAATTAATTTGTTTATTCTTCAAGGAAATGAATATTCAAGTAATTTTAAATGGAATTGCCGCTCGAGAGCCGTTAACCCGCCTAGCGATCGACCGCGATGCGGGGCAAATTTTGTGTCTTGGGAGCAAATCTAGGCTTAAAGAGCTGGGCTGTATTCGCTCCGCCGCTAAAACCGCGGCTCGATCGCGTCGAGGCGCTACTCCAACGAGAATCGCTGTAGCTCTGACGTTTTTCGCCACTGCCCAACCAAACTCGCCGCGATTGTAACGACAACATAGGAATCGGTTCAATAGTTCGAGCCCTGCATCGAGTGTCTCACTCCCATAAACACTTCGCCTCGGCGCGAGCGGCTAACTGCCTGCCTAGCAACGGCTACTGAGCCGTCCTAAATCGCCGCTCGAGAGCCGTTAAACTGCCTATCGATCCACAGCGATGCGGGGCGAATTCCCGACTCTCGGAGCAAAACTACGCTTCGAAAGCAGAGCTGCACTCGCTCCGCCGCAAAAATCGCGGCTCCATCGAGTCGAGGCGCGACTCCAGCGCGAATCGCTGTAGCTCCGACGTTTTTCGCCACAGCCCAACCAAACTCGCCACGACTGTAGCGCTTGAATAGGGCTACACGACAGACCTACAACATAGTAATCGGTCCATTGGTTCGAGCCCTGCATCGAGTGTCTCATTCCCGTGAACACTTCGCTCTGCGCGAGCGGCCCACTGCCCGCCTAGCGACGGCTACTGAGCCGTCCAAAATCGTCGCTCGAGAGCCGTTAACCTGCCTAACGATCGACCGCGATGCGGGGCAGATTCTGTGTCTTGGGAGCTAATCTACGCTTCAAGAGCCGAGCTGTAATCGCTCCGCCGCTTAATTCACGGCTCGATCACGTCGAGGCGCTACTCCAGCGCGACTCCCTGTAGCTGCGATACTATTCGCCGCAGCCGAACCAAACTCACCACGATTGTAGCTCCTGAATAGCCATTCACAACGGTACCTACCGCGATTCGGGACAGATTCTATGTCTTTGGAGCAAATCTACGCTTCAAGAGCCGAGCTGCACTCGCTCCGCCGCTCAAATCACAGCTCGATCGCGTCGAGGCGCGAATTCAGCGCGAATCGCTGTAGCTCCGACGTTTTTCGCCGCAGTCCAACCAAACTCGCCACGATTGTAGCGATTGAATAGGGCTACACGAAAGTACCTACAACATAGTAATCGGTCCATTGGTTAGGGCCCTGCATCGAGTGTCTCATTCCCGTAAACATTTCGCCTCTGCGCGGGCGGAACACTGCCCGCCTAGCAACGGCTACTGAGCCGTCAAAAGCGCCGCTCGAGAGCCGTAAACATGCCTGGCGATCGACCGCGATGCGGGACAGATTCTGTGTCTTGGGAGCTAATCTACGCTTCAAGAGCCGAGCTGTAATCGCTCCGCCGCTTAATTCACGGCTCGATCGCGTCGAGGCGCGACTCCAGCGCGACTCCCTGTATCTCCGATACTATTCGCCGCAGCCCAACATAACTCACCACGATTGTAGCTCTTGAAAAGCTCTTCACGACGGTACCTACCACGATGCGGGGCAGATTCTGTGTCTTGGGAGCTAATCTACGCTTCAAGAGCCGAGCTGTAATCGCTCCGCCGCTAAATTCACGGCTCGATCGCGTCGAGGCGCGACTCCAGCGCGACTCCCTGTAGCTCCGATACTATTCGCCGCAGCCCAACCAAATTCACCACGATTGTAGCTCTTGAAAAGCTCTTCACGACGGTACCTACCACGATGCGGGGCAGATTCTATGTCTTTGGAGCACATCTATGCTTCAAGAGCCGAGCTGTTTTTGCTCCGCCGCTCAAATCACAGCTCGATCGCGTCGAGGCGCGACTCCAATGCGAATCGCTGTAGCTCCGATACTATTCGCCGCAGTCCAACAAAACTCGCCACGATTGTAGTGCTTGAATAGGGCTACACGACGGTACCTACAACATAGTAATCGGTCCATTGGTTCGAGCCCTGCATCGAGTGTCTCACTCCCGTGAATACTTCGCCTCGGCTCGAGCGACCCACTGCCTGCCTTACAACCGCTACTGAGCCGTCCTAAATCGCCGCTCGAGAGCCGTTAAACGGCTTAGCGATCCACCGCGATGCGTGGCAAATTCCCGACTCTCGGAGCAAAACTCCGCTTCAAGAGCCGAGCTGTAATTGCTCTCCCGCTAAATTCACGGCTCGATCGCGTCGAGGCACGACTCCAGCGCGACTCGCTGTAGCTCCAACGCAATTCGCCGCAGCCCAACCAAACTCACCACGATTGTAGCCCTTGAATAGCGCAACACGACGGTACCTACAATATAGGATTCGGTTTATTGGTTCGAGCTCGCATCGAGTGTCTAACTCCCGTGAACATTTCGCCTCGGCGAGAGCGGCTCACTGCCCGCCTAGCGACGGCTACTGAGCCGTCCAAAATCGCCGCTCGAGAGCCGTAAACCTGCCTAGTGATCGACCGCGATGCGGGGCAGATTCTATGTCTTTGGAGCAAATCTACGCTTCAAGAGCCGAGCTGTTTTCGCTCCGCCGCTCAAATCACAGCTCGATCGCGTCGAGGCGCGACCACAGCGCCAATCGCTGTAGTTCCGACGTTTTTTACCGCAGCCCAACCAAACTCGCCACGATTGTAGCGCTTGAATGGGGCTTCACGACGGTACCTACAACATAGTAATCGGTCCATTGGTTACAGCCCTGCATCGAGAGACTCACTCGCTTGAACATTTCGCCTCGGCGCGAGCGGCCCACTGCCTGCCTAGCGACGGCTACTGAGCCGTCCTCAATCGCCGCTCTAGAGCCGTTAACCTGCCTAGCGATCGATAGCGATGCGGGACCGATTCTGTGTCTTGAGAGCATATCTACGCTTCAAGAGCCGAGCTGTTTTCGCTCCGCCGCTCAAATCACAGCTCGATCGCTTTGAGGCGCGACTCCAGCGCGAATCGCTGTAGTTCCGACGTTTTTTTACCGCAGCCCAACCAAACTTGTCACGATTGAAGCGCTAGAATAGGGCTACACGACGGTACTTACAACATAGGAATCAGTCCATTGGTTCGAGCCCTGCATCGAGTGTCTCACTCCCGTGAACGTTTCGCCTCGGCGCGAGCGGCGCACTGCCCGCCTAGCGACGGCTACTGAGCCGTCCAAAATCGCCGCTCGAGAGCCGTTAACCTGCCTAGCGATTGACCGCGATGCGGGGCAAATTAAGTGTATTGGGAGCATATCTACGCTTCAAGAGCCAAGATTGATATGTTGCGGGCAATTTTCGGGACATTTTGGTCGGAAAATTTGAATAACGTGAGATATCCGGAACAAATCTACATTCACTAGAATTTCAGTGTTTACGGTTTGAAGTGACTTCTAGTGTTTAATACTAGTGTTATATATCAATAAATTTCATAAAAAAAATCAGTCTGCTAGGCTGCTAGGCTGCCAACTTCACTCTGCTAGGCTGCTAGGCTGCTAGGCTGCCAGACTACCAACTTCACATTTCCAGCAGTCTAGCAGCGTAGCATACTAAAATGACCACTATCGTTTTTTTATCAAAAGATTAAAGTTCTTATATTTGTTAGGGCGATATTGATATGTTGCGGGCAATTTTCGGGACATTTTGGTCGGAAAAGTTGAATAACGTGATTTATCCGGAACAGTTCTACATTCAATAGAATTTTAGTGTTTACGGTTTGACGTGACTTCTAGTGTTTAATACTAGTGTAATATATAAATAAATTTGATAAAAAAAATTTCAGTCTGCTAGGCTGCTAGGCTGCCAACTTCAATCTGCTAGGCTGCTAGGCTGCCAGACTGCCAACTTCACATTTCCAGCAGTCTAGCAGCGTAGCATCCTCAAACGACCACTATCGTTTTTTTTATCAAAAGATTAAAGTTCTTATATTTGTTAGGGCGATATTGATATGTTGCGGGCAATTTTCGGGACATTTTGGTCGGAAAAGTTGAATAACGTGATTTATCCGGAACAGTTCTACATTCACTAGAATTTCAGTGTTTACGGTTTGACGTGACTTCTAGTGTTTAATACTAGGGTTATATATCAATAAATTTGATAAAAAAAATTTTAGTCTGCTAGGCTGCTAGGCTGCTAGGCTGCCAACTTCACTCTGCTAGGCTGCTAGGCTGCTAGGCTGCCAGACTGCCAACTACACATTTCCAGCAGTCTAGCAGCGTAGCATCCTCAAACGACCACTATCGTTTTTTTATCAAAAGATTAAAGTTCTTATATTTGTTAGGGCGAGAATGATATGTTGCGGGCAATTTTCGGGACATTTTGGTCGGAAAAGTTGAATAACGTGATTTATCCGGAACAGTTCTACATTCGCTAGAATTTCAGTATTTTCGGTTTGACGTGACTTCTAGTGTTTAATACTAGTGTTATATATCAATAAATTTGATAAAAAAATTTCAGTCTGCTAGGCTGCTAGGCTGCTAGGCTGCCAACTTCACTCTGCTAGGCTGCTAGGCTGCTAGGCTGCCAGACTGCCAATTTCACATTTCCAGCAGTCTAGCAGCGTAGCATCCTCAAACGACCACTATCGTTTTTTTATCAAAAGATTAAAGTTCTTATATTTGTTAGGGCGATATTGATATGTTGCGGGCAATTTTCGGGACATTTTGGTCGGAAAAGTTGAATAACGTGATATATCCGGAACAGTTCTACATTCACTAGAATTTCAGTGTTTACGGTTTGACGTGACTTCTAGTGTTTAATACTAGGGTTATATATCAATAAATTTGATAAAAAAAATTTTAGTCTGCTAGGCTGCTAGGCTGCTAGGCTGCCAACTTCACTCTGCTAGGCTGCTAGGCTGCCAGACTGCCAACTTCACATTTCCAGCAGTCTAGCAGCGTAGCATCCTCAAACGACCACTATCGTTTTTTTTATCAAAAGATTAAAGTTCTTATATTTGTTAGGGCGATATTGATATGTTGCGGGCAATTTTCGGGACATTTTGGTCGGAAAAGTTGAATAACGTGATATATCCGGAACAGTTCTACATTCACTAGAATTTCAGTGTTTACGGTTTGACGTGACTTCTAGTGTTTAATACTAGGGTTATATATCAATAAATTTGATAAAAAAAATTTTAGTCTGCTAGGCTGCTAGGCTGCTAGGCTGCCAACTTCACTCTGCTAGGCTGCTAGGCTGCTAGGCTGCCAGACTGCCAACTACACATTTCCAACAGTCTAGCAGCGTAGCATCCTCAAACGACCACTATCGTTTTTTTATCAAAAGATTAAAGTTCTTATATTTGTTAGGGCGAGATTGATATGTTGCGGGCAATTTTCGGGACATTTTGGTCGGAAAAGTTGAATAACGTGATATATCCGGAACAGTTCTACATTCACTAGAATTTCAGTGTTTACGGTTTGACGTGACTTCTAGTGTTTAATACTAGGGTTATATATCAATAAATTTGATAAAAAAAATTTTAGTCTGCTAGGCTGCTAGGCTGCTAGGCTGCCAACTTCACTCTGCTAGGCTGCTAGGCTGCTAGGCTGCCATACTGCCAACTACACATTTCCAACAGTCTAGCAGCGTAGCATCCTCAAACGACCACTATCGTTTTTTTATCAAAAGATTAAAGTTCTTATATTTGTTAGGGCGAGATTGATATGTTGCGGGCAATTTTCGGGACATTTTGGTCGGAAAAGATGAATAACGTGATTTATCAGGAACAGTTCTACATTCTCTAGAATTTCAGTATTTTCGGTTTGACGTGACTTCTAGTGTTTAATACTAGTGTTATATATCAATAAATTTGATAAAAAAAAATTTCAGTCTGCTAGGCTGCTAGGCTGCTAGGCTGCCAACTTCACTCTGCTAGGCTGCTAGGCTGCTAGGCTGCCAACTTCACGGACCTGTCTAACGGGTCAGATAAACAATACATGCGGCTAAAAACTGACTTTACACAAGTAAATTCCGTTCACAATATGACCTGCGTCCCGGGAGTGAAATAACTCAGTTGAATATGTTTGATATTACACGAGTGTTATAACACTAGTGAAAAAACTATGCAAATGAGCTCAGAACGTATAGGAACGTTATTTTTTCGTTTTGAAAATGACGTAATAATCATTTACTGACGTCTTTTCGCAAACCGCGTTATATGCAGAATAACTTCGATCGATTTATTTCTGGAATGAATTCATTTATCGCAAAAATTCAAGTCATATCATAAATAGAATATTAAATCATTGCTCATAAAGTACCGAATTATTAAACTCGTCATCTTAAACAGATAAATACTCGACACAGCGTCGGTTTTATCTATTTATAGATGACTCGATTGAAAGATTCTGTTTTCAATAACCACTCATTCAATATCCTCTATATTTGGTTTAGTTGAATATGATTCTGTGCTGCGTAGCGGAAGTTGGTGTTTCTCTTTCCTGCAAAAAACTCATATTTTGGTTATTTAACATTTATTCCATAAAAATACTACGTTTTGTTAGATTTACAAGGCGTTCGTTCTTATTCAATTTTGCTTGATAGTTCTTCTTCTAAAAAGCATCAACCGTTGAAGGCATAAAAACTGATGATAAATAAGTTTGCAAACTCGTAGGCCCGATTGCATAACAAAACTGTCGCGGTATATTGTAACCCCGGGCTTAATCCTTGTACTTAAATGATTAAGATTGTGGAACCGTAAAAGTTCCGCAATATTTCGGAACTCATAAACTTTCATAATGTTGACCGAGGTTTCCTAATGAAAATCATTAGGAAATCTCGGATAACACTGTTTAAATCCTTTACTTCCGAAACGTTGCGGAACTATTACGTGTCCACTACCTTAACCCCGAGGCTACCACTTAACCTTTGTTATGCAATTGGGCCGTATAGTTTTACTTTCTATTCTATTTTTACTGACGACAATTTCAAATATGTTATCTGGTGCAAATTTAAATGGATAATTTAAGTGGTACACAGTGATTAAATTTTGAAGCCTTATAACTCGAATACGCTATTATGACTTGTGATCACAATATATTAGTATGCAATCGACGAGTCACAATAGCGAATTTTACTTAAACATTGGATTGGGCTGATTGATCTCATGTTTACTTTGTCGCTGTTCAACTGGAAAAGCAAATATTTGACATGGAAGTTGAATGGGTGAATTTGGAACCAAAAGTTAGATATAACTAGTGATTTATTTATCTATCTTTCCATACATATTGCCTAACTCCCCTTTCGGGTATTACTGACAGGTGCGTGTACTCCCCTTGATTTTTTAATATTTTTATTTTAGAAATTTTCATCCACCGCTACCCATTTACATGAGGATGGACTAAGGCAGTGACTATTAAGTTACTTACCCTAGGAAACACTTCGCTGTTACCAGGGCTCGAACCCCTGACCTTCGGATCAGGAGACAGACGCTCTTACCACTGAGTTATCGAGACTGTCCATCTGGCAGCATGTGAATGTCGCCGCTCAACGACTTTAGATGTTTCGACATATGAAGTTTTAATGAAATCAATAATTGGATGGAACGCGGACAACAACAATGATTGTTTTAAAAGGTAGAAAATTCTAGATACATTTCTCAAAGATTATGCGCATCGTGGATTTTGGTTACACTGAAACGAACTTCGAAACGGCATTTTTTTCTGAAGAGGTTATTTTTCCTTTGTTATCTTAGATGAGAAGTGGCCGATTTGTGAAAGGAAATTTATCCAGAGAGTAACGGGTTCATGTATAACGTCGGGGGTAATGGCTGTTATACTTTTTTTCAGGTCTATTTGAGAAATAATGGAATCCCAATATCTATTTCTTCAAAACTTAGGTAACTGACACCAAAAGTCATCGAAGAATTTTCATTCAAATTTTATTTCAGAAATTTTCTAAAATCAACAGTTTGAACTGAATTTTGTGAATTTCGTAAAAAAAAGTTCTCTGTCGTTGACCGTTTGTTAGAAACACGGAATTACATCGTGAAATTGACAATCATTTCGATTAGAAAATCAGTCGCTCAGTGTTCCCATTATTCATTCCAAACACTTTCTCAGAAACGCTCCGAAAGTTTTCAAAACGCTTTGAAAACGTTCATATTGATCAACATTTCAATAAAATCGAGCAGATATTGCAGATTTTTTATTATGTGAGGATTTCAAAGCATTCGTTTAGCCCGAAAAGATAGAAATATAGAAAAATTCGATGATTTTTCATTAAAGGGAGGTAATAAATTATCGCTTATTTAGTCCAATTTGGACGAAATAAGCGATATGTAGCACCTCCCTTAAATTTCATTCAAAACTCGCCCCACACTCTCATTTAATATGATTCCAAAATCTTTCCAAAATCATTCAACATGTCAATTTCACGATGTACAACAGTACTCCAAATCGGGTTCTTTTTTGTTTGTGCGAGTGGGGTTTAATGCCAAATTGGAACAATATTTTACATTTACTCGTAGATTCAAGACACACTTGTCAAGTTTAATAAAGTTGTCTCCAATAACAAAAGAGATATGACTAAGGTTAAAGTAAGTCACGCCAACGCCAACAACAACGTCAACGCCACTGCCGAAGCGAACTACGCCAAGGTGATGACAATACCACGAGTTTTATCCGAAAACGGCCGAGTTAAAAATGTCCAACGGTCCAGGTTTTTCCTTCCTTAAGAAGACAATGCCATTGAAACAAGTTGGTAATATTCTAGTACATGCAAAAGTATCAGAAAAATCGTAATAATCTCGTGACTTTGTTAAAGTTCCGTAAAATTATGTAGAATATCCAGATTGTTTCTTTGATTTAAGTAAAAATAACCGTGGTTTCAAATCTCTTTGAAATTGCTATCTGATATCTTACTTCGATTTGTCTGGTACTTAACTACAGACTACAGACTTCATATGCTAGGCTGCCGGGGTATTAAAGATAAAACACTCCAAAAACGTCTATTGATTTTGAGAGATCTTACGGTAATAGTCGGTAATAGCTAAGTTGGGAGGAATGCGTATTTCTGGTATTTCTTTCAGCCAGCCTTATCATTTGATGTTGAGATCGCGTGAATATATGTTTATTGTAATTTTACGGTGTGTTTAAATTGGAATTCTTTGCGAGAGGTATTTGTTATGTGAAAATCTATAAATGTTAGATATGTAGATATTTTGACGATAAATAGGAATAGGACAGGATGTTTCTATACTATTAAAACTGAAGGTAAAATATTTTAATCGTTATTCAGGAAAACCTGCCCAAATGACGCCACTTGACTTTTTCAACTGTCTTACTCAGATTATATATAAGTGAACCGTGACACGAGAGGGGACCGTCTGGATAGTGCGTAAAGTGTCGAACATTGTCAGACTGCGCGGATTGCGCAGACTGACTAGGATCGAAACTATTCGCTTTTTACTAATTTTCTGAATCTAGAATGATCAATCTACCTTCCCGTGAAAGAACTTTTAAGATACGACTTCTAATTGACCTCTAATAGAACCAAACACTTTTTCAAATATTTATTTTCGTAGTTCCAAAATTGTCCCCTTTCGCGTGACGGGTCACATATATGAAAAAATACATTTAGGCTGATCAAAATTAAAATAACTTAAACCGTTAACTGTATGTGCGTTTAAATGGAAAAGAGAAATGAAAATTATTATAGAAAACACTGTCAAAAAGACAGAATTGCTTGGAACAAGCTATTTTTTCTTCGATGTTTTCTCACTGCCTTCAATGCACAAAAGTTAGGTTTGTTGATTTGTTTTATTTTTACGCAATACAGGTGCAAAGCATCGATTTTTTCTTGGAAATGATATTCTTTTTTGTTTGTTTTATGACTTTCGGATTTTGCATTCTTTTCAAAATTCGGGTTTAAGACTGTTGTCAATTTTATTGTCGCTTAGGCAGGTTTTCCTGGGTGACAGATCTGTTTCTTTATTTTTTTTTAAAGGTCTTTGTCTCTTTTAAAAGCTTTTCACTATTTATAAAGTAACGTGTTCGCGATAATATTGGGTTCGGTATAAGATTCCTTGTTCGATGGATAAAGTGATAGAAGTATCAATAGGTTAGATGTCTGAATACCAGTTTTTCCCCAAACAACAGCAAAAAAAAAAAAAAAAAAAAAAAAAAAAAAAAATGATGCACAAATATACAATTAAGAACAGCACGAAGTTGACACTCGCCACCATAATAATTATTTTAAGTCGTCCGCTGAGCTCTCTGTTCAAAGTATTCGAAACACCCATTCAAATCGTTAGAAATGTTCGGAACTCTTTCAAACTTTCTCAATGTAATTAAAAAACAAAAATAAAAAAAAAAAAAAAACAACGCTGCACATCTTCATTCAAGGTGATTTCAAAATAGTGATATGATTTATTTGCCTTTGTTGATTTTGGACCGCCTTAAAGGCACACTTACATTGTATCTAGTATGTAGATTTTGATAAAGGGAGGTACTAAAATATCGCCAATTTCGTTCAGGTTGAACGAAATTGGTGATATTGTATTACTTTCTTTTAATTTCTTGGATTAAATATTTTTACAATGTAGGCAGAATCAAGTTGAGCTAATCAAGAGTATTTTCTTATTGGAAGAAAATTGATAAATATCCGATGTTTGTTGTCTTTTTAATCACAGATCGAATGAGCTTTACGCACGACGGTTTTCTCTTCTAGTTGTCATCTGCAACGTTAAGAGAAAAATCTATCTTTTACAACCATGTAAAATATTCTCCAACGAATAGGCTGGATTTATTGACCTTAACTTTGGTCTGGCCAAAATCGTGTAATCAAAGTCAAATCAAGCTAAAAAATATATGTTTTAGGAAACCCGATAATCATACAATCCTTGTCGGCTTGAGTCACTATCTATGTTCGGAAGGATTTCTGGTCGAGATCGGATACTGTGCGACGCTTGATCTTATTACTTATGTTAGCTCTCGGAAAATATACTAATACAGTTATTTAGTATTGGCTTATCAAAAATTATTGCTGCTTATTAAATATACCGTTAAGTTTTTTTTTAATTCTTACATTAATCGAAAACAAAAAAAACAAAAAAAAAAAAAAAAAAACGCTTACATTTTGGACTGTGTGTTGCATTATAGCTTAGCGACCTTTTTAAAGTACTCTACCAGTCCTGCGTTCAGGACCACAAAACGGTGCAAACTGTTGGCAAATAATTATATTCAAGTGCAAATCCCCCCCCCCCCCCCAAAAATCCAAATCCGGAAAATCTAAAAAGGCCAATCAAGGGGAATGGAAGGAATAACATTCCAGATAAGGCTGCGTGTTCTACACAGCCTGGTCGGCTTCAAAAATATTGGGTTTGAGAGGATTTTGTTGTTATAGTAGTATTACATTTTATATTCGATTTTTGCAATGTCAACCAGTTAACCTACCCCGCATCGAAGATGATAAACGGATGCAAAATGTTAGCAAATGATATCCCGCTTTACACGTGTACTTGCTTATAATACTTGGTATAATAAGCAAACAGTCTGCACTAGTTATCCATTCTAAACGCAGGGCTAGCTCTTACTGGAATGCTTACTTGATTGTTAAATTTTGAAACTGTCCCTTCCCGATTGACGTGGCACATTCTTCAATGTTACCCGTCTCATGGAAAGATTTTTTTCTGTAATGGGTTCAGCGCCGCTTTAAAATAATTGCAATTACATCACGAGAGTTGGTTTACCTACCCATGATCTCCTGTCGTTTCTCATACAGTCAATAACATCGTGAAATTGACAAGTTAAATGAATTAAGAGTAATTTGGTAATGACATTGAATGAGTTCGAAGAGTGGGGTTTGAGTGAAATTAAAGGGAGATAATCGAATATAAAATTAATTATTTCCCTTTTATAAATTATGCATGCAAGTTCTATAAATAGCTTCCTATTTCTTCAAGAACCAATGAGACGATTACAATTTTAGTAATGTCAGTGAAATTGCGATTGTTTTCAAGCTGTATACTCGTACATTTTGAATGCAGTTGTTGATCTTATCTTTTTCGTCATTGAATGATTTTAGTGAGTGTTAAGAATGAGTGAATAGAGCGATGAACGAGTGATTTAGAAAGGCTTTAATTGAGATGAATGTCAATTTCACGATGTTATCAACTGTACCAGTAAAATCACAACATTCCATCCGTTTCACCAGCGGCTCTCACTCAGGAAAGGAAAGCGCCTTCGAACGTCAGCGAGTACTTTCCTGTTTAACTTGTAAGAACGATATCCTTGCTTTTGGGACGCTTGCGATTGTTCAATTTCGCCTAACGGGCAATGTTAGTTAACACATAATCTCAAAAGCATTTATTGATTTTCAAGGTCTTACAGCTGTATTCATTCTCGAAGGGAAACATCTTTCAGTCAGTTACCAGTATTAGAGAGTATAGTTTATATCAGCAGATATTTAAGTGGGACGTTTTAATGGGATATAAGTGTGAGACGTTTTCATGGGATCTTATATACCTATATAACTCAGGATGTCGATATTATTATCTAAGATCCGTTCTCAAGGAAAATACGCATAAAATGACATTAACTTAAAAATTTTGATTCTTAAAAACAGATAGATCCTTTGACATATTTGTTCTACGATTTTCCCCTAAATCGAATTTCAATGCTCTAAAAGTAAAGAATTAATGGTTCCTTCAATAGTTTGAAGTATACAGTAAAACTTGAATTAAGCGACCACTTTAAGGGACAACCAAAAAGCGGTCGTGGAAGAGAATGGTCGCTCAGTACACGGTTTGTCTAATAATTTTAATTGATTGATTGAATGAGTTTAACGCCCCTTTTAACATTTTTTCAGTTAAATCGCGGCGGCTGGAGCACCTAACAGTGGATTCCTGGTATTTCTCTCACCAGTACAACCATCACATCCTTTCCTATCCCCAGCTGCTATCTCAAATAGGTCCACGATTATTAACCCTAATTTTGATTGAATATGTATGTAACTGCGGATTTCTCAATAATCCTATGTTGTTAAAACTCATTAGAATCGTCTCACCGAAATGATTTTAATGATTTTTTAACAACACAAGATTCATTTAACAATAATTTTTAGAACAATAATATCCACTTTTTGAAATAATTTGATTTAAAAAAGGGGCTTTTGAAAACGGTTAATGAAAATGGTCGCTGAATAGGCCTGGTCGCTCGAGCAAGATGTACTGTTTTTTCAACTTCAACTCACATTGAATTGATGTCTCGGTGAGTCTCGAATTGTTTGTTTTGTATAAATATTGGTTTGTCTGAAGACAACTGAAGTTACAAAATGACGTCATTTATGCAGGTTTTCCTTGAGAACAAATCTGATGTTTTCAGATTATTACACCGAAAAAGACAGAAAAAATAAAACAATACTAAAAATGATGCCTTACACCCAAGGCAAAAATCGAATTAGGAATCAAAATAGGAACCTAAATTCGATAAAGACTACAGTTACGATAAAACTCTGTCACGGAGCAAATCTGATGGCTATAAGTTATTACAATTGAATACAAATACTATATTACATTTTCGAAACATCATTTTCTGAACTAAAAAAAACAAAAAAAAAAAAAAAAAAAAAAAAAACAGGATGTAATAGATGACATATATAAATAAGCCTTTAAGTTGGTTAAGAGTATTACAGACATTTTTTCACAAAGCATTGAAAGACACTTTAGCACCCAGCAAAAAACCATTTCAAAATCTTTAAATTTTTCATGGCGTCAAATGTTTACGTAAGAACGTTATCAGCCAAAAATGGGTCTGCGGAGGCAAGCCATTTAAAGTATGCATTGCACTATCAATATAAACTTCAAACTGTTCCGTGAAAATTGAAGAATGGTTTTTAAAATGTTTAAGCTGCATAGAACAGTTTTCCGATTGAATTCCAAAGACTCGTGCAACTAACCATGCATTTTAGTTTTTGCTCGTTCTACGAAGACAAGCTACCGACATCCAGTGGTACTGTTCTTAAACATAGCGGACGACCTGTTAGTCATTAGCACACTAGCGATTAACAAGTCTGGTTGACATTGTGACTCCTGTAGACGCTTAGAATAGCGTCATATAAGCCATGATATTATTTCTAAAGGAAAATGACGGTATGAAAATCTGCTTGATAATTGTCGAATCTACCGTAACTTGTAAATCGTACTTAAGCATTCGTTATTAACTTTTAATCTCTTTCAGGCGGGTTTCCACCATAATCACAGGATGAATACTTATCCCCACCCACTCTCACACCAAGCAATGTGGGTTACGAAAGATTTCTCAGACAAAATGATACCTTTTTAAAACTGATTTATTGTGTGGGTAATGCGGTAGAGCTCACTTGCGAAATTGAAACTCTTATCAGTTATGGAATAACCATTTTCATTCGCATGAACTTCTTTTATGGAGTTGGCAAAAGAGGCGTAACGGTCTCTTGAAGCATCATTATTTCGCATCATACATACGGCTATATGGTTGTTCTACCAAAAGTAGCAAAGAAAGATTGAAATGCGTAGAAAGATTTTTGATTATTTCAATTTATAATTTGTGGACATTTATTTTGGAATTAAGTATATTTCTGTTTATGAATGTACCTACATGCCACAATTCTACTGAGTCGAATCACTGATTAAGTCGCTCAGACCATTTATCTTGAAATATCAAGACATAGTTCAATGGGTTATGTAGGAAAATAGTTCACTAGGTCATATCTGAGCAAAAAACTTAACTCGTCTATTCAATTCTAACCAAACACGTACCTCAATCTTTGCTAAAACACCAAAAATTCTGCTTTAATACAATCTAAGTTACGTTCTAAAAATGTAGAATATAAATGAAGTTCTTACTATTCCCCGCCCTTCACGCTCTACGAGGGTTGAACCAGAAATTAGTAAAAAGTGGCTATGAAGCTTTAGAAAAGCTGACTATCAAAATAAAAAAAATCAATGAATGTAATAAATGTGAAAATTTTCGAATGTGTAAGTAATATAGCAGCTGTAAACTGACTAATCTTACATATACGTAGGAGGGGGGCGTCAAATGCGAGGCCATTATAAACTCTTTTCTACAAAGTCTCTATTTGCTCAAATGCTTAATAAATAACTTGCAGAAGGTATCCACATTCCATTTGGAATCGATATTTGTGTACCATTTCTATATGAATTGTATTTCTAGTGAGGTGGAGACCAAGATTCAGGACCTTTATGTTTGGAAAATATTGAGAATCACTTGGAACGACTTCATTCGTTGAAACTTCACTATAGCATTCTTTATCCTCCAATAAAGCCTTACCTTCTTTGAATATACAAAATAACTTCGGAAAAACTTCTCTTTTTGGTAAAATAATATTTTTTTTTCTAAATTATCTGAAGTATTACTGTGGGTTATAACTCATGATTATGAAAAAAAAATCAAAAAAAAAAAAAAATCGAAAAATAAATGAAATTTCAAAACAAAAAATTACGAAAAATTTAAGAAAATTTGATTTATGTAATAACGTTCCGTTATTAATTTTCGCCCCCTCACCTGAGCTTACATATGTTAATTTGTTAACTTAATTTAAGACCGCTTAATGATATTTTGAAAAAAAAATAATAATAATATCTGTTCTTCGTAGATACTAAACAGCATACACAGTAAATTATACACTGAAAAAGCTAGAAATGCGAAAGTTATATAGGCCCATTGTAGGAATCTCTAGATCATTCCTCGTATATTTTACAATATTGTAAAACCTGACAAGATTGTTTAATAGAATATAGTGACCATCTATTCATTGTCAAAATTTGACAGAATGATCATCTTTCATTTGTTTGATGCAATTAGTTATAATAACACTTCAAACAGTGAGTTTCAAATGAAAATAATATACTGAAAAGGCTTGCGAAAGTTAACTTTAACACTATTGTGTACATGTAACCGTAAATTTACCGCTATTTTTGGACTGAAAAAGTCATTGTTTTGTACAGATATTTCTGTTGGTTAGACTCGTCTTCTATTGATTTTCGGCACTTGTTTCATATCGGAAGTGTTATCACAGAATAGTTGATCGCCAAAACCTAATTATCGGTATCATTAAGGGAAAGACCGACAGAACAATCAATGCATGTGTTTGTTCTAAAGAGATAGATTTCCGACTTTGCAAATTGCAGTCATTCCGCTTTAAGTAAACGTTTTCGTTAAGAAATGCTAGGCCAAGGAGTTTGAACTGAATACATGAAAATTCTCTTGAAAGAGCATATTATACTGCAATACTTTTAGAAATGTCCATATATAAAATCAATGTCACATTAACTATCCGTCGAGTCGGCGATGCCTCACGGACTACTTTAGGTGGAATCGGTGGCTAAATCGGTGACTAGACGCGAACTGGTCAATGATTTGTCGGTGCATCGGCCGAATGAATAGAAGATTTTTCTGAGATCAGCGAGGCTTAGTTGAGTTTTACTTTCATGTTAAAATCTACCAACTAGGTGGAGACGTCTTTAAGATTTGATGAAGTCAACTCTAGTATTTTTTGTGGTAAAATTTTAAGTTCTATAATAAAACTCAGTTGGTAAAATTTTACAAATTGAACTTTGTCAGCAATTGACACCCTCCCATAAGTAGACATATTTTTTTTATATTCATTTAAAAAATAAATAGCATCTTTTGAATTTTGAGATTTAACAAACAAAACAGATTCTTTATTCGTGAGTAATTGAGAATAAATGATAAAGAACATGATATGATTAACATAAAACACGGAGACAATTCTTTTTCTATTCCTTTAACCATTAGTTAGGTTAGGTAATAGTTACAGCATGTCAAAGTGCATCTCTTTTCTTTTACAGATAGACGTTTATATATGATGACATATTTATGATGTGGATTTCTATAGAAGTTATACTCGTCAACATCATCTGTTACATATTGGTAGAGGCATCGAAAAATGTATCCAGGTAAAGTGAAATACATCGTGAAAACATGGTGCATGATTTTGGAATGATTTAGAAATGTTATTAAATGAATTGGAGGGGCGAGCATTGAATGAATTTAAAGAGATTTTCGATAATTTCGTACAATTCGACTCTTTGTTACCTTCCTTAAATAAATATACTACATATATTTTTCATTTAATTAATCGTCGAACAATTTTAAAGTCCACTCAAACATATGAAAATGGTGAATGATTTGACGCTTTACTGCTCTTTTTGATCATTTTCGAGGTTATCGAATGATTGCGGAGCGTTTTTTACCGATCTGAATATGTTGTTGATAGACTGAAAAGAGAGCTAAATGCACCAAATTATAAAATAGAATACCTTTATTCCACTGGTAAATTGCCGTCTACTAAGTTGTAAGAACTTGTGGCCAGACCCTTTTGCCATGATCATATATATAATATGAAACAATAAGTATAAAAGCCAGGTTTGAAGGATGACAATAAAATATGTTTAAACTAAAGTATTTAATCAACAGATTGCTGAACCCCGTACAAAACGTATTATAACAAAGTACAAAGTACATTATAAGTAATTAAACGAAAGACCAGATTTTTTGTAGTCGATCAATTGTGCACTTCTTTTCAACGTCATCTGGAACCCAAGTAATATCGACCTGAACCTGGATCTGAAATCGAGATCGAAAGGTTAAAACGACGTCTCTAGTCTCGAAACCGAGGTCGTTCGAATGGCAACCGGGTTGACTAAGATAGATACTGAGTCCCATATCAACTTGCCCTATCAGTTTACATACAGTTAAAAACAGTGTGAAATTGACAAGGTGAATGTTTTTGGAATGATTTCGGAATAAAATTGAATGAGTATGTGGAGCGAGTTTTGAGTATAGTTAAAGAGAGGTAATCCAATATTGCTAATTTTGTTCAATATGACTGCATATCAAATTATTTGAATTGTCCGGAGCCGTCGAAACTATTTCAAGTATTCTTTATTCATAGACTATTTATATGCTAATAAAAGGAAGCAGATATGGAGACATTTGTAAGCGATTGCATTTAATTTGAATTCTAAATCAGCAAGCATTGTAAATTACAATGAGAACATTTGTATTGAAAACCCATATTGATAAATCCCTATACTTTATTTGGATGGAATTGTCGCGCAGTCATTTTATCGTTCATGTTATCACAGATAGGCAACCAAAGTTTCGCATCTAGATCTTGGTCTAAGCTGAAGATTAATTTATTTAAGTAGCCCCGTTGCCTTTTTGTTTGTCGTACCGCACATGTCACTCAGACAAAATGTGGCTCGCGATAGATAGATACAATCGCATATACTTCAATATTAGTATAGTTAAAACAGCGTGAAATTAACACGGTGAATCATATTAGAATGATATTGCAATGTAATTGAATGAGTGTGCGGAGCGAGTTTTGAATGAAATTAAAGGGGGGTAATCCAGTATCACTAATTTCGTCCAAGGTGAACAAAATTAGCGATATATATTACCTCCCTTTAATAGAATTTTCAAACTTTTCTGTTTGTGTTTCTACGTGGACCAACCAGATACTTTAAAATCCACACCAACAAATAATATCGTTGATTAATTTGACCGATTTCAATTTAATATTAATCATTTTGAATGATTTCGAAATGATTTCGGAGCGTTTTTAATTGATTTGAGTGAGTGTTTGAAATGAATGAATGGAGCGATGAATGAATTATTCTGAACGGAATGATTGACAGTTTCAGGATGTATTAAACTGTATATTAATTTTAGTAACGTCAGTCAAGATTCGCACTTTATGTTTGATATATAACAATGGGATTATTTCTAAATGGAAACAAATTTTGAATACACTCCTATTTTGTAAGCTTGCTCACAAAGTAGTCCCATAAGAAATCTGTTTCCTTTTGAATCAATCGTTGCGTCTTTGCTTCACGGCATTCGCATTAATCAAAACCATTCTAAATCGCTCATTTAGCACTCCATTCATTCATTCCAAGCACTCACTCAAACCATTCAAAAACGCTCAAACCCATTGAAAAATACAGAATCATAAACTCCATTCAAAATAAATTTGGATAGATAAAAATCGCAATTTCACTGATATAGTTAAAATTGCTAGCGTCTAATAGGTTCTTGAAGAAATAGAAAGCTATCTATAGAACTTGAATGCATATTTTATTAAAAGGAGGTAATCAATATCGCTAATTTTGTTCATCATGAACAAAATTTTCGAAATTGGAGTACCTCCCATTTAATCATTCAAAACTCGCTCCACACACTCATTTAGTTTCATTCCTAAACCATTCACCTTGTCAATTTCACGATGTTGTTAACTGTAACAAATTCATCTACAAGAAGGCCTGTACGGTTTATACAGGCAACCTCGTAATGAAGAATAGAGACTTTCATCGTTAAACTGTTTTTGTATTCTGAATTCGAGTAAATTGCTCAAAACGCAATTCATTTCTATGACAGCATGGATTTATATGTAACAGAGCATGTGGTAAACATATGGAATTATTAATTATGACTCTTCTGATCCATTGAATTATGATGACAGATGTGCATCTACAAAAATGATACAGTAAAAATCACTATCACGTTGATGACTGCCTTTTCGAAGATGCTAATGAAAATTGCTTTTTATTTGAAAACCACATTGTAGTTCAAAAGTGTTTACGCCAAATGCGACCCCAATAAAAGTGGTCTCATATTATCAAGGAAGTATACATTTAAAAACATCGAAAAAATGACAGGATAAGTTATTTTGGAATGATATTAAAATGAAATTGAATGAATGTGTGTGTTGAGTGTGTGTTGAGAGAAATTTAAGGAGGGTAATCCAATATCGCTATTTTTGTTCAAGTTGGACAAAATTAGGGATTTTTATTACCTCCCTTTGATGAAATATGAATGCAGATGAATAACCTTCTAGAACTTTGTGAATGCGTAATTCGCTTACAAAATCGCTTATGTCAGTAAAGTCGTGGATTTTTTTTACCGATTTTTGTTGTAAATGTAGTTCTTGATCTTATCATTTTTTTGTGATTTTGAGCGTTTTTGAATAGTTTGAGAGAGTGTTAGGATAAATGATTGGAGCGCAGAGCGAGTGGTTTTGAACAGTTTTGCTCGAGGTAAATGGCAATTTCATGATGTTTCTAACTGTATGGTACTAAATGTTAGATCTTATTATAATTTTTTTTAATTTATGTTCTCTTGCCAAACTTAAAACACCAAGTTAATTTTGCTCAAGTAAACTATCCATTTTAATATAATTCCATGTCTATGTGCGTTTCAATTTAGTTTTACAGCAGTTTGGTATAGACTGGCTCCCGTCCCACTGATCTGAAGTATTGTGAAAAAATAAGCCAAATTCAACTAGAGAAAGACAATTTCTTATCAGCCTATATTCTCTGACTGGCCGATCAGTTTTTGAGAATATGGGAGGTAATTTGAAATGAAATAGTTACACATGAGTGGTCTACCTTATTAATTTTAAAACTAACTGACAGCCTGGGAGCCAGGCTACAGTTTGGTAGTTCAATGAAGAAAGATTAGCTGATGGCATTTCATACATGAACTTATGTGATTCTTAATTCCTAGGTAATAGAAATATCTTTTAACAAATTTATATATACACTCATCAAAACTCCTAAGCGGCCACTTACCTTTTCGGTCATTTGTTATAAATGCCGCATGGTATCATCCCGTTTTCGATTGAATAATTTGGCCAAATCATTTATGAAGTCAAAAAGAGAAAAATCAGTGAAATAATGCACCAAGAACTGTTTTAAAATTAAACGAAAGTAGGAGTACCCTCGATTTCAAAGTTAACATTGGTGGGTGGGGTAATTTTGACTTTTTTTTGTTAGTATAAGGATTGTGCAGAAAGTTTTGGCATTTCTTATTAATTTTAGAAGTCCTTTGGCGTTGTATCACCGATATTAGTAACAAGATGTGTTTGTGAAACACGAATGCCCCCGTAATGGCATTTTTTTCAAAGTTTGACCTTGACAGATGACCTTGACCTTGTCACATGACCTTGACTTTGGTACCAGCGGATGCGGATCATTGAGATCTATCATCATGCCAAATATTAGCTTTGTATCTTGAATAGGCTTGAAGATATTGGCAAGGTTAAGTTTTCGGGTTAAGTTTTCGGACCTTTGACCTTGACAGATGACCTTGACCTTGTCACATGACCTTGACCTTGGTACCAGCGGATGCGGATCATTGAGATCTATCATCATGCCAAATATTAGCTTTGTATCTTGAATAGGCTTGAAGATATTGGCAAGGTTAAGTTTTCAGGTTAAGTTTTCGGACGTTTGACCTTGACAGATGACCTTGACCTTGTCACATGACCTTGACTTTGGTACCAGCGGATGCGGATCATTGAGATCTATCATCATGCCAAATATCAGCTTTGTATCTTGAATAGGCTTGAAGATATTGGCAAGGTTAAGTTTTCTGACAGACGGACGGACAGACGGACGGACGGACGGACAGACAGACGGACGGACGGACGGACGGACGGACGGACAGACGGACAGACAGACAGACAGACGGACACGAGTAAAACAATATGCCCCCGATCTATCGATGCGGGGGCATAAAAAAGATTGATAGGCTTTGCGTTTTTCAAGTATCGAATACTTCAAATTTCTCTTAAAAGTGTCAATTTTGTGACTTTTAAACTTGAGGGTACATGCATTTAATTCCGTCTTTAGGATTTACTGCTGCATGATTTTACAAAACATTTGGATAGGATGATGACTGAATAGCCACTCGTTTAAAAGACAAAGTTCACATTTCAAAATGAAAGCGGAAAATGTGTGAAAATGGAGAAAGGTAAGGTGGCCGCTTAGAACTTTTGAGTAGTGTATAGCATGAGATTCGGTGCACAGGTATTGCGAGCTATAAATCAGAATATTTCCTCATAAACGCCTTTCTTTTCAAGCTTCACATCTCATAAATGCATTATCTCTAGAGTTTTATTATTCGCTGCGCAGTTATAAACATCGGTACAGAATATAGATACCTGCATCTAAATTACATACCAAAAATACCTTTAATTTGTACTTCACATCAATCCATCACTCTTTATTTTCTATTAATCAACTTTAGTGAGTTTTGTCAGAAATAGTGATTGCCTTTCGTTTAAAACAAACAAACAACGTGTTTATGACCCATCAAAAATGTACCAACTTGATGTTGCACGTGCGGAATCTGCATATTAATGTTCTTACATGTACAATCAATAGCATCGTGAAATTGACATTCATCTCAGTTAAATCAAATCTAATTCTCTCTCTCCGCGCTGCAGTCATTCATTCCGAACACTCAATTGAACCAATAAAGAACGCCCGAAATCACTTAAATAGATAAGCTCAACAACTACATTCAAAATAAAATATAGCTTGAACAATACAGATTTCCCTAATATAATTGAAACTTTCAGCGTCTGATTGGTTCTTGAAAAAACACTGAACTATCTAAAGAACTTGCATGCATATTTTATTAAGGGAGGTAATAAATATCGTAATTTTTGTTCAACTTCAACAAAAAGCGATTTTGGATTGTCCCCCTTTAATTTCACTCAAAACTCGCTCCACATACTCATTCAATATACTTCCAAAATAATTCCAAAATCACTTATCTTGTCAATTTCACCATGTTTTTAAATGTAACATGGTACAAGTATTTGGCACATTCCATAATGTTCAAAACCAAAGGAAATAATATTCCAGCCAAAGAAGGGAAAACTACAGTTTCACCAATAACTGACATATCAAAAGTTTATCTGCTACAGTTAAAAGACCTTTTACACGCATTTATTTCCACTTGTTCTACGAATTGTAACTTTTCTAAACTCCAAACCCAAACCCAGACCCAAACAAGGAAATAGGTATAAATTTCAAGACAAATATTTTAATATGAAGGTATCGTACTGAAATCTTTAGTCATTATAGTATCAACTTTAAAAAAAATATTATTTATAAATATTAACATGAACATATCTCCAAAAACTTTGGACATTTTCATATCTCTTATTTCCTGTCATAGTGCCATTCAATTCATTAATTAATAAAGAGAATGATATTGGTCTTTAATAAAAATGAGGTTTAAAAAATGTTGAAAAAGAAAAGAAATATGAATTGTTTCTATTTTCATTCTTTTTAAAATGAACTTCGTGTACTCAAGCTTTGATAAAATGCGTTGACGGCTGTCAAGCTAATGATAATGATTATCCCAATTCTATTACTAGAATAAATATACTGGAAGAGAATCAAGAAAAAATAACGATTTCAAGATATTTAAAAATTGTGTAAGAATGTGCTGGGTTCGTGAAGACACAGAGAGCTGCTATTCATAGAACCTGTATGAATATTTTATAAGGGAGATAAAAAATCTCGATAAGTTTGTTCATCTTGAAAAAAAAAAGATATTGGATTACCTGCCTTTATTTTCAAACAAAACTTGCTCTACTCACTCACTCAATTCCTTTCTTAAACCTTTCCAAAATCATTAATCTTGACAATTTAGCGATCTTTTTTAACTGTACATTTCATGCCGATCCTTTCAAACATGCAACCCTTTTACTCGAAATGTATTTATTTTCATTTTATATAGTTTCCATTTGATTTCAGACAAGAAATCATTTCCTACCTGATAGCGAAGTCCCGATACGATGCGAATATTGTTCCAGACTTCAATAAAGGTATGCTATGTACTAAAGAGATAAGAACTAATTGCATAAACATTGTACGCGTTAAATATCAAATTCAGAACAAACCAAAGCACCAAATGTGACAGAAAAAGAAAAAAAGTTTGCTTTTTGTTAATAGAAAGTTATTATTAATAAATTATTGTATTTTAAAGGTCTTAGATATTTAGGTTTGAAAATAATATTGAATTTAAAATAAAAGTCAAAATGAGCATGTTTGAGAAAGGTCGCCAAAATGACATTGATGTCAAGTCCGGCTAGAATTGGCCTCTTTGTTTGGAAGGAAAAGAAATCGATGGATTTCACAGTCAAAGAGCCCAATGCTGTCAAGTCCATATTTCGGGACCAATCAAAATTTCCTGAAAATATCTTGCCAATTGAACATTTATTTTAAGTTTGGTTAAAATGTAACCACTGGTTTGGTAGATGTTTTAAGAGTCCAGGGACCAAAGCAGCAACGTTCTGTCACGCCAATAATTTGGGGTTAAAACAAAATTAACAAACACTTTTCAGAGAAGGGTAGCCCAAGGGATATTCATGCCAATATTTGTTAAAATTGGTCATGAGGTCAATGAGGAGATGTTTAAAGATTTCAGGACCAAAAATAGCCACAACATGCCACGCTTTAATTGGCGGCCAATCAACCTATTATCAACAAGTTTTGAGAAGGTCACCCATGGAATATTTCTGTCTGTTCGAAATCGGCATAATGGTTACAAAAAATATCTTTTAAATATACAAAGGGTCAAAACAGCCCCATCCTGTACGCCCATTCATGGTAGCCAATCAAAATACCTTGAATAAATGAGAAGAGTCACCCAAGGGACAATTTATTCAATTTCTGTTTTGTTTGAGTTGTCCCAGTGAATACTGAGAAGATATTTTAAGAATGGTTGACGACTTATTAAGCACGATTAGCAAGGCAAGGCGCACAAAAGGTTGTGCTTAGGTGATCTGAAAAGGGTTACATGTTAAATTCAATTTTGAAAGACATCCTAAACGCTTCAAGCATTATGACATGTATATGAATTCTATTTTACAATCACATGATTTTTACGTACGCCAAAAAGTCGATTTTAAGCAAAATATAATTACGTTGGTCGTTATCCGATCAATCTGATTAATCTCATTTTAACGTTTTATCTTTCTAAATTGCCAAATACCCTGGGAACTAATTAAACACGTTCTTTTTTATTGCTGGCTCCAGGCTCCTACTTTTTATCCTGTGTTTTAATCATTACATGTATTTTGCAGAAGAGGCCACCAAAGTGGGGATTCAGATAACAATACATGACATGCATTCTGTTAGTGAAACAACGATGGTATGTAACATCCCTGCGTTCAGGATAACAAAACGGTGAAAACAGTTTTCCAATTATACCTCGCTTTGCACGTGCACATGCGTACTAAGCAGTGTATAATTGGAAAACTGCCCTGCGTTCAGGATGAAAACGTTAGCGAAGTGCTTTCGAAATTTTTACCTCGCTGGGTATCATCTTAAAGCGCTTGCGAAGCGCTTTTACATCCGAAATACTTTGCTGTTTTCACCGTTTTGTCATCCTGACGCAGAGCAGGTGTTTACCACTTTATATATTCTTAGAAATTTTAGTTTTTATGTATTGTCGGTCATCTATTAACGAGTCAAAATGAAACTTATGTAATGGAAACTATAATTTATCGGTGCGTGCATGGAGAAGAGAACAGATGTAAGAGCATTCTTGACAAAGATTTGAAATGAAAATGTATGTATTATTTAAGTACTTTTTTTAATGTGATCCATGGTCGGAACTTTTGACAAACTTTCAAATGCGAGAAATACAGTTAATAACATCGCATATTGACATTCTTCTTATTCAAAACCATTCTAAATCGCTTACTCTTCAAAAACGCTCAAAATGAAGAAAAAAGAGACGATCAACAACTGCCTTCAAAATGATTATAGTCAAAAAGAAATCTCGATTCCACTGACATCATTGAAATTGTCTGATTAGGTCTTGGAAAAATAGGAAGCTATTTATAGAACTTGTATTCATATATTATTAATGGGAGGTAATCATTTTCGCCCAGTTTGTTCATCCTGAACAAAATTAGCGACATTCGACTACCTCTCCTTAATTTCACTCAAAAAATTCACCCCTCGCACCCAATCAAATTCATTCCAAAATCATTCTAAAATCATTCACCTTGTCAATTTCAAGATATAATTAACTGTAATTTCCTTTTCTTCAATTAGAGATATTTGTTGGGGTTTTTTTCCTCTGCTTGGTCAATTTTCAGTTTAAATGATCCATTTAATGGAGTTTCTTTAAGCCATATATTTTTCAGAAGTACAAAAGGAATTTTGCCCAAGGCAGTACAAAGGCTAATTAGTTTAGAGCCAATGTTATTACAACAAAAACGTTTCAACTCAAAGACCCCGGAAATCATCTACAAATTGTCTTTCTCATTTGGACGAGAGCCATAGATTATAAATTGTGATATGTATATTGCACAAACAATTCTTCTGCAGTCCCGATACGTATTCTAAAACGATTCATCACATGGCCTGCTTTGGTAAATTACGGTCCCGTATTTTCTAAATTTCTCCCTGAGGAAATATTGTAATTTCTGGAGATTTGAGCTTCAGAAGGAAATTATTACCCAAGCAAATCGATAGACAGTTTCCGTCTGTACTCAAAAGCTCAGTCTGTTATTTACAGACCCCAGGATAAATACAATAGCGAACAGAATGACCTACAGAAATATACAAATATTGAAAATAGATTATGCTAAAACATTATGATTTCACTTATGGGTCAAGGGCCCGTTTCACTAAACTTTAAAAATTAGTCACAAATCGTACCTGGTGTTTCTATTTAGAAGAGGATTCCAATGAGATGATGCATCACAAAATTCCATATTTAGTTACTACTGTCGAAGGAACTTTCATGTTTAGCGTACGCAGAAAATGATAGTACAATGTTTTGTAAAACATGTTTTCTAGCCAATGGCAATACTTTCTACGCGTTGAAGAACATATATTGGGCACCATCCTTGGCTAATGAAGGTGTATGTGGATAGACGAAGAATGAAACATGGTAGGATACATTTCGCCGTGTTTTGAACCTGCTTGATAAGAGACGAGACGCATTTGCTTTAACGTTAAGTGTCTTCTCTTTGCTCTCGTTTCGAACTTGTTTTTTTTTTAAATCAATAAAGTAAAGCACCTTATTTATATGACCATCGGTGCGAGAGAGAAATAGCCACATTCACGGTGGATTATTTTTTATAACACTCTGCTTTTATTTATCATAGTAGTAAAGCAACTACGCAAAAGATATAAAGCAATGCTCTTTCGTTACCGTGTAATTGACGTTATGATGTACATAATGACGTCATTTTACATACGGGGTAATATGTTAGAGAGAATTTCCAATGGATACATTTCTAGGACTTCGTTCATTTAAAAAATCGTAATATATTGTAAATAAAATATCTATTCGGGTTAATGAAATTCTGAATTTGTTAAATTCGTCTTCTAAATTATAATATACTTAGCAAAAAAAGAAACATACTTGTTGGTCTGTTTTGAATGACTAACAGTGGCTATAGGCCAACTTTATTTACATGTGTTAGTTGGACTAGCTACAGAGACTACACAGACGCAGGAATTTGCGCAATTGAAGCGAGTCCGAGCTAATGCGTCTGTAACTTCCGGTTTTGGTCACATATTCGTGTTGAGCTACCCAAAGTTCATTTTGAGTGATTTTTGTTTCACAGTCACACTCATTCCTTAGCATCGGCACGAAAAAACAAAATTGTTTGTACATGTCTATTGAAACGGGTATGTAACAACAATCGAATAAAGGCAGGAATCAGACTACAGGTATACATAGAGCTTGAATGTCTGATTATAACGCCACTCTTAAGTTTGGATACTCGGGATAAGCAATTCACATTTTAACATCTCGGTTTAGAACTGCCGCGCCCGGTTAGGACAATCGGTTACCCGTCTGGTCTTCATTTATCGGGTTGTGGGTTCGACCTCTGGCTCGGCCGTCTTTCATCCCATATTTGACAAAAAGCATTGTAATGAGTGCCATTTCTCTCCCACACAATTGGCAAGTGATACGCCTAGGAGAGAAAGGCGACTGGTGCCTCAGATGAAAGCTCTAGCTGTTCTGTGAGAAACGACAAGAAACTATGGATAGGTGTACCAGCGGTCGAATTTTAAATGTAAAACTATCGAAAGTGACTTTTAAACCCATATTAATTAACAAAAAAAAAATCAGTTACAACCACATTAAGTGTCGGTCGAGATGAGATAGGCCACTTTTGACGTCATGTAGAGGCCTTGTTACCATTGCATATTTTTCAATTCATTTCATCAAGGGAAGGATAACTGCAAGAAAAGTATGCGTATTTAGCTCAGACGTCTATCATGATATCGGAACGACTCTAATCACAAAAACGTCAAGGACCTATACTCAAAACATCACCGACAATCTTGATTTCATTTCTGTAATTTTTGAAATTGACCCCTTTGTCTTTTGACCATCAATAAAAACCTCATTTTACAAACATCCGGTACTGACCCTTCCATAAATCGACTGACATTGCCTTCAAGTTTCATGTAATAGTAACATCTGTATTCTTTATGGTTTCATAGC
This sequence comes from Fragum whitleyi, assembly GCA_948146395.1. Classification (NCBI taxonomy): domain Eukaryota; kingdom Metazoa; phylum Mollusca; class Bivalvia; order Cardiida; family Cardiidae; genus Fragum; species Fragum whitleyi. The sequence continues at coordinate 52,288,317 of OX411549.1, read as the reverse complement.
GATACTACAGCCCTCAGTAAGTCATGTAAAATTTCTTTTTTTGCTAAGTATATATTTCACGCGATTCTCTTTTAAAGGTTGACCATCTGAACTGATCAACAACAGACATAAAATCATAAACGAAAGCTTTATAGTCCAAGAAAAGTGAAAGAATTCAAACTATTTTTGCCAAATACATTCAAATTAATAATTTAGATTTTACTCATTTTCTAATATAGTGTACACATATTTTCCAGGATTATTCAATCGACATGTTCCTGCGACAATGGTGGCGAGATGAACGTCTTGACTTTACACAAAACCACACACTGTTTGATAAACTGGAGTTGGATCCCAAAAACATCGAGAATGTATGGCAGCCTGATACATTCTTTGAAAACGAAAAACGGGCAATGGTTCACACAGTTACGACAACAAATAGACTTATGCATATTCATAAAAATGGAACCGTCGTTTATAGTATGAGGTATACATGTAGCGAGTATTATATTAAATGACGAATTTATCAAACGATTGATATATAAACAGATAAGGTTTTGGGGATTTTTGCAAAAAAATATGAACACAAATTTGATACTCTTAATTATGTTTATTTAAATAATGTAACCTTAATTATTCCCATTAACTAATAACAATAATCATTTTTACACCATGAAACATTATCATTCATGAACGATTTTCATTTACTCATAAAATATACGTATATTGAATATCTAAAAAGAATTTCCTAAAGAGTAACAGAAGGTTTCCAATGCTTGTTTACATAATTGTAGACAATATGTGATGTTTCTAACTTGAATTACTTTAAGGCAAGCATGTTTATAAAAAAGAAATGGTGTTAAGTAATCTTCATTTCAATGTCAAACACAAAACACTAAGTGTTATGATTGGTTTTATATCAGCACAGTCAAACTATAGCTGAGACTCATCCAAAGTTTGCCCTGTTACGAGAGAGAATATTTCTAGAACGTGTTTTGTACTTTCAGGGTTGCTATGACACTAAGCTGTACCATGTTACTCCATAAATACCCCTTTGACAGCCAGAGGTGTCCTTTAATTTTACAAAGTTGTAAGTAGTTAGTAAAGTTAAGAACATCGGGAGATTGACAAGATCATTAATTTCGAAATGATTTTTGAATGAAATCGAAGGAGTTTGAGGAGCGAGTTTTTAGTCAAATTAATGGGAGGTAAACCGAAATCGCTAATTTTGTTCAAGATTAACAAAATTTGCGATATTAATTACCTCCTTTTAATGAAATAATCGTACTTTGCTGTTTGTGTGTCTTCGTTGACAAATCAGACACTTAAAACCAACATCAGCCAATATAGTCGTAGAAATAATTGGTATATTTGAGTTAAATGTTGTTGTCTTGAACAATTTTGATATGTTTTCTAATGATTTCGGAGCATTTTGATCGATTGAGCGAGAATTGTTCGGAATGAATGAACGCGGCGCTAAGTGAATGATTTAGAATCATTTAGATCGGAATTAGTTTCAATTCCATGGTGTTTTTAACTGTACAATCAAGTCATACATATCGTTAGTTCGTGTTCAATATGCCTAATCTACAGTACTGTATATGTATCGTTTGATGATCATTTCTAATATAACTTTGATAGCCAATTGTATTTTCGTTTCTATAAAGTTTCATATCTGACAAGAAGCATTCTATACGAAAAACTGTTTTCATATAAAATTATCGTTTTATTATTTCCCTTTGACAGCAAGAAGTTACACATAATTCAACATTCAACAAAGCTGTAAGAATGAACCTATGCGTTCTGTATGAAATCATGTTTTCCGTTCTCATCGCATGTTCCGGTGCAATCTTGAATTAATATGTTTCTCATCATTTTCATTTTTCCAGCAACTCCTTCAATCTTCATTTATATCCTTTTCACAGCCAAATGGGATTCCCTAATTCTATATATCTGTTAGTATATTTTGGTGCAATCCAGTGAAACATGTTTCCATCATTATCCTATCGCGCGTAATTATGATATCTTCTCCGTCATTTGAGATAGTAATTTAGTCAATTATGACAATAATGGCAATTCCGAACGATAAATCTGATCCTTTCTGAATTCAGGAAATTTGTTTCATTGTGGCAAGTTTAACATATGTCGACGGTTAAGCACAAAACCATTAAACACATGGCATTTTAGCGATTTTCTTGTCTTTTCGTAGAGTAATTTTGGGACATCCGGAAAGAAGACAGTCATGAAATATTTATTCAATAATATCAAAATACAATCTTTGTTAAAAGAAGAAAATAATCACACGATTCCCCCCTCCCCCCCCCCCCCCCTACTCTCTCACACACACACTACCCAATTTAATCGTTTCAAATTATGGTCAGGTCACTATGAAAAGAGGTTTGAGACAACAATGAAAAGTGCGGGCTACAAGTAAATTCGCCTTTTTCGACAATATTTTCTCAACTCCAAAATGGCAGAGTAGTAAAATCACGGTACTGTTTAATGAAATGGTTTAAACTATAAATAATTACTCCGTATTTAATTTCAGTTGGCTACACGTTAGACAACATAGACCTGTACTGGCGTTCTATCAATCCGTTTACCATCAGCAATGTTGAGATGCCACAGTTCGTGCTTTCCAATGATGATATCAAAACTACAAAAACTGAAATAAATATACAAAGTAAGTATTATCAATATTATCATAAAATATTCTGTAATTATCCCTTAAACCCACGACAACACAACTGTAGATTGCATAGGCGTCACTAGGATTTTGCAATTAATACGCACTCGGAAGACAAAAACCAAAATAAATATAGTTTCGATGTTTCGATCATTCATCAACGTTTTTTTTTTCTTTTTTGAAAGGGAGTTTTTTTCATGCGGTTCTTACCGTCCCGGTCAATACTTACAAACCCTGCGGCCAGGCAAGTTTTCTATTACACTTGCTGGTGGCTGCCTATAATCATTCATGATGATCTTTCAGCCACATGTCAAAATAATATCAATGTCACGCACAGGCCAATATTTCATTTGGAAAGTGCCGTGCTTTGTCAATAATCAAAAACCCCTGAGAGACTGTGCAACCATATGTGAGATATGCACGTAAATTATGCATATATATGCCACACAAAAGATGTATTCAACAGCATATGTTCCGCTTTTCATTTAATCGGTCTAAAATCTTACAAGAAAAACATAATTCATTCGTCTAGGTTGGATTTATTTAGAATGTAAAAAAAATGGAACCAAAGAAACAAATTTCTTAGTTAAGGTATTCGAACAAATCCGAGAAAACATTAAGCAGGCAGACATCGACATAGTGTATTTAAATGATTACCTGACTTTAAAAAGATACTCAAAGACCTCTCGTATCTACAAGGCACATAGTGAAGATTCTGGTCAGACTATGCGAATGTGCACATTTGAGTTTGTTGAAAGTGCCAGCACAAATCATGTGTGTTTGTAAGGTGGACTATGCGTGTCATTCTTTTCACTGGTATTTGTCCTTTTTCTTGGTCCAGCAGTAAAATAGATCAGAATGAATTACTAGACTATCTTAATTGGAACAAAAAATAAGCCTGTGAATCTACACGGAGCTTCAATATATTTTTATCTTTTAATTCAACAGAAGTAACATATGAATTTGTTTGTGTAAAAGCTCCTTTATTCTTCAAAAACAGATGAAGCCAGAAAAATCGTGGAGACCAAACTAATGAATCGATCAAAAGCCCGCTGAATTCTAAGAAATACCCATATGGCTTTGCAATAATATTAATTTGAAGTATATAACAAAAGCTACAAAAGCTACTTAGTTTGTAACCCGCTGCCTTATTTACCTTTCAGCTGGACGATTTTCATCCCTGAGAGCAGAAATCTACATGCAAAGAAAGGTCGGCTTTTACTTTCTTCAAGTATTTGTCCCGTGTGTACTACTCGTTATTCTATCCTGGGTTTCTTTCTGGGTAGATGCGCACGCAGTGCCGGCGCGCGTGTCGCTAGGGGTCACGTGTGTACTTACCATGACAACACAGAGTTCCGGTATAAGGCAGTCACTTCCGCCTGTGTCCTATGTAAAGGCAATAGATATATGGATGTTTGTGTGTTTACTATTCGTGTTTGCTGCCTTGCTGGAGTTTGCATACGTCAATGTTTTACAACGAGGAGCTAGAAAGAAACCCAGAAAACCAAAAACGATCACTGAGGTTTGTTGCTTCTTAAAATGGCAGAATAAAAAATTACAAATGTACTTTAACTGTTGTGCACACGAACGTATGAACGAACAAATTACATTTTTGTTTAATTACTAATTGCCAAACTTTTTGGTTAAGGTAGCCAGCGATTTTTTTACATTCCCTACATTTAACATATCACATAAACCTACAAGGAATATATGACTTTAAATAGTTATTGCGTTTTGCGTTAAGTATTTTAAGTAATTTCACCCTCATGGCATAAAGATGAAAAAAGAAATATTTTACATATTTCCCTTAAAAACCAGAAGTTGATGATCATTAATGATTGGTATACAGTTGATCTTTACAACAAGCGGTTGTTGCAGTAAACCATATTACATATAGACATGGTAAAGTTAAAAACATCGTGAAATTGACTTTCATCTCAATCGAAACCGTTCTAAATCGCTCACTCATCGCTCTATTCATTCATTCCAAACACTGACTCAAATAATTCCAAATCGCTCAAAACTACGAAAAAACTAAGATTAACAATTGCATTCAAAACGAAAAAAGCTGGAAAGAAATTGTTTTCACTGACGTAGTTGAAAGTATAAGCGTCTCATTAGTCTTGGAAGAAAAACGAAGCTATTTATAGTACTTATATGCATATTTCATTAAAGGGAGGTTATTAATTTTGCTAATTTTGTTCATCCTGAACGAAATTAGCGGAATTGGATTACCTCCTTTTAATTTCACTCTAAAATCGCCCCTCGCACTTATTCAATTTCATTCCAAAAGCATTTAAGATCATTCATCTTGTCAATTTCATGATGTTATTTTTTTCATGTCAATGCTATCACGTTAATGGTGTATCTCCCTGGTCACGATCAATGATTTATTGAAATAAAGCAGAAAATACTGTTATCTGAAGATGTAAGATATTACAATGTATAACAATAGTTTTTGTAAAAGCGAATGTGCCGCTGAACCCCGTAGTTTGCCTATATAATTTCCCATCGATAAGATTTGAAATTGCATTTAATATAGGGATGAGTGTCTTTTTCACTGCGTTTATTGGGGTATAAAGTGCAATTGCCTGAGCACATGGCAAATAACGCCCGTAGGGCGTTATGATTAAGCCATGTGTTAAGGCAATTGCACTTTATACCCCAATAAACGCAGTGGAAAAGACACTCGTCCCTTATAATTGCAGTCATCTAGATCGAAGAAACTATTAAAATACTCAGCCAAACATTAAAGCTTCAAGTCTACTTTCTGCGCGTATAAATTACACAATCTATTTTTAGATCGTGTATTGTTTATCTTGCTATCGAAGTGAAATGTCATATAGACCGTTCCAGAAATAGATTTCTACGCGCTTATTCCCCTTGGTTACTCTTCATTGCCGCCATTACGGTACTGAAACAAAAACCCGGATGTAAAAGTGAATGTAAAAGAATATTGGCTCGAAAGGATCAAATTGTGGGTTTTTCTTAGCATTTTGTGAGTTATGAACTAAAAATGCCGTACAATCGTACCGGAGGAAAACAGTGTGTTGTTATTGGGTGCACAAACAATCAGAAAAAGCTGTTCGACTGGAAAAACTCCATTTGTGCTGAACATGAAGTAGAACACAAGGACTGTCCGTGTCTTCCACCGTATAAATTCCACTGTATTCCTTCCAAGGAAGAAGACCGACGACTGTGGATCAAGGCCATAAATAGAAAAGATTTCAATCCAGCATCTAAGTCGCTGGTAAGTACATGTAAAATTAATCTGTTTAATTAAAATGGGACATTTCTGATTATAAATCAGATCTATCTATCTGTCTATATAAACTGCCTAACTCCCTTTTCGGGCATTACTGCCAAACTCTTTTTTCGGGCATTGCAGCAAATTTACATTTTAATTTTTAAAAGGATTGACCTTTGCCAATCATGGTAGACCACGCAGTCAGACTATATCTACTTTCCTATCTTTTTAACTTCAGTGTGATGGGTGTCATAATAATATGATATATTATAGTATGTCGTGGGAGTGAAATGGCCTCATTGAAAATGTTTGAAATTATACATCGTATTATTACACAAGTAGAAAAACTATATTTAAATGAGCTTAGTTTTGAATTGGGGTTTTACGTCGCTTTCAACAATCTCTCAGTTATATCGCGACGGTCCAGTTGCTATTCCACATAGGTTTACGATTATCTACCCATTGGTGGAAGACAAATGTCGGAAAGGATAAGTGCCGCGGCCGGGGATCGAACCGGTGCGAATATAGACCTCTGGATTAGAAGTCCAGCGCGCTACCAACTGCGCTATTGCCGCGGCTTTAAATGAGCTTAGAGTGGATGACAACTTCATATTTTCCCCGTGAAAATGAACTTAACGATTTTACAAGCTCGAACAATATATTAGACAGAACAATAGAACACATTGTGTACATAGCTAGATTTTACCACTGAAGTGAATCCTGTATTCTTGGGAAACTTGCCAGACCAGCAGGATGTTTATCAGACATGTCAGTGGGACCTGAAGTATTTCGTGAAGTCTGATTGACATTGTAATGAATATGAAAGAAATTTGGTTCTAAAGGATCAATTTTGTTATAATTTTTTTCCTGTGTTTTTCTGTGTTAGAAAAATTTAATTTAACCCTTACCACCGGTATACTTGAGCAATAGAAATATCTTATCTAATCTTAATGCACTTGATGACCTCAACTGGCAATTGACGTTATTTTTCGCGGAAAAATCTCTGAAAGTTCTTCGGTTTATCGCAAAAATTTTAGTCATGTTATAAAAAAAACAACAAACTTGTTCTTTAACCCTTGTCATGCCGAAAAAAAATTTGGTAATACTGAACTTTAATCAAAGTGCTAAAAGCACTGCATGTACTTATTGTGAGTTAATTTTTCTTTTGAAAATGAGAGTTGAAACTCTTCTTGTTTAAAAGTCATTATTCAGTTGATATTATACTAAGATCAGACTGCACATATGTGCAGACTGATCTTTGTCGACATCTCCTGCCAAAGCAGGAATATTCCGGGTTAAGCATGACAAGGGTTAATATGCCTAATTTATCAAACTTGTCATCTTAAACAGATAAAAACTTGGCAAAGCCTTTTTTATCTGTTCATATTTAACTCATTTAATAAATTTGGTTTTCAATGATCACTCATTCAATGGTTTCTTATTTTTCAGGTGTGTTCAACTCATTTCATTGATGGCAAACCTACGAAGGAAAACCCAACACCAGTTATAAACATGGGTTACACAGTCCCATCAAACACGCCAGCAAGACGACCTCTAATTAGAAGATCCCTTAACTTGGGTACAACACCTTCGACAAAAGATCTAAACCCAATCCACTCAACACCTATGCCTCCTACACTAGATGACGAGAATAACAATATTCTGATTGCAACTCCCGTTTTTGAAGAAATCAATCAAGGTATGTGCGATACTACATGTTGTCAGCTTAACCCATCATCATGTCGCAACAAAGTTCAGCTAGTAGATGCCTCTACCCAAGCAGTAGACTGTGTTGCCTTGGACCATTCTTACTCTTATACCAAGAAGACAAGAAGTGTAAAATGTCAACAATCGGTGTCAGAATTTTCAATGGACAATGTTACATCAGATGTTGATGCACGCTTTTACACAGGTTTGTCACTAGTTGTACTATTCTCACTTGTTGACACCCTAAGAGAGTACGGTAAAAAACTTCCTTATAAATTGAATATAAAGGATCAAATATTTGCTGTGCTTGTTCGTCTTCGTCTCAGCTTAACATTTCATGATTTAGGAAGGAGATTAAATATTTCAACTCAGTTAATGAGTTGTATTTTTCACTCATGGATTGACATCATGGCTAAACATTTGTATTCAAACTGTGTGTTCTGGCTTCCTAGAGAAAGTATCCGGAGGACATTACCATCTTCATTCCGAGAAACATATCCCAACACCACATGTATTATAGATTGCTCAGAAATATTTATTCAGAGGCCTTTCCAACTAAAAGCAAGAGCTCAAACATGGAGTACGTATAAAAATAATAACACCGCCAAATATTTGATTGCTATAGCACCAAATGGCTATATAATGTTTGTGTCTTCTTTATATGGTGGAAGAGCTAGTGATAATTTCATTTGTAAAAATAGTGGCTTCCTCAATTACCTACTTCCTGGAGATGAAGTGATGGCTGATCGTGGTTTCACAATCAGTCAAGAACTTTGTGCTGGAAGAGTGAAATTAAACATCCCAGCATTTATGAAAGGGCGCAGCCAGCTATCGGAACAAGAAGTGATTGATACTAGGAGAATTGCTGCCAACCGTATTCATGTTGAAAGAGCAATTATGCGCATGAAATCATACCGTATACTTAACACTAAACTGTCTCAGAAATCACTGAAAAAAGCAAATAAGACGGTTGCTGTGGTAGCTGCTCTTTGTAATTTAAGGGACCCACTCATAAAAGATGACTCAGACAGTGAATGATTATAATTGACATGACCAGCCAAAATGATATTAAGTTCCAAAGCAATCCCCATTTTTCTTTACCTTTAGAAAATATGCTATAAACAAAATTTCTTCTTTTTCATTCAAAATTTTCACTTCATAGCTTTGTATAAGGTTAGTTTTAGAAACTTGCCATTCTTTTGAATATTTAAAGCATAATTACTTTGATATCATATGCAAATTTTTGGCAGTCAGTACAGACTAAGAACAGTCTGCATAGATATGTAGTTTGATTTGACCTACACTGGCTACTTAAGCAAGATTTTTTGAAATTCTGAAAATTTGGCAATTAATTCAGAATGAAAAAATAGGATAAAAAACCTAGTTAAAATCACTTCATTGTTCCATTTGGATGTCTTTGACATTGTTGAAATGATAATGTAAAAGATTTCAGCCAAAGAAAGGAAATTGCAATTATAGCCATTATTTTATACTCATAATTCTTTTACAAGATAAAGAAAAAAAGTTTCACTTCATGGAGGTATGAAGCTATAAACCTAATGATGCTGTATGTACATGAAAGAAGATTCATGTTTGATTAGGTTTTTAGTTTCATACCTCCATTTAGTAAAATAATGTCTAAATCTATAATCTTATTACAAAAAAATAAACTATATCTACATATGAAATGTTTTTTATTTGACTTCTGTATACAAAGGCAAAATATTAGCGGTGTGCCTAAAAGTAGTTTTCATTGCAGTATGACACCAAATTTTCAGTCAATCAAAATGCTATTCTTTTAAAGTTTAAATTTGAAAGTTCTTGTATTTCCATTTTGTATACATATTTCTGATCCATCATCAGAAAAAGGACAATCTATACAAGGTCGTAACTACCATTACACACATTATGCAAGTGCGAAATAGAAATAAATCCTCTTTCCAAATATGTCTTTGATGAATGATTATAACATCGAACTTACAGCTGTAGTTAAGATGTTTAAATTTTTCACCAATGCTCAAATCATAGAAAAGGGGAGCAGACCATTTACCGCCTTAGTAATATTTTTTCTATGTTGGTTGCCTCCTGAGTGTGTATAAATTTCAATATCCTAGTTATGCCTAGATGTATTTTTGAAGCGTGTTAAATATCTACCCTTAACAGACTAAGGAAGATTAAGGGTCTAACTCAAAACTTTTTGCTTTTTGTTGATTTTCAGAATTCTAAGTCACAATGTGATAATTCAAATTAGTTCCCACTACATAGGGTTTCAATGAGGAGATCAAGATCAATACATATTGGGATTAAGACTTGAGACTGCCTTCGTATCAGAAAACAATTAATTGATGTAACCACAACTTGTGATCAGCTGTAGTTACCATATTTTGATTGTCTTCTGACAGAAAAGCTTAAGATGTAAATAGATACAAAGAAAGGTAAAATTGAAAAGAAGTTCTATTTCATTCCATAAGCTCTTTTTTCAAGTTTGCATATTATAATTCTCTTATATCTTTAAATTTTTTGAAAGTTATTTTATGAATAAAAGAAAATGATATTCAAAACACTGTTCAAATCACTAGCTTTCGAAACTTGAACACAATTTGTTTCCTGCAAACGATACTTTTTATATCTGTCAGGTGATAGGGGACCATCTTGGATGATTATCAGTACTTAAAGAGAATTCATCTTGTATCAGATGCTCCATTTTGCATGATAGGTCACATGAACATTTTTGGGAAGAATAAATTGCTTGATATAGTCCTACATCTGACACATCAAGACCCAATTGCATTTCAGAAAATGATTTAACCCTGTGTTTAGCCTAACAACAGCCCTGCATGTAAGATGCAGAAACACTTTTGAATGCTTGGAAATTTGATCTTACTTTGCACCCGAGTGGACATGCAAAGTGCGGTAAAATTTCTCAAAGTTACAAAACTTTTTTTGGATTATGGACACAACTTTTGTTAGGCTTTTCATGGAGTAAAATTAGCCTTTTGTTATGCACTTGGGCCTTATGCATTATTTCTGTTAAATTGATGTTAGGAAAGAGTACTTTTTTTGTTTTCATTGTGGTATGAAACAAAAAAAAACATATACACATTTTATGTGAATGGTAATTAAAGAAGAAAGATAAGGTGTGATAAGAATTTGTTTTGTTTCTTCTATTTCACACAGAAGTTTACAGAATTGCTTTGTCAGCGTTCTCAGAAATTAGTTCATCCATTAATGAATCTTATAATATGACCAACGTCGCAGGAGTGAAATAACCCCATCAAATATTTTTGATATTTCACAGGTGTTATTACACTAGTGGACTAACCATGCAAATGAGCCCAAAGCGAATAGCAATGCTATTTTGTAACCGCAAAAATTACGTCATAATGTATATATTGTGACGTAAGTTTTAAACAGCTTTATAAGTTCTGCGGAAAAATTGAAATGTTGAATTTCAAGAATTTTGATGATTTTTCGCCAAAATTTTGGTCATGTTATAAATAGAATATAAAATGTGTGCTAATACAATACTGAATTTATTAAACTTATCATCTAAAACAGATAAAACTCGGGGTAGCCTCATTTATATCTGCTTACAGATGGGCTGTTTAATAAATTTGGTATTCCATGACCACTCATTCAATATCCTCTATTTATTTTGGCCCATCAGGACACTTGTAATTGATAACAGGTATATGTAAATAGAAATGAATTTATTTTGGACAAGAATATGAGAAAATACATATTTTGTGTTGTTTTTCTATGAAAGCCATTTTACTCACTGGCAGAGCTACAAAGAGAGCTGAGGGGAGGGGGTATATTGAATTTTAGTTTAAATATTTCACTAGACCTTGCTCAAACCTTATCTTTTGGGTACTCATTGGAATTGTATTGAGGAGACAATCCAAATGAGTACCCACTTTATAGGGTTTCATTGTTCTAATTTTGATAGTCATAGACTTATGTGGGATACAGCTGGAGGCTAGGAAAGGATGTAATGGTAGTGCTAGTAACAGAAATACCAGGATTTTTTGTCAGGTCCACCAGTCAGCGCTATATGACTTGCTAAAATAGTAAAAGCAGCGTAAAACCATGTTCAAATAATCAACCTTAATTTTTACTAGGGGTGTGGAATTCCTATGCCTGACTTGTCCAACATAGGCTTTTCCACTTGCGATGGAGTACATTTTTGTACGCCACTTATCCATGGACAAGTAAAAACCAGAGCAAATCTTGGAATAGTACTAAAAAGATCTAGGAAAAAAGTCATCCTCATGTTTCTATCAGGGGGTCCGAAAAACATTGTCTTTAATGAAGAAAATGCGGGGTTACAGCCTTTTCTTCATTAAAAACAACGTTTACTCAATATTTACCAGTCCATATTTTTGTGGACAAGTTAATTTTGATCTTGGGCAAGTATGAAATTTGACATTTACTTGTCCATTGACAAGTGGAGAAATTTCGTATTTCCACACCAGTGTTTTGACTAGTCTGAAGTTTTGTCATTTTTTCCATTTCATAAGCATAATTTCCTATATTCCCTGGAAAGTTGAAGGCGACCAAAATGATTTTCATCTGTTAACCTAAGGAGTAAATTTTGAAAGTAAAACTTTCTTATCTTTGGTAGTTCATTGAGAACAAAATTTTCATCAAATGGGACATCAAGTATCAATTGCTCCTCAGTTGACCAAACAACAAATTTACACATAAGTGAGTTAGTGCAGAACATAGTCATTTGAACTTGGGAGAAGTATCCATTTTTACCCTTGGGATTTAGGCTGAGTTTTCCATCTTTGTCTTTTTGAACATCATATTTATCTGAGCTAATAAGGTCACTTAATTTCTTTGTAGGACACTTTATTTCTAAAATAGTTTTTTCACTCAATAAACCATCGGGACTTGCTGCAATATATTTTTCTTGGTCATGAATCCGCAAACCGCTTTTGTTGACAGTCACACCTTTTTCTTCTTCAAACCATCTACGAGCAACGGGCTCACATTTAAGACCATGGCGAGTTGCTGCTGATCCTTTGAACCTGTTATAGATATGGTTTGTTACAAATTTATCAGGATTTGCTCTCTTAGTCTTTGGTAAACTAGAAACTTTACTTGCTGTTAAACGAATCTTCCTGCTTTCCATCCACAGTACAGATGCCTGATTTTTTGTCTTTTCCTGAAGAACACCTACACCTTCTTCACCAATATTGATGTATTTTTCAAGAAATTGTTGGCATGGGGAGCATGGAATAGTTGTGACTGGCTGCTCCCAGTTGGCATCATGGCACCCATGAACAAGGGGTTGTTTTTCAACAATTGGTGTTTCTGGTGCTGTCAAAATCTTGTTCAACATTGTTCCTTTACAATTCCAGAGGGGTAACATTCTACTCTTTGACACAAAGTCTTGTAGATGCTGATGGTCTAAGAACTGTGTAGGTTTCGATACTTTGTCATCACATTTTACCTTCCTATTAACTGTTCCATCCAATATCTCGGAGAAGGTATCATGTGAAGACAAAACTTTTGAAGCTCCTTTACCCCAGACTTGTAGTTTATCTGTACAGGTTTCTCCGGCAATACCATATTCCCATGATAATATTATTGCATATAGTAATGCAGAAATGTGACTACATGTCCTACCTGCTCTTGCTGGACAAGAACAATAACCGGTATTAACTGTAGAATCTGTAATAGCTACCCAAACATTATATTCACTCCGTCCAATACCTGGCTGGCTTGGCGAAATAATAGTTCTGAAATAATGGGCATTTTCTGTTTTACAGTCAAGTATGTCTCCCAACCACTCACTTTCAACATAGTTCTTTGCATATAGTGATCTAAATGCCTTCATCTGTTTTCCATCATATGCTTTTCTATGGATGAGATAGTCCACTAAATCTTCATATAGTAGTCGTGGCCATTTTCTTTGGTTGTTTATGGTCCAACTGGCATCTTCACCAGGAAGTTCTGTTAAAAATTAAAGAAGAAAAATAAAGACACTTTCAACTTTCTTTAAAAAATTACCCAGATCTGTCACAAAGAGGGTGATTGTGACCTTGACCATTAACCTTCTCCTTCTTGATGGAAGAACATCAGGGCACCTCATGCAATTGCGACAATTGAATAAGCTTTCATGATTCTAGGTCGAATTAAATCCAGTGTGGAAGCAAAAAATTCAGGGGGGGGGGGGGGGGTTGACAGACAGATGAACACACAGACAAGTAAAACCAATATCACCAACTATTTCCTAGATGAGGGTATAAAATTATCCAAAACCTATATGCTAAAACGATATTATAATTTGATAATGAAAGTATATTCACTCTTGTATCAGGGAATGATCATTGAACAAGCACAGAAAGCTGCAGTGCTGTACTGTGTCAAATCCAATGTTCTATTAAAAATTCAAAGATTTTATTTGTTCACACATTTTAAAGATTTTCTGATTAAATATAAATCGTCGAGTTCATCCTAATGACGGGCATACTTATCAAACATAATAAAAGAGTTCATTCACAAATCGAAAGTACATTCACAAATCGAAAGTAGACCAAGGCTTTTGTTATCATCCGAAAGAACTTGTCCTGAACACTCTAAAAACCGAGTTACACGTCGCTTTGTGTGTTCGGTTATTTAGTTTGTAGTATCATGGAAGTGTTCATACTTACGAAATTCTTCAACCGACCCCATTTATCGCTCGTTTGATCGATGTTTATTTCGATGTCGCGTATCGGGTTGTTTACTTGTTTCAGTACCGTAATGGCGGACGGTCAAATGATCGTCAAAATGGCGGCCGTCTAATTCTCGGAAATGGAACGGTCTATAGTAAAACAAATGATACACAAATAAAGGACAACATTAGAATTCGTAGAGGTATGCCTACTATGACAAACAAGCTTGTTTCTGCCAAGTTAGTCCGTATTTTCAAACGAAAACGGCGTGGTCGGTCTTAGTTGAGAGGGTTGCTTGAAGGTCTTCGTCGACTCGCTGTTTTCTAAGTTTAGGTCGGCTCAGAATCAGAACTGCATGCTTGTAATCGTAAATTCTTTCGAAAATGAATTAATTTTTAATAGATTGAAAAGCAATGTTGCGTTGATGATCGGGAACTATGTTAATTCGAGTTCCTACAACACGGACTTGCAGATCGAATTTCGGGGGTTTCCCGAAAGACCTATTGCATTTTATACAGAAATAAAGTGCAATGGATTTCCCCACATGATGCGATTTAAACCAATCAGAATTCTGTATTTTATTGGATTGCAATTATTTAATTGTACAAACAAACGGCAAATGAAATATTTTTTTCTAATAACAAGTAGAACAACAAAAACTGGAAACATGTTATGGAACTCATATCTTTGTTTCACTCGAAATGCCATTGAAGTCAAAATCACGTTGAGCGATGTTTGACCATATACATGTAACTGTTGATCGGTTTTCCTATTACAGGAGAAAGATGAAATCAAGGAAGAAAATGGAGGAAATGCTGTTGATACAACAGATAAGAAGCCAGACATCACGATATCATCAGCAATACTTCGACTCTGTAGTAGAGTGAGTATAATCGATGTCATTTTGAATACTTCTATAATTCAACCGTGCAGTGTTTAAATGTCGTTAGTACTACGCAAAATCTGTATAGGCTTTGTTTTAACCAACTTTGAAATAAAATCACGTTTTGAAACAAATTGTATCAAAGTGGGTACCAAATCGTTTTGTAATAAAAACCCGTTTTTGGTGAACGAACGTCGTTCACCAGTGTTATATACCATGTCAGGAAACTCCTGATGGATGTTAATACATTTGAAATAAAGTAGCGCCTCTTAAAATTCAATTTAGTATCTTTCAACATTTTTCTCCGCAAAATCACTTTTTATTTCTTTAATGGCTTGTTTCTAGTTTTCTTTATCAAGTGAAGATAATGAAAATTCGCCTTGAAAAACACAATATGATCTTGCAATGTTTATCAAGGGAATTTTTGATCGGCGTAAGCTTGTCGAGAATTTAAAGCAAAAACAAAGTTTGTGTCTAAACACCGAAGAGACAGATACTATGTTTTTGACCCAAGCCTTCGCTGGTGCAACTTGTAGTAATTAGCCGGAAATACGTGTTTATCTAGGTCGTGTCCTCTTGAACTTACATTCGGCAATACTCGGGCGATCTCCGACGGCTCCGAGTTAAATGTAGGTTACAGGAGTCGGCCGAGTTGAGACGAATGACACATCAAGACACCTTGTGTCATTAGAACGCGGTTTTACATAACTTTTCAACTATCGACAGTCAGTCTCGAGACGGGTTTTAAGAATGATTCGACATGTGTTTTTCATGTACAACCTTTCTTGTATCTTTTATTTGAATAGGGGTGAAAGTCGCTATAAAGATTTTTCTGTAAAATTGCGTTGGCTGAAGTAGGGCTTATTCCCAGCGAAAACGTTTCGTATTCGTCTATCTCAGAAGCGAATATTGCCGAATACCAAATGCGACAGGCACGGGAGATATTTCTTTGGGGCCATTCTACTTTGCATTTTTATGCCCCCGTATCGAGAGATCGGGGGCATATTGTTTTTCTCATGTCCGTCTGTCTGTCTGTCTGTCTATCCGTCTGTCCGTCCGTCTGTCTGTCTGTCTGTCCGTCTGTCCGTCCGTCTGTCCGAAAACTTAACCCGAAAACTTAACCTTTCACTTTTTTCCAAAAGTATCTGACAAACAAACCTGTACACCAAAGTCAAGGTCATGTGACAAGGTCAAGGTCATGTGACAAGGTCAAGGTCATCTTTCAAGGTCAAACTTTAAAAAAATACTGTTCCGGGGGCATTCGTGTTTCATTTCAATCTGTAAAACCATATCAATTCAAAATTCTATTTGAAAATTAAATAAATGATAGCTAAATATTCAACCCTAGATACCACTCCAATTGACGAGTATATATTGCCGTAGTCAAGGGGGGACCAGATCCGTCATGCACTTGTTTACAATTCGACAGGCGGGTTTAGTTGTTAAATTATTCGGAAAAGTCATTGCGTTTTTTACAGAAATCATAAAAATCTTAATCGATGAATAAAAAACTTGTTCCATCCTTTCCAAAATACGTTTAGAATTTGTTAACTACAGTTTAAGAAAAAACTAGCTCCGAGAAGAAAAGTCTAATATCAGCCGCAATACTGTAATAAGATATCTATAGTGAGTGATTTTACAAGCATCCAAACTCTTGAATGTAAACAATAGGTTCTCGTGCAAAAAATAAACCGAAAATTGTAAGGATTCTCAATTCTTATTGGGAGGAAAGTCGGGGGGAAAAAACAGGGTATTATACTTAAACTATTTGTTCATGCAATTATTACCTCCCTTTAAAAAATAAACTTCTTAAATAAGATTCTTATTCGCTTTTGACGTGGAAATTACGTTACAAAAATAATATTTATAAAGACTGTAAGTATGCAATTTACTATGAAGCAATTATTTAATATGAAAAGTTATATTTTAATTTCTTAACCTTAAACAGAAATTATCTATGAATAATACTAATAAGGCACTAGACCTCCTTTAACCTATTAAACGATTCCCGGGCTGGTACACTAATAAAAACTTAATTGTCTTTCGGATGAGACGTTAAACCGAGGCCCCGTGAGACGGTGCCTTACACCGAGCACGTTAAAGAACCATGGCGGATCTCAGCAGTAGTTTCGTCATGTATCCTTGCACTATCCCCCGTAACAACTAACCGTCTTCTGGGGGCGTCGCTCATATGGGCATGTGCTACGGTAGCGACGATAAATAAACGGAAATACATACATACATACTTTAACCTATACTCGAATCCCAACCTAGGCAGGAATTTTCAACTAGAAGTGAACTGGTAAGAAACCCAGAGGTAGCTTCGCGAGTAGGGGAGACCGGGGCAAAGTGTTACACGGGGCAAAGTGTTACGTTTGAAATATTTTCTTTTTGAATTGTTTTATGACCCAAAGGTAATTTCCTAGAAAAGGGCTTTTTGATTATGCATCTTTTGCTGTATGTTAGAGACATCAAATAGGAATGTCCACTTAAGAAGAATCAGAAAACGATTTTTGTGACACAAAAGTAAATTCTTACCATCTTCGTAAATATCCGCCTCGTGTGATATAAAAGTACAATAAATAGAAAAGATCTGTGTTTTTGGGATCCTATGATCCAGAAGCTGGCTTTTGTGTACAAATTATTGTATCACTAACCTTTCTTTTCATTGCACGAGTGTATTTTCCGAAAAGTTGCGATTGGGGCAAAGTGTTACATAGGACATGGGGCAAAGTGTTACAGTGTAACATTTTGCCCAAATTTTGTTTAACACCATTATTCAATTTCCAGACAACAAGAATTAGACTGAATCGCATTACAAAGAAGCTTCAGATGTTGTTTTACGTTTCTGTAAATTATTTAACATGAAATTATATGCAATAGAAACCGGTGTCCGAAAAAGATAAATTTCCTGTTGCTAGAGTAACCACCTCTTCTCAAAATGCTTTCTGCGCTGTATGTTTGGGCATGTTGAAATGATGGTTTGGAGGTCAAATGGGCTAATTACTAAATGTTTGTGGTAAATTACAGATTTTTTTTATATATAATTTCATACATGTAGAGTTTAAGAGACTTAATAGGAGTAATTAATGCAATTTAGCCATTGTCAAGTTCTGTCGTTGAAGACTAGTTCGTAGCTATAGTAAGTCCCAGTAGTCACAAATACCCTTAGATTTTATTCAAATGGCCATACAATACGAGCTAAATGGGTTTTCTTTTTGATAAAAAACAGAAAAAAAAGAAATATTTTAGAATATGGCCTGAGTATCTTATCATTAAGGAAACATCTTGAAACATGTGGTAAGGCACAAGAACGACACTTTTTTGTCATGGGTGACTAAGTCTGCGTGTGCGAAACTTTCGGTCTGATTTAGAATAATAATTGGCACAAAAGCCTTTCATGTTTATCCCGGTATTGAAAAAGGAAAAAGAAGAAGTTTTCATGGCGACTGCCACACCATGTAACACTTTGCCCCGGTAGGTGTAACACTTTGCCCCAAAAGCCTGGGGCAATGTGTTACATTTACGGCTTTTTTTTGCCTTCGTATAGAATTTATATAGTATGGTGAAATTCTTTATTTAAAGTAATTTTTAGAACGAAATTCGTTAAATTTTCGATACATATATTAAAAAAATTCAAAAGAGCAATGGTGTCGGAAAATTTGTGAATTGTTTGAAAAATGTAACACTTTGCCCCGGTCTCCCCTATCGGTGCTTTACACCGGGCACAATAAAGAACCAAGGAGGTCTTTTCGTAGAAGAGCTAGGGGCGTATGAGCCCGGATCTCCTCATATCCGCTTCTTTCTCTCTCAAGGTCCTTACCATATATGCCTAGAGCACGGAGGGACCTAAATCCTACAAACACACACTTTAACCTATACGACAGCACGATTAGCTCAGTTGGTAGAGCACCGGACTTCAAAACCATTGAAGTTCGACCGCGTGGGTTCGGTTCCCGGGCTGGTACACTAACAAAAACTACTTGTCTTTCGGATGAGACGTTAAACCGAGGCCCCGTGAGACGGTGCTTTACACCGAGCACGTTAATGAACCATGGCGGATCTCAGCAGTAGATTCGTCATGTATCCTTGCACTATCCCCCGTAACAACTAACCGTCTTCTGGGGGCGTCGCTCATAGGGGCATATGCTACGGTAGAGACGATAAATAAACGGAAATACACACTTTAACCTATACCTAAATATTTCTCATCCTGCAGTGTTATAAAATTGAATAACGACATAAGTGTCAACCACGGAAGTGGTTTTGGCTTCAGATATGATCAAAATGAATCTCTCAGGTTATGGTACAAAATACTATTTTAATAAGTTAACAAATCATAACTTTAAACAATGAGTACAGTTCAGGACTGACTAATATTCAGAGGTGTTTCTTTGGTTGGTACTTTTTCATCCTCTGAGAAGAAACAAAGATAGATAAAAAAAAAAAGTTAAAACAAATACAACAAATTTACTTGAAATAAGCTTAAACATGATAACAATTACTTTTGTAAAAACAAACACCATTGGATATAGGTTGAAGACAGTTTTAGATAGGATTAAATCGTTCTCTCCATTTATGTTTAATTAATAAATGTACCTATTTCAAGTGTGTAAAAGAAATTTTCACAGAGTAACAACTCATATTCTAACAAATATTTTTCTAACAGGATTTTCCCCATCTTTCCCTTTCTTTGAATTTGCATTGAAATTTCCGAATAACGGAAATTTTGTCAAGACAATTCCTCCCCCCCTTTTTTAAATTATTTTTACATTCATAGTTTCTCTTATCTAATTGAATTCAATATATAATTCTAGAATGCCATCAGGTTCGTTCACCATCAGTACTTTCAGTGCTTTGATTTAAATAACATATTAAGCCTTTCAAGACAACAACAATAACATGTTGTACAATGCTATGACAATACTAAAAAAAAAACACGAAAACAACAAACACATCTTGGACGATCCTTTGAAATAATGTCATGCCAATACCCTCTTGATATTTGCGGTCACCGATGCATTTTCGAAGAATGTATGCCAACACCTATCGAAGTGGTCTTATGTTATACAGTTTGTATTTGAATACCTACAATAATAACTTTACAAATAACGTTACATGTACAATCTCTCATTTCAATGATGTCCTACGAGGTTATTTCAAAACGAGGTATTTTTCAATACGGATTCAACCGATAACAACGCGTTTTGAAATAAATATTAAACTAGTTTTGAAACAAACTTAATTTCATGGAGGTTATAATTGCAAAACTGTCCATGAAATCGGGTTTCAACTGCATAAACTATCTAGAATTATATTTTAATTAAATATTAGATAGGTTATTCAACTATCGATTATGTATTTCGATAGGTATTTTTAATAACCTTCAAGTATCTTTTATATTTATCTCGTTTTTTTTTTAACAATTAACCATTTTGAAATGCTTACTTGATATAATGTTCGAAACTGAATCTACGATTATCAATTTCGAAATTTCTTGCAATTTTTTTTTTTTTTTTTTTTTTTTTTTTTTTTGGGGGGGGGGGGGTCAATTGTCATTACATTCACCAAAATTTATTATAGCATTGTAAAACTCGGTGTTGCTTTCCTGAAAGGCGAAATAATATGTTTCAAAACGGGTTATTTCAAAACGAGTAGTTATTGAAATGCAATAAGATTTCGAGAGCATTTTGCCTACCAAACCAACTTTTAAATAACTTTTTTTTTTCAAAATGGGTGTTTATTTCAAAACGGGTTGCCACAAGGCTTTCTTGAAACTTATTCACATGCTCACCGCCTTGAAAATAACCCAAGGTTTCTTTCTGCTATACTTCGCCTAAGTTTGTTTATTTGATCTAGGTATTTCCAAACAAGTTCACATGTTGATCCATAAGATTCCCTATGAAAACACACTGCGTTGCGGTAAAAAAGGCTTTTTCAAAGTACGCCATTTTTCTGATTGTGTTGTCTATGCCATCAGTGATTAAAAGGTCACATTTGTGAAGTTTTAATCAGTTTTGTCGCTTTATCTATCAACTAATAATGTGTGTAGGTTTTTTTTTTTGTGTGTGTGTGTGTTTTTTTTTTTTTTCTTTGTAAAATATAATATTTGCTGATATTGTTTAACTTTTGTTTGTTAAACGATATCATGATAAATAGTTCCGTATTTGTCTCTAACACAGTTTGTTACATCGTGAAATTTACTGTCATTCCAACTAAAACCAATCTAAAGCATTCACCCAGCACTCCATTCATTTATCCCACGCTCTTACTCAAACCATTCAAAAACGATCAAAAACCACTAAAAATGATAAGATCAACAACTACATTCAAAATAAAAATCGGCGGGAAAAATCCTAGATTTTACTGACATAATTGAATTTTGAAAGCGTAATATATGTTCGTGAAGACATAGGTAGCTATTCATAGAACCTTCCCTTTGTTCAGGATGTAAAAACATTTCGCAAGCGCTTTGAGATGAAACCCCGCTTTGCACGTGCACGAATGTGCAAAGCGATGTATCAGTTCGAAAAGGCTTCGCTAAAGTTTTCATCCTGAACGCAGGGCTGTATGTATTTTTTTAAAGGACGGTCATTCGTTCAAGATGAACAAAATAAGCAATGTTGGATTACTTTCCTTTAAATTCACTCAAAACGCTTCACACACTCATTCAATTTCATTAAAAAATCGTTTCAATATCATTCACCTTGTAAATTTCATAGCATGTGTGTGAGCGCGAAGGACAAGTAGTGAGCATCCTTACAATAACACAAGCAACAAGAATGTTTGTTAAAGGAATAAAGAGCGGTGAAGTCCTTAACTATCTGTAGAACGCACAGCGAAGACTCTGTTCAGACTTCAACGATATACAATTTGGCTTTGTGCATATGTGTAATTGTTTGAGTGTCGCATGCAATTTCAAATCAAAAGAACCTTTTTGAGTTTTGTGATAAGACAAGTTAATAACAACTTATTCCGCATTTAATTCATACTCATTTGCATTTTGATCTGATTACAGAGGGGCGATTTTCTTGACGGAAATTTTAAAGCCAAGCGAGTGGACGTCATATCAAGACTTATATTCCCCGGTTCCTTCACGTTATTCCTGATCCTGTTTGCAATGTCGTGTGCATTTCTACCTGACCCAACGGTGGAAGATGTACGTGTTGGGACTTGATGAATCCATGAATCTTTTTAGTGCTACAATGTGCTGAGACTTTGCTCATAAAATTGTTCGAAAACATTATTTCATTTATAATAGTCATCACATATCGCGTTATCTGCAAAACGCCGTTTATGATTATTAAAATAGGTGAACAATAATTGATAGTGAATGAAGAATGGTCACTTTTTATCTAGCCCTGCGTTCAAGATACAAAAGCGCTCGCCGTGATCAGTTTTTATAGCGAGAAGTCTATCTTGAACGCACCGCAAGCGCTTTCCAAAATTACTGTTTGCTAGGCAACAAAAGATACTCGATTGAAAGCTCAATCCCTTCATTATCCTTTAGAAAACATTTTTTTAATTATGTAATTCAGTAAAAAGTATTTGTTATTCTTATATCCCGCCCTTCAGATAACTAAATAACCAAATAAAACGAAATGCACGATATTTTCACAAACATCGATACGCGGCAACATATCCGCCATTTTCGTTCGCTATGCTAGTCACCTCGTAAAGTTGCTGCCAAATCACAAGCGCCTAAAGCAATCACACCGTTCAGATTAGAAAAGCAGGAAAGCGCCTCCCTCTCTCCCTCCTCTCTCCCCCCCTCTCTCTCTCTCTCTCTCTATATATATATATATATATATATATATATATATATATCTACCTCTCTCTCTCTCTCTCTCGTGTTACCCTCGGGAAGTATATGGTCATCTGAACGTTGTCAGTGTTTGAATTATAGCTGCTTGTGTGACAAAAACAATGTCAATTTCATTGTTTTTATCGTGTTCCCTTTCAACTCAGTTAATTAGAGTACACTGCTTTGCTTTGCTCACACAGTTAAGAAAATCGTGAAATTGACTACACCATTGATTTTGGAATGTTTTTAGAATGAAATTGAATGAGAGTTTGGGTGAGTTTTGGATGAAATTAAATGAAGGTAATCCAATACAGCTTATTTTGTTCAAGATGAACAAAATAAGCCAAAGTTATTACCTCCCTTTAGTAAAATATACGTCCTTTTTAGTTTGTGTGTCTTTATGGACTAATCAGACACACTAAAAGCCACACCAGCCAATAAAACGTGGAATATTTTGACCGATTTGAATTAAATGTTGATCGCATTTAACGATTTCGAAATGTTTTATAGAATTTTGATCGTTTTTGATCGATTTTAGTGATTGTTTGGAACGAATGAATTTAGAATGATTTTGATCGGTATGAGTGTCAATTTCACAATGTTACTAACTTTGCCCGGATAATAACTTGAGATGGAATGGCGATAAGGGCGTATCTTAGGGCACAACAACTCCGTTTAGTTAGAATGAAGATCAAACGTAGATATGTACTTTCAAACGGCACATATATTTATATTTTGATGACACGGAATGTCAATATCACCGAGTGACTATTATCTATATAAGAAATATCGTTGTCTGGAAGTCAGCTTGAAACATGAATGAGCTAGGCTCATCAAAATTGGCACTTTCATTTTTTTTGGCACAGGTATTGATCAATATCTGACTTTTGACCAGCACTGTAGATAGTTTGGTTAATATTATAAATGCCAATTTATTCAATGTTTAAATGGGTACCCGTTTTTAGTTTGAAGTAACCTCTCATGGGTTTGTAAGCAATCTGTTAAATGTTGAAGTCACCATGGTCATGAAGCTTATTCATACAGCAAGGATTCAATGTCACAGTCTAAGGTAAAACTTATAAACTGTGCCAATCTGCTTTACAAATATATATTTTGTTTGATATTTTTTACTCGAAACTTGGCGCCTGTGATTATAATCAAAGCATCCGGACAATGGGGAAACGGCATATCTATCTGGGATCCTTTTTTTATCTATTTTTCTTTTTTTTATAAAGCTAATGCAACGATTCCTGACATACCCATTTAGTGTTTCGTTGTTGTTCTCTTTAACATTTGTTATAAAAATCATATGTTTTTTCAGAATAATAAAACCTTACAGATGGCTTTATAACAACATCGATGTTATTTTTTTAAGGAAAGTGTGATTAATTCTGATAGAACTTTATCATGTGCATTCAAGATACACATAGTTCTGTAATTTGTTTATCATCGAGTTTTAACTTGTGGTTGTAGCTTTCGCTGCTTACCTATACAGATGCTTATATGTACTTGGGTTTTTATTTAATTTATTATAAGCATTTTCTTGCCATAAGATAGGTATGTTTCGGAGATGTTAGTTATTTCTCGGATAAAATGATCATTTTGACACGTTTTTCTGTCGAAAATAGGTAAAGCAAAAGAAGAGAAGTGTCCATATTTCAAGATTGACAAATTGACATTACCAAAATTAAGTGACACCAACCCTGCATTCAGGATGACAAAACGCTGCAAAATGTTTGCAAATCAAACCCGCTTTGCACGTACTCTTCCGTGCAAAGCGGCGTATAATTTACAAACTGTTTGCACCGTTTTGTTATCCAAAAAGCAGGGCAGGTTGGCATATGGAGAACATTAATAAGTGACTGCGGAATTAATTGAAAACTTTGCGCTGTAATATTTTTTTAACATTTTTTTAACGCATTTATTTTAAAGTGCTTTATTGGTACATAAGTCATTACAGTTATCTGTACAAACTAGTCTGTTCTTTTACTGAAAGAAATCAAGTCGCTAGCGATCAGGTCAGTTCCATAAACAGAAATAATTATAGATTTCAAAAAAAAACTTTGACAAACTAATACATTCAAAGAATCTTCAAAAATGTATATTTCCCAATGGAAATGGTTTTGAATGAAGTTATTTAGACATGATTGTTTGTTTCAATGTTGAATCGATTATCGTTTCATTTGATTGGGGGATAATGAACCTATATTTTTAAAAAATTTGCAGTTATTTCTTTAAAATCATAATTCTTTCTTTTCTATTTGTATCATTCCAACCATTGTTAAGCCATAACTTTAGTTTTGCCTTTGATGACATAAAACTATTGAAATAAAATGTTACAATAATCCATATTTGTTTGTTTGGATTTTTTTCTTCCCTAGAATTTATCCTCATGTTATAAAAGAGGTCCTGTGCTAATTTATAAGCGAATAATTTGAAAATGGGATCTGTCGTGAAATGTATCTTTGAGACAAGAATGAGTTTGGAACACACCTTTAATTAAGCGAGTCCTTTCAATTCTGGACAAGACTTATATCAGTTTATCAATCAGAAGTTATTTTCAAGAAGCATAGAAAGAGACAATACCGCTCAGTAACCTACAGTTAGTTACACCGTGAAATTGACATTCATCTCAATCAAAATCATTCTCTAAAATTGCTTACTCAGCGCTCTATTCATTCGATAAAAACACTCACCCAAAGCATTCAAAAACGCTCCAAAATCACTCAAAAGGTGAGATCAACAACTTCATTCAAAATATATATAGTTAAGAAAAAATGGCGATTAAACTGACATTAATGAAATTATAAGCGTCTGAATGGTTCTTGAAGAATAATGAAGCTATTTATAGAACTTGTATTCATATCTTATTTCAGGTAGGTAATAAATAAAGCTTATTTTGTTTATCCTGAACAAAATTAGCGATATTGGATTACCTCCCTTTAATTTCACTTAAAACTTACTCATCCTTTATCATTTAATTTCATTTCAAATCATTTCAAAATCATTCACCTTGTCAAATTCACAATGTTACTTTGTGTACGTTCAAATGTCCTTTTTTTCAAAATGTTGTCTAATACACTACTGTTTTCCGTAGAGCGAAAGTGAAATTTTATTTTTTAAAAAAATATGATGTTTTCTTATATGTATTCTTATATGGTCTTATATTTTTTGACAAAGCCCTCATGTGAATTGCGTGTGAAGAGTGTAGTACCCAGTTACTAACATCGTGTAATTGATTATCTTACATTGAGTAATCAATAAATTACCGCCATATTTTCACGAGTGGCGAGGTAAAAATATATATACATGTATTTTTTTTTTTTCGGGAAAAGAAAGATTTGTCGATCTTTCACACAAAAAAACCCAAAGTATAATTGTATGTTTTAAAAGCAAAAACTGGACGAATGGGAAATATTGTATACAAATTCATCTAATGTTAGTGTCATATAAACAATTCGACGTGTCGGCGATGCGTCACCGATGTCTTTTTGTGGAATTGGTGATAGAGTCGATAATTTGTCGCTGACTAGTCGGCGACTGATCGGAGCATCGGTCGATATAAGAGAGGAATTTTCTGACTTCGGCGACGCTTCGGTGCGTTTTATCTGCAAGTTAAAACCTGCCGTCAAGTCGACGACGTCTTTTAGTTTTTTCGAATAGAATATTGTATCGACGAGTAATCGTCGGCAATCGGTCGGGCTATTTGTGCAAATCGCGAACGCCTTTTTTTTTTTTTTACCTTTTCACTACCTTTTGGCATCGACGACCTGTCGGCGACGCATCCCCAGCGTATAGCCGGCGCCCGTCCGAGGTTTTGTTTGATAACCGTCCAATAAAAATTGGAAATTCCCGACAAGCCGGAGTCGTTGATTTTTATATGACCTTAGTATTAACGTCAATTGTACGTGATATCTACGCAACGT
The DNA here is from genome assembly GCA_948146395.1 of Fragum whitleyi. NCBI lineage: Eukaryota > Metazoa > Mollusca > Bivalvia > Cardiida > Cardiidae > Fragum > Fragum whitleyi. Next base: position 52,261,420 of record OX411549.1, on the reverse strand, counting down.
CAGAACGTCGTTTGTTTATCTTATTTGGCTTAGATAACGTTAAACATGGAAAATGAACGAAAGCATGGTTTGAATATTTGGTGATTTAACTAATTTGGCGGTGAGATCATCAAGTGATAATCTACCATTATTTCTCGATAATCTACCATGAAAGCATTGAAGAAAAAAGATGCATATTATAGAAATTGAAATCAAAGTAGATACCTTACTTTTTCGCGAATTCGGCTTCAAACACAAAATGCACCAAGGATTTTTCGAGTTAAAAAGATAGGAAAGTAAACTGAGAACAAATTATTTAAATTTTAGGAGATTGCTTTATTTACTTCTATATACACAATCGGCGAGGCTTAGCTCAATAAGGTAAATGTACACGTGTAAACTTATCGATTAATAGATTATTGAAATACAATGCGGACAAGTACAGAAAAATACAATCATTATATTGAGACAATATATAGATGGAGACTCGCAATGAAATGTTCTACGTTGTCTCCCAGGCTTAAAGGGACACAATCAGTGGTTTGTTGGTATAACGGTGTCTCCGTATTTACTTCCCTTTAAAAGCCAGATTGTGAATTTTCATAAATGTTACAACTATAACGTTGGTGGAGACTGAAATAACAAACTTAACTTAACTATAGTTTCTATATTTCAAACTTGTCATTCGATTTTGATCGACACAATTCCGTCAGAAAAACACCCGGTAGGGCAATCGGGAACCCCCGGCGGTTCTATGGAATAAACCTCGGGATGATACGGGCGCCGCCATAAAAGCGCATTATTTCGAACGTGGGTTAACATGATGTCACAAATATATCAATCATTCCGCTAAAGATGACGTTGCATAAAACAAAATGAACCAAAATTGACTTATTGTATTTTGATAACGATCCGCAGTGTTTTACTACGTTTTGTCATCAAATTACGATAATCCCAAAGGATCATTAAAGACTTTTCGAAAGAAAAAACAAAATGTGATTTTCTTCAAGCGTATTAAATAACTGAAGTTCAAGCAGAAGCCGAATCGAAAGGAATTAATGCAAGTTGAAAGAACTGGTTTCCTAATCGATGTTAAAAAAAATAGGTATAAACCAACCAGAAACCGAATACCGCCCCCCCTCTAAAAAAAGGGAAATGATACCCCAAATTACTACTCCTACATCCAGGGTTCTTTTCAGTTCACTTAAAAATTCGAGCGATGTTCCAAATGTCGGTTGGGGTATTACACATTTTAGAACATCGCTCGGACTTTTCCATAAACTCAAAAGTACCTTGGCGTAAGTGTAGTAATTTCTGTGACATTTTTGGTGGACGTTTACGTTCACCAGTGTTAATACCTTGTTAGAACAATCCTGTCAGTTGTTAATAGGTTTTCAAAACAGCAGTGCTCACTTAGATTCAATTTACTCTTTTTCAAGAATTGTATCCGTCTGACAACTATGCATTTTAAAAATGTGGTGAAACAAGGAATCTTTATAACTTGTTGAAACCTCAAAGACATCTTTTAAGTGCGAAATCAAATGCAATTCTGAGATAGGGTGAACGATTTTCTTGCGTACAACTACTTTTCAGGCAGAGTGAGTAATTTGGCACTTTTTTTTCCAATGGTCTATGGGAGGTCACTTGGTGAATGGAATTACCGGAATGGTAACCTCCCCTGACACTACTTAGATATATAAAACAATGGCCAATTAATTGAAATTACGGAATACACATAAATAGCGATAAAGCCCAAGCATGTTAAGTAAAAAATTCAGGTCGTGTGATAAAGGTTTATGCAAAGGGGTTTTACTTTACTTTTCAACACAACACAGCCAATCTCGAGGAGACGAGTGTCTACAAAGAATATTTGTCAGGTCACAAGGATGAACGCTTTTGAAAATGGGAAGGATGCATGCCATATTACAGGAAAAGGGGGCTTAATGTCAATCGTTTACACTCTAGAAGCCACAAATATGATCCAATCTTCTTGAAACTTGATCAGCATGTGCTTCTTGACACAAGGATGAACCCTATTGAAAATGGGAAGGATCCATGCCATATCATGGGAAAAGGGGCATTAATCACAATTTTCTTGTTTAAACTCTAACAAATCATAAAATTGCAATCATGACTTTTTTGCATGGTCCTCTTGTTAAGCAGATAACAACATTTTCATAATTTTAATTATGAGATTACCGAGAATCGATTTGCATCACAAAATAAGAATAATAACCTAGATCATCTAGTTGTCATTTCTTTCCTTTTATATCCAATGGATCAGACAATCACTCTTTAAACTACACCCGACATGATGCCGAAAGTTATCAAAACTTTGTAATTATAGGACTTTGGTTGACGATCGACGATATATGTTGAGAAATGTATATCTGAAAAAAGATGCGAACTTGGGTCAGGTCATTTTCCTTTTCATCGTAATTCTAAAATGTAAAATTCCACCCCATCTCAACAAATGGAAGAATCACTCTAGTATGCCAACAGAAACGTCCACCATCAGTACTTTCAGTGCTTTGATTTTCTACAGTGGTACTTTGGTCAATACGCTTCAAGAAAAATAAATCTCTGTAATACTTTCCTATTTGGGCATATGATAATTTGATTACAAATCGGAGCGTTTTACTGCGTTTTTTAATGAAATCATAATACCCCTAGTTTTAATCTTTCGTTGACTTTGATTTTACTCAACGCAATCATGATTATTTGGACGTCATATAAACCCCCGTGCGGAATGACGCGCTTTCATGACCGTGTCAGCATCATTCCTAAGGTATTTTTCGTAGAGTTGCCGAGGTTTTGCTATTGGCTAGTACGATGTAACATCATACAAGAGGCCCAAGAGGGCCTGTATCGCTCCACTGGCTTAAAAATCTCAAGATCTGAAAGAGAGATTGATCCAGTGGATCTCATCCAATCCAAATTTCTTCCTCAACGTAAGAAGAGGGTCACCCAAGAAACATTCTGGTAAAGTTTCATTGAAATCGGCCGAATGGTTCAGGAGGAGATGTCATTCAAAAATTTCGGGGTCACAAAAAGCCCCGCCCTGCCACGCCCATATTTGGAGGTCAATCCAATTTTCTTGAACAACTTTAGAAGAGGGTCACCCAAGGAAAATTCTGGTAAAGTTACATTGAAATCGGCTCAATGGTTCAGGAAGAGATGTCGTTCAAAGATTTTGGGGTCAAAATAAGCCCCGCCCTGCCAACCCATATTAGGTGGTCAATCCAAATTTCTTGAACAACTTTAGAAGAGGGTCACCCAAGGAAAATTTTGGTGAAGTTTCATTGAAATTGGCCCAATGATTCAGGAGGAGATGTTGCTCAAAGATTTTCGGGTCAAAAAAAGCCCCGCCCTGCCACACCAATATTTGGGGGTCAATCCAAATTTCTTGAACAACTTTAAGAGAGGGTCACCCAAGGAAAATTCTGGTAAAGTTTCATTGAAGTTGGCCCGATGGTTCAGGAGGAGATGTCGTTCAAAGATTTTGGGGTCAAAATAAGCCCCGCCTTGCCACGCCCATATTTGGGGGTCAATCCAAATTCTTGAACAACTTAAAAAGAGGGTCACCCAAGGAACATTCTGGCCAAGTTTCGTCAAAATCCACTCATTGGTTTAGGAGGAGAAGATGTTTAAAGAAAAGTTTATGCACGCACGCACGGACGGACGGACGGACGCACGACGGACACCTCGCCATGACAATAGCTCGCTGGCCTTCGGCCAGTGGAGCTAAAAATTGATACTCACATCGATCAAAACCATTCTAAATCACTTTCTATTCAAATCATTCTTAAATCTCATTTTAATCTTTCTAAACGAACCAAAATTACCCCGAACGTTCCAAAGTGATTCAAAACACACCACTACTTCATTTAAATCGATCAATGCGTGTTTTGATTTGCTGGTATGTATTATGCATATTATTCAACTGGCAAAGCGTGGATTAGCCGTGACGTAATTTGGTGAGTTTACTTTTCAATGTTTTTGGTCCTTTCAGAAGTTAATCGACAATTATCGTTAACGCTTGCAAATAAATGTATCCTAAGACCGAAAGGATTATCGTGCTTAGAGAAAGTGAACACATTTCATCGTTTAGTTACCTAAAGCCTAGTTTACATTTGCCACGGTCGCCGTACGATATCGCAGCCTGCGATTTTTCTTACGATTTTTTAGACATCGCAGACAGCTACGGTCTGAGGCGTATGTGTTCACAATGCCGCACGGTGACCGTGCGATTTTAAAAATATGTGAGGGGGAACATACCTTAATGAAACCGTACGGGTCCCGTGCGATATCGAAAGGTAATCCAGAGATTCCCGTGCGGAGATTGTACGGGTTCCGTATGGACATCGAGAGGATGCCGTGCGGTCATCGCACGATTCTGCGGGTTTTATTTTGGATGTTTGATAGTTAAGATATCGTGCGATTTCCGCGCGATCATCGCAAGGCTTCCGTGCGATGTCCGTGCGGCGACCGTGCGGTGTCCGCACAAGGCTACGGGCTTGCGATTTTTAAAGATGTGTTTAACAATTTTTTAAACGAGATCGCAAGTGTCTGCGGTGCCCGTAAGACCGTGCGATGATCGTAAGGGCACCGTTTGTCACCGCACGGGCATCGCACGATTTTATGCTTACGGCGAGATACGGGCACCGTACGGGCTCCGTAGGCCAAATGTAAACGAGGGTTAGGCTACCAATGTACGATTTAAGGTCTCAAGTTATTTACATCAACTTCTGAAGAAGTAAGACATTTTAGGTAAAAGTTGATTTATCCAAACCTTAAGTTCAACGACTCGTTACTTAGGCTTCGCCCTGCCAGGGCAAAATCATGCATTAAACATGTATTGGGTAGCGCTTGGTCCACAATGACAAAACTTAAGTCGCCGGAATAGTTCGTCTATCTAACATAAAAGAGGTAATAAATTCCAATATTTTTCATTCATGTGAATGATATTTATGAAATTGTATCATTTCTCTCTAATTTCGAACAAAACTCGCTCATCTCTCTCATTTAATCCTAAAACTTGCCATTTCACGATGTTCTTAACAATTTAAGCGAGCATAATTGAACCGTCAATATGAAGCCGTCCAAAACTTTTTGGATTCCGAGTCTATGCAACTGGTCCAATCAAACCAGCATATTCACATTGGAACGTAATGTTATTATATATACAAATACATTTATGCTCAGTCCGCCGAGTTTCCATGTCCATATGAGATATAATAACACAAGACAAATATAGCGTATGCCAAAGGAAACGTGACCCTAGATAGATTGTCAAGCAACAAGGCCTCGTTACGTGGTTTTGGTGCTGGTCCGCTCACGATTCTCTCCTCTCCCTGTAAATAAAGCAAAGCTCCTTAAGTAATATCAAAAATGTCAATAGTTTCGCACAAAGACAAAGTCGACAACTACATACAACAACATACACGACGGCGCCAAGGTTAATCCAAAACCTCGAATGTTCTCTGAAAAAAGCCAACCTACAAAAATTATAATAAGAGTTCGTTTCTCTATGAATGTATCCTCACACACAAAGATATTTACGAAAGAAAAACAAAAAAAAACTTCTATCGTAAGGTCATTGGTTCGATTCCCGTCGGCGACAAAATCCATTTTAACAAATTGTCTCCCAACAAAGGGTTGATAATCGTAGACATAAGTGGTACAACAGGTCGGAGGCTAGGGAAAATATGTAATGGTAGTGCTGTTTCGAGAATTACCAGGAATCCATTGTTTTGTGCTGCTGCCACAGCGATTTTATTGAAACTGAATTTCCGTTAAACCCCATTTAAACAATTCATAATATGACTAACTCGGGGGAGTAAAATAACCCCGTTGAATATTTTTGATTTGACACGGTTGTTATTACACTTGCGGAATAACTATGCAAATGAGCTCAGGGCGAATCGCAACGCTATTCTGTAACCGCGAAAATGACGTCATAATGTACATATTGTGACGTCAGTTTTAAACGGCATTATATTATAAGTTTCGCGGAAAATTGAAATGTAGAATTTCAAGAATTTTGATGATTTTTTGAAAACGAACGGGTCATATTATATAGATAGAATATAAAATGTGTGCTCATAAAATACAGAATTTATAAAACTCGTAATCTATAAACAGATGAAAACTCGGCGCAGATTTGTTTTTTCTGTTTTTCAATGACTCGTTTAATAAATTCTGTATTCCATGACCACTCATTCATTATCCTGTTTTTTTTTCTCGATCTTTTGAATCATACCTTTCCATTTTGTAGTTCGTGAATCACTACGGGCATCTTCGCCATCTTTCTTTTTCTCCTCCTGTCTAACACATTTACGCATGCGTACTCGAGTAAAGCACAGAACACAAAACAAAGTGAGACCGCCATCCATATGTCGATTGCCTGGAATTTAGAATTAAGTTAATTTAAAAGTATATATGTTCCATTTTTCGTGACGGGTCATGTATATGCATATACTTACATGTATAAATAAATCGCTCAAAATCAAAGGTTCTTTTGTAGCCGAAAAGCGTTGATTTAATTGCCGTGTGCTTTATTTCTCAAAGTATCAGTGGTAGGTACAATGTAGTCTTGAAGTTTGCCATGCAAAATTTTCTGACGATATTCAAATTTGAAAAATGCAAACTGTCTTTTGGAAAGGGGGTATTGTTTGGATAGTTCATCTTCATCACGTCATTATGTGATTGGGTTATCTTACTATATAGATCTACGTATAAATATTACTAGTCGTTTCTTACACCGAAATCAGGACAAACGAGCAGCTCTTTTCGTTTCTAGGCTTTGCAAAATTATTCATAAATACTGGTACAAAACAATCGACTGTATTAAATATCGGTTTTGAAAAAGAGTGTTTCCCTGTGAAGGAATAAACTTAGCGATTTATTATTGTTCCGTCTAATCAGGATTTTTTAAGTAAAATAAGTAAGGAAGATTTAACAATTTTAGAATTGGTAATAATAATCACCGTCTTTTAGAGATGTATATCGTACATATCTTATGCAGGTTTGCAGGATACGTTTGCATACCAAAGAAATACTTTCTGCACAAGATAATGCACTACGCTGCGAGGTATAATTCAATTATTTAAGGAAATATCTCAAGAAACGCCAGGAACGTGTGTTTTATGATGATTGTGAGATAAACAAACACGCAAACAATCTGTAAATTACATGTTGTTTGACATTTAAGACACCGCGTTAATCCCACTCATTACTTTTTTTCATTTGAAGTCGATCTCGGTCCCTGAAAACCGAATGATATCATTTACATCGCGTACTCATATCGTGGATATTTCGTGTAATTATTGAAATGGCAGGGCCTGTTTTTGCTGTGGCGTAATTTGCCGATTTCATTTTTCCATCCAGCTGATTTTGCCAAAAGTTTATCGGCAATCATCGCTAAAGTTCTTTATATATACTGTATCCTAGAACTAAAAGTATCAAGGCTGAAAATATTTTATTGCTGGGTAACCAAATCAGCGAATCTCATTTTTTTAATCAGTGGTATTGGATTGATTGATTGAATGGGTTTTACGCCGCTTTCAACAATTTCGCAGTTATATCGCGGCACCCGGAGAACCTAACAATGGATTCCCGGTATTTCTTTCACCTGTACTACCATTACACCCTTTCCTAGCCTCCGACTGCTATCTCACATAGGTTTACGATTATCTACCCATTGGTGAGAGACAAACGTCGGAAAGGATATTTGCCGCCACCGGGGATCGAACCCACGACTTCCAGATTGGAAGTCTTATGCCTAACCAACTGCGCTATGGTGGCGGCCATGGTATTGGATTACCTTCCTTTAATTTCACTCAAAACTCGCTCCGCACACTCATTCAATTTCACTAAAAAATCGTTCCAATATCATTCACCTTGTCAATTTTACGATGCTTTAAACTGTAAGTACAGTTAAAAACATCGTGAAATTGACATTCATCTCTATCAGAACCATTCTAAAGCACTCCTTTCATTCATTCCAAAAACTCACTCAAACTATTCAAAAACGCTCCAAAATCACTAAAGATGTACAATCAACAGCTACATTGAAAAAAAAAAAAATAGAAAAAATCTCGATTTCACTGACATAATTGAAAATGTAAGTGTCTAAATAGTTCTTGAAGAAAAATAAAGCTTTTTCATAGACCTTGTATGCATTTTTTATAAAAGGGAGGTAATAAATATCGCTAATTTGTTCATCCTGAACAAAATTAGCGATGTTTGTTTACCTCCCTCTAATTTCAATCAAAACTCGCTCCATTCACTCATTCAATTTCTTTCCAAAATTATTCCAAAATCACTCATTTTGTCAATTTCACGATATTTTTAACTGTATGTGTAGCCAGACGAAGATGAGTTTATACATGTACATATCGCCAGTCCAGTCAAGAAACCGAAAAAATATAGGAAATATATGTTCTACCTTGATTCCAAATGTAATGGACGGTCTTATTGACTCTGTCCTGTCAGGCCAAAATAAATCATATGTTTGGAAAATAGATTGAGAAAATATCAACGAATTGAAGTCGTTGCATATTCATATCTATACGCTTGGTCAATATTGGTTGACTAGAACACACACATTTATGAAATAAACGCAAATTGTTTTTTACAGCTATATCCTATTAACATCGTAAAATTGACACTCATCCCGATCAAGAGCATTCAAAATCACTCTTTCAGCGCTCAAATAATTTGTTCAAAATACCACCTCCAATCCCTCAAAACGCTCTGAAATAGCTCAAAAACACTTCAAAATCACCCGAAATGATCAATATTTGAATTAAATCGATCAAATAATTGCATGATTTTGGGCCGTTGTTGATTTTTAAGTGTCTGCTATGACCGCGAAGAAAAAAAATTTGAAAATACGTGGATTTTATGTAATTGAGGTAAAAAATTGTCCATAATTTTGCCCAGTTGGATGAAATTATCAATAATTTACCTCCCTTGAAAATCACGTTCATGTTAAACAAAATTCGCGACATTTGATAAATCCCTTTACAAATATGCATACAAGTCCATTAAATACTAGTAGCTTCCTATTTCTCCAAGAACCAATCAGGCGTTTACAATTACAATTATGACAGTGGAATTGTGATTTTTTCTTGCCTTTCTTATTGAACGAAGTTATTAATCTTATCATTTTAGTGATTTTTGGAGCGTAATTGCATGGTTTGAGTGATTGTTTGGCGTGAGTGGATGGGGCGCTGAGTGAGTGATTTAGGATGCTTTCGATTGAGGTGAATGTCAATTTCACGATGTTCTTAGCTGTGTATGGTATTGGCATAAATAAATAATTATGCCAAAACAAAATACCTTGATATAGGACACCTGGGGCAGTGACGACGTCGATGACGTTCTTTGCGTTGTGACCGTCAACACCGTCAGGATACCAAGCGTAACACGTGCCGGCACGGCGTCCACGTGCAGCCAGAATGACAGCCAAGACAACATGACGACCAGACAACTGGGTACGTAGATGTGGATCATATAGAAACCGATATTCCGCCGTAGGAAGATGTCAAGTTGTAGACACGTGTTACCTGCAAATATAAGCGCACGTTTATATACGGCATAGATCCGTTTATACAGTCAATAACATCGCGATATTGACAAGGTGAATGCATTTGAGATGAAATTGGAATGAAATTGAATGAGTGCAATGAGTGAGTTCTGAGTGAAATTAAAGAAAGGTAATCCCCTGAACAAAATTATCGATATTTATTACCTCCCTTTAATGAAATATGTCTACAAGTTCAATAAATAGCTTCCCATTTCTTCAAAAACTAATTGGACGCTTATGATATCAATTATGACAGTGAAATCGCGTTTTTATCATGCTATATTTATTTTGAATGCAGTTGTTGATCTTATCTTTTAATGTTGTTGGAGCTTTTCTATGATTTGAGTGAGTGTTTGGAATGAATAATTGGAACGCTGAGCGAGTATAACCCAGCTGGTCAAAAAATATCACCAGCCCAATGCGCCAATTTTCGACCCCCATCAAACTGCGCAGGCCAGACTTTTTGTCGAGACTGTTCGCTTTTGACAGGTTAATGTTTTATCATGTTTTCTTTTTCTTTTGCTTTCTATAGAATTTGCATTTTTTTTCAAGGGATGGGTCATACATACGACAAAATGAACAACAAAAAAATTGTTGTTGGGTTCCAAACCTTAAACCTACACATCTCGAGTTTGGACGGCTAATTTCAGTATTTTGTGATGCAAAGTTTTATCTGAAATTAAACGAAACAACATAACACGGATTCTATCCAACATTTCATCAATCCTCCATGATCGTCTGCAACCAATTTAGGAGAAGAAGAGAGATTTATTTTTAAATCATGGAGGTATAGGTTATATTAAACTAAAGAAAAATAAAAAAAAAAAAGCACAGTGGATTCATGCATAAGTGTGATTAGATATTTTCGTTGCATACAAATAAAGTTGCAAATAGTTCAGTCCTAGAAATTGATTTCATTTATCAATTAACCCCCTTTTCATTCAACCAGAACGTAGGAATCTAGAAGGACACAACAAGAATAAAATTATTTCAATTTGGACCAGTCGAATAGTTCATAAAATTTCATAGAGTCAGCAAAAATTGAAGAATTAAGTTTTTATGAGAAAGACATCATCAAATGAGCTACATAAAAATAGTTTTATCAAAACCGCCTGTCTCTTGCAGAAATTTCCATTTCTCATAGAAAAAAAATGAGTAAAATGCCTAAATAAACATCTTGCGCAATTTCCCACGTCTAATTCATTTTACATAATAATCGCGTGAGAATTTACCAAGGGCATAAAATACAGATCTCAGTCTCTTTGAATGCTTGATTTCAACTCTAATTTCGATTTGTTCCTCGTTATATTTGTTCATTGACACGTTTCTATCCAGTTCTGAAATACTAACTTGAGATGATGCTTTCAAACTACTGCATTCTTGACCATTAAGGACGCAATGGACTGGTGTGAATCTAAAAAGTGTCTGATTGGACCACGAAGACATGCTGAAAAGTACGTTTATTAAAGGAGGCAATAGAAAGCACTAATTATGTTCAATATGAACAAAGTTAGCGATATTGGGTTTCCTCTATTTAATTTCGCTTAAGACTTGCTCCGCATACCCATTCAATCTCATTCCAAAGCCATACATATTGTCAATTTCACGATGTTCTTAACTGTATCAACCTGGACATAACCGATTTCCCTTGTTATATTTACATCATACATGTTCGCACATAAGTGAGCGTTTAAAAAACTACCAATTGCTTATGTGGTGTTAACGACAATACTTTGAGCGAAAATCCATAAGGTCACAATTCCCGTTCTTCCGTCGGATCTGTCCCATTATTGTAAAGAAATCTTCCGTGTGACCCTATAAACACCCAAGGAACGTTTCGAGGAAATATGGTACGGTAAGTAACATCGTTGTATTGACAATGCAAATCATTTTTGAATGACTTAGGAATGACCTTGAATGGTGCAATGAGTGAGTTTTGGGCGGTATTAGCGATATTGTTACCTCCCTTCAATGGAATATACGTACTTTTCTGTTTGAGTGTCTTCAAGGACCAATCAGATGCTTGAAAATCCACACCGGCCCATAAAATAGTGCAATAATGTAGTCGGTATTAATGAAATGTTGATCATTTTAAACGATTGCTTTTAGATTTCGAAACGTTTTTGAATGATTTGAGTAAGTGGTTTGGGGCGCTGATCGATTAACAATGGTTTTGATCGAAGTGAATGTCAAATTCATAATATTACTAGCTGTATATAGGAGAACTATCTGGTAAACAAGAACTTAAAAAGCGGAATTCTGTATTACAACGTTTTGTCATATTTGCCACGATATAAGTTCAAATCATCCTGTGAAAGTTTCAAGGATATCATATAATATTCGTGAACTTTTTTCAAAGGTCTCTTTCGTATTTCCCAACAATCTCCCCGTAGAAGTTTCAAGGATTTTCTATAAGAATTGAGGACCTATCGCGAAAGCAAGAGTCATATGTGACACGTCAGACGAAAAGGGACAATCTGAGTAGTGCGTTAAGTGTCGACCCTAGTCCGACTGCGCAGATGAACAAAATAAGCGAATTGCGTTACCTCCCTTTAATAAAATATACGTGTTTTTCTGTTTATGTCTTCGTGGACCAGTCCGACACTTTAAAATCCACACAGCCAATAAAATCGTAGAATAACTTGATCGCTTTGAATTACGTATTAGTACTATTGAACGATTTTGAAACGTTTTCTAGTGATTTCGGAGCGTTTATGATCGATTTCAGTAAGTGTTTGGAATGAATTATTGGATCGCTGAATGATTTTGATCGAAATGAGTGTCAATTTCACGATGTTTTAACTGTATTTGTTGACTCTTGGACTCTATCGCGTAAACAAGATTGCACAAAGGGAAATTCAACTAGACCCAATTTCTCATGTTTTCCAACGGGGTAACTCCATAGTAGGAAACGACAATCCCTGGGACCCTACGATCCTTTTGTAAAAGTTTTGATAGAAGCGAACGTCATCGCGAAACAAGTTAATTGTAAACAGACGGGTGCAGTAGAGCTGGATGGTTTTTGTTCTCACTTTCACGGAGATGTAGACCGATTTTCCCCCAGCCAATCAGGATGCATAATCTTGTCAGACACTGTCAAGTTGGATTATTTTTATTTGATAGATTTCACTGAAATACAGTGCTTTGCAAAAAACCTCAAAACATTCCTTTATAGCACATGGGATATAAAATGTGAAAATAATTTTCAAAACATGTTGTCTCCTATGATTCAGAGTGTCACGTCTGTCCTTTCCTTGTCTGAATTTTGATTGATACCCAGACATTTCTTTGATTTTGTCTATCTTTTCAAGACGCCATTTGCTTAAAGAAAGTGCACAATTTTTCATTTTTTTCGCTTTTGTTTTAAAAAAGGAGAGTAAATCATTGAGTGTGACTATAAATCAGAACAATCAAAAGGCTTTGTTGTCCCTATACATGTACCTAAGATACTCTGTAGCTCTTATTTCTGAATACAGATTCTGCAGTGTTAAAATCAGCGCGATAAACCAAATGAAAAAATACTCTTGTCAGTTCAATTCATTTGAATTCCCCGGCATTACCGGAAACCTATTCAGAAAAAACATCAACAACCCTTGTTTCAACCAAGTGCTGAAATTATTCAAATTATTCATGGGCCCTTGTCCATATATACTGGACAAAAAAAGGGGGGGTCAGAACTTTATCTGTTCTTTTGTAAAAGATGCATCGCGTTTTCAAATCTCATTTTATTCTGTTACATGCGCCCACCATTCAGAAGCATAGTTTAATAAAAAAAATAATGAAATTATGTCAAAGGATACGGTTTCCCGAATAGGGCAAATAAAACTGTTAATTGGAATCAACAGGAATTCTCGATGCGAAGGAATCTTTCTTTGCGTGTGTAAAGTGACTGTTAGTTCAAAATGTGACTTCAACTTAAATGAATCATTGCTTGACAGTGACGTTCATCTGCGTCATTCCTACAGTTAGTTACATCGTGAAATTGACATTCCTCCCAATCAAAACCATTCTAAATCGCCCACTCAGCGCTCCATTCATTCATTCCAACCACTCGCTCACACCATTCAAAAACGCTCAAAATGACAAAAAAATATTAGATTTACAACGACCTTCAAAATGAATAAAGCAAAAACCGAATTTCGATTTTACAGACATTATTGAAATTAAAAGCGTCTGATTGGTTCTTGTAGAAATGGGAGGCTATTTATTGAATTTTCATGCATATTTTACTAAAGTGAGGTAATACATATCGCTAATTTTGTTCATCCTGAACAAAATTTGCGATATTGGATTACCTCCCATAAAATTCACTCTAATCTCGCTACCTTGCAGGTGTATATAAGGGAAGTATGTTGCTTGCTCTTGATTCTCTGGATCGACACTTGCCTTTTAAATGGTTTGAGGGAGAGTTTGGAATAAACAAATGGAGCGCTGATTGAGCAATTTAAAATGGTTTTGATCGAGATTGTCAATACCACGATGTTCTTAACTGTACATCCGTTTTCGTAAAAAAGTGAAAGCAATACAGCTTGGACCGATCTAGAACGTACGCATACCTAAGAATAGGAAATAACTTGAAGGTTCAATTCCAGGACCTGCTCTGTATTAATGATGACAAAACTGTGCAGACTGTTTGCAAATCATACACCGCTTTGCACGTGCACCGATTTGTCATCCTAAACGCAGGATAAGCTAGGTTAACGACACTGGAGTTTGCATTACTTAAACACGGGAATTTGACACCACGATTTGGCGCCCTTGACAGAAGTCAAAAGAAGTCATGCAGAATCATTTAGCAAGTATTTTTCTAGCGAGTTCCTAACAATAGTGATGATTGATTGCTTGATTGATTGCTTGCTTGCTTGCTTGCTTGCTTGCTTGCTTGCTTGCTTGCTTGCTTGCTTGCTTGCTTGCTTGCTTGCTTGCTTGCTTGCTTGCTTGCTTGCTTGCTTGCTTGCTTGCTTGCTTGCTTGCTTGCTTGCTTGATTGATTGATTGATTGATTGATTGATTGATTGATTGATTGATTGATTGATTGATTGATTGATTGATTGATTGATTGATTGATTGATTGATTGATTGATTGATTGATTGATTGATTGATTGATTGATTGATTGATTGATTGATTGATTGATTGATTGATTGATTGATTGATTGATTGATTGATTGATTGATTGATTGATTGATTGATTGATTGATTGATTGATTGATTGATTGATTGATTGATTGATTGATTGATTGATTGATTGATTGATTGATTGATTGATTGATTGATTGATTGATTGATTGATTGATTGATTGATTGATTGATTGATTGATTGATTGATTGATTGATTGATTGATTGATTGATTGATTGATTGATTGATTGATTGATTGATTGATTGATTGATTGATTGATTGATTGATTGATTGATTGATTGATTGATTGATTGATTGATTGATTGATTGATTGATTGATTGATTGATTGATTGATTGATTGATTGATTGATTGATTGATTGATTGATTGATTGATTGATTGATTGATTGATTGATTGATTGATTGATTGATTGATTGATTGATTGATTGATTGATTGATTGATTGATTGATTGATTGATTGATTGATTGATTGATTGATTGATTGATTGATTGATTGATTGATTGATTGATTGATTGATTGATTGATTGATTGATTGATTGATTGATTGATTGATTGATTGATTGATTGATTGATTGATTGATTGATTGATTGATTGATTGATTGATTGATTGATTGATTGATTGATTGATTGATTGATTGATTGATTGATTGATTGATTGATTGATTGATTGATTGATTGATTGATTGATTGATTGATTGATTGATTGATTGATTGATTGATTGATTGATTGATTGATTGATTGATTGATTGATTGATTGATTGATTGATTGATTGATTGATTGATTGATTGATTGATTGATTGATTGGACAAGCTTTTATCTTATGATATGTTAGTTCTGGATATAATTTCTATTTGAAATCTGTTCACACTTTAACGATATCTTCAGGGGAAAAAAACGGCATTTTCGGCCATCTTTCTGACTAATGGTATTCAACAGCTAATAATTCCAGGGCCAATTAATGCAGATCGTTTCTATAAAAAAAAACACACAAAAAAAAAACATAATGAAATACTAGTCAAAAAATACATTCTAGTGTATGATTGGAAAATCTGTTCATTCGGGTCACTTATGAATTCTTCCTTATATAACAAATATGACAAATGGGAACAATTTAACAAGACAGTTTGTGTAATTATGTAATAATGTTGAACAATTTCTCTCCTTATTTCTGATCCTCTGTTGGATTTCTCTTCACTACGCAATCCTTAAAGGTCATCTTCTCACATATTACTATTTCGTTAATACATTTAAAAAAAAACATGTTTCAAATAATTTGCCTATTTGGGGAATGTATCAATCAGTTTTGTGCATGCTTTTCCTACCATTTTTTTCGTAGAAAGCATGCAGTCGCAGTGTACATTATGATTGGACTGCCCGTGCAAAGCAAGATGGTTACGTTTTTCGAATTTGATTCAATCGGCAAATAAATTTCATGTATGGTGCGTTGTTTGAATTTGATCGCGTGTTGAGTTTTTGAATATTCTAAGACAAAGCCTATAAATACTATATAAAACGCTTTAACCAGTACAATGTATTTGTAATTGATTCAAGAATTTACAACAATAAAAGACCGCTTTCAATACTGCTCGCGATCATTTGTTTCTATCTGAATCCTTATATACAGGGAATTATTCAGACAATTTTGCGAAAACATCTTGTATGAGACTCTTTTTATAAAAATGCTTAGATAATAATCCAAGATATTGTTAGGCTTGTTTGGGGTCATTTCCCTTTGGAAGTCATTTCGTCTTGTTTTGTACTAAGAAGTATATTTTCTTTGAAAGTTTAGCACACATATATATTCATTTGTAATGGAGAAAAATGTAGAATAGGAAACTGATAACGCAATACTAATTAAGCCCCCTGTGTTCTGCTTAAAGCTTTCGTAACCTATTTTCTCGAGGGAATCTGTGATACATTAACCTTAATTAGTTCTGAACATTTATAGAATGTTATATAGTCAATCCTTCTTAGATCTTTAATGATCGCAGGGTCTTATGTTACACGATAAACTACGAGTTCAAAGATCTTATATCACTGACACGGACTTACAGCATTCAATTTGCTTCCTCGAGTACACTAAAGCAATTACAACGTCACATAAATGGCATTTGTTATTTTAAGTACAATGTAACCGTGTTACTCCTGTAAACAATAACTTTTTTGATAATGTTTTCTGGTTGATTATCGGAGTTTATCCGTAGATTATAATTCGGTATAATGTGAATGGGGTTTTACGGCGCTTTCAACATTTTTTTTAGTTATTTCGAATTGGCTGGAGTACCGAACAATAGAACCATGGTATTTCTTACACCAGTACTACCAATACACCCTTTCCTATGGATAACAATAAATTGAATCGTTCAATTCGTTCAATTCGTTCAATTTGCTCTTTTCGCCCTCACCCAAGGAGGACCCGCTATACCTCTGACGTCATCACGTTCTCTTGACATCACTTGTATAATGAAGCGCTTACAGAAAATTCGTCTTTAATGTTTCACATTTCCATGAATCAGCGCGAAACGGTTGTAACTCCCTATAAACATTATATGTTTATAGGGAGTTACAACGGTTTCGTGCTGTGCCATCGATTTCATCTCATTTTTTGCAGCGCCACTCGTGAAGTATATAGTTTTTATATCTTATTCAATGAAAAATAAATTGATCTTACACTGAAACCAGAATTGTCTTATATTTGTTACAATGTTTATGTGCTTACCTAGCCACACGCCAGAAACATGTTTGGCATCCTGGGCATAAGAGCAATTGGTCGTCTCCTTCCGTCCGAGTGTAAACTGTGGTAAGGCTAATTCTGTGTTCAACGTGACGGGGTCCACGGCATCCCAGCGAAATACTAGCCGGTTTGATGTGTAGGCAACTAGAATGAAAAAGAATAACAACTTGTGCTTATCATTTCAACTTATATATGAGCCTTTGCGTGAGATTTTCAACAGATTCAAATATACGCAAAGCAAAGCCTCTGACAAGTCTGTGCATCCGCAGAGCCTGACCAGAGTCTCCACTATACGCTTGTAGATAGATAAGGTCTCAAAAAATCTGTAAACCACCGAGTAAATTTATTTTTAGAGTTTGTGGCTGTCTATGCCCCTCAAAGTTTGAAACTCGTCAACATTTCAAACTGTTGGAAATGTCACGCACAGGCTCATATTCGTTACTGAACAAAAGGAAGATCAGACAAGCAGGGTTTTTTGTTTCCTTTGTGACAGAATTTTGATGAAATGCAACAGGTACTGTGTTGTGCTTTTAAAGTCTTGTCAATAATTCTTTGTATTTTTTGTCAATGAATATTGTTAATCTGGCGTTTGTCGCTGACTTGTTTATTTTTGTTACATTTCGCGCGAAACAAGTGGATGATGAACCATCTTCATTAACAAATGTGAAAACAGAATGTGCGTATACTTTTGAAAAAGAAGACAATTACTTTTAACGACCAATACGAAGAGTAAAATACGCCAACTTACAGAATTGACATACTATACGCCACAACATTCATTGAAGTGTTTAAGAGACGAACAAAATGTAATCGCCAGAATAATGTAGATTCGCGCTTTGCCACATTCTTTATAATATGCGTGAAATAACCCCGTTATATATAGAGAGGATATTGAATGAGTGGTCATTGAATACTGAATTTATTAAACGAGTCATCTATAAAACAGATAAAAATGAGGCTGTGCCGAGTTTTTTATCTATTTTTAGATGACGAGTTTAATAAATTCTGTATTTTATGAGCACACATTTTATATTCTGTTTAAAATATGACCCGAATTTTACCGCAAAATCGTCATTTTTTTTTTTGAAATTCAACGTTTCAATTTTCCGCGAATCTTATAACGCCGTTTCAAAATGACGTCATAAAACATAGATTATGACGTCATTTTCGTTGTTACAATATAGCGTTGCTATTCGCTCTGAGCTCATTTGCATAGTTATTCCACTAGTGTAATAACACCCGTGTAATATTAAAAATATTCAACGGAGTTATTTCACTCCTGCGACGTCGGTCATATTATAAATTTTGATATTGCACGGATGTTATTACACTAATGAAATATCTATGAAAATGAGCCGAAGTGTGTATTTCCGTTTATTTATCATCGTATCAAAGCACACGCCCTATTTGGCGACGCCCCAAGAAGACGGTTAGTTCAATGGATAGTGCAAGGATACGAGACGAAACTACTGATCAGGACCACCATTGTTCTTTAACCCTTGTCATGCTGAATAATTTTTCGCAAAAAATTTTCATCAAAATCAAAGGGTAAAAAGCACCGAAAGAACCAACTGTAGGTCCATTTTTATTTTTAAAAAAATGAATCTATTGACAATTCTGGTTTGAACGTGAGAAACGGGTGGTGTAGACTGACATCAGACTGCACATATGTGCAGGCTGATGTTTGTCTATAGATCCTGCAAAAGCAGGAATATCCCGGGTTCAGCATGACAAGGGTTAATATGCAAATGTAAAGCATCGTCTCAAGGGACCTCGGTTTAACCGATCATCCGAAAGCTGAGAGCTTAAAGTAACACGGTTTTGATATCGCTTAAGTCGCAACTGATACGATGACGTACTTTACAAACGGCGTTATATGTAACACGGTAAATTTCAATTAACGAATTACAAGAACTCTGCCAATTTTTCGAAAAACATTGTGTCATTTTATGAAAAGAATATTAAAATGCCAAATTTGTAAAAATCTTCATCTAAAACAGACAAACACTCGACACAGCCTCGTTTTTTATATGTTTAATAAACATTGTTTATAGATGACTCGTTCAATAAAATTCGGTATTTCATGACCATTCGTTTAATATTCTCTACGTATTCTACTTCAAGGTCCCCTTAAATGGTGCTTGAAGCCCATGCTCTATGGAATTCAGATATTCTCATCACGGTCTAAGTTCCGTCAAATTAACTTAGCGAGGACCATGATTTTCATGGTAATAACTACTACAGTTCCGATAATAATAGATATTTAATCTGCCCTGGGCGCTCCCTCGGGGATTTGAGTAATAGTTATAGTTCATTTCTGACAATTTACGCGATATAACCTAAGCGGAGCGTTAGCGGAGCGTAAGGTTATACGCGTAAATTGTCAGAATATGAACTATAACTGTTTTACCGATCGACTTATTTTTCGTCAAATAGCGCTAGGTTAAATGAGCTGCGCGTCAATCAATGATGTCAGTCATTTTTGTTGCGTCATACATTCTTCAATCAAATCGAGGTAAACAAAAAGTGGGAGGAGCGAATTTAATTTCCGTTGGGTTTCTGTAATTATTTTGTCATTTATAGGGCTGTCACACCTTAACGTTTTAGCCAGCGTGTGGATTTTTTATAACACGCTGCGAACACGTCGGGTACGCTAGGGACACGTTCCGCACACGCTATCGGCACGCTGTAACACGTTGGCACACGTTGCGATACGCTGAGTATCTCATAAAATTTTGTGCATGCTTAAAATTTCTCAGCGTGTGC
Organism: Fragum whitleyi; assembly: GCA_948146395.1. Lineage (NCBI taxonomy): Eukaryota > Metazoa > Mollusca > Bivalvia > Cardiida > Cardiidae > Fragum > Fragum whitleyi. Next base: position 52,241,204 of record OX411549.1, on the reverse strand, counting down.
CGAACGTGTTGGAACACGCTCCGCACACGTTCCGCATACGTTCCGAACACGCTCAGCACGCTAGAGACACGCTAGGAGGTCGTCCACTTACGCTACGGACACGCTAGAAACACGTTCGCCAAAAGTTTAACGTGCTTCTAGCGTGTCTCCAGCGTACTGGGAACGTGTGCATAGCGTTTCTTCAGCGTACTGAACGTGTGTCTAGCGCGTTGCCAGCGAGTTCACAGCGTGTTTCTGGCGTATGACAGCGTTTCAGTTTTCAATGAAAATATAAAAGTTCCGCTGCATGTTTGTCTTGAATTTCTACCATCAGCTTCTCGTAAATAAATAAATTTGTGCATGTAATATTCATATCTGCATGTTTCCTCATGACCAGTCTAAGAATGACTTGAAAACTCGATTATAAGTAGCATTCTCTATATTTGACGATGAACGATTTCGTTCAGGTCATATAAATAAAATTTTTGTTATGTTATGTTATAAGCTGCTTGTCTTTTCTTCCATATTAATCCTTTACGGATTTTCTTAATTCCTTAGATTGTCGAGGTGGAGAATGTAGCCTAAATGTGTATTAAACATTGCGTTTATAGCTTTACAAGTGCGTCTGCTCTTTGGTTAGAATAACAACACGTTCGCGAAAATACAAACATTCATTCGTCTCATGTGATCACTATCGATATACCAAAAAGACAAGTAAATTACATCGTTGTACCAAGTGGACATAATACAAGACGTGTTTTACTCTATTCTGCTCTGTTCAGAATATTTGATTCTATTATATGTACTATATGTATGTAGTTTGATATTTGGTACGCCTTTTCCCCCTTAATATAGGACTAGTTATTCAAGATTAAGAGAGGTTGTAGAAAGTCATCCTACATGGTAGAGCATATGGAGGAAGAAAAGAGTGCATTATGACAAGTAGTTCCTTACCCTCTCGCAATATTTTTCGAGTGAAAAGTACTAGAAGCTTTAATCAGCCTGTAATCTTACAAGTTTGTTATAGGCCTAAGCATGTTTTCATACAGGTGCCAGTGTAATTTTTTTCGTCTTTTCCTATTTTTCTTTTACATGAACCAACATACTTTGAATTTGAATATGTGTAGTGGCCGGAGGCCTGTTTATATATTAGAAGAATGAATTTAAAGTGGTAATTTCTTGCAGAATTTATATTTACATCCAAAACACGCTGCGAACACGTTATAACACGCTAGAAGCGCGTTACAAACACGCTAAGCACGTTCTGAGGACGTTACGAGAACGTTGGACACACGCTAAAGAACGTTGGTATACGCTGACATACGCTATCAACACGTTCTGGACACGTTTCTCACGCGTTACTCACACGTTCAAACTCGCTATGAACACGCTACAAGCGCGTCGTGAATAGACAAAAAGAAAATGTAGGTTAGCGTATGCCGACGTTTTGCGGACTTAGTCGTTTTCTCAAACGCGTTAGGCACACGCTGGCTAAAACGTTGAGGTGTGACAGGGCCATTAGCGAGACATAATCAGTAGAGAACGTTCGGTGGACACAACCACGTTATTGCTGCAATTGGGTTTTGTATTCTTTTTTAGTTAGTTTATTGCGGATATAATGCCTCCCTTTTTGGAATTATATAGCATATTCTAGCACGCAGTGGTAGCGAGCCCGACTATCATTCAAAAGGTCCCGGGTTCGATTCCGACGGCGACACTAATCTTTTCCGACTAGTCGCTCCCACATATGGATCGATAATCGTAGACCTATGTGGGATAGCAACTGGAGGCTAGGAAAGGAATAGTAGTATTGGTTTAGGAAATACCAAGAATTCGTTTTTGGGTATTCCATCCGCAGAGATATAACTGAAAGATTGTTAAAAGCGGTGTTAAACCCCCCAAAAAAATAATAAAACAGGCACATTCATTATCAATAATATAATGTTTGCAACAAGACGTAAGTAAATAACTCATAATGTATTGAAAAGCTGTAGTTATCAAGATTTGGTTCCCCATGCATACGTCTCAGGTAAACGGATCACGTTAGCTTTCGATATTGGTCAGCTTTCATAGGCCTAACATGCTTTTGAATTAATTTCTTTCTGCAAATATTTGTATAGATCTACCTAGAATCCTTGGAGTAGAGCTGGGCTTTTTTTTATATTTCTACAATTAATTTGCGTACATGTACCTTTCAAAGGAACACTTGATTGCATTTTGTTAAGATTGGGACTTTAAGAAACAACTAAATTAAAATTTCGTTTAAAAGATCCAGAGTATTCATGTTTAAAAAGGAAGTGAGATTTTATATCGTTTCGACCCTGTCGTCTTTACTTTTTATGTCAATGTGAAAATGTGGAGTACAGAAAGGTTTGGTTCGAGCAAACTCGTCGGTGTCATTCTGCTGTATACCATGTAGGGGCCTAGATTACTATTTTTTCAGAATCATTGATTTATCAGCTAAATCTTCTCTTGATTAACATACAGACAAATTATTTAACAACATTACATCCTTTTAAAGAGTAATTTTGTATAAGCATGATTAAAAAAAAACATTGAATTTTTTTTATAAATACTCGATTACAAGTTAAGGGTCTTTCGGTACATTTTATCAGACAAGTTTATGACGTCACTGTCTGGTTTTGAATGTAGTCCCCCGCCCTTCATGACCTAAAGTCACGTAGCTCTCTTATTCGAGCAGGTCGTCAGGTTACGGGATATATTTTTTGAATTTCAAACGAAATAGCGGCCTTTCATTGGAGGAAAAAATAGGGCGATCGGTAAATGAAATTATAGTGCGAGCTATAAAATAATTATATCACATTACAATCATCTAGCTAGAAAGGAACATCACCGAATATCTTACGGCAGTATTTTCCGTTAAGTTGTAAATGGCATCATATACGTTTTAACAGAAATAAAATGGCATATTATTCCCGTTTTATTTTTCTAGAAAAGGAATAGCACCAAATAACTCTTGGCAGTATTCCCTGTTAAGTTTTTATTTGACGTAATTTATGGTATTTTAAGAAAAAAAAAACATATCAATTTTTCCCAACGTCGACCATGTAACATCGTTTGTCTCAATGTAAGATCGATTTATATCTCATTGAGTGAACAACAAAAGCTATATTTTCCACGATGAAAATACAGCTTTTGTTGTTCACGAAATGAAATATTAATCGATCTAACACGAAAAACAAACGATTATACTATTTTTTTATTGCAAAAATGAGACAAAATGTGAAATTTTTAGGACATATTTTCGTAAAGCGCGTCATTTTGCACGTGATTGCTATGCAACGTTTATTGTGACGTCACTTATTTCGCCCCGCATAGATGACGTCAGATAGGGAGAAATGCACAAAAGCAGGGTATATTTTTTTTATAATTTCACTGCTTTTGCGGTGAGATTATCAAGTGATAATCTACCGTTATTTCTCGATAACCAACCAAAAAGCATAAAAGAAGATCAATTTAATAATGCCGAACAAGGACAATAGAACAAGCAAATACACAACAGACTTATCGGTGGCTCAGTGCGAAACAGTTGTAACTGCTTTTTAAACAAAAGGCTTCTGGTGATAATCGGTGTTTCACGCATTTTTACAGTTAACGCCGTGGTAGCTTTATCATGGCGAAATTACATGTACTACGCCATTGTCTTCAAAAAGCAGGGACGCCATCCAAGGAATATTCCGTCGAGTCGGTTCGAAAGTTTCACAATCAGAATTTGTATCAATACATGTATCTTTGACCATTCATACGTGAAATTGGCTTTGCCTTTGTCCCTAATGCTGCATTATCAAATAGTTCTGTTCGTAGAGTCAAAAGACAAATATAGAAATTAAAATATTTATCTAATATTTAGACTTAGATGTATTTGTCTTGCAGAATCGTTATTTAAGGAGTTTGCCAGTTGATTCTATCAGACAATTGAATTTAGTTGTCTGCTGCCAGTAAACGGCTTGATTAATTGGTTTATTCCGTCGACAAATCAGACATTGCTTATTTTTCTTCATTTCCGCATATTTATCGTTACTAAGCTAAATTTAGTGACAAATGAGAACAAATGAGACCTGTCTCACGAAAAGGGGACATCTAGGATCTCCGTTACATAAATGTGAACCGTCAGGCAAAATGAAACTACCTGGGTAGTTCGCGGACTGTGCAGATAATGTAGGGATGCAACTTTTCGAAATTTGCATACGTTCTGAATCTAGAAAAACCAATCTATCTTTCTGTCAAATATATTTTGCAATGCGACCTCTGATTGACCTATGCCAGACCTTTTTTTAAAATCATTTTATAAAGTATCAAGATTATTTCATTGCGCATGAAGGGACACACACATTTCAAAAAGAAAACGGATTCATCAGACGGTAAACGGAGATCACATTTCTAACATTCGTATACAGGAAAGTAGAATAGTCCCAACGAAGTTGATTATTTAATTGTGGGTTGCATTTAGCACCCAGCGCATATAACCCAAATGTAGTGGTGGTTATGTGATTTGGAAGTTGATGATGTTGAATCGAGAAGATTCGTTGAAGAATCTTTATTGTCGAGGGGTTGTATGTAGCCGGGTTGAGTATAAGGAGTGGTTGTACTGCCTTGCCTCACCAGATACCTTTTATAGCGACGTGGTAGATCACTCGCTATGGGATGTAGAGGTCCCGAGTTCGAATCCCCATGGAGTCGAATATTTGATTGCGGGTAAAATCAGAAAATCAGCGAATTGCCAAAAGTTGCGAACAAAGTCTGCCAAATCCGCATAGCCTGACAAGGTTCGACACTAACCGTACTCACTAGGAGATCTTGTTTTAGCCCATCGTGTACTCTCTTAATCTTTGGATTATTAAACTTACAGCTTTGGATGATAAGGGAGCATTTCTGGCGGTCCATCGGATATAGTTGTAGATCCATGGGACATGATGCTGTAAGGGATACTCTGGAAGAAAAAAATGCATTTATCACGCATCAAAACCTGTATAATGACCCGAAATTACCTGTCCGATAACACATAGTGTTATCAGACAGAGAATATATTTAGAAATAAGATGCACATTCGTGATGATCTTAATAAGAACCACGTAACATTGATATTTCAAGACACTACCATATTATCCTCTATGACCCACATTATGAAGAGGCCATCTTGGTAGAATCAACCCTTGTAACATTGTATAACTCCGTGTGGTTTGAACAGGCTGACAAGGTGCCTGCTTTGCTAAACATCTTTCGTTCATTTTTGCGATAGTCAAAAGTTGCTTCTACAGTAGTTACTAAATATGGAATCCTGCCGTGCATCATATCATTGGAATCGTCTTCTAAAGACGATTCCAATGTGATTGTGCAAGGCAGAATCTAACTATGAAGGAAAACATCAGGCACCTTTTGTGATTTTGACTTACGATTAATTTTTTCGAAAGGAGTTTAGTAAAACGGGCCTAGGTTCGTCATTTTTCACATTCTTCATGTTGTCTGGAGTTAAAAAGATCATTTTTCCTCCCTTCTTTTACTTTTATTTTTGAAATCTGTTCTCTGGTTGACAATTGCTGAATACAATCCATTTTTCTTTTCAAAATTAGTTTCGTGGAATTTCCAGATGAAGTATTTTGCAAACACCCTGTCTATAACGAAAGCATATGGGAACAAGAAACGTATATTCTAGTATTCAAATGTATATTACGACGTTGCAAGTCCCAGATATGAAAATATTTTCCGTGAAGAGAGAAGAAGAGAAAAATGAGAAGAAGAAATTAAAGAAAAAATATGACCATGTTTGTCTGAGAAAATTTTGCCCACAGGACAACACATACATAAGTTATAATTTAATTTCTCTTTTAGATTCAACATATTAAATCCATGTCTTGGTTGGGAAACGCATGCCTCTTTATGCTTTCAATTTTAAAAAAAACGTGGTTAATATTGGGCGAGCTCACTTTAGAAGGACCAAACTTTCTGGTGTGTTCACACGTTTTTAAAGGAGATCGTGTGACATGAGCATTATCACGAAGTCTAGATTTATCTTGTTCTCATCAGCATTATACAGTTAACAACAATCATCAAATTGACAAGAAGAATAATTTTGGAATGATTCTGGAATGAAATTTTAATGAGTGCGATGAGTGAGTTGTGAGTGAAATAAAAGGGAGCTTATTTTGTTCATGGTGAACAAAATAAGCGATATTTGTTATATTCCTTCAATAAAATATGTGTACAAGTTCAATACATAGCCTCCCATCTCTTCAAAAACCAATCAGACGCCTATTTCAATCATGTCAGTGAAATCGCGATTTTGTCTAGCTATATCTATATTGAGTGCAGTTTATTATCTTTTCTTTTTAGTGTTTTTGGAGCGTTTTAGAAGGGTTGAGGGAGTGTTTGGAGTGAATGATTGGACCCCTGAACGAGTGATTTTGAATGGTTTTGATCGAGATGAATGTCAATTTTGCGATGTTGTTAAATTTAATGATCTATAAGATAATAAGATACAAACCTTGATTTGTAAACAACCGTCCCGTTCTTATAGATATGCAACATTTTATTCGGTATGGTTACTGTGTGGAAATGCGCCCTCTTTTCGTTCCGGAAATAAAGATCTGGTACCCAAACTGTGTCAATAAGCCGGGCATCAAGCTCTAAATACTCTGCATCAATAAGATTTCTGAATTGTAAGCGAGTGTCCCTCCAGTTTTGGGTGATAAAAGCGCTCAAGGTAAATTCCTGAAATAATGCGCAGGTGTGCACCAAAACATGTACATGTTGCGAAGAATATCCCGCGCCTTTTTCTAAGCAAGATTCTTCGGGCATAACTTGATGTTAATAAAAACTAATTTTCGAAAACTTATATATCTAAAGTTTTTATATCTGAAGGTTTCTGAATTTTCTTTAACTCATATCTGTAAATCAAAATCAATATTTTCACCAATTCTTAACTCTCAAAGCTGTAATTTGGCACTCATGTTCGAAAAGCATTTACCTTCAATTCCATTTTTCAATTTATGAACTGCATTTATTTAACTTTAGTCAGTATAAAAATCAAAAGTCACCTTACCTCCATATTACGCGGAATGTTACATGGTAACAAGAATCATTCAATAACGCACAATTCTGTAATTTTGAAATCGTGGATTGGACATATGCTTAATTTTCGAAAAGTAAAGTTATTCCACATATTCGGGATAGCTATTTTAATTTCAATCAGTGAATTTTGCCCCAGCGCTTTATTCAATCCGTACCTCGGCGTAAAGCTTTATGAAACTTGACAAAAATAGTGTGAATCATAGCAATTTCATGAAATCGTTATGCACTTAAGATACAGCTTTACTAACAAAAGGTTAAATTAACTCCTTCCACCATTGTTTCACAAAGTCAGTTGAAGAATGTGTTACCTAAAAAACCATTACGGGTTATTTTTCGCGCTATACTGAGCGAGAAACAGTAGTAATGAATAACTGTTGTTTTGGAAATTCAAAGAATCAATTTTGAATCTCATTTCTTGTTACTGTTCGTTCATTAGACATTTTGAATTCTTTATCTGTGTAACTGGGTACTTTACTGATTGTCCATTTCAATAAATTTGATTTATTAATTGACAAGAGGAGCTTCTGAGTAGACATTAAGACAAATATAGCCACTGTGAAGTCAAGCGTACATGTAACCAAGAGACACATAAATCGCACAATTGGGACCTGTTTAAGAATATCCTGAAATTTCTTCAAGATCGGTTTATTACCTTATTAGATATTGATTTTTTTAAGATGTGAGTTAGAAGTTTTGCCTAGTATATATTCTGGTGGCTACAGGTGTTAAGCAGTGTACCGAGCAGACAAAATTCTACCTTTAATAGAAGACACAAAGTTCTTACCATTGACTGTTCGTCTATTGAATCTATGCTGTTGATATGTAAACTGACATCTACTGCACACGGAACATCTGAAACGAAACGAATGAATATAATATATCTTACAAATACTTGTCATGCGAAAAGGTACCATCTTGGAACCCCGTAAAATAAATATTTAAAAAGGGATTATTTATAGTACAGGTCAATTACACGTCGCGTTTTAACAAAAAAAATCTCACACAGAAAGGTAGATTGATCATTCTAGATTCAGAAACTCAGAAAAGTGCGAAAAGTTTCGATCCTAGTCAGTCTGCGTATCCATCGCAGACTGAATAGGGTCAACATTTTACGCACTTCCCAGTCGGTCCCATTTTGCATGACGGGTCACAAATTATAAAAAAATTAACCATTCATTGTTCGACTAAAAAATATGTGCTATGTGATATGTAGCCTTACATCTACTACATATAAACCGTGTGTGTTGACAACAATAATGTGTCCAAAGTTGATGCAAGTAGCATACAATAATTTTCGTCGCGATGTACGTATGTTCGCCTCTATTAAGCCTCTAAAACGACTTGCACATATTTAATAAGCTCACTAGACTACCCCTTTTAAATATTTGTCAGGTAAGCTTTATCCGTTTTTCTAAAAGAGGCTGTTATCGGAAGGAAAAAACAACAACAACCTTGTTGATGCGTAGCAGAAGCCAAATAATTTAATGCCTAGGAAAGTTCAACAGCAACGTCTATAAAAGGTTCTATTGAAAAAAGACGCGAAATGTCATAAAAATACAAACCTTTGTCCTGTTAAAGTTGCGTGTATTTTAAACTGAGGAAATAAAATTTATTATACAATCAGACATTGATTAAGAATGATAATCATTCTGTCTCGGTATCTAATTTGATTCCCCAGTCAGTTAAATCTATTTCAATATTTCTGATTCTTGTCAACAGATGAAATGCAAACGCATAAAAAGAAATAATCAGATAAAGAGCGCGTCTTCATGCAAATTGCGTTTTTCCTGTCCTGGGGCCTGTTTTACTCAACTTTTTGCTTAGGTGAAAATTTAAAGTTGCTTCTACAGTAGTAACTAAATATGGAATTCTGCCATGCATCATCTCATTAGAATCGTCTTCTAAAGACGATTCTATTGAGATATTGCAAGGCAGAATCTAACAATGAATGAAACACCAAGTACGATTTTTTTATTTTGGCTTACGATTATTTTTTCATAAGAATTGTAGTAAGACGGTCCATAGTTCATAGCATTTCTGTATCTTAGACTTGGAGCTAGGTAGTGCAAATATGACCCAAGTTGAAAATTTACTGTTAATAGCGTGAAATTGACATTCATCTCGATCAAAACCATTCAAATACAGTCGCTCAGCGCTCCAATAGTTCATTCCAAGCACGCACCTAAACAATTCACAAACGTTCCAAAAATCACTTTTAAAAGATAAGATCAACTACTACATTCAAAATAAAAATCGGTAGGTTTTGCTGACATTATTGAATTTTGTGAGTGTATTACGCGTTCGTGAAGTCCTTGGAAGCTATTCATAGATTATGTATGCATATTTTTATTAAAGGTGGGAGGGGTAATCCGACATCGCTAATTTTGTTTGATTATCTCTCTTTAATTTCACTCAAAGCTCGCTCCGCACACTCAAATAACATTCATTGTAGAAATATCGTGAAATTGACATTCACTTCAATCAAATCCATTCACATCAGCGCCCAATCTGATGCATTCAAATCGCTCACTCAAATCATCAAAGAACGATCCAAAACCGTTCAAAAAGATCCCCAACTTCAAGCAAATCGATGATATTTTCTACGACATCCACGAGTATGATTTGTCTAAATCACAAACACATACACTGACAAAAGTGTATAGGTTTTATCAAAGGATATATTATTTTGATTGTTGGACGAAATTACCGATATTATATTAACTCCCTTGATTTCATTCAAAACTTCGTTTTCCCACTCTTTCTATTTCATTTCGAAATAAATCCCAAGATAATTTCGTGATGTACTTAGCTGTAGTACTTTCGTACATTGTAATCGGGTTCTTGTTTTATACATTCTAGGTTATCTAAAATATTTTCCAAAGATTGACAACTGTCGCAAAATCGGTGTCGTATGGCATAGGATGCAGGGAAATTAAATCGAGCATAATGCAAATGCAAGCGTCTTTTACTCTTTTCGACAAGCCTCAGACCAAGCTACTGATACAGTTTTAAGTATATAGTTTATTTTTTACAAGTACGGTCAGGCTACCGACCCATTATACAAACACCTATTATTGAAAAATACTTAACAGAAATGTAAGGCACAAAATCATACAAAGACATACATGTTTGGATTTATACCATACACTGACACAAAAATAGCAATTCATGTTTATTAACTGTCAGGGAAATTTAAAATATTTCAAGTTATGTCCATTTCCATTAAAAATGATATATGTAATCTGACCAAATTAAATAAACGATCGTAAAACTGCACAGATAATTTGCTTATAGATAGTAGGAAATCTTGTGGAACAGAAGAAATAACTATTAAAAAAAATCGTTGTGGTTTATGTCGATAGATTTGTCCTTTTTAGTGGTACAGAGAACCCATAAAGCTTCTATAAATACAGAAACGTTTGACCATTATCCAACATTTGCTCAGATGAATATTCCTTCCGAACTGGTTTATGAAGTCCGAAAGGAAATGATGGTCTCGAAATTATCATTCATTGCGATATGACACTACTACGGATTTAGGTAGAACCTAGAAAAAAAGTAGCATCTTACGTCCCTAAACATGAAGAAAACAAGAGGCCCATGAAGGTTTGATGCCGCTGTACTGACTCTTTGAAAAGCATATGTCTCGATAGTGCTATTCAAGATATATCAAGAAAAAAGTTTCATGAAACTATATCCCTAAATGAAGGAGGAATTGTGTTGACAATGAAATTTACTTCGAGGCCCCTTTGCCCATGACACCGTAAAATGACACAAGTTGTGGCCATGGTCACATGATAAATATTTTAATTAAGTTTCATGACAATCAATACATATGTAAACAGTGAATAATGAATATTACATAAAAACACCCCTTTTCCATGACACTTCATTTTCTCACCAAACCTCTGTGAAATGCACATGGTCACTTGATAAGGGACATTCTATGAGAATTTTATAAAATGTATCTATAAACAAAACAGGAGTTGTGTTAACAGGGAAGTTAACATTAAGGCCCCTTTTCCGTGACGTTTCATATCACCAAATTGCAAAATAAATGTGGCCATGGTTACATGATGAGAAATTTTCTGTTAAGTTTTTGTAACAAAAATCTGTGTTTTTTTGTTTGTTTTTTTCGTTTATTTTCATTTTGCCCCATTTCCCGTGACCCTGGATGGATCGGGCCAATTTTCGAAAAGAAGCAACCTTAACATAGTACAACCATTCAGAGCAAGTTCTGAGTCAATCGGATGAAAAACTGTGGACTTAAGAGCCGTAACGAGAATTTTCTAATTAGATTTTCATTAGGCTCTTTTTACCATGATTCTAATCGGCTGTGACCCATTTTCAAAATAACAAACCTTGTGATGGTCAATTTATTCTGATCAAGTTTTGAAGATACTCGGATGAAATTGTGGACTTTAGAGCGTTAACGATGATTTTCTCATTAAATTCCAATTAGGCTCCTTTTCCCGTGACGCTTGACGGATCTGACTCATTTTCACAAGGATTGATCATTGCGATGGTCCAATCATTCTGACCAAGTTTGAAGACAATCCGATAAAAATTGTGAACTTTAGAACGTTAACAAGCAAAAGTAAACGGACAGACGGACGGACGCCGGACGGGAAAACCGGTATCGCAAAAGTTCTCCTGACCTTCGGTCAGTAGAGCTAACAACCCATTATTTGCTTTCGGCACTCGTTATTTACAAGCGTATTGTTTGACTCTGACCAAAGTCTATTCTTTAAAAAAGACAATGATGGGATTTATATAATATATATTATGTATTTTGAAGAATTCGCAATCTTGGTAAGTTATTTCCTATGCAATCAAAACTTTTGATACAATATTTCTAATGGTGTTTCAAATGATTGATAAGTACTCTGTGAGCTGTCTATCTGCGAAGTAAACAAAACCCTCAATGGATGTTTTTTACAAAAAATGAGGTCTGGCGTAGACACCGAGTCCATTTACATATGTACATCGGGTATTTATAAAAAGATTCGATAGGAATTAAACCTGATCCATTTATTTCTATAATGGAAGAACACATATGAGTATACTTTTAATGTTTAAACTAAGTAGTTACTTTCAATTGGAAGGTAAAATTTAATTTTTAAGGTTACCCGCCACCATTGGAAACCTTAACTCAAATAAGCAAAAGTGGCGAACACATATAACCTCCCTTTAATAACAGTATACCCCTTTCGTTATAGATTCACGAGCAATGTTTCCTTCCAACGTTACAAGCGCTTGTTCCAACTGGGTCATTGGAATAAATCTTGGCACATGTGTTTAACAATGCCACGAATACATAAATGGCGAACGTTTATTTTTATAGCGTACGTTTTGAAGAAAAAAAAAAAATCGGGATATTTTGTTAAAATGTGAGAAGACTCATGTTCCACGCAATTTTCCTTTTCCTTTTCTAAAATGTTATAAGCTTACTTTTTCTGCCATTGCATTTCCTTTCAAATGTCTTCTGTCTTTTGAATTTTTTTCCTGAAGATTCAACAAATGACACTTTGATATTTAGTATGTTATGGACGCTTAAAGTTCATTGCCTGAAACGCATCATCTGATAACTGATATACATGATGAGTGGGCTAATTATAATTTTCTCTTGCACGGATGCATTTTCCTTTGTGAAGAATAGAAGAAAACGCTCCCCTTCCTTCCCTGTTATTATTACAGCTGTAGAAATCGACATTTTATTGAAATATTTTACAATTTCCTTCATTCAATGAATCATGTGTACCAACTCACTATCTTTGAAGGTCACCATTCAGCTTCTTATCGTTCTATTCTCGACATTTTGCAAGAAAAAATGGTATTTTTAGAAATTCCCATTTTCTCCAAAAATGTATGGAAAGCTAAGCCTGATTAGATAAAACTAAGATCGGTTCATTTTAGCTATTCAGAATTGTTGTTTATATTGGAATAATTTAGAAACAAGTCTGATTGATTGAAAATAATATAGTCAGAATTAAACTCATTATATCTAATCTAATTAACAACTGCCAATGAAATCATGACATGTTTGAGCATTGGGAAAGTTTTCAGAGAATTTAATTTATTTTTAACGATTTGAGGACAATGAAATCAATGGATCGCTAAACAAGCTATATAGAATGTTTTGGAAATAGGCATGGAGCCTTCGTCAATTTGTCGATGCCATTTAAATAAAGTTATACAAGAAATCTAAGAAGTTCTTTCATTGGTGGATTCTCGTTGTGGAGCGGACAATGGACAACTATACATATTAATCTAATATTGTTTCAAATGCGTATATCGTCTGCAAGACAAGGCAATACAATACAATACAATACAATACAACTCTTTATTGCCTCCAATACAGAAGATATTGCATAGTACAATATGATCGTACAATATATATCGTCTGCAAGACAATGCTATTCGCCTACATTCCAATATAAAAGAGATAACACCAATTTTCTTAAGTGGACCTTAAATGGTATTTGTAACAAAGCTCTGTAGAGTAATGCCCGGAGCGAAGTAATATATTAATGTGTTACATAAGACGTATGAAGAAACCAATAACCTTAATGGCTTTTCATCTACGCTTTATAATTAGTTTCATCTACGGACTCACATCTGTCCATATTTCGAACAAATTATATTGGACAAACAAGGCACTGGGTGAAATTTTTAATGCCATCCAATCGCTCTTTCAATTCACACAAGGCTTTTTTGACGCTTTAAATGGAACTCAATGCCCCGTGTTTGCCAAAAGTAACACAGTCGAATGTTAGGCTCGTCGCTTTTGTTGTATTTTGGTTCCCGGTTATGACACATAGTTGTGATATGTAATGTATTACATAGATGTTTTATTTCATTTTTTGCATAATCGATGAGACAAGAATGTCGCATATTCCAGGTCTAGCGTAATGAAACTAAATTCACCATGAAATTCAGAAATAATTGAATATTTCGAAGAAAAAGAATCCTTTCTCCAAAAGAACACGTATTTTACGAAAACTATGTCAAAAACATCGAGAAGAAGACCACCGAAAATTGTACTAAATGTCATATTTCAATTGTAGGCCCTAAGGGCTTAATTTTTTTTTCAGTGTAAAAAGGCATTATCGATGTATAATATTTACACAATCAAAATTACTTGTTTGATAAACACTCGTTGTAATCAAACGCAGACCAAATGAATACCGAGTGGGTAAATAAAACAATTTCCTTACCTTCATTTTTTACCTATTTAAGTTTCTATGTACTCGATTAAGGACCATGGAAGTCTATGATTTATTAGTGAGATTGTCCATGCTATATATCAAAAGAAAACTTCAACAAATCATGAAAGCATTACAGGCATTTCAAGCTTTAGTAACCATGGTGAGTATCTTGGCCAAAAACTTGGAGAGTCCTGCGAATCGAGTTTAATAAAGACAATGTTTAATGGTCATTCAATAATATACAGACTAATTTGTTCGATAAAATTACAATACCAAGTAAAGAGGTGTATATGTGTATTTTTAAAACAGCTCTGACTTAGGCGATGAGTCCATACCCATAGGTAGGCTATATCGGGAATTTGATAGGAATTTTAAGGAAGTTTAAAAACCTCATTTCTTCAACTACAAGGCACGGGAATCTACTTGTTAAAGGTAGATTCCACGACTCACCGCTCAAAATCTAGCTATTTAGCTAAAGGATGGGAGCTAGGAGTATCAACTACATGTACATAGCTTTACTCGTATAGACATTTTGTGAAATACATTTGAGGAAAATTCTACTTCGTTGAAGTAAGACACCAAAAGAGCCGTCAGCGTGTCATTTATCTTATATTGTGTCTTAGACCACGCTTGAAGCGAATCGGCCAATCAGAGAGCAGTATTTCAAAAATGTAAATCACAGATACAACTCCTAGCATTGTATTTAAGCTATGGTCACATTTACGGCAAATATCGTAGTAAGTCGTACTCCATTCTACCGTAGGCAAGCCGTGTCAGTTATACGATTGACCAAGTTGAAGTAAAACAAAGTAAATATAACAAAGGTACTATCGAACAGTTTCCGTAGAAAGAAGTACGTGCGAGTAGGAACAACTACGAAGAACTACATTAAAATAAGAAGTTTAATTAGATTAATTATTAATTTTAATTAATGGAAAATTGCCATTTATTTGTTTTCCAAGCCCTGATATCTCTTATTTGTCATTCAATAGATAAGAATCACGATCTTTAAGTATATCACAAGGTTTAAAACCTAGCATTTCGATCAGTCACCTTCGGGTATTATAATTAATTTGTTGTAAAAACACGCAAGTTTCAAACCATTGATTTCACGTGCACTTTGTGATTAGATTTCACCGAATCTATTCGTACTCTAAACGTAGTCCAACCCCACTGTTTCCCTGCTTAGTCTTTGTCCTACTTTATCATCCAATCAGGGGCCTGTTTCATCAAAACATTTAAGACGTACTTTTGTCTTACCTATGACTTACTACATATTTAGTTCAAAAATCATGTATCACCAATCTATCAATACCTTTGCTAAGTGATTGTTGTTGTTACTGGATCGAAAGTCATCAGTAAGACAAAAATATGTCCTAAATGTCTTGATGAAACTGGCCCCAGAAAGCTGGATTTTAAATTTTTTTTGATTGTTTATTTTCCATAAACTACCCAGCTTAGGTTTATTTTGATCATTATTTCATTTAAACGCCAAGGTTTATTTGTTATTCCACGCATGCGTATAGACCTGCAATTTCAAGTGAGTGATCAAAGATCAATTTTACATTGAAAATGATAGGAGATAACGTTTTCTCGGACCTCACTCTTTCTTGCGGAACTATACATACTAATCTCTACACCCTCATGAATATGCTACGTGCACATGAAAAGTAAAGGAGAAAATCACAATTCACGTGCATATGTTGCATTCCCCACATTCTACACTGATTTGGACCTGGTCTGGCGTGACATGGCCTGAGAATTTGGTTTGCATGTGGTTAAACCCCGATTTCAACCTTATTGCAGCTTTATCGCAATGGCTTGTGTACCTACCCATGGTTGGGTCGCCAACTACATATTTATGAACGTTTTTGCTTCTGAATGTAGCTAGAAACTTTTTTACAGTTTAATTAATAAAATATCTATTTCTTTGTGTAAACAGAATAGTATACCACGTGTAGATTTTGTGAGGTGAGCCGTGAAATCTACTTTTAACCGTTAGATTTCCGTGCCATTTTTTTTCGAAATAGATATAACAGGTTTAGATAACTCATTAAAAAGTAGCAATTTACCTTTCAAAGGAAACTTATTGGTTGTCTTTAATCGCAAGGTTCACTCACTTCATGTAATGTCATTGTTAGAGTGAATGGATCAGGTTAAATTCCTATCATATGATGTTTAGATATACCCGATATACCCATAGTAATGGACTCGGCGCCTACGTCAGAGCTCAGTTTTGAAAATACCCCTATAGTAGGCCCTTCTCTGACAATGACCATATTTGAGTTGGTGTATATATTATCAAATTTGTTGATTAACAATTACGTGCACATTTAAATTTAATATTAAATATAATTCAAATTTAATATTCAATCTATTAATGCCATCTGAAACCGTAAATTGTTTATTCTTGCGAAAGTTCTTGTAATACAGAGTGGACACACATCGTTTATTCGTTCATCTACAGAACGGAGGTGATTGTCAGGTCAATAAAAACAAACAATTCTGCATCTTTTATCATCGGAAAAAGCTCTTTAGAAAGCCTTGCTATTTACGTGCATATTTCAACAACACCATATTTGGATAGAGGGGGCGTTCACTTGTAATAAATTCAACCGGCTTTTTCCGTGTAAATCGTGCGAAATGCTGTCAATAATATTAAGTGCGGGAAAAAGACTAAGATTCACGTGCACGAGATACTTTCATTGTTTATCTGTAAAGGCTTGGTCACATTTACGTTAATTAACGTGGTTGGCCGTAGTAACGCATCAACGTAGTCATCCGTAAAATTCACGTAGCTGAGCTTATACTGCGCAGTAATTCGAAGTAAGCCGTGCTTACGCGTAGTGAGCAACGTAGTGCAAACTCGTGAGTTTGACCGTAGTGTCTTGGATATTGTAAAAAATGTTAAAAACTCTAACCACGGTAAAGTACGTTATTTTGTCCCTAATTTGGCCGTACTGTCACAGTAGTTGATCCCTGCTTATCCGTAAATTAACCGTAGTAGCACGCTATGATATCGTAAACGTTTGTCCCCGTTACTACGGTTAAACAATTTTGAAAAAGCGATCATATAATGTGCTCGACACTTTCTTAAAATTTTTCCAAAAGACGTTCTACAGTTGCATACATGCAAAAGAGCTGCAATAAGAAACGATAATAGATTCATATATATAGATACGGCAAAATTACGCATAATAACAGTAATATATCAGCGAGTTTTACTCGTTTTCTTTGTCCAGATGTTCGGGTTAAAATTACAGACAATGTTAGAAAAGCGTGGTCTAAGTCAGATAGACAATCTTGTGCCACGGTATATGGAAAATAGACACTCGCTGAAGCTCGTGTCTATTTTCCATATACCATGGCACTCGTTGTCTATCCTATACTTATCTATTCCTTTAGGATAATGAAAACGTGGCAAACTCTTTACAAATTATATCCCGCTTTGCACGTGCACTGCGTGCAAAGCGGGATATAATTCGCAAACATTTCACCACGTCTTGTTATTCCGGACGCAGAGCTGTATTCCATGTTTATGAAGACATAATAGGGTTAAGAAATACACAAGGGTCGAGCTCTAGACATAATCATCGCTACATCTGTCCGTATAGGCATTAAATGTATAAATTGGATAAAGTATGTATATATCTCTAAACGTCAATTATTTAGTTGCAGACATGTCTTGGGAGTTCTAGAAGAAAGACGACAAAATATATGCTGTTTGGTTAAAAACACTCGGGAGACCCGGTTGCCAAGATGTCAAGCGATTTATCAATACAAGAAAGACACGTCGAGAAAGCAGTATCAAATCTGGGCCCGAAGTAATAAAACTTTTCTCAGGCTCAACTGAGAATTTTCTCTAATCTTTGATTGAAATAAATGTATTAAAATAAAAGATAATATTAATAGATTGTTATTTATAACAACTTATTTATATTATATTTTATGTTAATTCATTAAAATGACTATTAAAACGGAAATACGGCTTTTATCTCAAATTGAAATTTGAGAAAATTTTGAATTGAGAATGAGACAAGTTTTATAATCTCGGACCCCGAGGTCAAATGATATGTCATTACCTCGAAGAATCAGCATCGAATCCACGACAAACAGAAAAAATCGCAGCAAAAGCCTAAAAATTCACTGAGGCTTTCAAGCTTGGGATAATGTGAAAATCATTGGTTTGGCTGACATCTTGAAAATCATGGTTATATGGAAATATCTTTTTCAACTTTGCTATTACCATTTATAGATAGACAAAACCACTTTAAACATAATTTCATGTATTTTGCCTTTCGACGTTTTGTTTTGTCTCGTTGTTGGGCAACCGAAACCTAGTAACTGCAGTATATTCAAGCTGTTGTTGCGGGGGTTTTGTGTCCAACCGTCGACCAATGGCTTTAAAGATAAGATAAAATCAGGTGAAATCATGGATAATCAAATGTGAAAGGTAATACTGATATAATGAATGGATACATTTTTTAATTTTCTCCTTGACTGTAATTTTGTTGTATTTTCATAAAAATAGTTTACCTTTATCATGAAACGAACTAATCTACTGTAATGAAAAATATTAGTCACTCTTATTAGACTATGGGCTACAGGGACCCCTGTTCCCCCCCCCCCCCCCAGGGGGAATTTTGTACACTATGATTTTCTGAAAGGTACATGTATAAGCAACAATTTAAGACATGTTAGCACTCTGGCGAGTGGGGCTTTTGTAAGATACGTTACTTTGAAATCACCCACCCTAGATCCTTATTAAATGTTAAATTTTGCTCCCATTTTGTGAAATTCTTTGGGCAAATTGCGATTTTTAGTACTATCTCATACATGATTCTTGAGTATGAGTGATAAAACATCCACAGAATCTTTTATGATTCGGGAAAATACGTGAAATATACATTACAATTACAAAATTGTTTCTCAATATTCGCCTATTTAAAGTTATTGGCATTTGGGTGCCAAAAATATTCAAAGTCAACACTTGTTCGCAAAATTGACAAGATAATATGATGAATTCATATTTACATAGTTTATTTTGGCCTGCATATTATGTGTTTTATACGTAGAAATGAAAAGATTTGAGCACATGTCCTTTCAAACCCTTTATACAATGTAATTTCATATGCAGTTCATAAACAGAAAGGATAATGGCAGATGCAATTTACTACTCTGATCATGCATAATAAAACAAAAATATTATTTATAACTGATATCCTTATAACAACAAATGTTTTATGTCTCTAAAGGAATGTTGTAACATATGTTACCTCAAAATATTTTACCAAAACCCGTTTAAACTGTTTTATTTTATATCAATAAGGGTTAAAATTCTTTGCATTTATAGCTCTCAGTCCTGTTTCTTAGAAAATGCATCATTAATGAAGGCAAATGCGTGACCAACAAAAAATCACAGATACCCTAGCACTTGTGGTATTAGAATTTAGACCTTAATTGAGAAGTCAATGTTATATTTTTGAACAGCCAAGAAGAAAATTCTTATTCAATGCTAGTTTTTACATATTGTCTTTTAATGTAAAGTGATAAATCACACAAATTGAAGTAAGTATCATTTGTAGTACCCCATCTCACAAAGTTAAAAATTTGATAACAAGATTTGAGATCATAATTTTGAAATAGCCTAATCATTAATACATGTATATCCTATTGCTGAAATCGAAATACTTACACCCTTCTAAATCAGCACAGATCTTGATAATCATTTTACATTAGAAATTACAATTATCTTGAAATATTCAATAAAAATACTGGCTTTTTGATAGATATGGATATGTACTTTGTGTTGTACTATACCTGTTGTTTAATTTCATCATAGGGAAATATATGTTCAGTGCAATTACATATCTATCACACAATGCAGCATGACAGCTAAAAAATTTGATTAATTGAAACTTTTTTTCAAAATTACTTAGTCACTTAAGCAAGTTTGTCATTTATCTCTTATTTCGTGCATTGGTTTATTCGTTGCCTATGAATGTTTTGAAACAGAATACCTATGTCATAATCTAGTAATTTGTAATCTAGTAACGTATGTTACCATTTGTATGAAACAAGTTGTAATTATCTTAAGTGCACTTCAGTGTCAATACTGTAGCCATTTAAATCAAAATTATTGTTTCTCTTTGATTAAGATGTTTTTTGGTTTTTTTTTTGTTTTACTGCATGTTTTTTTTTTAAAATTGTTTGTCTGGAATGTTGGCCAAGTGGTTAGAATAAAACTTAATGGTTAGTAGAAGAGTTGTATTTGTGCACATGAGAAAAATATGAGAGCTATGCCCAAGAACCATGAGTATATTAATTAGAATGGGCATTCTTCAATTCTTTTCTCTACTTGAACACAAACTGCATGTACATATATATTGAAAGTCAGCCAGCAATGTCAAACAGGAATGCAAATAGAATGTCAAATCACCAGCCATTTACACACAAACACCTATAAAGCTCTTATAAGCATGCAACTTACAGTCCCATCATGCAATTTTCTTATTTTTATGAATCAAGTCTTGGGTTGTATTTGAATGAGGGCTTGATATTGATGAAATCCTATTGCTTAAGCAATTTATCATAATTTTTTTATTGTTTCAGAATGTAAGATGTAAAAGAAGCGCAAATTCTATCTAAGACATGTTTCTTTCTGCATAAAAAGTACTTGTAGTTTGAATCTAGTTCAAAGTTAACACATGTTTTAAGCATCTTTGTTTTACAACAATCTTTACTTTTGTAAGAACTAATCATGTTCAAGAGAATTACAATTGGTGTGCACCTAATTGTCCTTTGAAAGCAGCAATTATGTTTGATTTTCTAAAAAAGGTCTTTTAAATGTAACATATGTTACTCTCTTTGATAGCTAAATCAAAATGTATATGGCAATGTTCTATTCATGTGAACATAATATGGTCATACTTATGTAAATTTTCAGTATTGAACTGAATTGCGCAGTTTCTTGGCAAAACTACGATTGCATGCAATGTACTTTGCATTCAATTGGAAACAATAGAGAGCTAAAATGTTTCAAGGAATTTTCAGGCCATTTTAACAGTATAACACTCTTATCGAGGTGGCTTATCCACCTAACCATGAATTCCTTGTATTTATCGTACACATCATTCCATCATCACATCATCCTTTTAAAAACCTCTAGCTACTTATACAACAAAGATGAATGATAATCAACTGGTTTGTACTGGCTGATGAAACCTTGTCTCTATGAAATGGAGTCAAATGCGATACCAAATCTAATGTGCTACCAACTGGGCTACTATCATGATCAACTTTTCTGTACTAAATTGATGGAAATATTGCTTAAAAATATTGTAGGAACAGCTTTTTTCATCTATTTGGTCATCATTTTTCACAATCATCAGAAGTAACATATATAACTTGTGTTGTATTCTAAAAATGTAAAAAAGTCTCAAACATAGAAGAAACCAACAAGCTGCTTTACCATTGTGTTTGGAAGCTGCCCTCAACATTGTGTTTGGTGCATTTCCTTAAACTATGATAGCGGCTCAATAAAAATTATTCCTATAAATAAGTGGTAACGTATTTTGCAGGCTTTTAACAACACAATGCCCCTTGAAATTATTAAAAAAATGTATATTTATTCATTAATGAAAACTTTACACAGTTATGGTTTATAGTTGATTTAGACAATGAGGGAGTTTACAATAATTGCAATCAGAGGAAATAGGAATAAGCCTATGGTAATTGATGGGTAAATTGGTTACTTTAGAGTAACATATTTTGCAAATAGCTTGATGGCCAGATGCATAAAAAATTAAATCTCCCAAAGATCAGACGCTTATAGAAAAACACAGTAAACAAAACATTCAGTAGAGCATTGATGAATATAACATTTCTTTTGAAAACATTAAATTATAATTTAAATGTAACATATTTTACTCCCATGCATTGCTTGTAAGGGCTATATTTTTAAAGTCATAATGTAAATGGGCTTCAAATACCTCCAGAATCACAAATATTATTAACAAAACACAACATCATTTAATTTTTACTAATTTACAGGAAATTTCTATAGCAAGACATACTACTAAAATTGTTTTATGAAAATTTTATGGGTTGGTCTCTTTAAAGTAACGTATCACGCAATTGCCCCAGTGGCCAGACTGCTAACAAGTTTCAAAATGTTCAATATTGCATAGGCTTTTAGAAAAGCATTGTTAACAATCTTCCAAAAGGGGCAGCTATGGAAAAATCATTTCTATATATGTGCCTTTCTTTGAAATTCAAAAGTAACGTATTTTACATCCATATCATGCCTTCAAGGGGGATTTATTTACAAAGTTTTACTATGAATTTGCTCTACATAAATGCAGCAACATAAATTTTGGTATTAAAAGATCACTGCTGGTCATTTTGAATCATTTTTTTACTGTACAAACCTAAAATCTTGTCTTGAAAATATGATGGGTAATTAACTTTGAGGTAACGTATCTCACTAACGCCCCACTTGTCAGAGTGCTTACAAGTCTCAAAATGTTCTATATACCATGGACTATCAAACAGGCAATGTAAACAAAATTCCCATTGAGGCAGGGATAGACAATTTATTTCTATATTCATAGTTTTCTACGAAATTTAAGGGTAACATATTTTACTGCAATATCAAGACTCTTAAGATGAACAGATTTTTCAAAAAATTCCATATATGGACCCTACAGTTAATCAGCAACACAAATACATGTATAGGAAGTCAACTTTTTGTCATTTTGGCTTCAATTTTTTTGGAACTCTTTTAAATTTCATTTTCAAAATTTTGTGGGGTGTGCTACTTTAAAGTAACGTATCTTACAAAAGCCCCACTCGCCGGAGTGCTAACATGTCTCGAAATGTTCTTCATACCATGGACTTTCAGAAAAATATGGTCTACAAAATTCCCCCTGGGGGGGGGGGGGGAACAAAACCCATTCTGGCTCATGGACTATATATATTATCATATTTTTCTATGAATGTAATAATTTTGCATGTTGGGCCGGTGGCCTTTTGTATATGAAAATAAATGTTTTGTTATGTTATGTTGAAACTCATCACATTTTTTTTTTATCTAGATTGGCTGAGAATCATGTTTATAATTTATTTATAAGAGACATCTGTAGAAACTGACATCTGATACATTAACTGTATGCGTTATTGACGAATCTAGACAGTATAAAATCAGTAACTTTAAAGTGAACTTGCAACTTTTGTCAATAAAATAAAATGTAAGGTCCTATTAAAAGTTTTAAAATTTCCTTTTGGCGTGATTCTTGTCAATTGCACTATTTTGAAACTATGTTTTCTACTCCTTTGGTACAAAATCTAGCCAGACAAATTATTTCACATAATGTCATGGAGTCCCTTTTGAATTCTTACTTTTTGTTCACCCCGTGTAAATTCTTATTCGTCCTGATTGGCTGGGCAACATATGTATAATTTATTTATAAGAGACATCTATAGAAACTGACATCTGAAACATTTATGTGTTATTGACGATGTGAACCAGACGACAGAACATGCTTTCGAGTGGATTCACGTGGTAACAGTGTATATATCCATCAGACTATATCGGGACAGGAAATGTCTGGTAAAATTGACGCTTTATCCGCTCTAACTGTTAATAACATTGTGAAATTTACAAGGTGAATGAGTGAAGAATGATATTTGAATGACATTGAATGAATGCGATGGGTCTGTTTTGAGTGAAATTGAAGGGAGGTTATGCAATATCTCTAATTAGGATATTTATTTCCTCCCTTTAACATCATTTTCTGTTTGTGTGTTTTCGGAGACTAATCAGACACTTTGAAAACATCACCAGCCGATAAAATTGTAGAACAATTTGATCGATGTGAATAAATTGTTGATCGCCTCGAACGCTATCGAATTTTTGAATGAATTAGGAGCGTTTTTGATCGATTTGAGTGAGTGGTTTGATTGAATTGGCCGCTGCGTGAATGATTTAGAATGATTCTGATCGGAATGACAGTCAATTTCACGATGTTTTTAACTGTAGTTTTTGCCTTAAATCCAAGACAAGACGTCCTTTGTATACAGGAAGGTAAAGAAAATGAAACTGAAATTGATCTTGCAATTTCCCACGAGAATTGCAAAATCGTGCATGTTAGAAAACAAGACTTCTTAATGTTCCTTAAAAGTCTGGCCCATTTAAGGCGCATTTCATTTACCAACAAAAGACAGTGCGGCAAGCTAAAATATATATCAAAGTGATACTCTAGATGAGCACAAGCAGTTTCATAACCTAGGATATACCTAAAATCTAAATAAAACGTTGCGAAACCCCAAAATTTATTATTCTGAGTTCAGTCTTAAATCTTATTTCGTCGAATTTGATGCTTTATAAGAAAGTAGATACATATTATACTATTTGTTAATTCGGTCGAGCATTTCGTTCATGCGCACAGTAAAATGGCTAACAATTGAACTACACACTATGTATTAAA
Source organism: Fragum whitleyi (assembly GCA_948146395.1). Lineage (NCBI taxonomy): Eukaryota > Metazoa > Mollusca > Bivalvia > Cardiida > Cardiidae > Fragum > Fragum whitleyi. The sequence goes on along the minus strand of OX411549.1, from coordinate 52,216,441 downwards.
GAAATATTTTTAAGACAAATACCACATAAAAAAGTTTATGCCAGAAATAAATTTGTTTATCGTGTAAACATCAATGATGTACGACTCTTTGCAAGACGTTCTGGTCCGTTCATGAATATTGTTGGTATCGATACGTTAAGGTTAACACCCAAAGCTTATCCTACACGATATGTTAGAGATCTTGTGACTTTGCACGCCTATTAAGTTAATAAAAACTACCCTTTCATAACATATGTCTTATAAGCGTGGACTGAATGGGCAAAACATCATCTAGCTGCGGGATCACACCGTTATGTCGATATAAAAGGTTCCTGCAATGTGTTCAGGATAATATAATGGTGCAATTTTTTTCCCAATTTTATCCCGCTTTGCACGGACTTGCACGTGCAAAGCGGGGTAAATTTTGTAGTCAGTGTTTGCCGTTTTGTCATCCTTTAAGCTTCCCTGTTCTACAACAATGTCTACCCGGCAATCTTTTACCGACATATATCATTACGCAACTATCGCCGTACAGTTTCCTATTAGTTTACTGGCAATAAAACGTTGAACCTATTGTTTGACAAACTCGGGCTTGAATGTCGACTAAATTTCCATATTTCTAAAATCATCTGTGTGGTTGTGGTCAAGGACCATTATTTTTTTTGTTTCCATTGTGTGCCGCTACACTTACGGTCTTTAACCAATCGCGAACCTTCGGCGATTCTACGAAATAGGCATCGGGAATAATGAGGGCGGAGACATGAAAGCGCGTTATATCGCTCGTTGATTTATGTGACGTCACAAACATAATTGAGGATGACTTTGCGAAAAACAAAATCAACGAAAGGTTAAAACTGAACCTTTTGTAATTTAATTACAAAACGCAGTGTCTTACTACGCTTTGTCATCAAATTATGAAATGTCCAAAATATCTACATATATGTTTGAAAGCATACAAGGATTGGAAACATCTAAAAACATATCAAAAATTACAACACTTACGTCCGAGGTATTTCACAGTTTAATTGGGCCTAAAACATTTTCCGTTTGTTAAAAAAGAGGCCCTGTAGGAAAGTAATCTTGCTTTCTAAAATGCCGAAGCGCAACACGACCGCCCTTTCGCCAAATCTACATTGCAAGTCTCTAATGCTGATTATCGCTGCTTTTCTGCCAAAACCACGTATCTGCAGCCTTAAACAAGCTGCAGATACGAGGTTTTCGTAGAAAAGCGACGTTATGTTGCTCTTGATTTCTCTGAACGATAAAGAACTTAAAGCTACCATTTCTAAATAACCGGCTTCAAAGAATTGGAAATCATTTGTCGAACATAAACTGTTTAAATGTTATAAACCAATAGCAAATATATCAGCTGCTTTCTTATTTTTAAATCGGGCTGTGAAGCCCGAATTTATATATACCATTTTCCAGACATCAAATCTGTTGGACACGCTACATTTTACCATTATCCTCTGAGCAATATGTTCGAGCCAAACTATGTGTTTTCAAACACCGAAGAAACGGCCTTTTCAGTCACAACTTGCAAACTTTTTTTATCTTATTTACTTTTGCGACAAATAAAGAAGAGACTTATACGAAATTTGATGTAATTTTCGCTTTTAGTAATTTCCAGTTAGAATTTTAGTGTTTATAACAAGATTTTCGTAAAGGAGTTATTTTTCTCGAACGGTCATTTACCAGTTGAAGGGCTGACAACCAATCGAATTCTGTCATGATTTTCACGTGGTCAAACCCACGCTTACCGAGGCTGGACACTTACATTTTGCGTGTTATCCACTGAGCTATTTGTTCAAGACAAACAACGCAGAAACGGGCCTTTTCAGTCACAAGTCTACATTATTTCAATCTCTTTTACTTTTGCGACAAAAAAGGAAGAGGCTTATACACAATTTGATGTAATTTTCGTTTTTAGTAATTACCAATTAGTATTTTCAGCGTTTTTACAAGCTTTTCGATTGAGTAAAGGAATTGAAATTATCTTCGTGCTGCTCTAATTTGTTGTTCTAAAAAATGTTTAATGTGATCAATGTTTATCCCTGCGGAGGGGATACATTGTGATAAAGGGGTAAAAGCTTCATATTTTTCAATAAAGGAACAACAGCAACAATTCCTTACTCCTCCTTCCTCTCCGTTTTCCTTCGTCTCGGGTTCTTTCTTCATTTGTCGTCTGTTGGAATCGTCTGCTTCTATAAATGACATGGTTTAATCCTAGTCTATTTTTAGCACAGATTTCTTTGCCGTTGTGTTGATTTTGATCGGTTTATTACCGTTTACGCCATTTTCGACTGATGTGGTCATATTGAGCGGCTGGAGCACCTTATCATGGATTTCTATTGTTTCTTATACCAGTACTTCAACACGATTACCTAGCCTCCAGCTGCTCCATCACATAGGTTCGCGATATAAAATCATTGATGGACGACATTTTGTCTGAAAGGGTATTTGTCGTGGCCGAGTATCGAACACGGGACCTCTCGAACGAGAGGTAGGTGCGCTAAGGCCTAGGATTACCGTTACGTTTTGATAAAACGTCGGTGCTGTTATAAAATATCGTTACTCAAGCCGTAGTTTATAACAACACCTACGAAATATTGTTTGTCCGATATTGCTTCATTGTTAACTGGATAAAATCGTTCCCCATTGTGCTCTAACTTTTAGCTCCTTGCGCGAAAAAGGGCTTTTCCAGTCCACTGGGCCAAGGCTTAATAATTTTGTTGACATTTCATGTGCAATTTTGGCATCTCTACTGTTACTGTACTTATACACCGCAGAGACATAATCGGGATTTGCCATTATCTGCCTCTATATAAATGCTTCCCTCAGGCATCAACCTCACAAATTTGGCAAATATTTTACCAATTTTATTGTCCAAATTGGAGCCCTTTTGATTGACGAAATTTTGCACTATCTAGCCACTCAATGATGCCCGATTTACAGTGCTGACAACACTTTGATTTAAATAACAAACGACGTTTACATGACAATAATTGCGTTTATATACACCGAGCGCCCTTTATTTGCATTTGAGTGCGTTTGGAGATAAAATATGCTTAAAAACTTGACTGAATTTTCAATGTGCTTAGACACTCAGCGGTTTCAGTCTATACTTAAATTGCTTTAATTGTGTTATAATTCACGATTTTTGCCCTGGCAGGGTGGATCGTTGCATTTCAGGTTAAGGTAAATCAGCATCTTAATCCATTTTGTTAATCGCCGACAATGTAAACTTGAATCATTAAACTATTGGTTGGAAACTAAAGCCACATAATTTCAGCTTGAACAAGCTGAAGTTATTGGGTTTTGGTAACCCAACGGTGAATTGTGTTCACTTTTGCTTAGTATATTTTGAAAGAATCAAAAATATTGAAAAGTAAACTCGCCTAATAACGTTATGGCTAGACCACGCCCCGCCAGGTGAGTAAGAACGCAGAATGAAATGACTTTAAACTACAATAACAGAATAAGCACATAGCTGTATATGGCATGTAAAAAGGAAAGTGTTTATTTATCCAAAATAAATGTAATCTAATTATATACCCAATATATTTGCAATATTGTTATATGCCGAGTGCAATTTGATTGCCTCTACTGGAGCTGATACTAAAACAGCCTTAGCACATTGTATAATCTTCCACATGCTTACTATAGGTAACCGTAAGTCTTACTCGAAAAAAGGCATACAAAACGACATCCATTTCAAATATTTAGTTTAAGACAATTTTATGGCAATTAGGAAAAAAGTCTTACCCATTTCAAAATTTGGTGGAATACGACTGTCATACTCTGTCAACATGGCATTGATGAACTCCTCCCTGAAACATTTGAAATAATAATGTATTCATTCATTAACAAACGATTATATATCAGACCAGGATAGTTTTGTGGGCGACAATACTTGGTGGTTTAAAGTTAAAAAAAATCTATGTGATTTGTGGGAAAAAAAGTCTTTTTAACAAGGAAGTAATTGATTTTGACAATGTTTCTTCCACGCAATATTTTTCGGTGTTTGAACCCATTCATTGTGTGAGCTTAATACATCACTCTGCTTGAATAGAGTTATTCTGCGTTATTATTCAACTGGCAGGGCGTGGCTTAGCCTTGGCGTGTTTTGGCGCGATTACTTTTCAATATTTTGAGTTCTTTCAAAAGTAAGTAGGAAATATTTAGTTAACGCGTGCAAATAACGGTATCCTAAACCAAAATAATTTGCATGCTTAAAGAAACAGAACACATTTTATCACTGAGTAACCAAATTCTCATAGCTTCAGCTTGGTCACGCTGATGTTACGAGGGTTTTGGTCACTTACCTACGATTTAAGATCTCAAATTATTTATGAAGAAGTGAGTAATTATAGTTACAGGTACCTTAACCTTGGGGGCGATGAGCCATTACTAAGGCCTCCGCCCTGCCAGGGCAAAAATCATGGATTATACTGATAAGACTACACTTGCGGCTATGAAACATAACACACATTTGAAGGATTCCATTTCAATATTATTATGGCCTCTAACGAGTTGCTGTTTGTTTTATGTGCTTGATGGTGTGTCAAACGAAGGGCTATTGGTAGGACCAGCGATAGCATTATTGTCATTTGTTAAGTGCGACTTGATAGAAGGTGCAGATGTTACAGCGTTGTCGATATATCGCTTTCTGTTTGATAGAACGTTGATAATTTGTATATTTATATTTTAATGACCCGATACAGAATTATTGAAATTACTGTTATTAAAAGGAAATTATTTATATCCGTGTTTGACTCATCCCAAATAGTATTAAATAGCACATTTAGTAACTTGGGTTTTATTTTTTAAACCGATCTGGATTTATTCGTAATCGATATACTCTTCGCAAAGTAAGAATTGGTACGATTCCGGAATTAACCTGCGCAATATAGAATTCGCAAGAACTCTTACTATGACTGTACGATTCAAGAATTATACGCGTGCAAAGTAGGGATCTGGAAAAATTAAAAAAAAAAACTTGTTATAAGTTCATCGTCAAACAAATCCCAGTATATTCTTTAAGAATTGTTGAAGATCTAAATATAGTAAATTATTATTCGTTCATTTTATGTTGTCGCCGTGGTATAACACACGATATTTTGTAAAATCCTAAGTTATTTGCATTCGCAAAAAAATCTCCTTCAACGAAAATTTGATTTACACCATTATTTCACTTTCAATTTTAGAATCATGGCTACTCTTGGTCATGTGTGGATTTTACGACTACGTATCTATCTATCCTTTTCGCCAAATACAGCGTCGTTTGAGCTTTTGTTTTCCTTACTCACGCTGAGAATTATCTTGCACAATTTAATATGAAAAAGAATCAACCTGTGTATTTAGTCATAGCATATCTTGTATTGTTGTTGATGAAGTAATGGACAGTCACCATGTGGAATAGACACTAAATACCGTTTATAGACAAATCCATCATAGATGATATATGGTTAAGTCATTTTCTTCTTCTAGCCGTTATCGTGGCTTCCTACAAACCATTTATTTGCATTTCACTAGATGTATGTTTTTGTGTCTGCCAAAAGAACGTGTTTTTTTTTCTTTGTTTGTTTGTTGGTCACATCTTTTTTTTTAAATATGACATTACCATCATCCTTATACAGTTAGTAACGTCGTGGAATTGAGTGCCATTCCGATCAAAACAATTTTAAATCTTTCACTCGGCCCTCCATTCATTATTTCCAAACACTCACTCGACCATTAAAAACTCTCAAAAATCACTACAAATGACGAAGTCAACAACTACATTCAAAGCAAAAATCGGTAGATAAAATCTACGATTTCACCGACATCAATAAATTTTGTAAGCGTATGGTAGGTTCGTGATGACATTGAAAGCTATTCATAGAACCTGTACTGATATTTTATTAAAGGGGGGGGGGGGTAAAGATAACGCTTTTCTTGTTCATCTCGAACAAAATTTGCGATGTTGGATAATCTCCCTTTAAAAGCACTCAAAACTCGCTCCACATACTAATTCAATTTCATTCTAAGACATTCATTTTGTTAATTTCGCCCTGTTATTACCTTGACGACGTTAGCACGATGCGTTCATGGGCGTTGGCGTTAGCGTAGTAAACGTTAACCTTGGCTAAATCTCTGTTTTCATTTAAGATATTATCTTTTTTAAACACGGCAAGTTTCACAAGTCAACACAAGAGGGCTAAGCCTTGAAGCATTGATTTTGTGTAAGAATTGCACCCCTTGTTTGACTTGAACACCTTGCATTTCCATAACCAGTAGCCGGGCAAAAGTTTAACTTGATCGACATTGCGCACATGGTGCTCTTGTTGGAATTGTTATTTCATAATGTATACAAAAAGAATAGAGATAGCTTGTTTTATTAAGAATGAAATTTTTCAGGCAAACAAAATTCGCTTTCGATTTCATACAGTTTCGAACATCGTGAAAATGCCAAAATAATTGATATTGGAATGATTTTTGGAATGAAATTGAATGAGCGTGAGGAGCGAGTTGTGCATGAAGTTAAAGGGAGGTAAGCAATATCGCTAACTTTGTTCACGGACAAAATAAGCGGTATTTATTACCTTACTTTGATAAGATATACGTAATATTCTATTTGTGTGTCTTCGTGGTCCAATCAGACACTTTAAAAGCCACATCAAAAAAACAACAAAAAAGCGTAGAATAAAATTGAAGTTTTTTAATCGATTTGAGTGAGTGTTTGGAACGAATGAATTGAGCGCTGAGTGATTGATTTAGATTGATTTTGATCGGAATGGGTGTCAATTTCCCGATGTTCTTTGCTGTACCAAGCAAAAGTTGACAAGTGTATTACAAATGCAAAGTCTTGTAAATGAGATCAAACAATAACACAATGAAGTAGCATTGCGATATGCATATTGAATGTAAAAATATTTACTCTAATCTCTGAAACTTCGAAATGAGGTGCATTAAAAATTCATATTTCAATTTCCACCTGTACACAGTTGACTAAATGAATTATTTATAGTGATTTTACAAGGTTGAGTTTTTTTCTTTATATGTAAACATATATTCAGTCACTCATATCAAAGTACAGACAGTTTTTTAGGAAAAACTTCTTTAAGCTTTCATATGTATTATCCAGATTTTTCGACCTGATATTGATCTTTTAGGAAAATGCGAATAAAATTTACTCACAATTAAACATTTGATATATTCACGTAGCTTTTTGTAACATTTGACGCCGTTAAATTTTAATTTGAAAAGTAACTACCGGAATTTTTAATTGTCAAAATAACCAAGGTCAGTACCAACATATCATCAGTTAGTTTTGAGTGGAATTCAAGGGAGGCAATACAACATCACTAATTTCGTCCGATTTGGACACAATTAGTGATATTGTTTCCTACCTTTAACAAAATACAGATCTACAGATCTACATGTACGTACTTTTCTGTATTCATGAACCAATCATACGTTTTAAAATCTACATCAGGTGATGAAATAACATAATTATTCAATCGACAACAATGCTATGTTGATCGTTTTTAGCCATTTCGAAGCGTTTTTTTTTTTTTTTTTAACAAATTCGGGTCGTTTTTGAGAAACTTGAGTGAGCGGTTTGATTTGGGGTGGTTTTGATCGAGGTGATTGTCAATTTATAATTTAATTTCAATTGTGTCCATCAACATTTCTGCGTTCTGATTGACTGAAGAATTGGTTTACTTCCCCAATGAAAACAATTTTGAGTACGCTGCTTTTTTTAAAGCTTCCGCAAAAAGTAGTCCCATTGGAAATCTGTTTATTAATTGACAAATCTTGCATTTTTTTTCAATATATTAAATTATAAGATATTAAGATATTTTTTGTTTATTTCATATAGGTTTGAAACTAAAAACCTAAACATTTTCATGTATGAATCCGCTTCGCGTATTCATACAGCCTGATTAAGTTTTTAGTTTCATATCTCAATGAAATAAAAAAAATAGTGTATACATCTCTTAAAAATGCTACTAACTGTGAAAGATTATAAAGAATCCGATTCTTTTATTTCTCTCTTTATTTCCAGATTAAAAACATTATGAAAAGAAAATGTTAAAAGAAAAAAGAGGACAATATTGCCACTGTCAGGATTTCTCGGACTTATGAAACTGACAAGGATTAATTCTGTTCCTCTTTTACAGACAAAGCTGAAGGAAAACATATAAGTGAAGAAATATATAATATGTACTTAGTGTTTTGAATGAAAAAAATATCCAACGAAGTTGGAGAAATTGATGATTGTCGAGGCTCTGCCGAGACAATTATCAATTCCGTCACCCGAGTTAGATATTTTTCACACAATACACTAAGTACGCATTATATTTATCTTATAACCTCTATTTGCCTTGTTTTTGTCGATGTTCCTAACAGAAATGCAAGTTTCTAAAGATAACCAGATTATGTCATTGTTCTAAAAATAACTATGCGATATCATAAAAAATATCATACGGGATGATGATATCACACGGATATTTCTATATAAGATAAATGATAACACCACTTTGCATCTATATTCAACAGATCAAATCTTATTGGTCTTCTCCTGATGAATAAAAAGGCTATTTTTATAATATTTTTTTCATCATTTTCAGACCGTGTCATAAAATTGACTATTGTCGTTGTTTGTTAGAGAGTTCGTGCTGTATTACCTTGTTTGACAATAAACCGAAGCCAATTCCCATATCACAAAAACACCAATATAATGAAAACATGCCATTCCTAGTCACTGTCCAATACCTATACAATCACAACACTCATTTTACAATGAGCAAAGCTTCATAGTGTCGCTGGTTATTTATTCATCACTGATACAGGCTTGTCTAACTGTAATGGCTATACACTGGAAAAATGTTTCGTCTTAAGGGGGTCATACTTTTCAATGACATAACACAATAATTATAATTTTTAGCTCATCACGGTGAGCATTTGGGATACCTGATTGCCCGTCGTACATCGTCAACAGATCAGTTGTGTCACTTTAGAGTTTGCTCAGAATGTTCGCATTGGCATGAGGAAGAACCTATTGATTTTGGTTGCATTTTTATATATGTCATAGGAAAAGATTTCTATATATAATTTCCTTGTTACCACAATTTTGTCTCTTTCTTTCTCAAACTTTTTGAAAGTTATTGTCTGGTCATGCGGAAGGATCCTTTTAATTTTGGTTGCATTCAGAGGTTTGTCATGGGAAAATCGGTTCAATGACAGTTTTCTTGTTACGACTCTGAAATGGTTCAATCGTTTTAAAACTTGCTTAAGTAGATGCCGATTGATATTTGGCATCATTTCAAACTTATTTCGCAGAAAAAGGAGCTGTAATAGCAATTTCATAGGAATCATTGGACTGATATATTTCTAACAAGTGAAAGTTGTAATATGAAAAAAAATATATAAATGAATAGAAAGTTTAATTTTAGACCCAAAGTCGTCGCTCACCTCTTCTTTTTGAAGTCCAAAGTACGGTAAGCACCACTGAAGAGCAAACCAACGAACCCGGATTGTCTTACACATGAGCGTTACAATCAGCTCTTAAAAACGAGGCAAAATAAAAATTCGTAAATAAAAACTGAAATAGCATATAAAATGTAATTGATTCTGAAAGTATCCATGGAAATAAGCAAAAGGGTTAACATGGAAACAGATAAAATATAAAAATCCTTTAGACATATCTCGTGCAAAAAGTCAGCGAGCTTTAACTGGATAACTCGAGCGCGGGATAATACTTATGACCGAGGCAGCTAACCCGATCATCAACTGCTTCCATCGCGATAATTCTTTCCATATTAATCACGCGATAAGATTGAGAAAGTATGGCTCGTTGGCCGAGTGGTGGTTACTAGCGCGTGCCCAACTTGTAATCTGATGGCTGCCGGTGTCGAACCCACGCGGACAAGTAATATTCAAATTATTGGTTTTCAAGTCCAATGCACTAACCACTGAGCCAAAGAAGATCTTCCCTGACACAGGTGCCAGACATTGTATTTAAAAAAAATGAAGCTACTCTGCAGGACAGTGGTGAGAGTGGTCTCCCATAACAACCTCTATCCCCGAGTAAAAAATCAAAGCGCTATAAGCACTGTTATTGTGCGGAACTGAATTATTGAAACGGTAATTGTTGTTACAGGAGTCTAGATATCTATTTTTGATATTTAAAACAAAAATTTTTGGAGCCACTTTTAGTTTGAAATAAAATAAAATATAATTTGAAAAAATAGGCCTACACGAAAAGCACTACACGTACACGCTAGCATGTTCATTGTTTGTAAATGATTAAATCATCTTATGGTTAAATTGAAACTTGAAAAGTTGTAGTTACAACTTTTCAGAAAAAGACGTGTAGATAAATACATCAAGATTAAGTAAGAGAGAGAGAGAGAGAGAGAGGGGGGAGTTACACACACTATACATACACACAATGAGAAAGGGCACTATTCTTTATTATGAATTTTATTGTAAGTAAAGAAAGAGTAATGTTGTGTATTATACGGATTTATTTCAGGCGATGGGTAGATCAAGCCATCTGGAAAAAAAACCATCCTAATTGTGCGAGGTAGCGCACAATTAAAAATCAAAAGTACTTTCGAGATGTATTCTTCTCATTACCTGGGTTCATTGACAACTGACATCGAAATTGAATGATTAACCCTATTAGAACTGAGCTAACAGAAGTATGCAGGCCAGAAAGATAGGTTTGTATACAAGTCATAGACGTTTGTGGTTGACGCTGCTGATAACTACAGTTAACAACATCGTGAAATTGACAAGGTGAATGATTATGAAATGATTTAGGAATGAAATTGAATGAATGTGTGGAGCGACTTTTGAGTGAATTTAATAAGAGGTAATCCAGTATTGCAAATTTTGTTCAGGATGAACAAAATTAGCAATATTGATTACCTCCCTTTAATAAATTATGCATACAAGTTCTAAAGTTTCTTTATCCCACTACTGATACTATGGCAACCAAACTTTCAAAACTGTTTTTCATACGATTTATCTCACATTTATTTCAAATATTTGGTATTGTTGCATTTTTAGGGCTACAGTGTTTCGGAAAGATATTACGTCGGCAATTTGTCCTCGATCTCAAAGGGTCTTCTCCATGGGCAAATGGAACACACACAGTTAACAACATCGTGAAATTGACAAGGAGAATGCTTTTGGAATTATATTGGAACGAATTTGAATGAGTGCGATGAGTGAGTTTTCAGTGAAATTTAAGGTAGGTAATACAAATCACTAATTTTGTTCATATTGAACATCCCTTTGATAAATATGCATACAGATTCTATAACTAGCCCCGTGTTTCTTCAAGAACCAATTAGATGCTGATAGTTTCAATTATGTTTGTGAAATCGCCATTTTTCTAGCAATATTTTATTTGGACTGTGGTTGTTGATCTTATCGTTTTTACTGATTTTGGAGCGTTTTTGAATGGTTTGAGAGAGTGTTTGGAATGAATGAATAGAGCGCTGAGTTAGCGGTTTAGAATGGTTTTGATTGAGATGAATGTCAATTCCACGATGTTATTAAAATGGAACAATATGTAGGTACGGGTAAACCAATAAAAACCACTGTTCCAGTGAAAATTAATTCCATTTGGACTGCATTATTTCAATTAAGATGTCTCAAGGGAATGAGAAATTATCTTCTGGAATTTCCTGAAATAATTACGCCAAGTACGAAGTAGTCATAACTTAGCTATTATCTATGATTATCTTGAAGATACTCAGTAATTTTATAACCAAGAAGTCGCATCTGTCATTAAAACACCATGAAAGCCTACATAGCAGACATAGTATGATGAATTTCTCTGAGACAAAGATACGAGTATATATCCAAAATGGAGCCTTCGACTTATTGAATTTTAAATCGACCGTTGTTTTAAGGGTAGCTGATAGCACGTAGGTCTCACAGTGATAGGTTCACGAGTTCGATCTCCGAAGGCGACACACCGCATTTTCGACATACTTTGCCTCCTAAAATGGGTGGATGATAGTAAACCTATGTCGGAAGAGCAGCTGGAGGCTCGAAAAAGATGTCGTTGTAGTGTTGGTGAGGGAAAAACCAGGAGTTCGGGGATAAGTGGACCAGCCGCTGCGACATGACAGGAAAAAATAAAAGCTGAGTTAAACCCGTTCAAACAAAAAGAGGCTTTTTCATTAAGCAGTTTCGTTAGACATATTGGGGCTTATATCAGAACAGTCGCACATCTTTGTAAGTTTGAGTTTGTCTAGATCAGGCATCTAATTGAAAAAAAGCCTTGTATCAGATGTATGTACTTCTTTTTATAATTGATATACTAAAGCACTGTATGTGATTGCGATCTGTAGTTCACAGAATTTTAAGACACCTTCAATTGCTGTTTCAGACCTTGACTGGTCAAAAAAACATATACATCCGTGTTTTCAGTAAAGTGTCATTCATCGGACATTCATTACCAAGATTAAATGAAATTAGTCAAAATGGTTGGGAGTGGATTTTTAAAGATGTTAAAGTGAAAATACGCCCTACCACACTCATATTAATGTACTGATTAAAAATCGTACAAAAAGAGGGTAATCCAAGAAATATTTCTGCCAAGTTTCCTTAAAATCCGCCTTTTGGTTTAGGAGGAGTAGATGCTTAAAGAAAAAGTTTACGCACGCACGGACTGACGCACGCACGACGGACACAACGGGGACATAACGAATGTTATACGTCTACGTACAATTTAATCTAGGAAAAAGTGACATGATCTGATTTTCTAAAACAAGAAATATTTGTGTCCCTGGAGGCAGAAATGATATTTCTGTCACATTAAGTCTTCAGAAACACATTTTAGAATGTCTGTTTATGCTATAAAACAGATGTAAATTGACCAATTTTGTGCTCAGATGCCTTGTCTAGCTTAGACAATAGGGACACAACGTTGGTTTATTTAACAATTATTATTCTGCAGATGTGACTTTATCTTTGTATCGTCGATAAAGAAATCGTGGTTTTGATATACACGCAGGCTTATGAACTAATGTGGATAAAATGGAAACCTCTGTACATTGTTGAGAGACTCTTTGGTGCGTAAATCAGGGCTCTTAACTGGAATAAGGATCTTCACGGCACTGGTTTTAAGTAGTATAATGGTAAACATGTACATCACAAGCTTTTACTAGAATGATGGTTAACATGTACATTACAAGCTTTTACTAGAATGGTGGTGAACATGTACATCACAAGCTTTAACTAGAATGATGGTTAACATGTACATCACAAGCTTTTACTAGAATGATGGTAAACATGTACATCACAAGCTTTAACTAGAATGGTGGTAAACAAATACATCTAAAGCTTTAACTAGAATGGTGGTATACAAGTACATCACAAGCTATTACTAGAACGGTGGTTAACATGTACATCACAAGCCTTAACTAGAATGGTTATAAACATGTACATCGTAAGCTTTAACTAGAATAGTGATAAACATGTACATCACAAGATTTATCTAGAATGATGGGATACATGTACATCACAAGCTTTTACTAGAATGGTGGTTTACAAGTTCATCACAAGTTTTAACTAGAATGGTAGTATACATGTACATTACTAGCTTTATCTAGAATGGTGGTACATGTACATCGCAAGCTTTAATTAAATTGGCGGTATACATGTCATCACTAGCTAATACTTAAATGGTGGTAAACAAGTACATCACAAGTTTTAACTAGAATGTTTATAAATATGTACATGACTAGCTCTACTTAGAATGGTAGTATACATGTTCATCACAAGCTTTAACTAGAATGGTAGTATATATGTGCATCACAAGCTTTAACTAGAATGGTAGTATATATGTGCATCACAAGCTTGAACTAGAATGGTGGTATATATGTGCATCACAAGCTTGAACTAGAATGGTGGTGTACAAGTACATGACAGGCTTTACCTAGAATGGTTGTATACTAGGGATGATCCAGAAATACGTAAAATGAGCCAATAACTTTTAGGTTTTTCTCTTGTTCAGTATACAATTAGGTAAATGTGCAGTTTCGTTTCTACGGAGAGCATAAATGTTTTTTTTAATAATTATCTCTAGCGGCATAAGAATACGTCGCCATAGTAATATATGTATGCTTAGGCGGGGTAGAGTGAAAAAATATTCAAAATCAGTTAAATAACTCAAATTTTCTGTAAGTTTTCTTAAACTTTAGTTGATATCCCATGGCTGATTTAGATAAGAAGCTAAAAGAAGACTATCTGTCATATTTTAAAGTTTGTTGTGAGACTATTTTAGGACACAGAATAAATAATACAGAATATTCGAGGGGAAAATGACAAGACGTCAGCACTAAAATATGAATGCCGTTTATTTTTCTAATTTTGTCAGGATCTATGTTAGTCACTAACTAAAAATTTTAGATAATTTTGAAGGATGATAAAAATGTGCATAAGAAGACTTTTCCGAAAGCTACCCCGGGTATTCGAAGGGGGCCAGACTGCATAGGAGGATTTAGAGGGGTCTAACAGAGTTTCAGCGAACGAGCTTGTCTCTATTGTTTCTCATTATTTTCCCAAATTAAAGGTCCTGTATATGGGTCTACACTTGAATAGAAATACCATGCATATAGAAATTGTACACAATTTTGGTTCTTAATGGTAAGTAAAAAGTTTCTCCAAGTTGGTGTACCAGACACTGACAGGCATGAGAGTTAGTAGAGACTTAGTAGAAAAGAGTTAATAAAGACGTCGCATGTTACGTTCTTACTACCCCGCCTACGTGTTGGGTCTCTGTGTTGATGTATGCACTATACAGCCGCTATTAAATGTAAACATTTAAAAAATACCACGTTTATTACACAAGTGACGGATTTAAAGACTGTATAATTTTTATTTTGCTAGTAAACTATTTTTTAGACTTATAACCCCATTTTACGAACTTTTGGATCAACCCTCGAACAAGTACACCACAGGCTTTAACTAGAATTATGGTACGAATTTACAAACAAAACATAACGCGATGCACAGTGCTAGTTTCTATGTTATATTTTAAGTTTCAAACATAATTCTCTAAAATTTTAAAAGAGACATCGTCACTCAATGACAACAATGTTGTGGGAACTCGGGCCTATTATTATCTTTATCGCAAAAACTTTATTTTTTCTGCAGCAAATAAAGTCTTCTTGCCTCCGGTTACATAGATTGCTAAGGGGGCCATTTTTATGTGAAGATTTTTTCATTGTTAAAGAAAGTAGATATGACTATTCATTTTTTCTACATTTAATATTGGTTCAAGTGAAAAAACGTACTTAGCGCATTCGTTGGTAAAGGGGATTCCCTCCAATCCTTAGATTTTTATCAGTCTCATGACAACATATTTTTTGGAATTGCTTCCTTGATTAATAAAGAATGGCCGAGTGGTGTTCAAACTGACATAAGTGATTTCAACAAAGAAGAAAAATGGTGCTTCCCTTCATTTATTTTTCTGTAACATGGAAAGGGCGGTTATTAATCCAATGAGACTGAAATACTTTTCTTGTCGCGTACACTTTTTACATTGTGGCAGTTCATCGCGATACTAATGTGAAAACTGCAGTGCGTTTAGGATGTCAAAACGGTACAAAGTGTTCGCCAATTATACCCCGTTTTGCACGTGTACTTGCGTGCAAAGCGGGGTATAATTGACAACTTGTTTGCACCGTCTTGTCATCCTGAACGCAGGACTTGACAATCAATTTCGAAGGCAATGCCATACGTCGCTGTGTTAGATATCATACAATTATTATGTCGCACATGTTTTTACCCGTTTCTTCTTCAGATAGTGGATCAATGTATATTATGGACTTTGTTTACATTGAGGAAGTTCATCGCGAAACTAAGGTTAGAACTGGACAATCAAATTCGAAGGCAATGCCATACGTCGCTGTGTTAGATATCATACAATAATTATGTCGCAGATGTCTTTCCCTTTCTTCTTTAGATAGTAGATCGATATAAACTATGGAAATTGTTGTACCTTGAGATCTAATTTTAATGATATACACTTAGAACATCGTGAAATTGACAAGATGAATGAATTTGGAATGATTTTGGAATGAAATTAAATGAGTGTTCGGGGCTTGTTTTGAGCGAAATTAAAGAGATATAATCCACTATTACTAATTTTGTTCATTTTGGACAAATTCAGCGATATTTATTTCCTCCCTTTAATAGCATATACGCAGTTTTCTGTTTGTGTATCTTCATGGACCAATTAAACACTTTAAAAGCCATACCAGTCAATAAAATTGTAGATCAATTTGAATAAAATGTTGATAATCTTGAACGATTTCGAAATGTTTTAAAAAGATTATAAGCGTTTTTGATTAATTTGAGTGAGTGTTTGGAATAAACGAATGAACAAACAAAAAACTGCGTATATTCTATTAAAGGAGGGTACTAAATATCGTCAATTTTGTTCAAAATTAGTGATATTTGATTACCTCCCTTCAATTTCGCTCAAAACTCGCTCCACACACTCATTCAATTTCTTTCCAAAAGTATGTCAAAATCTTTCATCTTGTCAATTTTAGAATATTGTTAACTGCGAAACTCTTGTCTTAAAGTTTTTGACATAGTCAGGTACAGCGCCTAAAAAAATTAAACCCAAATTTTCAACCAATCAGAATACGCAAAAATTGGCTGAATCATTCAAAATTAAACTATTCCTGGTTGTTAACACATTTTTTTCGCGTTACAACTGAATACTGTTACTGTTTTTGGCTGCGCTGTCTTAGTACAAATCAAGGTACAGCGCCAACTTTCACTGTCTTTCACAGGTCTTGTGCACAAAAACATTTAATTATATGTGAAAACGTGCAATACGGATGAAAACCAGCTTATTTCTTACGCTTCTTCGTTAGAGTACTTTTGAGTATTTTGGAAGAATTTGGCATGACATTTGAGGGAGATCATAAAGTATAACTTATGTCGTCTAACTGGTACGAACTATGGAAAAGTCATTACTTCCTTTTAAGAAAATTACGTACTTTTCTTCAAAAGATGTTATGTGACTTAATGATTGCTTCCAAATTGACATCAGCTGCTAACAAAAACGAAAAATAATTTGCTCGATTTGAATGAAGACGTGAAAAGAAAGGGGTGGGAGTCAATTTCAAGAGTTACAGACTGCACGTATCAATCTGATGTTTAAATTCAAAACATAGTGAAAATGACAAACATTCTAATAAAAAATATTCTAAAACGCTCAATTCGTAGTCCGTCTGCAACACAATCAAATCATCAAAAACGTTCCTTAATCGTTCAGACGCTCAAAACTTCATTCAAATAGATAAAATCATTTAATTATTTTCGTTAGCGCGCATTAGGGAGGGGGCATTAATAAACCAACCCATTTTTTGAAGACAGATATATTTTTTATTTAAGAGAGGTAATACGATATCGCATATTTCGTTCATTTTAATTCCATATAACCCCCATTCTTGGTCACCCGACTTATTTGATTGAATTAAAAAATGGAAAGTTTTTAATTTTGTTGGTTTTTTTGAGTTTTATGCATTCATGAAATCATCAAAAATTCTCTTCAAATCTTTCATTTTCATTTTAAATTCAGCAAATCAGAAAAAAAGAATCTTGAACACACCTAGAACTAAATTGCTTCCAATTTGTTTCAAAATCCCTCGCTTTGTCAATTTCCTGGTTTCGGATTTTTTAATTTTTTTTTACAGAGCGCCGATTAAATTTCATAAATTTCTGTATGAATGGATACTATATCACGGAAAGAATTAAGTTAAAATTGTGTACAAAAGTATACATATATGTTAAGATTTTTTCTTTGAATGGAGTTCAACGTCGCTTTTAAAATTTAAGATTATCCATCAATGGGTGAGAGACAAATATTGAAAAGGATGGGTGTCGTTGTCGTGGATCGAACCAGGAACTTTGAAGTGGAGACAGAGAAAATGCAGGATAGAACATCGTGACTCTCATTCCGATCAAAACGATCATAAATCGCTCAATCAGCGTTCCATTCATTCATTCATTCCAAACACTCCCTCAAATCACTCAAAACCGATCACCATCAACTTTATTCAAAATATAAATGGACATAAAAAATCCACGGTTTCCCTATTTTTATTGAATATTAGAATCGTCTGATTGGTTCGACATTAGACATAGAAATAATATTTTTATATCATGTAGCATAATTTTTTTAAAGAGGGGTCATAAATTTTGCTCATTTTGTTTTTCTTGAAGAACAAAATTAGCTATTATGTATTACCTTCCTTGAATTTTATTCAAAACTTACTCCCTTCACCCATTTAATTTATTCCAAAAATACTCCAACATCATTCAGATAGATCATTTCACATTGTTCTTAACTGTTACCATTTAGAAATCGACAAAATATCGTCTGGTTTACATCATGTCATTCCGTAACCGTTAAAACATTGAATATGAAGAAATTGATGTAATTAATTCGACAAAAAGCAACGACTTAAAGAGCATATTCAACAGCATTTTGAACATCGTTAGGACATTTCCCTAGAAACGCCGAGAAATTCGGATTGGAACAGCGGCCTCGAAACATCACGCAGTCATCCGTGGAAGCTCGACATCTGACCGACTGTTAAATTGACTTTTCAGCCAGTTGTCTTACTAAAGTGAAGTAACAATTTAGCAAGCGCAAACATAACCCCGGTATAATTAAGAAATATTTTTGAAAATAAACCTTAGAACCCCTCATTTCATGACTTCTAATCATATCAAATTTCCATCAAAACATATCAAAATCATCCCTGGTTTGGTTACCATGGAAACATATTCCATCATGAAGCAATCTCAGCTGGGAATGCCACCAAGCAATCATTAAAAGGGCAATAGTATTGTATAACTTGATTATTTCGCACAAATGAAATGAGTGTTGAGGGACCTATTTTGCACATTGTGTTCAATGACTCTTCATCAAAGTTGGTTTTACTTTTCAATGTCGTACATTTAATAACATCGTGAAATTGACTGTCATTTTGATCAAAGCCATTCTAAATCAATCACTCAGCGTTCCATTCATTCATACTAAACACTCACTACAACCATTCAAAAACGCTCATAAATCACTAAAAATCATAAGATAAACAACTTTATTCAAAATAAAAATCGGTAGGAAAAATCCCAGATTGTACTAACATGATGGTACTTTGTAAGCGTATTATGCGTTCGTGAAGACAAGTGAAGCTATTAGTAAAACCTGTATTGCTCATTTTTATTAAAGGGAGGTAATCCGACATCGCTAATTTTGTTCAAGATGAACAAAATCAGCGATGTTGGATTCCCTCCCTTTAATTTTACTCAAAACTCGCTCTACACACTCATTCAATTTCATTCAAATTCGTTCCAATATCAATCACCTTGTCAAGTTTACGATTATTTAAACTGTAGGAAGTCACGGAAACGGCGAGCGATCATTGTCACGTTTAATCACATAGAATTTAAATAAGCTTTTAGGCACCCGTTCATTAAAGGGATGAAGAGAATATTTGTTGATTCTATTGAGGTATGAAACTAAAAAGCTAACCACACTGTATAAATACGCGAAGTGGATTCGTCTTTGCCTATACATGCATGGGTGTGATAAGGTTTTAAGTTTCATATCTCAGTGGAATCAACAAATACTTCATTATGTCTTATTATTTAATTTTAAGAAGCTTTAATGTAAAGATTTATCATATAAAAGCATATTTTTTATGGATGGTTAATTAAAGCGCTACGCACTCAGAACTTATTTCATTTATGAATAAAACTGATTTTTCAGCCAAACAGGATCCACGAATCTTGATGGACACAACTAAAATTACATTATTAGTGGATGACAATTTTGTAACGCGTATCTTGCCAAACGGAGGCAAAATGTGACAGGATGAAACCTATAAAGTGACGAGGAACCATTAAATAACAAGTTACTGTAAGATAGATCGAGTTGTCTGCTACTTTGAAGAAATTCTATAAATGGTTTTACATGAACATGTCAAATACGACAATTTCTTGGTCAAAAATCGCATGAAAAATAACAGAAAAAATCATAGCGCTAAAAGCGCTGAAGGCCTGGTTTTATAAGAAGCAAGGTGACATTTGAAGGCACGCACTCCAATTTTTTAATCTTTTAAGCAAGGCTTTTTAAGGAGAGGGAAGTCAAGGGTTCCGTTTACCTAAAAGGATCGTAAGCCACATTCCGATCTCAATTTAAAAGGAAAATATCGAACAGTATGCTCACTATATAGCGCTGAGTCCAACAAAAAAAACTAATTACATGGGAAAGATTAATACGCCCGATACCGATTTGTAGAAAGGCGCAACTGGCGTTTTTACAATTTTAGTTAAGTTGTTTGGTTTGCTACTAGTCAGACAATTTATCCATTCGATCATTCCATCTAACAATCGTAGTAATGCAGTACAGTATGGTCCACCATATATTCATACCCCATTCTTTTAAAATTTCTACCCTAGATATATATTAAATTTACATTCATGTTGATTTACTGTCTTCAACACGTTCCAAGTTGGCCCAAGGATGGGACAAGACTTTTATTATTTTTTTCCTTATTTAGATTATTCCATTACAAGAAAACAAATGTTTAGAAAGGTCCAAATTGTAAAGGGTTGCAGATTACATTAAATATGTGGGCAAGTTAAGAACATTTGTAGCAGAAAGGATAGATAATATTAGGGAGAAAGGAGAAAGTGTTAGTTAGCAGCATTTTCTTCTTTTCCCTATTTTCAAGGACATTCGCTAGGATCAAATATAAAAGCTATGTATTTTTAACACATTTTGGCAGTGATATGTCAGAGAATATCTGGTATACATGAAAATGACAAGGTGAAAAATCAAGGTTATATTCCAGAAAATTGACCTCGTGTGTTGTTCCGTCTATTCAGTTCCCTCGCCTTCAGTACTATCAGTACTTTGATTTTAGCACGCCGAAGTGATATGCAAGCACTGCGTTGAACACACAAAGCACTTCGTGTCGCACAAAAGATGATGACGTATGCGCGTGAGCACAAAAAGCTACATAGTACACACTTTGTTCGGTTTTTGACTCGGTTATCTTTTTCCTAGGCACTTTCCAGGATACAAGGTTGTTTTCTATGGCCTGCTAACTAAGGCAAAAAACACAAGAGTATAATATTAACTAGATTTCTTAAAGAGAATAAATTCAAATACATTTTCAGGGCCCGAGGTTATAAAATTTTTCTCTGGCTCAAATGAGAATTTTCTCAATTTTTAAATTTAGATAAATGTGTGAAAATAAAAGATAATATTAATAAGTTGTTATGAATAACAAGTTTTTAATATCAGCATTTATTGTAGTGCATTAAAATGAGTAATAAAGCGGAATTATGGCTTTAAACTCAAATTGAAAATTGAAGATTGAAAGTGCACTTAAGAGTAAATATCTATGGCTCAGCGCGAAACAATTGTAACTGCCTATATGTTTATAGGAAGCTACAACTGTTTCGCACTGAACCATCGATATATGTACATGTACATGTTTCTAAGAAATATCAATATGACCTTGTTTATTTTTACCCATGTTGGTCAATTTCAATAAATTCAAATCAATTTTCAGATTGATAGTGTACACATATCACTTTAGAGTATAGACCTGTAATTTTAATTGAGTGATCAAAGATCAATTTTACATTGAAAATGATAGGAGATAACGGTTTCTCGAACCTAACTCTTTCTTGCGGAACTATATATATATATGTGTATATGTTTCTAAGAAGTATCAATATTACCTTGCTTATTTTTACCCAGGTTGATCAATTCCGAATTCATGCAAGATTCAATCCACACATCCATTTTCACGCTAGATGCAAAAAATGTGACTGCAAAATGTCATCTAAAAATCTTGGCCTTGTTTTTGAACCACAATGGTTTACTTTCAAACAAACCTGATAATTTTATCGAAACAATATGATGTAATGTTAACATTTTTAATTAAATTACGTACTTATTTTCATTTTTGACTGAAATGATCCGATTGTCGTCAAAATACTTTAATCTATGACTTCCAAGATAAGGCAAAATTAGCAACCAAAAACTAAATAATCATGTAAGACATCCTTACAGTAAACATCATCGTGAAATTGGTATTCATTTCGATCAAAACCACTTTAAAATCACTCGCTCAGTGTTCCAATCATTCATTCAAAACGCTCACTCAATCCATTCAGAAACGCTTCAAAACCACTTAAAAGATATGATTAGCAAGCTGTACTCAAGATAAATATAGCTAGACAAAATCGCGACATAATTCACTGACATAATTAAAATTATAAGCGTCTGATTTGGTTTTTGAATAAATGGTGGGGGGCTATTTATCAAAGACTTGTAGACATATTTTATTAAAGGGATTTAATAAATATGGGACGATTTCGAACTTCGAACCTTGGTGCAAAAGTGTTGTCATAAGACTGGGTTGAGTAATTCATACAGAAGCGCAATGGGAAATGACTCTGCTAGGAAACGACGAATGTTGTAACTGTATTATCTCCCTTCTGCCTCTTAAGTCGACTGTATATCGATGCATAAGTAGTAGTTCAAAGAAAGGTTCTTAAATGACATTAAATTTGACAGTTGCATGGAAGAGTGACAAAACTCCCGTAACCACAGCTAAATGTGTTTATGCAATCTGTTGTTGTACGATTTACAAATCTTGAAAATGACAAGGTGATTGATTTTGAAATGATTTTGGAATTAACTTAAATGAGTGCGTTGAGTGAGTTTTGAGAAAATTAAAGGGGGGGGGGGGGAATTGAAGCGTTTTTGAATGGTTTGAGTGTGTGATTGGAATGAATCAATGGAGTGCCTAATGAGCGGTTTAGAATGGTTTTGAATGAGAATAATGTCAATTTGACGATGTGAATTACTGTATCAAGTTCAAACTTTCGTTCGATCTCCCTCCAAACGCATTGATGTTCACAGTGCTATTTCGTAATTTTTTTCATACGATCCATATCCAACGTTTAAATCTTCTACGATCATAATAACTCAAAGTATGTAACACCGTTAAATTGACACTCATCTCGAGCAGACCCATTCCGAATCGCTTGCGAACCAGTCATAGCAGACGAACATACACTTAAAATCGTTCAGAACTCTCGACGGTTTCTAAACGCTCAACAACTAAGGGTTATTCAAATCGATCAAATCATTCCGTGATTTTATTAATTTACTTTGGTTTGAAATCGTCTGATTAGCACGCAAAGGCACACAACTCTATTAATAGATTGTTATTCAAGGGAGGTAATATATTTCTGTAATTGGTCTCAATTTGGACAGCTTTTGCAGAAGCTCCCTTTCATGGTTATATTCATCTGTGACCCGTCACGCGAAAGGGGACCATGTGGATAGTGCGTAAAGTTTCGACCCTAGTCAGACAGCGCGAATTGTGCAAACTGACTAGGGTCGTAACCTTTCTCAATGTGCTTATTTTGTGAATCTAAAATGACCAATCTACCTTCAAATGAAAGAATTTTTGAAATGCTACCTCTGGTTGACCTATGCTTGACCAATTTTTTTTTTCAAAAATTTATCTTACTCAGATGCACCCTTTTCGCGTTACGGGTCATAATTATATTACACCCCCTTTTTAATATTTCGAAGCTTTTTTGTCGCACAGGTATCTGGTGTGTGTTATAAACATGATAAAACATTTTACAAAGCATAAAAGTTTAAGTATGTTTTTATCGCAATGCATTGCCGTTCCTCTAATATATCAAATTATACAAGAATTATGACCCCGTCTCAACTTTCTTCATTGTTAAAACGGTAGTTAAAATCACACTCCGATTTTGACAGTTTAATAGATTTAATAAAATACGAACCAATAACCCTTTCGTTGATACTTTCGCCTGTCTTTTGAATGAAAAAGAAAGCTAAATTAGTTAGACCTATTAATTTCACAGCGATTGCAATACAAGTTTTTTTTCCCAAATTATTTCGATTCTGCTTTCTAGAAATGAACCAGTACCCGTGCAGAATGTGAGGGCCAAGGAAAAAAATCAAGATCGATAGATGCTCATGGGATATCGAACTCGAGATCACTTGGTCAATAAGGTGACCACTCTCACCTCACATAATATTTATTAATTTTGACCAGAACAACTTTTACCCTTTTTTTTAAACAAAGGAAGTATAGAAGAAAGTTACGGAACGTGCTTCCTTGCCAAGCTTGAATTAATCTTAATATGACCCTTAAGGCGCAAAGGGACCATCTAGACAGTGCGCAAAGTGTCGAAACTTGTCAGACTGCGCTGACTTCGTAGGGTGACTAGAATCAAAACATTTCGCCTTTTGCTATTATTCTGAATATAAAAATGTCACCCTACCTTCCTGTATTAGAATTTCTGAAATGGGGAACTCTACTGGAACCTTTCTGTATTAGAATTTTTGAAATGGGGAACTCTACTTGAACCCATTCTTATTTCAATCGTCAATTTAACAGAGTTCCCGGGCAACCCTTATTAGTGTGACGCTGGGCTGAATACTATAGCTTTAAGGTATTTGTTGAGAAACTCAGAGGGGTTGCACAATCAGCAGACTGGTCAGTTCATCAATTTAATAATTGCACTTTGAATTGATATGTTAAGAAGCTATGGTAAGTTTGTTTGTTTATTTGGGGTTTTACGCCGCATTCAACATTTTCCCAACCATTTCGTGACGGCCGGTGTACCCAACAATAGATTCCTGGTAGTACTAATTTCGTCCTTTCCTAGCCTCCAATTGTCATCCCACATAGGTAAACGATTATCCATCCTTTGGTGGAAGACGCATGTCGGAAAAGATGTGCGCCGGTGTTGGCCATGGTAAGAGCATATCGACTTCGAGCGGCCAAATGTACAATTAGTTACATCGTGAAATTGACATTCACCTCAATCAAAACCATTCTAAAGCGCTCGCTCAGCGCTCCGTTCATTCATTCCAAACACTCACTCAAACCATTCAAATATATAGAATAACCAGCGTAATTCGAAATAAATTTTGATATAGGAAAATCGCGATTTCAATGACATAATTCAAATTGTCAACGTCTCATAGGTTCTTGAAGAAATAGGAGGCTTTGTTACGAGCTTGTGTGCAATTTTATATAAGGGAAGTAATCAAACATCGTTAATTTTGTTCAAAATGAACAAAATTTGCGATGTTGGATTACCTCCCTTTACTTTAATTCACTCAAAACTCGCTCCTCACACTCATTCAATTTCATTTAAAAATCGTTCCAATATCATTCACCTGGTCAATTTCACGATGTATTTAACTGTATATCGCCTTCGGGCGGCCAAAAGTAGATAATCAATCAATAAAGCCTGCATTGACCTGATATCACCTGTCGTATAACATGACATGTTATCAGGCAGGTTTTTTTAGAAACAATTTGAATACTCTTTAACCAGAATTTCTCTGACTATTAAATGTTTATTATAGAAGTGATTGCATGATAAATAGAAGAAAATGTAAGTGTCTTAAAATATCAATGTTATCTGGTCTCGGCTGCAGAAATTATCATGACTCTGCAAAGCCTCGTCCTGATAAATTCTCCCAACCTCGACCAGATAAGATTAATATTTTAAGACACTAACATATTATTCTCTATATCTACAGCTTGAATGAATACTACATTTCCACCGCCCACCGACGGTTAGCATTGTCATTGTTTGATTTACATTTTGTTCCGCCTGCGTCGTGAATTAAATAAGGCCTTAAAATAGCCCTTGTTATGATCGCGAAATTAAAATTGTCCTCACTGAATGGAAAGTGATTGACGTGGCTTTAGATCAGATCGCAGATTAGTGGCAGTGATTATCGTCTAATTTTACATCCGTCCGGTGGATTCACGCTTCTATCTAGTCATTGATTTATGGATTTTTGTGAAAAAAAAATTATCGTACAGAAATGCGCTTTTCGTGCACTCAAATGAACCATTTTCAGACAATGCGTATTTTATAACCAAGTTGAATGTAAATTGTAAATATTACATGTACTACTTGAAACTAAGGGTAATAGACAGTTTTTTTTTTTCTGATCCGATATGCTTTTTTATGACGAACATCGGATGTCATATTCTGTATTTGATTTTTCCCGAATTTCATTTAATGGACTCCCAGATGGCTCCCTTTGGCATAACATATTTCTTTACATTAGTAGCTCCCTTTGGCATAACATATTTCTTTAAATTAGTAGCTCCCTTTGACGTAACACATTTCTTTAAATTAGTAGCTCCCTTTGGCATAACATATTTCTTTAAATTAGTAGCTCCCTTTGGCATAACATATTTCTTTAAATTAGTAGCTCCCTTTGGCATAACATATTTCTTTAAATTAGTAGCTCCCTTTGGCAAAACATATTTCTTTAAATTAGTAGCTCCCTTTGGCATAACATATTTCTTTAAATTAGTAGCTCCCTTTGGCATAACATATTTCTTTACATTAGTAGCTCCATTTGGCATAACATATTTCTTTACATTAGTAGCTCCCTTTGACAACATATTTCTTTAAATTAGTAGCCCCCTTTGACATAACATATTTCTTTAAATTAGTAGCTTCCTTTGACATAACATATTTCTTTAAATTAGAAGATCAGCTCGGCGTGCAGGATGAGAAAACGGTACACACAATTTGCAATGGGAGACTTTGGTGTGTTATCTCCCTTGTTTGCTTTGTGGATGAAATCAGAGGTGTTCCAAAATCGTTAGCGGTCCTTTTAGTAATTTTTCTTTGATTTTATCCATAGTTTCTTTGGAGAAGTTGCGAATTTATTTTTGTAAATACAAAATACTTATTTATGCAATTCGTATTTATGATAAAGTTTTCAATAGCAAAGAAGAAAATAAATATTTATTTTACGTCAAATGTATTTTGTAAATTGCGCAATATTTGATTTAGAGCTTATCTGTAAATCATACAGTGCAAAGAAAATAAGGATAGGTAACCACTGATTTGGACCCTTCCTCCTTTAGGAGTATTTCAGGGGAGATAACCGACCGATATCCCTCATTCACACCCCGCTTCGCGGGTGCACTCTAGAATATATGGTTAGTTATTCCAGTGCAGCGATAAACTTAAATACTGTTTATATTATTGTTGTGTAAAATTCATTCATGCATATTAGATGTACGTTTCGGGTCGTTATAGGCAATACGTTAACAGACAAACCCGGGTGTTAACGAGAGAAAACGTGGGTTAATAAGAAATATACGAGCCGTTAACGCCCGGCTTTTTTCACTTAAATATCCTCAGTCTTGGTCTGTGCACCTAATCAATTTCTTCGTCTAACATTAATATATAGCATAAATAAAGACGTCGATCCTATTCCCGCGTGACGTCGTTAATCTACCAAGCACCGTCGGTACAAACAAGAGTGAAAATGCAATACATAACGCATTTTTTCCGGCAATTTTTTAGTATTGCAGCTAGTTTTAAAACGTTCCTATGAGTTACTTTAGATTTCTGTTTGAATAAATACTATAGTCTTTCTTTTTATGCAATATAAGCCTCAATTAACGTTTTTTGGGGCGTTTACATTTGCAGAGATCCTCAAAATGCTTTAACGCCATCGTGCTTCACACTCGGGCGTTAAACCTTTTTTTTCGGGCTCTGCAAATGTTAACGCCCGCAAAAACGTGAATTAACCTTATATTCAAACGATCAAAAAATGAAAAAAAGAGGGTTGTTACATAATAATGTTCAAGTATTTAATATAAGGGACATTCAGATGAAGATTTGGATGTTGACTTCACAGTGCACGCCAAATTAGTTTCGACGGTTACTCGATAAAAGATACAGATAACAAGACTTGTAACAAGGCTGATTTATGCGATGGGCTCCAGTGGTCTTGGAAAGCCGCACGCGATCGTCACGACTGCTGTGAAGGTGAAAATCACCTGTCGGTAACAATTAGCATCGCCGCAAAAGGAACTGTATCATTGGATCTTTTGACCATTCCCGTACAACATCGTTTCACAGTTCATGTACCAAAAAACACGATTGGAATGTCTGTCGACCCTCTTTACCTTGGTGGAGCATACGTGTTTGCGAAAGATCAATTACTTCGTCACCTTAAAGCCTATAAAACCAAACTTTTCCTGCGTTCAGGATGAAAACGTTAGCGAAGCGCTTTCGAAATGATACCTCGCTTTGCACGCATGTGCACGTGCAAAGCGGGGTATCATCTCAAGGCGCTCGCGAAACGTTTTTACATCCTGAACACATGGCAGTTGTTGGAATATCAAAATAAAAAAAAGTAATAATAACAAAAAACAATAATAATAGTAATAATAGTAGTAGTAGTAGTAGTAATGATGATTATAATAATGATAGTTATAGTAATAATAATAAGTAAATAAATAAATACTTATCCTAGACAATAAGAGCCGTATTTTCGACTTTAACGCGCAATTAGTTATAGTCATTTCAAAATATATCTGATTATTTCAAAAGTTCATTTTCTCCTCATTGTAATTTCGCCCCCCCCCCCGCAAAAAAAATGATTCAAGTTTATAGTTTTACCACTCAATTCACCATGCAGATCTTTATCTCGATTCTATCCGGGACAGACTGGCCGTTAAAGGCTATAACAGATGGAGCTTAATTGTAAACTGGTAAAGCTTGAATAACAATAAAAAATGATAATTTGCACGTCATTTCCCAAGGTTTTCTTTGTTTATATAAATGATTACTGATAAATAATCACGTCGCAGCCTAATAAGCTGTTGTCCCCCTAAAGTAGTCTAATATTGATACAAATTATTAGATTTCGCCTAAATGTATTCAGTAGCTTCAAGTCCACACAGTCAGTTCAGTTAGGAACACCGTGAAATGACTGTCATTCCGATCAAAACCATTCTAAATCGCCAGCTCAGCGCTCCATTCATTCATTCCGATCACTCACTCAAATCGATCAAAAACGCCCCAAAACTACCCAAAACGCTGAGATAAACAACTATAGATCAACAAATTCAAATGAGTGTTCAAAAGTCAATTTTGCCAATACCTGCGTATTATGAGTTCTATTCATAGAACTTGTATGCATATTCTATTAAAAGGGGGGAGGGGGTTAATAAATATCGCCAATTTTGTTCATCTTGAATTAAACTAGCGATATAGGGTTACCCCCTTTGATTTAACAAAAAAAGTCGCCCACTCACTCACTAAATTTCAATTTAAAACCATTCCAAAATCGTTCATCTTGTCAATTTCACGATCTTTTTAACTTTACATTTGGACAAAATTCAATTTTAGGTTGTCCAGCCTAACAGAAATATGTTGAAATTAGAATGACTCATCTTTTCTCAGATGTCTTTTTTCTTTTAGGTTGCTAGCGGTAGATAATGACGTCATAATTTCGTCGTTTATTACGTCATATGTAACAGAGCTTAAATGTCGAAAGTGCCTATAAAATGTATAGGCACCTACGACATTTGAGCACTTCCACTGCGACAATGCGTTTTTAGAATATAATTTTGTCTCATATAAAACTGAATGGTATTTTTAAACAGTTGCCCGTCTATGCACAATCCGATATTTTCTCATAATTTCGCCTTAATTTTATGACAAAAAAAATATGTATCAGGCGCATGTAGATATGTATACGACACGGCAAAGAGATGTATTTATGTTTTGGATAAAAACGGATAGATCTTGAGCATAATGCACGGTCGAAAATTGTATCCGTAAAAGTTAATACCGTCAAAATATTGTTTTCATACCACCTTGAAAACATTATTGAGTTAGAAGCTATTTTGCAAGCTAGTGTACAACGTAGTCATAAACGAAATCAGTCACCTGATAATCAATTATTTTCTGTTGAGCTTGATGATATTAGAATATGAAATATGAAGAGTTTTTTTTCTATTAATTTTTAGTATTTAAAGATAAGGGTTTCGTCTTTTAGTTGAACGTGAACTGGCTACAATGTGGTCAGTTAGTGTTACATGCACATGTTATTAAGGTACACCACTCATGTTTTACTATTTCAAATTACCTCCCATATTCTGAGCTGATAGGAAATTTTATTTGATCTAGTTGAATTCCTCATTTCACAATATTTCAGATCAGTGGGACGGAGGCCAGTCTAAATTGAACGAAAAAGCTTTTATTCAGGTCGACTGAACCTTCCAATAAGTAAGCGTTATATTAATCGCTAAGTTAGGACAACGAACATTAATTTGGCGAAACCTGGTCCTAATTTGATGATCGGTGACAAGGCTATTTACCCACTCGACCTCTCCATATCAAAGTATACCTACCGGCAAGCAAAACATTAAATCAAAGTTTGTCTTTATCTCTGAGAAACAGCGGTCTACAAAAAGGAGTATTTAATGAAAAAACGATAATCCATTGAAGGAAGTAAATTCCTAAATAGTAATTAGAAATTGTGTAATTGGCTCGTCGTCGGAAGGCTTCGGCAGACTTCGTTATATTTCGATTTGACAAAATATTTCCTTGTTTTACCTCATTTTGGCTGTACTTAAATCGAGAATGTCTTCAGATATAAATGTTATCTGGTCGAGGTTGGGAGAATTTATCATGACGAGGCTTTGCCTCTTCATAATAATTTCTCACTGCCTAGACCTGATAACATTGATTTTTGAAGATACTTACATGTTCTTCTATTTATTATGCAATCATTAATCAACTCTTTATAATAATAAACCCATAAAAATCGATGAAATTCAGGTGAAAGTGTTTGAAATTTGTTTTTAAAATAGACTTCCTAATATCTTTTTATGTTACCAGGCAGGTGATATCAGGTCAACACAGGTTCATTAAATGATGAATATGGTGAATTGCTTTACAGTGTACATGTTTATAATTTTACAAAATTAAGCACTGCTTTGACGTAATAATTTGCGAAATTACTACGTCATTTTTCTCCAGCAATCTGAAAGGATTACGACATGCTCCAGAAAAGACAAGTCATGCCGATTCCCACATTTTTAATTGGGGGCGGACTACATTAACTTGTAATTTATGCAATCACCAAATCTTAACTAGCAATTGAGAACATGATTCAAAATTTTCTGTTTCCGTGTACAAAATCCAAAACTTCATTATCTATTTTTCCGTGCCACCGTCATAGCGCAGTTGGTAGCGCCTCGGACTGTCAATCTAGAGGTCAAGGGTTCGATCCCCGACGACGGCACTCATTCTTTTCCGACTATTTGTCTCTTACCAATGGGTTGATAATCGAAGACATATATGAGATAGCAGCTGGAGGCTATGAAGGAATGTGAATGATGTACTGGTAAGAGAAATACTAGGAATCCATTGTTAGGTGCTCCGAGCGCCGCGATATAACTGAAAAAATGTTGAAAGCGGCGTAAAACTCCATTAAATCAATCTTTATCTATTTTCCGAAAGCCGAACCTTACTTTAAGATAGATTTTGTAACGCTTTATCGAATGAAAACGTACTTTACAAGTCAAAGAGGCTCAATTAACGTGAGGTCATAATTTACCGATTTGTAGACGATTTTTAGAATTCATCAGATGTTAAAAAAACTTGCCATCCGTTCTAAAGCGAGGATGGGTCGTTTTAATTAAGAAAACATGCATATATTTCTAACCCTGAGGAGTCATTACATTACATGGTAATACAAGATGACCACAAACAAAGTGTAGACGCTTATACGTTAGCAACGATCGTCCCTGTAATTGTACAGAATTCTCGGCGTAATAAAAGCAAATGTGAAATCCACACTAAAAGGTAAAGAATACAGTCGTATTAATTAACAATAATTAATCATTAGCTTAATTTGGTTGAAAACAAATTGGACTTAATAAAATATTAGTTTATAGTTTGGTTTGTAATTATTAAGTGTCCTAAATCCGTCTCCTACATACCATTTTGAAATGGCGCAGCGTCTACCAAGTCACAACCAAGCATATTCATAGTCAATAAAAAGAATAAACAAGGTCATAAGTCAAGCCAATACAAATGCTCTATCAAGAGACAAGGCAAATTTAAAAGTGGATTAAATGATAAAACGGGCCATATATTGAATTAAACGATCGTTCTTTGTGTACATTAGGTCTTCTGATTTGTGTTTCGGCATATAAAATTAGGGTTAATTTTGATCGCTTATGATAATATTTACTAGAGCCATATGCGATTTTAACAATGCAGCAGTCAAATGAACTTCTGTTCCAAATGTCCTTGAAAGAACTGTATGTGTATTTTATATATCACGAAGCAAACAATAAAGTCCCGGGTTCGATCCCCGACGGCGGCTCTCATTCCTTCCGACTATTTGTCTCTTACCGATGGGTTGATAATCGCAGACCTATGTGAGATAACAGGTGAAGACTAGGAATTCATTGTTAGGTGCTCCAGCCGCCGCGATATGACTGAAATAATATTGAAAGAGGCGTTGAACTCCATTCAATCAATCTAAATGAAACAAACAAAATTAATGAGCCTATGTCTGACATTTCTAACAATTTCACATGTGCGCAAAGGACGGACTCTGGTCAGCCTGTGCATTCGCACAGTCTGACCAGAGTCTTAACTTTGCGTTTTGTAGATATGTAATGTCTCAAAGTGTCTTTATACAGTCAGAACTGTATGGACTGCGTAGGCTACCCAGTGTCGACCTTTTTCGCTTTAGGTTCATTTTCTGCATCCTGACTGGTCATTCTACCTTCCTGTATGAAAAGTCAATTGAGCCTGTGCGTGAGATTTCCTACACTTTAAAATATGCGCAAAGCAAAGACTCTGACCAGCCTGTGCATCTGCACAGTCTGACCAGAGTCTTCACTATACGTTTAGTAGATAGATAAGGTCTCAAAGTATCTGTAGACCATCAGGTAACTTTATATTTACAGTATGAGGCCGTCTATGCTACCCAATGTTTGCACATCACTTATATTTCAAATTGTTGTAAATGTCACGCACAGGCTCAATTGCGAACTTCGGTTGCTTCGTTTGTGACCAATCTCTCTCTCTTTTTTAAATATTAATTTTACGGATGGTATTTCTCAGTGGTATGTGTCATATTTTATCATTTGACTTGGTATTAGGGAAGGCTTTTGATTATTTATGTAGGACTTTGAATACATTCACTTTGATCAAAAGCATTCAAAATCACTCGTTCCAATCATCCATTCCAAACTCTCACTCCAATCACTCAAAAATTTCATCCATCTTGTTTATTTCTTAATGTTGCTAACTGCAATCTTAACGCCTTACAAAGCTATCAGTTTGCGTGCAAAGCGGAGTAAATTTGGCAAAACAGTTTTCACCGTTTTGTCATCCTGAACGTAGGGCATATCATATCGTGAACTAATTGAGTCATGGTCCTTCCTTAGGATAAGGAACAGTTGGATGTCAAGATCTTCACAACATTTAAGAGGCATGTTTATATCAAACGATTGTCTAACTTTAAAGCGGTTTTTGATCCCCGCAAATCGTCTCTACCTCTTAAAATACAAACACGGGGATTAAAATTGATTATACAGAGTAATATGTTGGGTCATAAATTTCGTAATAGCTTAGTTATCATTCCATTGATAAACGCCGAAATATCTGATCAGCATTATTTGAAAACAGATTTCGACCTCTGAAAAACGAATTTAATTTGTTTATGACCTAAAATACCTAAAATGAAATTCAAAATAGGTACATAAATAAAAAAAATTAAAATACAGTGTTCTGAATTAAATTCGTTTTATAGATCCACAAGTTTGATTGAGCGATCAAAAGTCAATTTTGTATATACACTGTAAAGACAAATTGACTTTTGATCACTCACTCAAAATTATGGATGTATAGAACCTTTTATCATTGTTTTCCTTTTTATATCATTAAAAGATTTATCATTTAAAATACGTCCAGCGTTAAATGCGCGTCTTCTTGGTTTCTGTTATTGTTTGATTTCGGTTTACAGTTAATAACATCGTGAATTTGACAAAGTGAACGATGTTGAAATGATTTCGGAATGATGTTGAATGAGTGAGAGGAGCAAATTTTGTGTGAAATTTAAGGGAAGTAATCCATATCGCTAATTTCATTCGCCCTGAACAAAATCAGCGATGATGGATTACCTCCCTTTAATGAAAGTATGCAAACAGGTTCTATGAATAGTTTCCTATGATTTCAAGAACCAATCAGACCCTTAAAACCACAACTAAGTCGGTGAAATCGCGGTTTGTTTCTTGCTTTATTCATTTTGAAGGTATTTGTTGATTTTATATTTTTAAGTCATTTGAGCGTTTTTAAATGGTTTGAGCGAGTGTTTGGAATGAATGAATGGCGCGCTGAGTGAGCGATTTAGAATTGTATGATCGAGATGAATGTCAATTTGACGATGTAACTAACTGTAATTCATTTTTTAAACACGATTTCCAGCCATATCGCGTTGCTGGGACATATTTATCTATAACTTTTAGGACAAAAAAAAAACCCGCTCGAATGTAAAATCTCTTCTGCTTCGAATAAATAAGGATTTTTGAATGACATCGAATGACATTATTGAAGTAACCCTGTAACGTTGTTATGTGTATGGCCCATAAAGAATCGAGTTCAAGTTTCTTTTAATCAATTAACGATAATATAACGAATATTCTTGTAATTGACGTTGCTTTAGGACAATGACGGCACCCCGCTGCTTGTAGGAAATTCCCAACTTTGTAGAAATTTGTTAGTTTTATTACTCAATACTTGAAGAGAGTTTTTGTTGATTTGTTGAGGTATGAAACCAGAAGCCTAATCACAATGTATGATAAACGAAGCGGATTCATACATCAGTGTGATTAGCTTTTTTCAGTCGGAAATAAATCTTCATATACCCCGACAAGAAACCGTATTCCAAATTAATTATACTCCAAACTTTTCGACTAAATATCTGGCTTTTGTCTATGAAAGACCATGGTATGCACCAAATTCTATGAAACGATCAATATCCCCATATGCGCCTTAATTGAAAAGTAAACATGTAGTGACGTCATAGGTTATTGTGATGTCATGCAACTACAATCCGTGATGCTGTAATAAAAAAGCGATTCTTGGCTGATTCTGCAAGATAAATAGCACTTTAAATGGATCGATTAATCAAATAGAAAGGTATTTATCACTTTTATATGAGCGTGATCATGTATGTCAACAAGTGACATGAGCTTTTATAGCATACTGGGTAAACTCGGGCCGCATTATCAAGGAAGCGAGAGAATCATGGCTGCCATACCGGTTTTCGAAACTTTTTCTATGTTTCCAGAGAGGTACCTGAAGGAAATATTAGAAGTTAAACCGGCGCAATCGTAGATATCAATGTTTGTTAGGTTAGCATTAACCAATAAAAATGCATTTTCTTTGCAATATGATAAGTTATTGTCTATTTGATTACTCCATGTAAAGGGCGGCCCGGTGGTCTAGTGGTAAGACACTTCTAATCATGTGGTTCGAATCCCACACGTGGCAGGAAATTTCAGGGATACTTGTTATCCCCCGCCTAACTAAAAGTGAACTAGTAAAAAACCCAGAGGTAGTTTCGCGTATATTTATGCTCTACAATGGACACGGTAAAGAGCCAATTGGTCTTTTCGCAAAAGAGCTAGGGGCGTATGAACCCGGATCTCCTTGTTCCCTTCTCATGGTCCATACCTCGAGTACAGAGGGACCTAAATCCTACAATCGCACACACATTCTCTATGTAATACGAAGACTCCGCAGGGTTAGGAATGATTTTGTGATTTAAAGTCAGAATCAGCAGTCAGACAAGGACCAATTATTGCTCCAAACTTGTTTGCTTAACCTGTAATCGATACGGAAACTCGATTGTCCTTATTTCTAAACACCCTAAAAAACTAAACATGCAAACAGTGACATCTTAAGAAATCCTAGCCCAAAGTAAATATTTTGCTAACACTTGTGGACAAATCGATGGTTCAATCTTCTTTACCTGTCAGCTTTGTTTGGCGGATTTGTTTTGACTTCTGGTGTCATCCTGACGAAGTGGTTAGACGTGCGCTGGTGTAACATTTCAGCATTTTGTATGTTTGATTTCTGGCTGGGGGCTAAACCTGGTTTTAACCATGGGATCAAGTTCATGAATAAGTATTAAAGTTTTTTTCCCAATAGCTTAGGTTTTTATCCTCAAGTCTGAGATTAAAGGATTCAAGTGAATGATAATGCTTACGTTCAGACGATCAAAAAAATCGGGTACAATTAGGATATTTTCTTTTATTTTTGTCATACCGGTTAGCCTTAAAAGCAATATGTCAAGAGCAATTGCTCGCTTCGGGGCAAAGAGATCCTTAGTTCGAATACCGATCGAGTCAATTTAACAGTAATTTGTGGGCCATATGAAGATACAGGCATTATATTCAGCAAACACAAATCAATATTTTCCATTTTTCTGTAAGCATACCTTACTTGTTCCAAATAATAAAGACTATAATTACGAAAAGTTGGAAAAGTAAAAAACAAATCAACACAACAAGAAAGTATGTATGGCACACGTTTTTTTTTTAAAAAAAATGAAAGTGAACATTGGTTTTCTTTAAGCTGAAATTATTTGTAAGGGCGTAGCTCACATTACGCACATTACAAAAGTGCGTGATAGAAATAAATCCTTTTTCGAAAAATATCGTAGATGAATGATCATAACAGCGAAACTACAGCTTATTTAAGCTGTAGTTACGATGCTTTGATTATTCACCAACGCTGAAATATATAAAGGGGAGCGGACAGATGACATTCATTTTTGTCACAGTCCAAATATCGCCTGAGTCCTATATATTCTCTGCTGGTCGCCTTTTGATTGCGTATAAATTTCAAAATCCTAGTTACGCTTATGATTTGCTAGATCTGACTGGTAAAAAATCCCATAGACAAGTAGTTCCCCTAATGATAATTATCAATAAATTTTCAATACATATCATAGATGATCAGAGATGATCAATTAAATTATTTATCTAATCGTTTAACGATCATGAGATATACTGAAGTATTTCAATAGAATATTGCCAATAAATTTGATCGATGGTGTGCTGCTTATAACGCGCATATAGAGGATAATCGTTTGTTTCAATGTAAGATCGGATTGTATTTCATCGAGTGAACAACAAATGCAAATATTACCATGAAAGGTTGAGCCAAGGTGGCAATATAACTTTCGTTGTTCACGAAATATTAAGGAATAATTTCGGTGCATGTATGTATCAAGTCAATCATAGAAAGTGTTGAATTGACGTGTTAATAATACGCGCCTGTAGATATTCGATACAAAACAGATATTATCTTCATGATCTTATCAGCGCCCATCCACAAACACGTCAGATATGAAGTTTCAAAAAACATAAACCAATGTCCAATTAGTGTTTTCACTCGGGTTACAAAAACTGTCTGGTCGAAAAAAAATCAAAGAAGCACTTATAGGGTCAAAACACTTGACGTTTCTTTGGTGGCATGATTCAGTGGTAAATATGATACCCCTAGTCAGAAATTATGATACCCAAGTTAAATGGATTTGACGTGACAATGAATTAAGTCCAAATCATTGATGATTTGATATTCTACTACTTTTGGACGTTGAAAAGAATATTTTTAGTTTTTTATGATAAATTTGGTCATTTACAATAACGACTTCTGTATAGTATATTAACGGGCAAAAGAAGATCTCATTTATTAACTCCTCTGGGTCGAGTTTTACTAAATTTCTTACGAAAAACTTAATCCTTAGTCAAAATCAAAAATCGTACCTGGTGTTTTCATTCATTGTTAGATTTTTCCATGCAATATCACATTGGAATTGTCTTTAGAAGACCATTCAAATGATATAATGCATGACAGTTTTCCATATTTAGTTACTACTGTAGAAGAAACTTTAGTTTTTGACTTACGCAAAGAATGATCGTTTAGTAAAACAGGCCCCTGAAGATGTTGTTCGTGGCATATTCCTACTTCACATGAACCTATGTCAAATAGTTTATACTTAGATCAGCCAGTACAAACAAGCAATCTGATCTTAGCATACTGCTTACTTGCTTAAAACATCACGGGCAAAACTTGAACCAGATTGGTTGAGTTCTACTAACCTTTGCGAGAAATTTTAAATCAGAATTAAAATTCAGCCGAATAACGGTTATTAAATGACGATACGCTTTGACAAAGGTCTGGAACCAACACATTATTCTTAAAGTTTAAACATTTATTGAAAAAACCTGACTTTAAATCCAACATGGATAATTTTTACTTGAAATGTCTTAAAGCTATGCATTTTTGATTGTATTGGAAGCTATCCTCAATTGGCAAACATTAATTCATATTATTTTGGCACTCGCATATCTGCATGTATTTTTTGAAAGTACAAAAATTGAGTAAAGGGTCAATTAAAAGCCTGTCCTAGCAGAAGTTACTTTTAATAGAAACATAAACATAAACACGCGACGTCTAATGTTAATAGAATTACCGCGGACCAGGGGACGCTAATTCCGCGCATTGACCACTGTTTATTGGGATTTCACGGCTCATCTGGGCTGAAAGCAAAGTTTAATTACGAGACTGATGTAGCTTAAAGTGCAGTCATTTGATACCTCCGGATATTTTCATTAACTGTCACAAACGTCCGGATTGACTGAGATTGTTTGAAAAAGTTATTGACCCAGGGTTGAATGCATATATTGTACATGGCATGTACCGCCGAGTTGTTACCAAATACACACCCATACTAGGCTCCAAATTTTGGGAGGCGAAATCCCGATAATTTTTAACAACCCTAGTCTAGGATGTTAAAAACTACCGGGATTTTTTGGGAAAGCAATCAGCCTAAATGTTTGCGAGCTTTGCTGTCGGGATACAATTGTAGTTGCCGTAGATAATGCCTTGGAAACGAGTTCCAAGTGCAGTATAGTATCATTTCTCTATCGGCTGGGACTCACAAATAGAAAGCCAGTCCTGCGTTCAGGATCACCAAACGGTGCAAACAGTTTTCCAATTGTACCCCGCTTTGCACGCAAGCGCACATGCAAATCGGGGTATAATTGGAAAACTGTTTGCATCGTTTGGTGATCTTGAACGCAGGGCACGACCCTCAAAACTGTCTGAAATGTCTATTTAACCCTTTGCTGTATAATCCCCGCTTTTTACGTGCCTGTGATTTTATGATTGAGAAAACATTGTGAAAAAAGAAGAAATTGCTTCTGACAAGCAATTTTTTCTTTTTCCACACTATTTTCTACCCTACTGAATGGTTATTTTTCAAATCAATGCCACTTTAAATTTTCGTCTGCAAAACCTTTGAATTTAGACAGATCCAAAATTTTGAAAATCAGGAAAGAATCGGCTTTTGAAAAGAATTGCACACCGTAAAACAGTCTTCAATTATTTCCTAAAGTTGGGCCCAAAGGATTCAAATATTTCCAAGGTTTTCTTTCCCTTCAACAAAGGAATGTAAATTAAAAAACAAAAACAATATCATTACTTATTTGAAAAGAAAAAGGATACATCTAAAACAGGGACTCCCAAACAAACAAAATAAAAACCCGAATCCTTTGGACCCAGACTAAAAAAATGCGTTTGATAATTGGCTGTCATCTACGCCTCATTTAGAGAGCAGTAGAGGATGCATACCATCGTATTATTAGATGTCAATTTTAAAACCTTAAAATTTTTTATTGTTATGTTTTTGGAGACGACTGACCTCGATCGTTTTCATTTGATTATATCTGCAATGGTAAAATGTGTATTTTACACTAATGGGCGTGAGCAATTAGCATGAAAATAAGACCTACCAGCTGAATGGTAAATGAAGAAAATCAATGTTTAAATATTGTTTGAATAAGCCTTAAAGTACGTGTTCTGGTAATAAAAAGTATGGGACATATCGATGGCTCAGCGCGAAACAGTTGTAACTCCCTAAAACATATAGGGAGTTACAACTGTTACGCGCTAAGCCATCGATATGTCTTTTGACAACTCAAAACAGTGGTGCATTTTTTAAATAAAGAAAATAAGGGAAAAACCTACAGGGTCACAATTTCAAAATAAAAAATAAACTGTTCGCATTTTAAACCGTAATCTATATCAATTTATATCAAACAAAATCAAGACATTTCAAATGCTAACTACTTGAATATAACAATTGCCCATATCAACATTTTCTTCTTGTGCTATTTTCTAAATCTAACCATGCATATTTTGTAACCTTGACTTATCGCATTAAGGTAGTGGAACCATAATATATCCGCAACATTTCGGCACTCATGAACTTCACAATAGTTATCAAGGTTTCCGAATGAAATTCATTCGGAAACCTCGGTTAACACTGTTAAATTCATTTCTTCCGAAGCATTGCAGGATTATTACGGGTCTACTACCTTAAACTTAGGGGAGCACCATTACACTACTTGCTAATTTGTTCACAGTATCAATGTCTTAAATCAGCATTTCAATAATGACTCAGGCTTTGTAAAATGATTTGAAAGCCAACTTTTTTGCTCTTGAATGATTCATGTCTTGCATAATATGAATAGAGGATATTGAATGAGTGGTCATTGAATACCGAATTTATTAAACGAGTCATGTGTAAACAGATAAAACGAGGCTATGCCGAGTTTTTATCTGTTTATAGATGACGAGTTTAATAAATTCGGTATTTGATGAGCACAAATTTGATATTCTTTTTAAAATATGACCAGAATTTTGGTGAAAAATGAGATTTTTTTTATATTTATCGATACATGTTAGTCCGCGAAACTTATAACGCCGTTTGCGAAATGACGTCAGCAGATCCACTATGACGTCATTTTCCTAGCAAAAAATAACTTTGTTCTTCGTTCTTAGCTTATTTGCATAATTATTCCACTACTGTAATAACACCCGTGTAATATCAAAAATATTCAACGGGGTTATTTCATTCCCGCGACGTAGGTTATATTATAAATGTATTTGATTCCACATTGCCACAATATGTAAAAAAAAACTGTGGTGGAAGGCCGCATTCGAACATTAGCTAAGGATATAATTTCTTCAAATGATAACAACATGAGAGGTTAAAGACTCGTCTTTAAACAAATATCAACGAATAAAGTAAACAAAATGAATGGGTTTAAATCTTAAAGGGCTTCGGGTCTTGGGGACGGGTTTCATCGAGAGAAAGAGTTTATTCGTACATGTATTCCAAAAGCCTGAAAAGATTGTATCCTGGCATATTCGAAAATGAAAGCACTATTTGTACGGATTTTTTTTTTAAATACGTATATTACGTGCTGAAAACACATTTTAAAGCTATTTTGCGAATAACAAGGGATCGGCTTAAGGTCATAAAACGGATTAAAGAAGCGCGCCTCTAAAAAGAATTAATCAAATAAGCCTATGAACAAATATGCTAAAGAAAAGCTTCTTTGTCATCTATTTGACCCATTAAACGATTATGATAATAAGCGAGCCCCCCTCCTCCCCTCGTATCTCATCTTATAAGATAAAAACTTTTCACGGAGTTCTTGCAATGGAATCTTTTCGAAGGAACATTTTCAGATTTAATAATAATTTTCTAATTGTAATTTAAGTAAATCTTTGATGTCGCCTTACAGACTCTTAGGAACGACAATCGGCTATTTCCGTAAACTTCAACAGACCTCGGATGTATTAGGTATATGACTATGCATTAAATACCTTACATTTTGTTCGCCGGAAGTATATACAGTAACAAAACCCCATTAAATTGACAATCATTCCGACCAAGAGCATTCAAAACCACTCGCTTAGCGATCCAATCAGTCGCGCCAATCATCAAAAACGATTTCAAATTGTTCAATAACGCTTCGAAATCGTTCAAAATGATCAACAATTCAATCAAATCGATAAAAAATTTGCTTTATCTCTTAGACTCACATTTATATCCATGCGGCTGGTTTGGCCGTAACGAAATGAAATCAGAAACGTTTAAAAGAAGGTAAATACATGTATATTCGCTAATTTCGTCAATTTGGACAAAATTTTCGACCATGCTTTACTTCCCTTGAAAATCATTCAAATCTCACTCCACGCACTCATTCAATTTCTTTCTTCAATCATTCAAAGGTCATTCAACTTGTCAATTTCACGATGTTATCAATTGCATTTCTTTTCAGAGGAAACTGAAAGGACAGGGAGAAAAACTAAATCCTTCCGAATAATGGTAAAATAATGGTAAAATTTGATGGAATTGACAGAGGTGAAATTGAGATGGTGAATAATTTGGGAATGATTTCCGTATAACGGAAGGCAATCAAATTTCGCTTTTTTTCGTTTGATTGGATGTATAAGCGAACATTTATTACTCCCCCCCCCTTTCTAAAATTCTACGTCCTTTTGTGTTTGGTTGGCTTTAGGGACAAACACACGCTTTTAAGATCCACGCAAGACTATTGTATTGTGGAAATAATTCATCAATTTGCTATCATTTTGAATGATTTCAAAGTCTTTTTGAACGTCGTTGCAGCGTCTTTGAATGGTTTGGGTGAGTGTTTGAAATGAATGGTTGGGGGGCTAAGCGAGCGTTGTTACTAAAGTGGGCAATCAAACAAAATCAAGGTTCAATCATAACGTAACAAATGTTTCATTTATACTTAAACCGGGGTATTTGAAAACGCGGGAAATGTGGTATAGCCAGGAGAAGGGGTGTACTGAACCGAAATCTAAAAAGCGTGAGATAACGGTTCTTAATAACAAATGCAATCATCGCTATACTGATAGAGAATAGAATCTCTACACGAAAACCACTTTCTTCTCCCTATAAATATTCATTGTTTTTGCCGTCATAATGTTAGTGTCTTTATGATTAAATCGGTTTCGAAAGCATGTTACTTTACGCCGTTTCGCATGATGTTTGCCTGCATAAAGTCAAAGGCCTGTAAAAACACTAGTAGTTTTGCGTTGCATTGATCGTTCATCATAGTCAGAGAACGTGAGCAGAAAAAATTCGTTGGTCCCAAGTTATCTATACTGAGCGACTGTAAAAACGCAACAAAGTAAATTTAAAATTTGAGCACAAAAAAGTTGATTTTTTTAAAACTAAATTTAACTAAAATCATACAAAGAAGATACTCTATTGAATGGACATAATCTTTATTTGATCTGACGCTTTGATTAGTTTCGACATTGCAATCTACTGTTCACCCTTTCTTTGTCATTTTACTTTTCATGTTTGATTGATTTAAAAAAATCAGATGTGTGGAAGGTAATTAACGATAGACATTTCAAAAACCATTAAAAGAAATGAAAAAAAACTCCCTCAATTTGAAAAGACTGTACTCTGAATCGAGTAAGTCAAATGGGAAATTGTTATTTAGAATCGGAACATCGCTAACCTCGAATAGACTAAAAAATATTGATTTTTTTCCATCAATATTTGAACATCTGTAAGGTAGGCCCTTGCCAATAAGAAGTTTCTGAAGAGTTTGCGTGTTTAAATGACGTTAGTGTCTTGTCGTAATCACGCTCAAAATGTCATCTCAGTTCTAAACGACATGTCTGCTAAGGAGTTCAAAGCGTTAACAGGCTTTGTTTGCCAAAACCGCGTTCACATGAATAACGTCTATGGTTCTACGAAAGGAATGGAAGGTCATGTAAGTGACGTCATTTCTGGTAAAAAAGACGTCGTTTTGGTGTCGTCTTTGGACAAAACGTGCTAAAACACAGTATTGATGATTTGTTTGACCTCTTGATTCATTCAACTTAACTCTGAAATTTGTTTGGTTTTTGTTTCATTTGAAAAGAAAATATTGTCCTTACTGTAGGGCTATGGAGAAATTTCATCTTTCGAGGGTATGTTTAAAAATG
Source organism: Fragum whitleyi (assembly GCA_948146395.1). Taxonomy (NCBI): domain Eukaryota; kingdom Metazoa; phylum Mollusca; class Bivalvia; order Cardiida; family Cardiidae; genus Fragum; species Fragum whitleyi. The sequence continues at coordinate 52,172,650 of OX411549.1, read as the reverse complement.
TCACCGTATTTGGAATACAAGAGAATGTTTCAAGATGGCATTGATGTTGGATAAAGGGTAACTAGTTAACGTAACAAAATAACTTAATTAAAGTCCGAGTCTGTTCACTTATATTTGCTTTTGAGATATGTTTTTAAGTATTGCGTTTTTAAAGTCGCTCAGTATATATCAAACTCATCTTAAGTATGTTAAGAAACATTCAAATAGCGTGGTTTTACCTATAGTGTGTACCTTGTATTTTCAAGTAAACCTTTGTGTTATTTTTTGGCATTTGCTTTTTAAAAGCTAAATAATTATGTTTTTATCAAGAAAATAATTCCTACACTTTATATTTTTCTCTCTCGGAGTTCGGGGTGATAAAACATTGCACTTTGTTTACAATTTATGCCGTCGCTTTGCACGTGTCTTTGTGTGCAATGCGGGGTACTATTTGCAAACAGTTTGCACCGTTTTGTAATCCTGAACGCAGGGCAGTACAAGTGTCGAAAAGACGTGCCTATGAAAGCACCGCTTATTCTTAAATCGAACTCGAGACCTCTTAAATTCAAAGCCGACGATTTAGCGAAATGAATTACATTCCTTTAATAAAATATACTCGAGGTCCTATAACTAGCTTAAAATAAATAATCAGACGCTCATGATTTCAATTATTTCAGTGAAATCGCCCTTTTTTTCTAGCTATATATATATATTTTTTTTAATGAACCTATTGAACTTATCTTTATAGTGTTTTTGGAGTGCTTTCGAATGGTTTGGATGAGTGTTTGATATGAATGAATGGAGCGCTGAGTGAGCAACTTAGGTTGGGTTTGATCGAGATGAATGTCAACTTCACGATGTTTTAACTGTATGTAAAGGCCCGGTCACACAGCCTTCCGCGAGTTGATCACGAGTGCATCGCGAGGAAAAACTGTCAAACGCGAAAAAAACGCGGTCACTAGTGAATGACACGTGAAAGAAACGTGCAGGACTCGCGAATAACAAGTGCGCACACGCGCGAAAAACTTTACACGCGCTCGGAGCCCGATTTTATTTTTGAGCAGCACAAAAATTAGGCGCGACGGCCATCGCGTGTCGCACAAGTGGTGTAAACGCGGACCAAACGCTATAACACACGGTGCACTCGCCGATCACAAGTGGACGACAAGTGGTCACTCGCGGGCATACGCAAAATTTCTTCGTGTGATTGCGTGTGTAGCACTTGTCATCCACTTGTGATCCGCTTGTCTACAGCGATCCTAGCACCTTTGATAGCGTGTGCTCCGCGTGTAAAAGGCTTTCTCAGATTTTGTGTCACGAGTCATCCGCGGGATATCCGCGTGTTTTCGCGTTGAATCGCGATTTTACAACGACTGATTCGCGTGTTGTCCACGTCCAAATCATGTTTGTACTATAAGTTATTTCTGCTATAAAAAGATCGCGTAAAGGACAGTTTTCATTAGTTGTAATCAAGACGTTGAAGAGGCAACATGGATCCGGCGCATCGTAATACTATGGTTATGCTGCTGCAGCAACATCAGAACCAGCTACTTCAGGTTCAGCAAGCCCTGGATGCCAGAAGAAGAGTGAGGAGAAGACGGAGAAGAGTCAGAGTCATATGGGTGCGCCAATGGATCAACCGCAGGCCACAGCTGGGGCTGCATGACAAGCTGATGGTCGAGCTGGGAAACAGGGACCTCCGTGCATTTAAGAACTTTATGAGAATGCCTCCGGTGATGTATGATGAACTGGTGGAAAGGCTGACACCAACACTGACGAAGGAGACAACCAATTGGCGAGCTCCCTTGGACACAGGCTTAAAGGTGGCCATCACTTTGAGGCACTTGCATCAGGCTCGAAATACAGGGAGATGCAGTACGGCTGGTGTGTCCCACTCAACACCATAAGCCACATTGTTCGTGATGTTTGCAATTGTGCAATTATATCGTGAGGAGATGCTGGAACCTCCAGAAGCCCCCAAAGTGGCAACAAATTACAGACGATTGGCTGAACAGGTGGAATTTTCCTCACGTGGTTGGAGCTACAGACGGCAAACACATAGCATGCAAGGCTCCTCCCAACTCTGGCTCTGAATTTTACAACTACAAGGGGTTTTTCAGCATTATTCTCTTGGCTGTGGTCACCAGTGATTACAAGTTATCATGGGTGGACGTGAGTGGCAAGGGGGCTTTATCAGACGTGCATATCTACAATGCAAGTGAGTTTAAAGAAGGCTTACAGAACGGTGACATTCTTGGATACCCTCAGCCTACTCCCCTCCCAGGGGACACAGAAGATCTACCTTACTTCCTAGTGGGTGACGATGCATTTGGATTGAGAAGCTATATGATGAAGCCCTTTGGGAACAGACAGCTATCAAGAAAACAATGAATCTTCAACTACAGATTGTCAAGTGCAATAGTGGAATGGTGTTCATCCCCTGCTGGGAGTGTTGCATGGCGAGACAACATGCTACTTGACTAGTTCTTGTGGAAGTGACAGTGTGGACAAGTGATTGTCCTCGATCATTTTTTCCATCAGCTTTCCAAGGAGTGTTTGGTTGGTCTGAAGATGTTTAAGAAGTTCGGGCATCCAACTCTCCTCCTCGGCCTCCTTCCCCCTCCTCTTCCTGTGCTGGGAACTAAAATTGGCTGATCCGAGCTCTGCTGCCTCCCCCTCGAATTCTTCGAGTACATTGCCTGACTGGTTCTCTGTCTCAGAACACCGGGTGCGGCGGCTTTAATACACGCGGGCGGCAAGCGGAGCACAAGTGATCGGCACGTGACTCACACGCGAAGCACACGCGGTACACGCGTGGAGCACACGCACCACACGCGGAGCACAAGTGATACACACGCGCTGCGTGTGATCACTTGTTACCCCATTTTCTTACCACAAGCGCTCATACACGGAGGACTCGTTGTGGACACGTGATGGGCACGCGGAGCACACATGCGCGTTTGGTCCACTTGTCATTCGCGTGTTTAGCACGTTTTAGACAAATTTGCTGATTCTTCACCGCGTGTAGAAAAAAAATGAAAAATTTGGCGTAATTACACGTGACCGACTCGTGGAAGGCTGTGTGACCGGGCCTTAAAATCGAACTCGAGACCTCTTAATTTCGAAGACGACAATCTATATCTTGAATACGGAAACAACTCGATCTTTGGTGGTGTTGCCTTTTTATTTTGTGATGGGGAACAAAACAGACCCCTTTATTTTGAATATCTATCTATCTATCTATCTATCTATCTATCTATCTATCTATCTATCTATCTATCTATCTATCTATCTATCTATCTATCTATCTATCTATCTATCTATCTATCTATCTATCTATCCATCCATCCATCCATCCATCTATCCATCTATCCATCTATCCATCTATCTATCTATCTATCTATCTATCTTCAGATACTGCCTATACCCCCGCGAGCGTTACTTGCAGGCACTGCGCGTCATGGTTGTGAAAAGAGTGAAAGATAAAAATGTAATAGAAGTGTAGTAAAAGAAAAGGGGTTAATATACAGATTGATGAGGATTGTTATATTAAAAAGCAACTATAATAGGACAAATTAAAAGGTATCAAAAGAGGTAAAACAGACACCACAGTGCACTCTTACGGTCTGGAGTGTTGCAGCACTCCTATTGATGCCTGGAAGTTTTCTGGGTTTGGAGAGGCTACAGCATTTTCCGGCAGGGCATTCCATTGGATAGAAGGAATATTTATAGTATTTTTACCTGTATGATTTTGGCCGAATGTCATAGAATGGCAATACCTGGAGACCCTACAAGTAGGCTGGACATAGTCAGGGAGGGGGATAGCTACAAGAGCATATAAAATTCTATAAAACAGTCAGAGTCGTGCAATTGGTCTTCTTTCCTTGAGTGTCTGCCAGTTTAATTGTGATAATAAGGAAGTGACACTTGTTGTTTGGGAATAGTCATTTAGTGTCCATCTGGCCGCACGCCTTTGGACCATTTCTATTTTGGTGATTTGGTCTTTAATATGTGGATCCCAAAAGGCTGAGACATACTCTAGCTGTGGGCGCACAAGAGTCTGATAGGCAGCTTCTCTGACTTGGAAAGATTTGGTTTTAACATTCCGTTTAACATAGGGTTTTATTGGTTCTTGAGGTGATTCGATTGATATGAGTCTGCCAGCTTGAATTATTGGAGATGTCAACCCCCAAGTACCTGGCGCTGGTGACAGTCTTCAGGATCTGCCCATGCGGTATATACTGTGTTTGGAGTGGTTTCCTGGAGGATGTCACCCGTATCACCTGGCACTTGGAGGGGTTGTACCAATGTCCCATTTGGCCTCCCATACCTGCAGTCTGTCCAGGTCTCTCTGCAGAATGGTATTGTTACTAATGTTGTCAAGTATCAGGTACAAAGAAGTGTCATCAGCGGAGAGGCGCGCCTGAGAGACGAGATTTTCAGGAAGGTCATTTATGTAGGCCAGGGGAAGGATTGCGCCCAGTACAGATCCTTGGGGTACCCCGGATGAGACTGGGACCGAGTCCGATTCCTCACCTTCGATAACCACTCTCTGTGTGCGATTACTATGAAAAGCCTTAATCCATTGAAGTGTACCGCTTATGATGCCGTAGGAATGAAGTTTTAGTAGGAGTTTTGAGTGGTTTACCTTGTCAAAAGCTTGGAGAAGTCCAGGAGTATGATATCAGTCTGTTTGCCTTGACTTGACTTTCGAGAAAGATCTTCAATAAGAGAAACAAGTTGTGTCTAACAATAGCGTCTCTCCCTGAAAACATGCTGTATGTCATACATAAGTCCATTTGTGTCAAGATGTTGGCAGTATTCCATTTGTGGGGCACAGTGCCTGATTCAATTGACCTTTCGCACAGGATCTTTATAATTGGGGCAAGTTCTTCACAGAGCTCCCTGAGTACAGCCTTTTTTGGTTTTAGGTTTTTCAAGAGTTTTATCATACCTAATTCAGAGATTTCGATAATACAATGAGTTTAAACAGCTACACACTAAGGAACCACGCGGGATTGACATGGTGACTGATTTTGGGCGTTAAACCATAATTTGGTTCTTTGCAAATGTTTACACCCTCAAAAAACATGTAGTAACACTACCTTATTGCAAAAAATGTACGTTTTCGGGTCGTTAAGTGTATACGTTAACAGGCAAAATCCGGGCGTTAAACGGAATTAGTCTTTGTCCTACTTTATCATCCAATCAGAATGCTGGGTTTTTAAAAATTTTGAGGGTTTATTTTCCATAAACTAACCAGCTGAGGTTTATTTTGACCATTATTTCATTTAAACGTCAAGGTTTATTTGTTATTCCACGCATGCGTACATATTAAACTCTACCCTCTCATGAATATGCAACGAGCACGTGAAAAGTAAAGGAGAAATTCGTGCCTACACGTGCACATGTGTCATTCCCAATATTCTACTCTGATGTTGACCTGGTTGGACGTGACATGGTGTGTCCAATTGTTTGCATATGGTTAAACCCCGATTTCAACCTTATTGCAGTTATATCGCAATGGCTGGTGCACCTACCAATAGTTCGTTCGCTTACTGAACATTTATGTACTTATTTGCTTGTATGTAGCGAGAAACTTTTTATCGTTTCATTTGTTTATGGCTAAACAGATTAGTTTACTAACGTTATTAAGAATATCTCTGGCATTAACAAAAACTGAGTTGTTGTTTTGAAAGGTTATGTTCATTTGTCCTTGTATACAAATTTGTTGATTAACAATTAATGGCGCATTTTATCAATATACAATCTATTCATTACATATAATACCGTAAACTGTTAATTCTTGCGAAAATACTTGTAAAACATAGTGGACACATAACATATTTTCGTTCATATATAGAGCGGAGGTTATTGTTAGGTCAATAAAAACAAACAGTACTGCATTTTTTTATTATCGGTAATGGCTCTTTAAAAAATCCTCGGTTTTTACGTGCATATTTCAACAACACCGTATTTGGAAAGAGGGGCGTTCATTTGTAATAAATATAACCGGCTTATTCCGTGTAAATCGTGCGATATGTTGTCAATTATATTAAGCCCGGGAAAAAGACTAAGGGCTCAATTTCAAAACAATTCCTCCACTCGACCTCGACTCATACTCGAAAAAGGAAGCCTTAAGGAACGCTCGAGGAGTCCTCCAGTTAGGTCCCCTCGAGTAACTTATTTGTATGCCGAGTCGTCAACCGCCCTCCACTTTCTCGAGGGACAAAAGAGTATCCCTTCATCCATGAAAGGCACGTGACTCTCGGTATTTACCGCAATTTTTATGCAAATCAAAGTACTGAAAGTCCTAATGGGGAACAGGTTTCATTCAAGTCAAAGAATTCCGAACTTTAGAATTGATGAAAAAATAGAAAAAAAAGTTTTAAATTAAAATATATATGTGTTTTAACGATGTAAGCGATAGAAGCTACCTCCGACGATCTAAATATTGGTTTCAATAGTGGCCATTTGAATGAGGGATAAATGTTTTAAAAAATAATTGTGGGGAATCGTTATTGGACATCTTGCGAAAACAACGCGAAACCACTTTCTTCTAAAATGGAAGGTTGAAATCTTTGCCTCTGATACTTTTATACGCTTTTAACTTGGTGCATCGGTAACCAAATCCCAATAGAAGATGTGAAAACTATATGTTCATATCTACCATCCCGTATAATTTTATATGCGGTTATTAAATAGGTATCTGACAAAATGCCCAAATAGAAAGATCTTGTGATGTTCATATTTCTATATAAATCAACATTCTGTCCACCCAAAGAAGAATGCACAAAACATGCAATACATGTATTATCTTCTACATAGAAATAGAAAGATTACAAAAAATAAGACATTTTTTTCAGAGGCTAGATGGCAATGCTTTCGAATACAAGTCAAATGAACCCTGCACCATTGGTTGGGTGTGGATTTATGGAGAGTTCTCGTTATGAAGCAAAGTCAAAATTGTCTTTGATGACCGGATACTCAAATAAGTAAAACCAATTGCCTGTGTTTAGGGTGCAATATAACGTTTGCATATGTTTATCTATTGTACGACGCTTTGCACATTTGAACGCTGGTACAATTTTGTAACGTTTCACGAATATTTTCATCTTAAATGCAGTGATCGAATACAGCATATTTCTCGGAATTGTCGCTATACTATCATATATCCCGGTTCCGAAGAAAACAATACAGCCTACTTTTCTTGCGAACACAATCGCTGCGTGGTCGCATACCATGCGTATAATTTTTCTTATCCGCGACCCAGAGACTGCAGGTTTTTTATTCCGAAGCCAGTGCGAGCTGTTGGTCCACAAGTCAGAATAATGTGTAAATCAGTCAAATTTCTATTTGATTTGCTCCATCCTGATACATGAGTAGGGGATAATTGATTTTTTTAAACATTTATTTTCGATTTTTTGCAAATCGCTCATTTCACTAGCTGTCCAATACTTCTTTATATTTGAGTGGTATTCTAAAACGCGTGATTGAGTGGCGTTCAAGGACTGATCGCTGTTCCTCGAGAAACCCTCACTTTATCGAGTGGCCTCGAATCTACCTTACGTCCTGGAATACCAATCCGTCCTTAGCCATGAAAATCGTTCACGAAACGGACTGCACGCACCAATTAAAGGTAATTATTTCGAGCAGTTCGAGTCGAGGAAAGCTGGAGGAACGTCTTGAAATTAGGCCCTAAGTCAGTTAGGGCTCAATTTCAAAACAATTCCTCCACTCGACCTCGACTCATACTCGAAAAAGGAAGCCTTAAGGAACGCTCGAGGAGTCCTCCAGTTTGGTCGCCTCGAGTGACTAATTTGTATTCCGAGTCGTCAACCGCCCTCCACTTTCTCGAGGGACAAAAGAGTATCCCTTCATCCATGAAAGGCACGTGACTCTCGGTATTTACCGCAATTTTATGCAAATCAAGGTACTGAAAGTCCTGTTGGGAAACAAGTTTCATTCAAGTCAAAGCATTCCGAACTTTAGAATTGTAAAAAAAAAATAGAAAAAAAAGTTTTAGATCAAAAATATATATGTGTTTAAACGATAGAAGCTACTTCCGACGATCTAAATAAGAATTGGTTTCAATAGTGGCCATTTGAATGAGGGATAAATGTTTAAAAAAAAATAATTGTGGGGAATCGTTATTGGACATCTTGCAAAAATAACGCGAAACCACTTTCTACTTAAATGGAAGGTTGAAATCTTTGCCTCTGATACTTTTATACGCTTTTAACTTGGTGCATCGGTAACCAAATCCCAGTAGATGTGAAAACAATATGTTTATATCTACCATCCCGTATAATTTTATATGCGGTTATTAAATAGGTATCTGACAAAATGCCCAAATAGAAAGATATTGTGATGTTCATATTTCTATATAAATCAACATTCTGTCCACCCAAAGAAGAATGCACAAAACATGCAATACATGTATTATCTCCTACATAGAAATAGAAAGATTGCAAAAATAAAACATTTTTTTCAGAGGCTAGATGGCAATGTTTTCGAATACAAGTCAAATGAACCCTGCACCATTGTTTTGGTGTGGATTTATGGAGAGTTCTCGTTATGAAGCAAAGCCAAAATTGTCTTTGATGACCGGATACTTAGGGCCTAATTTCAAGACGTTCCTCCAGCTTTCCTCGACTCGAACTGCTCGAAATAATTACCTTTAATTGGTGCGTGCAGTCCGTTTCGTGAACGATTTTCATGGCTAAGGACGGATTGGTATTCCAGGACGTAAGGTAGGTTCGAGGCCACTCGATAAAGTGAGGGTTTCTCGAGGAACAGCGATCAGGCCTTGAACGCTACTCAATCACGCGTTTTAGAATACCACTCAAATATAAAGTAGTATTGGACAGCTATTGAAATGAGCGATTTGCAAAAAAACGAAAATAAATGTTTAAAAACCAAATATCTCCGCCTCATTTTTCAGGATGGAGCAAATCAAATGGAAATTTGACTGATTTACACATTATTCTGACTTGTGGACCAACAGCTCGCACTGGCTTCGGAATAACCTGCAGTCTCTGGGTCGCAGATAAGAAAAAATTCTACGCATAGTATGCGACCACGCAGCGATTGTGTTCGCAAGGATAGTAGGCTGTATTGTTTTCTTCGGAACTGGGATATATGATAGTATAGCGACAATTCCGAGAAATATGCTGTATTCGATCACTGCGTTTAAGATGAAAATATTCGTGAAACGTTACAAAATTGTACCAACGTTCATATGTGCAAAGCGTCGTACAATATATAAACATATGCAAATGTTATATTGCACCCTAAACACAGGCAATTGGTTTTACTTATTTGAGTATCCGGTCATCAAAGACAATTTTGGCTTTGCTTCATAACGAGAACTCTCCATAAATCTACACCCAACCAATGGTGCAGGGTTCATTTGACTTGTATTCGAAAACATTACCATCTAGCCTCTGAAAAAATGTCTTATTTTTGCAATCTTTCTATTTCTATGTAGGAGATAATACATGTATTGCATGTTTTGTGCATTCTTCTTTGGGTGGACAGAATGTTGATTTATATAGAAATATGAACATCACAACATCTTTCTATTTGGGCATTTTGTCAGATACCTATTTAATAACCGCATATAAAATTATACGGGATGGTAGATATGAACATATAGTTTTCACATCTTGCGCGGCACTCATTCTTTCCGGCTATTTGTTTCTCATCAATGGGTTGATAATCGTAGACCTATGTGAGATAGCAGCTGGAGGCTAGGATAGAATGTGATGGTTGTACTGGTGATACCAGGAATCCATTGGAAGGTGCTCCAGCCGCCGCGATATAACTGAAATAATGTTGAAAGCGGCGTTAAACTCCATTCAATCAATCAATTAAGTAGAAAGTGGTTTCGCGTTGTTTTCGCAAGATGTCCAATAACGATTCCCCACAATTACTTTTTTAAAACACCTATCCCTCATTCAAATGGCCACTATTGAAACAAATTTTTATTTAGACCGTCGGAAGTAGCTTCTATCGTTTAAACATATATATTTTTGATTTAAAACTTTTTTTTTCTATTTGTTGTTGTTGTTGTTGTTGTTTTTACAATTCTAAAGTTCGGAATGTTTTGACTTGAATGAAACTTGTTCCCCAATAGGACTTTCATTACTTTGATTTGCATAAAATTGCGGTAAATACCGAGAGTCACGTGCCTTTCATGGATTAAGAGATACTCTTTTGTCCCTCGAGAAAGTGGAGGCCGGTTGACGACTCAGAATACAAATTAGTCACTCGAGGGGACCTAACTGGAGGACTCCTCGAGCGTTCCTTAAGGCTTCCTTTTTCGAGTATGAGTCGAGGTCGAGTGGAGGAATTGTTTTGAAATTGAGCCCTTATACAAGAAAAACCAATTGCCTGTGTTTAGGGTGCAATATAACGTTTGCATATGTTTATCTATTGTCCAATACTACTTTTTATTTGAGTGGTATTTTAAAACGCGCGATTGAGTGGCGTTCAAGGACTGATCGCTGTTCCTCGAGAAACCCTCACTTTATCGAGTGGCCTCGAACCTACCTTACGTCCTGAAATACCAATCTGTCCTTAGCCATGAAAATCGTTCACGAAACGGACTGCACGCACCAATTAAAGGTAATTATTTCGAACAGTTCGAGTCGAGGAAAGCTGGAGGAACGTCTTGAAATTAGGCCCTTAAACGCTAATAATTGAAAATTAAACGGTTTAAACAGCCTCAGTCGGTCGCTACGCTCCCTCCTTTCGGCTGTTTAAATCGTTTAATTTTCAATTATTAGCGTTTAACTATTACGAAAACGTGGATTAATTTTGTAAATTCACGTGCCGTCAACTCCCGTTAATCAATAATTTCCTCGGGGCGAGTGATAGATATTCACCTCTCTCCGAGTCGGAAAAAAGTGTTAACTAAGTGAAATGTAGTAAACGTTATATGGACCTTGTTTCGATTATTGACATATCGATCTAATCAATAAAGGTCTAGAAATATATTTATATTAAACGATTTTCTAACCGTTTTCATACGGTATCTTATCCATTGTTTTGGTCATTTTTATTACGTCCAGTTATACAAAAAAACTTATATTATTATTGCGATTGTAGAGATTACAGTTAGCAATAGCGATTTTCGTAAACCACATAGTTACGTTATCAACGATGAATACAGTTAAGATCATCGTGAAATTGACAAGTTGAATGATCTTAGAATTATTTTGGAAAGAAATTGATCGAGTGCTGTAGAGCGAGTTTTGAGTGAAATTCAAGAGAGGAAATCCAATATCGCTAATTTTGTTCAAGATGGCAAGATTTGCTACATTTGTTACCTCCCTTTAATAAAATATGTGCACTTTTCTGTTTGTTTGTCTTTGTGGACCAATCAATCATTTTAAAATCCATATTTGTAGAATATTTTGATTTAAATGTTGATCGTCTTGGCCGTTTGCGAAATAATTTCCAAAATTTTGGAGCGCTTTTGATGGATTTGGATTGAATGAATGGATCGCTGAGTCAGCGATTAAGAATGTCTTTTATCGGAATGACAGTCAGTTTCAAGATGTTTTAACTGTAATTAATAAAAATCACATTTTTCGAAAAAATTAAACTGACACAACAGAAGGTGACGATATGTGACGGTACTCGAGTGGTAAATACGTCTGTTAAACCTTCAAGACTTCATGTCAGGAGTTAAAAAATGTAGATCAAATACTGAAAGGACTATCAGAAAAGTACACGGCAATGTTTAAGAGCTTTGCATCTTGCATTTCTACTAGTATAAGTAGATCTTTAAAACCTGTCATTCAGCATCTTAAGGTAGTGGCCCATAATAGTTCTGCAACGTTTCGGCAGTTATACACTTTAACGGTGAATTTAAATTTAAATTAAAAAAAAAAAAAAATAGTACGTCTATGTACATCCGAGGTTGATCGTGAGATTGGCCGAGTGGCGTTCCGAATGCCTTTTGTAAAACCAAAAGTCTGATATAAAGACATAAGAACTCGAGTGGCTATCATTTAAAATTGAAAATTTATCGATGTTCATGCTTCAAGCGCATATTTCTCTTTCGTTCTATAATCCAATAGACAGAGTGAAAAAGTGCAACGTGAAATATTATTTACCAAAACAACACAACAGCAGCAACAACAACAACAGCAACAACAACCCCACACTCACACATACAAACTTACAGAAAATCTGCAATAATCTTTAATGATACTGAAAAAATTAATAGCCCCTCCCAAAATAAAAAAAAAACTCTTTCCATTAACACATTATATTAACTGATTACAATTCTAAATGTCAAATATTGATATGTACCGTAGGCTATACGACGTCATGCTAGGCGTTTGAACTAAAAATCAACATCTCATTTCATAATGAAAGTACATTTAAAACTATGGCTTGGCTGTATTGCCTTGTATGTTTTAATTCTAGTTTTCATTTTGGGAGTTGTGCAGTTTCGGGAAGTAATCATGTTAAACTGTAAGTGAATGATTATGAAATAATGTCATTTTCGCGTTGATCTGTCCGTGAATTTAGTCCGATGGAGGAAGAGTTGAATGCAAAAGGTATTATATCCATTATAACACTATCACATTTCTAAAATTATTTTTATTACCCTTTCTAGGTATAAATAGGTTTCAAACACTTTTCTGTGTATACAATTAATGAACAAGAAGTTCAATTGACATTGGCAGAATTTCACACAAAGCGAAGCGCGTCATTTTACCACTAAAGATGATTGAGAATAATAAACGCGCTGGGCTATCTGTATACACAGTAAAGCACGTGGCATATGGAGTTTATTGCGAGTATTTTTTTGTGAAATTTCTTCTTATTTCATAAATGCGTTTTACGCCCTCGTGAACTAAATGGATCGAACACTTAACTTGTATGGTAAGAGTTAAAACAATGTGAATTAGACTGTCATTCCGATCAAAATCATTCTAAATCATTCACTAAGCAGTCCATTCATTCGTTCTAAGCACTCACTCAAATCGACCAAAAACCAAATCATTTAAAACATTTCGAAATTGTTCAAGATGATCAAAATTCTATTCAAAAAGTCCAAATCATTCTACGATTTTATGGGCTGGTATGGATTTTAAAGTGCTGATTGGTCCGCGAATACACACAAACAGAAAAGTACAGTCAATATTGCTCGAGCGACCACGTCTATTAAGCGACCAATTGTTTTAAGCGACCACCATAAAAAGTCCCTTCACCGTAATCAAAATCTCTGAAAAAGAGGACATTCTTATCGTAAAATTGGTTATTGTTGAATCTTATGTTGTTAGAACCCATTAGAATCGTCTCAATAAGACGATTCTAATGGGTTCAAACATCATAAGATTCAGTACAACTTGACCGACAATCCATAAATGGTATCAAAATGAACTGTCACATTTATAACAGTATTTCGTATTAAGCGACCATTCCCATAAACGACCGCTTTTTGGTCGTCCCTTAAGTGATCGCTTAACACAAGTTTTACTGTACGTCTATTACATTCCTGGCAACGAAATTTGGGATTTCCCGGTGTCACTAATGACGATAAAACTTTTCAGTTTCACTTGAGGATCTACTTTTTTTCAAGCAGCTTGGCCCCTATTCAACTTGTTGAGATACTACATTGCAGTCCAATCACCGATTCAGGATATCTGCATAGTGGGTTCAAACTTAAAAATTGATAGATTTTTTAAAATATTTATTTGCAATTTTGATTAAATATCAGAGCGAAACAGACAATATTAGGCTACAGAAGAGTTGTTGATTGACCCCCTCCCCCTATGGATCCGCCACTAAATCTGGATCACAGATTATCAAAACAAGAGGACATAATGATCCTACATCTCTCACCTGAGTCTCTTTGACACCCCCCCCCCCCCCTCATCAAATAAGTAGGCAGATGTCAAAAAGGAGATAATTTCTACATATGATCAATACCATGGATTGTTTTCAGTAAGAGTAAATAGGATACGCCTGGGCACAGCCCTTAAATGAACATAGGGGCATGTAATGGACAAACTTGATGAAATTCAATTAAATGAAACAAATATGAAAAGTCCCTGCCTTATGGTTTCAGAGAACAAGTACATGTAGTTAAGATTTTCTCCTTAGTGTCTGTGTAAAATGGGTTAGGCCCATTCAGAGCACAAATTCTACCCCAGGGACTGACATGAAAACATCGGCAGAGGTACAATTTATGATATTACAAACAAAATATGAAAGATGTCTCAAAGGACCTTAATATTTCTTCAAATTTTTAAGGCATTATCCAAGATGACGACTAGAAATTATTGAAAAAAATGGTATCAATACACGAAATCTGCAAGGGCCGAGAACGAAAGAAAATGACAAAATACATAATTTTAAGAATAAATGAAGGGTTGCAGAGAATTTAATAAATAGAATAATCAACTGGTTATGTCTGATATGAAAATGATTTCACTCGACTGCGTTATTAGGCTGTTAAAACTTGTCCTTTGGACTCGCTTTTTCGCTCTTTATAACGAGTTCTCGCGAAATATTTTTCACCTCGTACATAACCAGTAGATTATCCTCCATATACATCATGAAAGGGAGGTAATAAATATCGCTAATTTTGTTCATCTTGTAATTTTGTACCTCCCTTTTATTTAGCCCAAGACTCGCTGCACACACTCATTCAATTTCATTCCAAAATTATTCCAAAATCATCCATCTTGTCAATTTCACGATGTTTTTAACTGTTATGACATCTTGAAATTAACATCTTGATACTGAAATGTTTTGTATAGGTTGAACGAGTAGAATTGGCGAATTGTAGAATTCAAAGAGGTAGTTGAACATCGCTAAATTTTCATGTTGAACAAAATAAGCGATATTTAATTTCGCCATTTCGCTGTTTTGCCATTTTCGTTCATATTGAACAAAATCAACAATGATTAATCTGCATTTAATAGAAATTCTATTTACTGATCTATGAATGATTTCTGTGTATTCAAGGGCAAATCAGGCGCTTCCGAGTTCATGAGAGCCAATGAAAATTGTGACTATTGAAATCAACAAATAGTATGAAGCAAAATGAAGCAAAAATGTAGCGATTTCTTTAAAATGGTATTTATCTCACCAGTACTATACCAGGCCACATTTTCAGTCAAATCAACCCTAGAATTAGTCTAGATGATTACTATGATGAATTATCGCGCAGGTTGTAATGTTGAAAAGTAGGGTAAAATGGCTCACTAGATTAAATCTAAGAAAAATTTGGTAGACAGTTTAAAGTCTTTCTATTAACCCTTTGATGTTTAATCCCTGCTTTTTACGTGCCTGTGATTTTATGATTGAGAAAACATTGTGAAAAAAGAAGAAATGGCTTATGACAAGCAATTTCTTCTTTTTCCACACTATTTTCTACCCTACTGAATGGTTATTTTTCCAATTAAATCCGCTTTAAATTGTCGTCTGCAAAACCTTTGAATTTGGACAGGTCCAAAATTTTGTAAAACAGGAAAGGGTTAAGCTTCATAAATCTGAACATTTATCTAAATGATCACCAAGGTGACATCTTGAACACTTTTGCAATTCGGTGAACTTGGGCAAAAAAAATGTTCATTTATATAGATGTTAGACAAAACCTTGTAGAAACTTTAGAGGCTATATGAACACCTTTTGCTCTGCCAACAAGAGAAAGTTAAAATGGCTTAAACAAAATATGATTTTGAAATATGGTAAAGCGGGATCAAAACTAAGTCACTATGTCAAACATGAAGAAAATGCTGAAAATACCACATTTCAAGATCAATCAACATGAAAATTGGTCGAAATTAATATCCTTAATTAACCTTTGTCAAGTTATATTAGATATTAAGTTGGACTTGTAAAAGACGAGGTAGATTTTATCATTACATCCTGTCGGAGATTCCAACTGATCCTGTGTGCTTATACTGGAATGCAGCCATTGGTGGGAAAATATCGAAATATTTTTTTGTAGCGACCGTCGAAATAAATCCCTGGACAGTTTGATTACGACTCACAGTTATTTATTTTGTTTGTTTGAATGGGATTTTAATTAATGAAAAGCTCCATTCTTTTATTAAGATTTTTGCTTTCTATATCGATTCAAATGTAAAAGATAAGATAGTGTACGTATTTTGATTTATTTACTTTTTTTACAGAATCTTTCTTCTGGGTTTCTGTTTTTGCCCCCTATCGACAAGCCAAAAAATATGTTAATGTTAAAACATGTAAAAGAAAATAGCTTCTTTTCAACGCTTTCAATTAAAAATGAATTAACAAAATACGGAGCCCAACTTACAGTAATTGAATTGAGTTATCAATCTTTTTTTCTTTCTTTTTTTTCTCGACGTAAAATGTTTTACAATTTTCAGCTAATTACAATTTACAATTGCAAGCACTTCGCTGAACACACAAAGAACTTGTGTCGCAAAAAGTTGATGACGTATACAAGACCTATTTTTTGCACGCGCATGAGTACAAAAAATCTACGTAGTAAACACGTTGTTCGGTTTTCGACTCTTTCTATAGGCAATTTTCAAAATCTAGGGTTGTTACTATGGTCTGCTAAACCAGGCCAAAAATGGCCCAAAGGGAAAATATGAAAACTCTAATTTTTTTTAATTAGGTACGGGATATAATGATTTTGCAAATGACAGAATACAATCAAAGGTACAGGTTGGAACATGGCTGTCTTTGATCCCTGCATCATGACGAAACATTAGCCCAACTTTGACCTTCTTTTCTCCAATATCGAAATGTAAGGATTGGACTGAATAAAGTCAATGATAAAGTTTGATTCGTGACCTATCTTGATTTTGGCACAGTGATTATCCATTTTTCTTTAATGCTTTTCGGTGGTTTATCGAGAAATAACGGTATATTATCACTTGATAAACTCACCACAAAAGCGGTGAAATTAGCAAAAACTTATACCCTGTTTTTGTGCATTTCATCTTATCTGACGTCATCTATGCGGGGCGAAATAAGTGACGTCACAATGAACGTTGCATAGCAATCACGCGCAAAACGACGCGCTTTACGAAAATATGTCCTAGAAATTTCACATTTTGTCTCATTTTTGCATTAAAGAAATAGAATAATCGTTTGTTTTTCGAGTAAGATCGATTAATATTTCATTTCGTGAAAAACAAAAGCTATATTTTCACTCGTGGCTCTGCCACTCGTGAAAATACAGCTTTTGTTGTTCACTCAATGAAATATAAATCGATCTTACACTTAAACAAACGATTATCCTCTATGTAATGACCTTGGCCTTTGACCCACTATATTAAAAAATGAATTATAAAGTGTAGGACAGTATTGAAGAACAAATAGATATTGATATTGTCTTTGATTCTGATATCATACTTAATGCTTGATCACAGCCTCAACCTTTGGCATATTGTCCTAGATATTCAATATTATGGTTAAAGACTGAATTAGATCAAAGGAAAGAGTGAGGTGACGATTTTCTTTGATTCTGGCAGCATGTTTAATCTTTGACAAAGACTTCGACCCTTTACCTACTTTATAAAATTTGAAATTGTTAGATATAAGATAATGGTGTATCAGCTCTGTGCCCCAATACTATTTCATGACACAAATAGCATTCTAGTTGATTGTTTTTGATTGGGGCACCGAGCTGATAAATCGATCCTGGCTTTGATCAGCCCTGCGTTCAGGATGTCAAAACGGTGCAAACAGTTTTCCATTATACCCCGCTTTGCACGCAAGTACACATGCAAAGCGGGGTATAATTGGAAAACTGTTTTCACCGTTTTGACATCCTGAACGCAGGGCTGTATTCTATTTTCTGAATTAATTAGGTATTTTACTTTCAAGACAAAATTATTGCTATATAATCTAGTCCCTTAATGTGATCCTTCACTTACTTTAAAATTTTAACTTAACTAAATACGTCAATACAAGTTGCTAAGCAGCTTGGGGATAGGAAAGGATTTTTATTGTTGAACTATTGCGCGAAAAACTTGTAATCCATTATTGGGTTCGCCAACCGATGCGATATCACTAAAATATAGTAAAAAGGGAGGCTTAAATCCCATTCAAACAAACGAACTATTATTTATCTTATAACTATACAAATATCCGTGTGATAACATCCTGTATGATATTTTTTATGATATCTCATAGTTATTTTTAGAACAATGATATTATTCGGTTATTTTTAGAAACTTGCATTTCTGTTAGAAACATCGACGAAAACAAGGCAAATAGAGGTTATAAGATAAATATAATACGTACTTAGTGTATTGTATGAAAGATATCTTACTCGGTTGTGAGAATTGATAATTGTCTCCGCAGAGCCTCGACAATGATCAATTCTCCCAACCTCGTTAGATATTTTTTCTCATACAAAACACTAAGTACGTATTATATATAACTATTATAACTCATGTCACATGCCTTACAGGTGGTCAACAACGAAGCCTGCCAGAAAGTGTTAATGTTAAAAGAAAAACTTTCATTTTTCATAAAAACGGCGGAAACGAAATACCACTTATTTACATCATTACGCCAACTAAACCCCGTATCGAGCAGAAGGCTGATCTTACCCAGTTGTCACAAACATTAAGGCTAGTGCCTAGAATTCATTGGGTACTTGTTGAAGACAGACACGGGAAAAGTGAATTGGTGACAAACTTTCTGAAAAGATGCTCGTTGAACTATACTCATCTAGCCATCAGAACAAACCACACAGAGTATCATATTCTACAAGAGCAGGGAATGATTGATAAGAGATCGCCACCTGCCAAAGGTGTTTTTCAGCGTAATCTGGCTTTAGACTGGATAACCAATCATGGAGAATATCCGTGTATATTTTATTTTGCAGATGATGATAATACATACGATTCGAGACTATTTGAACAGGTACTTACTCGTATTATTAAAACTGCGAACGTTGGACAAGTGTTCGTTGACATGGTAACATAATAAAACAAAAAACTTGTGTATCACCTAATATCTCTTAATCATAGAATTCATAACACATTACCGTTATTCAAAAAAAATAAAATGCAATTTTGTAGCCTGTTATCTGTTTTTTTTTTTTTTTTTTTTTTTTTTGTTTTGTTTTTTGGCAATTTTGGGGTGGTACATATATCGACTGATAATTAAATGCGACCCGTGGGGCCACAAGGGACTATCTGGGTATTGCGCCAAACGACGATCCTACTAGGTTCGGCACTTTTGCAATTTGCTGATTTTCTGTATCTAGAGTGATCAATCTTCTTTCCCGTTTAAGAATTATAGAAATGCGACCTTTCGTTTACCTCTACTGGAACCAATCTCTTTTACAACTATTTTTATTTTACAGAGTTCCCTAATGGCCCATATTCGCCAGATTGGTAAACAAATATATTATCATGCAATGAAGCCTGTATTGACCTTATAATACCTGTCTGATAACATAACCTGATATCAGGCAGATTGAAACAATTTGCATACAATTTAACCCGATTTTTTGACGATTTATTAGTATTAAGAATAAAACGCGACGAAAATTGATCGCATGATTGCACAATATGTAAGTGTCTTATAATATCGATCTTATCTGGTCTGCTACGAGAAATTGTCATGACTCGACAAAGCCTCGTGATGATAACTTCTCCCAACCTCGACCAGATAACATTGACATTTTAACCCTTTCCTGTTTTACAAAATTTTGGACCTGTCCAAATTCAATGGTTTTGCAGACGAAAATGTAAAGTGGATTTAATTTGAAAAATAACCATTCAGCAGGGTAGAAAATAGTAAGGAAAAAGAAGAAATTGCTTGTCAGAAGCAATTTCTTCTTTTTTCACAATGTTTTCTCCATCATAAAATCACAGGTACGTAAAAAGCAGGGATTAAACAGTAAAGGGTTAAAACACTAACATGTTATGTTGTATATGTCTCAACTGCTTTCAGATGCGGTTTACAAAGAAGGTATCCGTCTGGCCAGTTGGACTCACTGGTCGTGCTAGATTCCAAACACCTATTTTAAGAGATGGAAAGGTTCGTTTTTCTAACAGATTTGAAACCAACATTTGTGACACTTTTTCAACTATTTTACATTTATTTTGACCAGTCTTCCCCTTGACTTTCGAATAGATCAAATATTCCTCTTTTAGCGAGAATTTAGTTGTTTAGTTGCATAGGCTTCTCACATTTTGTTTTTCGCGCCCAAGTAAAATTGATGGAAATGCAAATGTATCATAAACAGGCTAAAATATTATTCACAACACTCTTCTGAACGGTCTCGCCTTTGTCAAGTTCTAGCTGTAGAGATATTCCTTTCTAAAATATCTCTCATTGTCTTCTATAACAAACAGTCATCAAATACACTCTTTTATAGTATGACCTACGTCGCGTGAGTGAAATAACCCCGGGTGTTATTTCACTATGCAAATGATCTCAGACAGAATAGCAACGCTATTTTGTAACGTGAAAATGACGTCATAATGTATAAATTGCGACGTCAGTTTAAAACGGCGTTAAAGTTTCCCGAAGATCAAAATGTTGAATATTAAGAATGTTTATGATTTTTCGTAAAAAATCGGGTCATATTATAAATATAATATAAATGTGTGCTCATTAAACACAGAATTTATAAAACTCCTCATCTAAAACAGCTAAAAACTCGGCATATCCTCGTTTTTATCTGTTTAAAGGTGACTCGTTTAATATTTCGGTAATCCATGACCACTCGTTCAATATCCACTATGTCTTACACAATGTTTTTGATCACATTCTAGATGACGTCATCATGAGGGAATCTTACGCACGTTATCGAAGTATTTTCATCATCTCTGCGTTTCCAAACGAGTTTAAACGTTCTAAAATGGTGTTTGTGTGAGCAATAGAATCTGCTGCTCTATTTTCTTTGAGACATATCTTTACCATGTCGAGAATAGTAATGTCATTTATATCACCATAGCTCGCTTAATAACTTTTCAATTCCAGACGCGGTGAAGGTCATCTAATGCCAGATCCTATATTTCCTTGTCATCTAAATCATGAAGAAATTCAATTCAGACAAGTTAAACTTCAAAGCCATGAAAAGAAATATACGTATGTTTGCTTCAATAGCTAAACTGGATTCGCCATGATCGTCCGTCTGTCCGTAGACACAGTGTAAATTTCACTAAATGAGCCTGTGCGTGACATTTCCAACAATTTAAAATGTTCATGAGGTATAAACATTGATAAGCGTAGACAGCCACCTACTGTAAATGTAATGTTACCTGATGGTGTACAAGTACTTCTAGTCCTTTATATCTTCTAACACACATAGTGAAGACTCTTGACAGACTGTGCGGATGCACAGGCTGGCCAGAGTCTTTGCTATGTGCTTTTATGAATTTGTTGGAAATCTCACGCACAGGCTCAAATTATTATTGCCAGAGCATTCCTCCTACACCATTGTAAATATTTACATAAAATTGATACATAACGTGTATCTGCCTTTGAACATTTTGGACCTGCAATTTTGAAGTCCCTACTGATATTTGTTGCTGAATTATCCCCTCTTGAATTTGTCGTTTCACATATTTTTTTCTTACCCAGAGCTTTTCTTCTATAGTGCTTTTATATATAATGTAGCTGATAATGTAAGCTTGTGTTTCTGAAGTTTGTAGGACCCTACTAAAAAACCTTGCTGATTATCTCCCATTAAACTCTTAAATTTTGATTTTATGTTATTACCTGGAAGCATTTTGCCTACATTATTGCTGCTACTATTTTGGTACAGACAATGTACTTTTCAGTGTAAACTAGTGTTTGTGAATTTTGCAATCCCTTACTGATATTAGCTGCTTAATTAGGCCTATTTTGCCTTGGACTTGACAATTTGTACATTTTTTTATATTATCTGGAGCATTTAATATAACCTACGCTATTGCACATAATTATCTCCTTTGAACTTGAAAATTGTACTCATTTTCCTGTTATCATATTGCAAATAGATTATGCACTGAAACCGCTTATACTGAGGAATAGCTCTGGTAAGACAACGCCCTGGTGGAGGGTATCCGTCCCTTTTCCGACAGTTCTAGTTGTATTATGCTTCTAAGGTTAAAATTCAACTCCTTGCATCTTTGTCAGGACAGTGCTTCTTTGACTCATTTACTATTGCCTTCGAATTATATCCAGATTTATAATATGACGGACGTCGCGGGAGTGAAATAACCCCGTTGAATATTTTTGATATTACACTGTTGTTACTACACTAGTGGAATAACTATGCAAATGAGCTCAGAGCGAACAGCAACGCTATTTTGTAACCGCGAAAATGACGTCATAATGTACATTTTGTGACGTCATTTTTAAACGGCGTTATAAGTTCCGCAGAAAATTGAAATGTTGGATTTCAATTTTTTGACGATTTATCGCAAAAAATAGGGTCATATTTATAAATAGAATATAAAATTTGTGCTCATAAAATACAGAATCTATTAAACTCGTCATCTAAAACAGATAAAAACTCGGCGCAGCCTCGTTTTTATCTGTTTATAGATGACTCGTTTAATAAATTCAGTATTCAATGACCACTCATTCAATATCCTCTATTTCCTCCATCCCTAGCGTAAAGTAACGGCCCGCGGCGGATATTAGATGTACCAATTGTCGCCTTGTTTCTTTGTGAAATTGCAGGCGGTTGTAAGTTGGAGGAACACTCTGACACTATAGTTCTTTCAAGTTTTTATTAAACCTTGTACATTTTATTATAATTGCAATCTATTGAAATAAAGAATTTTGATTGGTTTAAATCGCATCACGTGGGGAAATCCATTGCACTTTATTTCTGTATAAAATGCAATAGGTCTATCGGGAAACCCTCGACCTTTGATCTGCATGTCCTTTGTTTTAGGAACTCGAAAACCCCTCGTTCCCCTTCCATATCGTAATATTGCTATTTAATATAATAGAATATTTTCAAAAGAATTTATGATTAAAAGCATGCAGTTCAGATTCTGAGTCGCTGTTTACAGCTAGTCGACGAAGACCACCAAACAACCCTCTCAGCTAAGCCCGAGCACGATAGTTTCGGTTTAAAATGCAGAATAAATTGTCAAAATTATGTTTAGATCATAAGTACCTCTACGAATGTCAAATAATCTTTTGTTTGTGTACCATTTGTTTAACTTTATGCCGTTTAACTTCGATAGCGAGGAAAAAAAAACACGATTTAAAAATAGATTGTGTAATACACGCAGAAAGTAGACTCGAAACTTCAATGTTTAGCCGAGTGTTTTAATAGTTTCTTAGACCAAGGGGAGTGCAATTATAAGGGCAGAGTGTCTTTTTCACAGCGTTTATAGGGGTATAAAGTGCAATTGCCTTAGCACATGGCTTAAACATAACGCCATACGGGCGTTATTTGCCATGTGCTAAGGCAATTGCACTTTATACCCCAATAAACGCAGTGAAAAAGACACTCATCCCTATAGTTATTGCAGCAAGACGTTCCATGTGCGCTCATTACACGGGCCCAAAAGTTGTTTAATTCTTATCAGAATGATTGTCAATTTCAAGATGTTGTTAACTGTAAGAGCCTATAAAAGACAGTGCCTGCACATTTCAGACAGAAGCTTTGTGCTGAAAGTTTTCCGGTGTACTGTTACGCAATGCAGCATCAGGGGGTGTGGAAAACGATCTTTCCATCTGTCAGATGCTTCCGAAGAAATAGCTTTTTTAAACGCACATTTTACATCTGTCACCAAAGAAATGTTGCCTTAAATGCGTTTATACGAAGCCAAATATAGTAATATAAAGAGTGATCTTACACATGTATAAGACAGGGGTTTTCTGATGGCTAGTTAATATACAAGACAATGATGACTTCGTGACAATATTGAATATTTACTACAATTTATTCTTTGCAACTTTCGATATTTAAGGTTGTTGGATTTGTTGGTGGTTGGATGTCCAAACGAAAGTTTCCAATCGACATGGCGGCTTTCGCAGTAAATTCTGAGATATTAAAAAGTAAATCCTCCCCGAGATTCGATCATAATATCAGAAAAGGGTTTGCTAAAACAGACTTTGTGGAAAAGCTTAATGTCACCATAAACGAGCTTGAACCAAAAGCAGACAATTGTACAAAGGTATTTCACTATAGAATTCTTGAATATGTGCAGATTTATTTTCAGGTATTATTTCTTCAGGTTTTTGTTCTTATGTTGCTGTTTTCTTTTCTTTTTTGATTGTTTGTTTGATTTCTTTTTCTTGAGATTTGTTCAACAATAACAATTTCATGTTTTGGAGTAAAAGAATGAATTCATTTGGTTATTGGTATCTCGACGTGACAACTAACTTTTTTGAAGAAATTAATTATCGTAACTTATGAATTCGAGATATATTTGATGAAACGATTTGTTGAGGAAAATTTTCCTTCAAATTACATCATAACGGGACTACATTTCGTCAAAACAGTTAAAAAACAAAAAAAATTTAAATAATTTGTTTTAAATGTTTTAAATGTTTCAATGTCAACGTTTTCTTCATATTGAAACGATAAAGTTCCATTCCAATCTAATGGGAAAATGGACACTACGAAAGGCAAAAATGTTACATAGATTTCTGTTCCCCTTACTTTCAATAAATTCATTTTCTTCCTTTTTTTTAAACGGATTTACTGTTATTATTGCATATAATGTATGTTTTCGGGTCGTTAAAGTCATGCGTTAACGGACAAACCTGGGCGTGAACGAGAGAAAACATGGATTAATCAGTGAATTCACGTGCCGTTAACGACCGGCTTTTTAATTTAAATATATTCGGTTTGGGCCTTTACACTTTATCAGTTTCCTTGTCCAACATTATTATAGAGCATACCTAAAGACTTTGCTCTAAATCCCGCGTTAAATTGTGTGACGTCATAAATTAACCAAGCAAGACCGGTATAAACAAGAAGCACTCGAGCGTTAAACCATTTTTCGGGTCTTCACAAATGTTAACGCCCTCAAAAACGTGCATTAACCCTATATTACAAAACAACTAGTATCAAATAACAAAAAATGAAAAAAAGAGAGAAAAGAATATTGAATTCTTCTCAAGTGCATAGCAATCATTATATTTGTTAAGCATAACACTTCATTTTTCTTCGCTGATTCGTGAAGCCAATTCCCTCCTATACCAGAATCGGGCTGATGACATCTTGTAATCATTGAGTAATTAAGAAAATTGATATGGCTGCCAGGACTATCGAACATCACGCTAACAGCTCCTTAGATCACTTTGACTAACATTTAAATCCTACTTTTTTGTGGTTTATTTGTTCTTACGAGATTAAACGTATTTTATAAAAATAAACGCATATTACGACCATAGAAGTGAGTATGGTATCCAAGATGGCAGCCAAATCGAATTATTAAATAGTATTTAAAGTATTTCTCGGCCCATGTGACAAAGAATCTTAGAAAAACGGATTAAGGGCTTATTCAGTTATCTTTTGCAAGTTTGTTTATGCCTTCTAAATACATGTATAAGGTAATTGATAGGTTATTAGTTTTATCTAATGTTTCATTAATTCTCAATCTAGAGATGGCAGACAGGAGAGAAAATATTCTAAGCTATCTTTACTTAAAATTTTACCTTTACCTTACCTGTTACCTGTGGATCGAAACCTTCATAGTCTTGAGCCTCTATGGTCCTTTTCTTTATTTTTTAAATAACTTTTTTTTTGTCTTCAGTATCTGCTTCGAAAATAATTTCGAAGTTGTTTTACAAATCGATACCTTTAACCCTTGCCTGTTTTACAAAATTTTGGACCTGTCCAAATTCAAAGGTTTTGCAGACGAAAATTAAAAATGGATTTAATTTGAAAAATAACCATTCAGTAGGGTAGAAAATAGTGTGGAAAAAGAAGAAATTGCTTGTCAGGAGCAATTTCTTCCTTTTTCACAATGTTTTCTCAATCATAACATCACAGACACGTAAAAAGCAGGGATTAAACAGCAAAGGGTTAATGATAGATAATGATTGGAATTCGAGATGGCAGTCTGGAGAGAGGAATGTAGAGTTAGCCCTTAAACACTATTTCTAAAATTCTGATATCTCCCATTGATAGAGAAATACTTTAAAATACATTTAATAATTTGTTTAAGCTGTCATACAGGTCAATTAAAGCAAAACATGATATTAGAAATGAGTTTGGTTGTATAAAACCAGACTAATTTCAAATGTCGTGTTTTGCTTTCACTTTATGACATAGCTTCAGGTCAGTTCTTTAAAAATCAAAAGACTGCTAAAATTGGGTTTTATAAAATAACCATACTGATCCCTGGAGCTAATGGGCCTAGCTGCCTTCAACATTTTTTTTCAAAAAGCTCAATGGTGACAAGATGTCATCAGCCAGAAACATGTCAGAGAAGACCTTGACTACAAGAATCACACAAGAAAAAATCGAACACTACTTCCTGGTTCAAGTAAAATATGCCCTCATTCTGTCGGACTATATGTTATGTTTAGTCATGCGAGGTTAAAACTCCCTTTCGAAAAATGAGCTAAAATCTAGATAACAGATACGATAATTCTTCCTGAAATAACCTATGTATGACACAGCCATTTTCTTGCACTGGTCCATACCTAATTTTGAAATCAAAATAACTCGTGTTTTCGCGAATTACGCTTTTTCCTTTTAGACCACTGGCGGAAGGAAATGGCATAGATATTTTGTCATTGATAACGTGATTGCACTTACAGTATCGCAATTCTGTTGAAATGATTTAAATCAAGCGATGTCTTCCGAAGCTTTCGAACATGCAGCCGATTTCAAAATTCACTCATAAGGGCATCCGGAACATCGCTCGGACTTGTCCGTAAACTGGCAAGTACCTCGGACGTAAGTGTAGTAATTTTGGTCAATTTTAAGGTAATTCGGCTCCTGGTGGTACTTCGGTAAATACGCTTAAAGAAAAGCAAATTATTGAATGCTTTCAGTTCGCCTATGGAGATCATTTTGGCGTATTATAATCTGAAACCAAAACGCAGTAAAACACTGCGTTTCGTTTTCAAATCATAATATGCCCGATTTTTACTTTACTTTGATTTTGCTTTTCGCAGCATCATCTTCAGTTGTGTTTGTGACGTCATATAACCCACGTGCGAAATGACGCGCTTTCATGGCAGCGCTCGTATTATTCCCCATGTCTATTCCGTAGATTCGCCGAGGGTTCCCGATTGTCATAAGGGGTGTACTGCCTTTAAATGACGAAGGTTATTACATGTACCTAATTTCAGATCCTGGTATGGCACACACGTACACAGAAGACTTCGATGGCCGCTTTGGCATTACTAGAAAAAAGACTTGCCCAATACAATCTTACTCCTTCTTATTTTGAAATTTGATGACATGTTAAGAGAGCATAATATGTTGTATTAAAATACATACAAAGAACTGCTATTAGTTGTAATTTATTTTCATAAATTCTCTCAAAAATCATTAGGGGCCAAGGTTATAAACCTTTTCTCAGACCCGGCTCAATTTGCTCAAATTTCAAATTAAAATAAATGTATGAAAATAAAAGATAACATTAATACGTTGTTATTTATAACAACTTATTAATATCATCTTTCTGTATATTCATTTAAATGAGTAATGAAAAAGAATTACGGCTTTAATCTCGAACTGAAATTTGAGAAAATCGAGTCTGAGCCTGATAAAAGTTTTGTAACCTCGGGCCCTGATATGTATTTCTTAGCTCATATCGGATTAATCAAAATTAAGAGCACTGAGTCAAAACATAGAAAATACTTTAATGCACTCTACATATTACATTTATGCCCGGAGTGTCTTGAAACTTCGTCATTATGTTTGGCTACATTATTTGTCTGTTTAGAAATGACTTTGTGTCACATGAGATTAAAAAAAATAGGTAATTAGATATGTAGATACTTAAGCAGCAATTTTTTTTTGCCAAATCATATTGAAAAAAATATTGACTCAATAAATAAAACTACAGCTTATAATACTTTGGTTCGTCTTTGTTCGAAAAAGGGTCACAAAGTCAAATTTTGGAAATACCCTGTCAACACTCTCGAAACCACGCTTCAGTCTTCCTGAAAATAAGTCAGAGTTTGTTTTTCTGTTTTTTTCTGTTTTTTTTTTTTTTTTCATCTTAAATAAATTAGAAAATCTCCTTTCAAGAACTTGGTCAAATGATTAAATCTTAGAAAATCCATGTGAATTTTCTTCTAGCGATCACTTTTGACAATCTCATCACCTCGAAATTTGTTTTTATTGCGTGACGTTCTTTTTTTTTTGCCCAGACGAGTACTAACCTCGAGAATTTTATAGTGAGAACTTTGGCATTTTTTATTGTAATGCAAAAGCTTCTGCTTTTAGTGTTATTAACCCATTCCCACACAGCAATATTTTAGACGAGTCCAAATTGGAAGAATTTGCAGACGACAAATTCAAGTTGATGGAATTTTGATTATTCTTGTCTTTTATGCCAGAAAACCTTGTGGATAATGAAGAAATTGCTTGATAAAAGCAATTTCTTCATTTTTCACAATGTTCTCCAAAGTTATTTACTTGAGAGGCGTAAAAAGGAGTGATTGTGTGGTAAAGGGTTAAATGTGAAACAAGAAGCAAGACCTTCGAAGAAGAAGTGCACCGGTAGGAGAGCTCCCACGAAAGCCTTTAACTCCCTCAAACCCGACAAGCGGAGTATCCATCCCTAGGATTAGGGAATAATGAGAGAAAATACATGTATTGTCTGATTCTATTACACTTAGTTTCAGCGAGGAGTTGACATACATCCCAATGAAAACCATTCTAAATCGCGCACTCAGCTCTCCATTTATTCATTCATTCCAATCACTCACTCAAACCATTCAAACACGCTCAAAATGACTAAAAGTATTAGATCAACAACTACCTTCAAAATGAATAAAGCAAGAATCAAATCGCGATTTTACCGACATTATTGATATTTAAAGCGTCTGATTGGTTCTTGAAGCAATAGGAAGCTATTTATAGAACTTCCATGCATATTTTATTAACCGGGGTAATACATATCGCTAATTTTGTTCATCCTGAACAAAATTTACGATATTGGATTACCTCCCATTAAATTCACTCAAAAATCGCTCCACACACTAATTCAATTTCATTCCGAAATCATTCTAAAACCATTCACCTTGTAAATTTCACGATGTTTTTAACGGTGCAGGTTTAGAATCTGATAGAATTTGTTCGCCAAAACAAAGTACCATAACATTACTAGAGTCAAGGATAACACATTTAAAAGACTGGAAATCTTGAACACATCAAT
Organism: Fragum whitleyi; assembly: GCA_948146395.1. Classification (NCBI taxonomy): domain Eukaryota; kingdom Metazoa; phylum Mollusca; class Bivalvia; order Cardiida; family Cardiidae; genus Fragum; species Fragum whitleyi. The sequence continues at coordinate 52,143,383 of OX411549.1, read as the reverse complement.
ATACTTTAGTTAACTTGACCCGATTTTGACCTCTGTGGGACAAGTGCTTAAATAACAATTACAGTCCGACCGACCAACATTGCAAGTGACGTCATGATTTGTTTATCATTTTATTGCTGTGAGAAATATGTAAGGTTTAATGAATATAGTAAAATCACCTGAAGATAACGAGTGGGAAAATAGCTCTAGTAATTAGCGAGTTCGGATATACGTCTCCGACCCTCGAAAGTAAAGAGATGTTTAATATCGAGGTTCGAACCTCTGTCAAGTTACGTATTTTTCGCAGTATTATGATTTTTTTTTTTTTATTTAATAATGAAAAAAAGAAATAATTCTTTTTTTTTTCAAATTGACTCGTTTATTCATTACATGTGTAAGAAAACTTTTCATTTTATAATATATATTTTTTTTTCTCTACTGATGTGTCAGTATTTCCATATTTTTCTAGTTTCAACTCATAGGCTACATATGTATTCATAAATATCACAAAATGGAAACGATTTTTTTTTCATATTCGTTTCGTGTAAAATTGTTAATGCTTATTAATGAAATGTATCGTGCATTTTGAATCTCGAATTTATGAAAAAGAAAAAATCCATCCTATTGCGCCGGTACGAACCCATGAAGCATGCTACTTCGACTAAGGTGTGTTACCGACTGCGCTTATTACGACAGTTGTTTTACCGTGAGTTGGATAACTATTTATTTTCAACTTTGCCTTTAAAAAGTAAACAAAAAGTGACGTCACGTGCAATGTTGGATGGTTGATTTGTATTATACGAACATATTCTATCAATTACCAAAAAAACATATTAAATTCAAAACCGTTTGTTATGCATTCCCATGAAAGCACGTGCAAAGCCGTATAGGTTTAATCATATTTTTATTCTTCTAAATAGCAGGGGTCAGATTTGAGTCAATTAAACTTTATTTTACAAAGATCTACCTAAGCAATCAACTTACATGTGTTCCCCACGAAATTGAATCAGCAATACACGTACAGTTGTACAATTTATAGTGAGGCGTCAAAGATCAATTTAACATTGAAAATGATAGGCAATAACGGTTTCTCGATACTCACATAAACTTGCGGAACTATAAAAGCAAAAAGATTCATGAAGTAGCCTATCGCAGAGATAATAAATTATACATGTAGCATGTCGTTTTATTGTGGCATGATTAAAATCTGCATGAGATGTCAAAAAGTGTCCTCAAACATTCTACACTCGCTGCTTAGTGTAAAGTTAACTTTATTCGACACATGTTGTCTGATCCCGACCTTCTTTCAAGGTAAAAAAAATCGTGAAATGTTTAAGAATGTGTAGCACCAAGCACATCAAGTGCATTATCCATGATGGATGCCCTGGCAGGGCGGAGCCTAAGTAACGGGTCGTTGCACTTAAGGTGAAGGGAAATCAGCTTTTATATAAAATAACCTACATCTGAAAGAGAGTCGACATAAATAACTCGAGACCTAAAATCGTAGATTGGTAACCAAATCCTCGTAACTTCAGCTTAATTAAGCTGAAGTTACGAGGCTTTGGTATCCAAACCATGAAACGTGTTCACTCTCTCTAAGCACGTGAATCCTCTAGGTTTTAGGAAACAGTTATTTGCATGCGTTCACGATTATTGCCGACTTGTTTTCAATGATCCCTAAATACTTAAAAGTTAACTCGCCAAATTACGTCACGGCTAATCCCTGCCCTGTCAGTTCAATAATAATGCAGAATATTATTGATCTACAATGACCTGGCACTCATTAAATATTCCTTTTGACCCCTATTGATAGTCGGAGAATGTGTTTCTTAATATAGACTTAAACTCGCGAAATTTAGATCGAATGAAATATCTCATATCTCAGCACACATACGGAAATTTAGCGCAGGTGGTATGACTGTTGTCCCAAACTCGAAATGCCATGAGTACAAGCCGGGACAGGATAAATTATGATTCCACTTTTTTACGGTAACACTGTTTTTACCTATTTTGAGACAATAGTGTAGCGTTAGGCTATCTGTATTCTGAAAGTCAGACTTTTTAAGATTTGATCATCGCAAAGTGCAGTCCATTCATCACTGTAAATAATAATAGTGATTTATGGAAACTGTAATAATTATGTATCTCGTTTTGTAGTTCAAATTACATCGCAAGCGAAACTGAACAATTAAACTTTTGAAATGTATTTTTATCTAAAAGATGAAAAGTCTTTTTTTCTTGTTCATTTTACAATTTATGACGGTATGAAAATAAAAGCCTATACTTGGTTTGATAATGTTAAACGGATTACCTTTTAGGAGTGATTACGTTATTAATGTAAAAAAAATGATTCTTATCGAATCTTATAATTCAATATCATAAAGCAAATAAGATTTCTATTGCGACTAACTTTTAGAGTAAGTTTACTCAATATTAAATTTTATTTTCATTTCGGTATGAAAATCTTTTTTTATGGCGATCAGAATACAATAGTCTTGGTTTGTGCAACAACCAAAAATGAATTTTATGAGAATTAAAAAAAAATAATAATTGCAACTGACAAAAAAATAATAACAAAGGAATAAGTAAAAGGGTTAATGTAAGAAATAAATGGAAAAAAAAATAATAATATTCACAAGGATAAAAAGATGTATCCCTGTCGTGTATCGAACTCGTCCCGACAAGTAAACGCGTTACGGGAGGGCGTCTGTAACCAATGTACTACAGAGACTTATTAAAATTAAGTAAGATAGTATGAATAAATCGGTAAAACATAATTTTAGGCTGCGGATATACTCGAGCACTGACGGAAGTTAATGAGTGCCAGGTCATTTTAGATAAATAATACTCACATGAAAACCGGCGAAACATTTTGTTTGCACGGTTAATGCACGGTTGGTATCAAGAATGAGATGTCATATAGAAACAGCCTTCTGAAAACGTTCAAAAAACGTTTAAAAACTTGTTCCCCGCTCTGCACGTGGTATAACGTGCGAAGCGGGGTTCGATTTTTAGCTTCACTAGATTAAGTCCATCGGAGCTTATGTCGTGGCGGTTAGTCCGTCGTAAGTCCGTGTGTCCGTGCGTTTTTATGTAAAGTTCATTTGAACATCTCCTCTGAAACTTCTGGGCAAAATGTCACATAATTTCACAGGCATGATCCTTGTGATAAGCTCTTTCAGATTCCTTCAACAAGGGCGTAACTCCCATTACGCACTATATGCAAGTGCATAATAAAAATTAATCCTCTTTCGAAAAATGTCGTTGATGACTGATTAAAACATCGAAACTACAACTTAATCAATCTTGATGAAGCTGTAGTTACGATGTTTTGATTATTCACTAGCGCTTAAATCATAGAAAATGGGAGCCGACGGAGGTAATTTAGAGTCGACACATCGCCTTTATCATATATATTTATATATATGTTGGTCTGGTGAGTGCGTATAAATTTCAAAATCCTAGTTACGCCTATGTTTAAGACATTCCAATCGGGTTGATAACTTGGACCATCGAGTCACAAAAAGGGGCCCGCAGTGGTGATTTATAAAAAAAATATTCGCCTCTGAAACTTCTGGTCAGAATACAACCAAACTTTGCAGAAATGATCCTCTGGAAATGTTTTTGCATGTTCCTTTGTTAAATTCGGATCGGGTTGATACTTTGGGCGCTACGGGCTGACGTGTCAAAAAAAGGGGCTCCAACGGTAAAAAAAAAATCTTCTTTTCTGTAACAACTTGTCAGAATTCAACCAAACTTAACAGAAATGATCCTCAGGTCATGCTATTTCAGATTCCTTTGCTAAAAATGGATCGGTATGATACTGTTGGCGCTTTTGGCTGAAGTGTCACAATAAAAGTGGCCCTCAGTATAAAAATACAAAAAATACTTGGAAGATGACTGTCTTTCATTTTGGCATCTTGTTGAACCAGTGACCTTTAACATAGTTCCTTAAATGTTTAATTATTAGATCTAGGAATGTGTTAGGTCGGTAATTAAGGTTTGTAAATGATTGTCTTTAATTCTGGGATCACAATGAACCCTTGACCCAATCGGGAACCCTCGGCGATTCTACGGAATAGACCTCGGGAATAATACGGACGCAGCCATGAAAGCGCGTCATTTCGCGCGTAGGTTTCTATGACGTCACAAACATCAATGATCCCGCTAAGGATGACGTTGCATAAAATAAAATCAACGAAAGAATAAAAGTGAGCATATTATAATTTGATAACAAAACGCAGTGGTTTACTGCGTTTTGTCATCAAATTATAGTTTGCCCAAAAGATCCCTAAAGATGATCGGAGAGAATTAAATAAAATGTGATTTTATTCAAGCGTATTAACCGAAGTACCACCAGGAGCCGAATTACCTAAAAAATGACCCAAAATTACTACACTTACGTCCGAGGTACTTTTCAGTTTACGGAAAAGACCGAGCGATGTTCCGAGTGCCCTTGACCCTGAACGTGACCTTTTCCATGCTCTCTTCAATATTGATTTATAAGGGATGGGACTACATTAAGTTAATAATCAACGTTGGTAGATGATTGTCTTTGATTCTGGCATCATGATGGACCCTTGACCTTGACTTTGAACGTTGGCCTACTTTCTTAAATATTGAATTATGAGGGCTAAGACTATGTCAAGTCAATAATAAAGGTGGGTAGATGATTGTCTATGATTCTGGCATTAGGTGGAACCTTTGACCCAGATCCTGACCTTTGACCTACTTTTTTGAATTTAAAATTTTTATGGCTGCAACAGTGTTAAGTAAGTAATAATGGTTGGTAGTTGATTGTCTTTGATTCTGGAATCCTATTGAACCAGTGATCCCAACCTTTCACCTTTGACCTACTTTTTAAATATTGAATTATCAGATCAGGACCCGCATTTTTAATTTTGGAATAATAGGGTCGAGATCTGTATTAAATAAATAGTAAGACCTTGACCTGCTTTACTTCCATTTCAGTTTAAGAAAAAATATTGTTTCTTCTGGGGCCCGTTTCTTGGGTGATCCCCTTCTAAAGTTGGATTGACCTCGAAATATGGACGTAGCAGGGCGGGGCTTATTTTCACTATAAAATCTTAAGAATATTCTCCATCCAAACCATGGGTCCGCTTTCAATTAAACTTAGGATGAATCGTTCTTGGGTGATAATTTTCTAAAGTTATTCAAGAAATTTGGATTGACACCCCAAATATTGGCGTGGCTTGGCGGGGCCTATTTTCTCTTTTTAATTCTTTGAAATACTTCTCCCATGTCATCGGCCCGATTTCAATGAAACTTGGCATGTATTACCTTGGATGACCAACTTCTAAAAATATTGAAGAAATTTGGATTGATCCGCAAATATTGGCGTGGCAGGGTAGGGCTTGTTTTCACTAGATAAATCTTTAAAAATCTCCACCCAAAAAATTGGCCGGATTTCAAAGGAACTTGACATAATTTATCTTCTGTGACCCTCTTCTTAAGTTGTTCAAAATGGTTTAATCCCCATAAATTGGCGTGACAGGGAGGGGTTCATTTTCAGTTTATAATTCTTTAAAGAATCTTCTTCTCCCCGATCATGGCCCAATTCAATGAAACATGGCATGAATGATCCTCGGGTAAACCTTTTCTAAAGTTGTTCAGGAAATTTGGATTTACCACCAAATATAGGCATTGCAGGGCGGGGCTTATTTTTACTATAAATTATTTTAAAGTCTTCTCCTCCCAAACCTTTGGCCCAATTTCAATGAAATTTTACCGGAATGATCCTCGGGTGATCTTGTTCTAAAGTAATTCAAATTATTTGGATTGACCCCCAAAATATTGTCATGCCAGGGCGGGGCAAATTTCCACTATAAAAACTTTAAAAATCTTCTCCTCCCAAACCATCGGCCCAATTGCAATGAAACTTGGCATAAATGATCCTTGGTGACCCTCTTCTAAAGTTGTTCAATAAATTTGGATTGACCCCCAAATATCGGCGTTGCGGGCGGGGCGGTTAATTTTCACTATAAAAGCTCTAAACATCTTCTCCCGAAGCATTGGACAGGTTTCAATGAAACTTGGCACGAATGAATGATTGGCCTATATATTGGTTGAGGGGCTTATGTTCACAAAAATGATTGCCGTTTACCCATGCGTTATATAAGATTGTTTCAATGTTCAAGATCCATCAAGATATATATATCTTATGTAAAAAGAACTTTTTCCTATTTAGAATCAATACTTTTATGTATATATAGTCTGCAAAACGGCTTTCCACTTAAGGTTTAGCCTACACTAAAATTGGCATTTCTTTCCATTTCACATTTTTTTTTCCATTTTTTCCTTTTCACAAAATTCCTTGTAAACTTCCATATCTGACTGAGTTTCTCATTAATAGATATTTGAAAGCAAGTGGAGCGATACAGGCCCTCTTGGGCCTCTTGTTAGTAAAACTTATTTCGTAACAAACGTCATAAAAATCAAATTAACCTCGGGCATTATTGATTTTCATTTCTTGATAATATTTAATGCATAAGGCCATGATATATTTTGTTTAAAAAAAGGAGTGAACAATTAAAAATGATAAGTATCACGTCATTAATGTCTGGCATCTAGATATCAAATAAAACGAATGGACATACACTATCCCAAACGTTTGGCTAAGCACCAATCATGCTTGATTTAAGTATCCTATATTTAGCATCAGACAGTCCTGCGTTCAGGATCACCAAAGGTTGCAAAACAGTTTTCCAATTATATCCCTCTTTGCACGGAGGTGCACGTGCAAAGAGGGGTATAATTTGAAAACTAATTGCACTGTTTGGTGATAATGAACGCAGGGCAGGCCCTCATGCTTTGACTCTTCTTTTAATCATTTACATGTATATTATTGCAAACAATGTACGTTTATGGGTCGTTATAGGCATACGTTAACGAACAAAACGCGGATATAAATGGGAGAAAACGTGGATTAATAAGTAAGTTCACGTGCCGTAAAACGTCCGGCTTTTACAGTGACCCTCAAAATGCTTTAACATCTTAGTGCTTCGCACTCGTGCGTTAAACCATTTTTCGGGTCTCTGCAAATGTTAACGCCCTTTTAAACGTGAATTAACCTTATATTGTTATTCAAAGTTTCTTTACCCGCAAACGAATTAAGCTATGTCTTCTAAGTTCGTAGTTTTTGCGGATTAAGCCAGCGTTTTCTGTGCAACTGAAGAATCTTAAATGCTAGGGGCCGTTTTACTAAACTTCTAAACACAAAACTAATCGATAGAAAAATCACAAATCGTATTTACTGTTATCATCCACTGTTATATTAAGCCTTGCTGTTATCATTCATTGTTATATTCAGCCTTGCAATAGACGATTTCAATGGGATGATGCATGACAGAATTCCATGATTAGTTAATACTGCAGAAACAACTATTATTTTTTACTTACGTCAAAAATGATCGAAAGATGTTTAGTAAAACAGACCACAAAACCTTATAAAATATAGGTAAAAGTAATGACAGATATTTTGTTTCTTTTCTCTTTACAAATTGTATAACGTTTTACCCTTAAGGTTCATGTGAAGTGTTTGAAATTTAAGGGGCTCTTCATTTGCCAAGAAAAAGCAGTATATCCAGGTATATTATATATCAAAATAAAGCCTTTTATGAGCACAAGCAATTAAGCAACATAAGACTGCCATAGCTAAAGCGGTTTAACCAGAACATAGTGGAAAAGGATCATTTTGTACAGAACAAGCAACTGCATGACTGTTGGATAAAATTGGCTCATATTTTAACAAAGTACATCTAAAGTACTGACCAGGTACTACTACAACAGTTCGTATAAAACTCGGACCGAAAACGTAGTTATGCAAGCAAATTATTTTGACTCATTTCATAAACACATATGTCATATATGTCATTATATTTTTATAAACGTGTAGATCCATTAAGGTATTTATATAATTTATCATTATATATTTTATATCTAACGTTGTAGTAGTACCTTGTACATTCTGATCAAATCTAGGCAAATTGTATCCCGGTGTAATGAAGTTGTTGGTTTTGAACAAAATATATCTTTTCCATATTGGTTTGACTATTCTGTTATGAGATGAGGTCTGTAATGTTGTGCATCTGCTTGTGCTCATCTACAGCTCAATTTGATATATTATTTAGCTGGGCACACTGTCTTTTTGTAAACAGAAGCAGCATTAAATTTAGTTCAAAAACTCTTTGCATGAACCTTAATTGTGTCTGTACTAAGTCCGCTTCTAACTAGGAGGGTATTGATAAAATAAGTAACATCGCGAAATGACAATGCGAATGTTTTTAGAATGTTTTGGAATAAATTTGAAAGAGCGGGGGGAGCGAGTTTTTGAATGAGGTTGAATTGGATGTAAAACATTATCGCTTATTTCGTCAAATTGGACGAAGTAACTAATATTATATTACCTCCCTTTTAAGAAATATTCGTTTATTCTGTTCGTGTGTTTTTAAAACCAACACTAAATAATAGGTTATTGAAAGATTTGATCGATTTAGATAAGATGTTGATCGTTTAGACCGATTTCGAAGTGTTTCTTAACAATTTTGAAACGTTTTTGAATGGTTTGAGATATCGTTTTGAATGAAAGAATAAATGGAGCGCTGAGCGATCGGTTTAGAATGACTTTGATCGAAGTATGAATATCACGATATATCTATCGTCTTCAGTGTTAAAATTGTATGAAAAAAATTTTACTTGTCCGGTTGCAGTCATCGTTAGACTCGCCTATTCACGCACTACAGGGTGGTTTTCAGACACAAATGAGTAGCGTTATGACTTCATTTATCCTGAGGGAAGGTATTAATTTCTGTAAAGAAACAAATTCTAAATTATACGCATGTTTTTTGGATGCCCGACAGGCGTTTGATCGCGTTTGGCACGATGGGTTATTTTTTAAACTTCATAAACTAGGTGTACCGCTGAAATTACTTCATACTGTAATTGCTATGCATTCTAATATGTACAGCTGTGTAGTCTACTCTTGTTTCCACTCAAACTGGTTCCCAGTTTTACAGGGAACCAGACAAGGCGGGGTCTGGTCCCCGTTCTTGTATCTCGTTTATATCAACTCACTTATTGAACAATTATCTTCAAGTAAATTAGGTTTGCAAATTGAGGGTATCGACTTTTGCGCCCCGTCGTTTGCGGACGACATGACTCTCCTGGCACTCTCATGCAATTCGCTTCAAGATATGGTTGACATTTGTTATGAATATGCGTGCAAATGGCGATACCAATATAACACGGAGAAAACCGTTATAGTTACTTTCAATGAGTCAAAAAAATCATTCATAAATCGCCGCAAGACTTGGTCTTTGGGTAATACAACTATCACAGAGAAAGAAGAATATAACCATTTGGGTATTTTGTGTACAAAACGCAACAGATCGTCTGATAATGTGAAGTGTTTAGATCGTAAGCTTAGGGGCACGTTTTTTGGTCTAATCAAAGACGGAATTCACAGGAATGGTCTAAATCCGCTAACAAGTCATCGTATATATAAATCAATTGTACTTCCTCGTGCATTGTTTGGATCTGAATTATATAATTCATGTTCCGAAAACGATCTTCTTATTCTTGAACGATCACACAGGCTTTGTCTTAAGCAAATTCAAGGCTTACATATACGCTCTAGGTCGGATATTGTGCTAGGTATGTTAGGAACTCATCCTATTGCAGCTGAGATCGACAAGAGAAAGTTTCTGTTCCTTGGACAACTTTGTCGCTTAAACAGACTTTGTTCTGTAAAACAATTATTTTTGTTGCGTCTCTTCTCATTTATGAATGGTGTTTCACGCGTAGGGTTTGTTCCGGACATTGTAGCCCTGTTGCATAAGTATAACTTGTATGGCTTCCTTTAACAGTTTGTTAATTCTGGTTCTTTTCCAGATAAAAGTATTTGGAAAAGAGCGAGTTCAATAGCTTTGTCAAATCATTGTATTCGAGAATGGAACATTAGAACTTCTACTTATCAATTTATTTTGTATCGTGAAATACAGGAGGATTTTTGGGAATTTCCACTTTGGCAATTTGGTGCACGGTATCCGCATATGTTGCGTGCCTGTTTCTCGACGGCTCAGTTAATAGCATATCTTTCTACCTTTGTCTCTAGCTGTAATAGATGTGGTAACGAATCCATACAAGTTAGCCTTACGGAACATATCTTGACTCGTTGTCCAGTAGTCAAAGTTTGTTCTCAAAATTTCTTCAGAAAAATACATGCGCAATTTGGAGAAATAGTTCTCAATGCATTATATCTAATGGACAATGAGCAGTATTTGCGAGCTCTTTTTGGGATTAACCAATTATTTGATAATCTACTAGATTTTTACAGTTCTAAAGAGCAATTTTATTGCTATGTGATCCGATTTTTCCACGTAATATGGTCATTCTACCAAAGGCCGTTTTAAAGGGCATAACTATTACAGCCTACACGTGCTTCCTTCTACCTTAAAGCTGTTTTCTATTTCGTTTCGAGAAAGCATGTACGTTGGGTTTAGGGTAAGTTGGTAATACGTAACCATAGTAATGGTTTTTCAGCGAGTTATTGTCGCCAATTGTGTTTTCGCGGGTTTTTTTTTTTTTTGCCCCTCGCGAAAACGCACTTAGCGTTTCAATGATATATGTTTTATAAGGCTCCTTTTCTTTTTCGCCCACTGTATAATTTGCATTCCATGATTGATTTAGGCATTTTCATAGCTACTAAATAATCTTTCAACATGTTTTCGTCTATTTTGTACTGTATGTCTGTGCTTATTTACTGTATTTTCATTTGATATATTTGTAAAAAAAAAAAAAATCTTAAATATTGGAGGAATTAAATGAAAAAAAAAAGTAAAAAGGTAAAGATTGATACCTTTAAAGTTTTACGGATTTTCTTAAACGATTTGTGTCCTATCATTTAACCTAAAAGTGGTTCAATTGAAAAAATCTAAAAAGGCATTTAAATGATCAGGTTGCATAGTTTCCTTTTCAACTGGTAAGTTTAAGTCTTTGTTTATTAAGACACATGTATCTTTATTACATGTATTTACTATTACGTGTGATTTATTTAAATATTGAATTTCTATATTTTGTGACGTTATGAAACTTTTATCAAAGCGAAGACTTGTTTTGCTAGCTATTTTTCTTTTTGTAACGCTAATAATTTATGGAAGAATGGATTTCACAGTAGATAAAACATCTGAGTGTACGTATCAGCATATCGAGAGATTAGAGCAATACTATTGTAAGTGCCTATTGAAATATAATTCATTATACACTTACAAGGTTTTACGCTGACCTCTCTATAAACTCTTTTTGTTTCATTTTTACATTTTGACGAATTAATAATTTTCTTAAAAGTGAGAACATGTAGAAGTAATTGTTTTTCTTGTTTGAATAGGGTTTAACGCTATTTGTAATAAGTACCAGTTATATCGCGGCGGCTGAAGCGCCTCACATTGGATTCCCGTTATTGTTCGCACCAGTACTAGCTGACCCCCAGCTACTGATAAAAATGTAAGCATTTAGATCAATATTTGGTTAAAATTAATGAAAACATCATGCTAAATCATTTTTTTAACCTTATTTTAACTTATTTTATTTCAAATAGGTACACAACATTTTCTGCAATCCAGGAAAGTAAGACATCTCTTCAGTGACGATAAGCATAAAACTGTTGAAAGCACTTTACCACTGATTTATATCATAACGCCTACTAAACCACGAAACGAACAGAAAGCAGATCTTACACGGTTGTCACAAACTTTGAGACAAGTGCCAAGAATTCATTGGATAATCGTTGAAGACAGGGATGTAAAAAGTGAGCTTGTGAAAAACCTATTAAAAAGATACCCTTCAAACTATACACATCTGTCAATAAGAACAAATGATACAGAATATAAAAGGCTGCAAGAGGAGGGGAAGATTGATAATAAATCTAGGCTGGCTAAAGGTGTTCAGCAACGTAACCTGGGTCTAGACTGGATCACGAAACATGGAGAATTCCCAAGTGTGTTTTACTTTGCTGATGATGATAATACGTACGATTTGAGACTCTTTGAAGAGGTAATTATAAACGATCGGGGCCAGAGACTACAAAAACAATCTCATTCTCAACTCAAAATTTTCTAAAATTTCAAGTTGAGATTAAAGCCGTAATCTTCTGTTGCAATACTTATATACATGTAAATGTATGAACATAAAAGATGATATGAATAAGTTGTTATAAAATAACAACTTATTCATATTATCGTTTATGTTCATACATTTATTTGAACTCTAAATTCTAAATTCTCAATTGAGCACAAAAGTAGTTTTATAATCTCGGGCCCAGTTATCCAGGAAAACCTCCCTAAATGGCGCAACTGGGTAATTTCAACTGTTTTACCAAGATTATACAAAACTTACTATTTTAGAATTTGCCAATTTCAAAACGTTTCAACCAGAAATTCAATGTGCGTTACAACTGAAAGCGACTGCGAAAAATATTGTAGGAAACATTGAGGAGAAGAAAGAAATTGTTTGAAAAAAATTTCTCTTTGTTCTCAATATTTCCCTTTTATTGCCTTCAATGCTGGAAAATGATGGCATATATTTATAAACAGATACAAAGGCTCTAGCTATTTTTAGACGTGACAGTTTTTTCTAGCTGTAGATGAATAACAAATTTTGTACTTTTTTAGAAATGGATTTTTAAGTCTATTTTCAATCGTGTTTTTATTTAGGCCGGTTTTATGACATTTACCTCTCAACACTGAGTGTTCTCGTAATTGTAGAAGATGGGTAGCAGCATATTGGGGAATGGAAATGATGTAATGTTATGTTAGTATAACATGAACCCATTGTTAGGTAATCCAGCTTTCGAAATATGACTGAGATATTGTTAACAGCGGCGTCTTACCTCATGCACATAAGTAAGCAAAAATCGTCACCTCCTCCAAGCCCAAGGAACGACCTTAAACTCCACTCTGCTAAATTTTAATTTTGTTTCAAAATAAATTACCTGACGTTGGGGATTTCTATCAGAGTTTTTCTCATGATAACTCCGTAGAAAGCAAAAAGTGTAGGTTTAGATCAGACTTCACCAAAGTTTCGTAGACTGCAGGAATATACCAGCGGAAGGACTAAGGGGACACGTTCAATTTGTTAAATATTGAATCATAGAATATTTTTGTAGATAATTGAAATTTTGTTTTTAGAGAAGAAATCATTTTCAGCTTTAATGACCAAAGACCATCATGACATTGTGCTTTTCCCATTTATGGTTTCTTTTTGCGCTTTTCCGAAACGTTATATGCACATTTCAGCCATACTGAATGTGGCTATAAGTATGTTAACTAATTCGCATTTCATGACTTTCAGACAGGGAAAGAGTCAGACAGACAAACACACAGATAAACAAACACACTGACAGAGAAAGACAGAATGAGACAGCGAGGGAGAGAGGGAGAGAGAGAGAGAGAGAGAGAGAGAGAGATAGAGAGAGGGAGAGAGAGAGAGAGAGAGAGAGAGAGAGAGAGAGAGAGAGAGAGAGAGAGAGAGAGAGAGAGAGAGAGAGACAGAGACAGAGAGACAGAGAGAGAGAGAGAAAGAAAGACAGGGACAGAGAGAGAGAGAGAGAGAGATTTTTCAAATCTGGATGTATGCAACACTCTTTCTTTTTTTCAGATGCGTTTTACAAAGAGGGTCTCGGTTTGGCCTGTTGGATTGGCCGCGTCTGCCAGATTTGAAACACCTATTGTGAGGAATGGAAAGGTTAGGATATCCGTCTAATTATCTCCCGACGTTCGGAAAATGGGGATCTGGTAATGGTCTCCTATGTTCTCCGAGCATTCTTTTATTCTGTCATTCCGTCAGTAGTCATTTCGACACCGGAACAAATCTTCTTAAACATAACCGAACCTGTGCGAGCCATTTCCAACAATTTGAAATGTTCGTGAGGTGCAAACATTGTGTAGCGTTGACAGCCACATACTGTAAATATAAAGTTACCTGATGGCCTACAGATTCTTTGAGACCTTATCTATCTACTAAACGCATAGTGAAGACTCTGGTCAGACTGTGCGAATGCACAGGCTGGTCAGAGTCTTTGCTTTGCGCACATTTTAAATTGTTGGAAATCTCACGAACAGGCTCAAAGGCTTTCAGTTTAGAACTTTACAGGAGAAAGAATCTCATTCATGAAAATGGCGCCACCAAAGAACCACAACCCTTTATTGCTTAATTACATGATGCATTGTCGGATTTTTTTTTTTTATTTATTTACTTTTGAAAATTATCCGGAGCATGTTAATGGAAGTATAAAAGCTGTAAACTTGAAACTTACAAGTACGTAGAACTAATTGAGGAGAAGTAGTGAAGAAACATGTCAATTAGTGTTTGCTTAATGTTACAGTTATTGTTCTTTGTTATTCTGATGACTTAGATTTTGTCCGGTATATATTATAAAAAATAAGCAAAGTATCAACCTTGGAAATACAACATAGATAGATAGATGTTATTTTGATTTAAGACATGACTGTAGAAATTTCAGCTATCAACCTGAAACTTAATAGATTGGTAGTTTTCATTGAGATAACGAGTAGTTCATAAGAGCCACAATTCTCCCTTGCTTGATTTAGAGTTGTTTCCATTTGTTCTATCAAAGACTAATTTGCCCCTGAAATTAAGATTACTATCAACATTAAACTTCGTGGTTCAGAATCCCAGCTCTAACTTGCTTTACTATTGTTTTCCCTAGATGCAATAATTCATTAGAAATTAGATTGTGTAGGCTTATATCAAACTTCAGACAGTTGTGATACTGTCATTCAAAGCTTTGTTTATTGTAGGAATTTACTGTGAATAGCATGAAAAGGGTTAACTTATACTTGAAATAATGTATCTCTAGTAGACCTGAAAATGTATTTATGACGGGGGGGGGGGGGGGGGGGAGAAATAACCCAGTTGAATATTTTTGATAGGATCTTTTAATATTAGTGTGGCATCTATGCAAAGAGGTATAGAGCGTACAGCAATGTTATTACGTTACCGTGAAAATGGCGTCATAGTGGATATGATGATTTTTTCCAAACGTTTATCTGTTTAAGGAATGACCTTTTCATTAGTTACGCATTTCGTCACCTCTCATTTAATATCCTCTATTGTCAGGTGGTGGGCTTCGCCTCCGGTTGGTTAGGAAGGCGAAAATTTCCAGTAGACATGGCCGCTTTTGCAGTGAATTCGGATATATTGAAAGGTCCTAACCCTCCCAGATTCAGTAATCATACAAGGATATCTTTCCCTGAAACACACTTTATGGAACAGCTAAATGTAACGGTTGGTGAACTGGAGCCAAAAGCAGATAATTGTACAAAGGTATTTACATGGATAACTTACTTAAAAAATTCATAGAATAACTTGATGATAATGTGAACTGGAACTAAAGGCATATAATTGGATATACTTTGGAAATGTTTCTGCATCTTCGCTAGCCAAGGGTGATGCCCACTACGTGTTCTATTCACACGAACACGTAGTGGGCATCAACCATGGCTAGCGAAGATACTAAGACTGCTGCACAGCACAAGAAAAACCCTAAGCAATTCTAAGAAGAATCTAGAACCGACATGGACCACGACTTGTTGCTGTTTGTAGTGGTCAGATTATTAACACTGTCGGGTCTTGTGCTAGCTTCTTAGGGGTCAAAATTGTTGTTGAAGGGGTCAAACAATGAGATGAGACGATAATAATCGAATATTTCTCGGTTATACTCATGGACTCATTTAAATAACTCCTTCATTTCATTTTTTAGAGATAATTATGGAAGATGTGAAGAAACAATTAATTTTAATAAAGAAATATCTAAAATTCTTAGCAGTATCAAGATACAATACTGAAAATCTCATTGGTCAAAATTGTCCCCGACAGAAATTTTAGAGGACCAATTAGGATATTTTCATACTTATAATGCGCAAACCCCCTGTTTTAGTACCACACGCAAACATGGTTGATTCATGCAATCATTTTGTCAAGCAAGCTTTCGTTGTCCGTGAGCGAAACATAGTTAATAATGCAAGTCCTGTGTGTGCGTCATTGCAAAATCGTCCCGCATTTACAAACGCAATATGTACAGTTGATTACATCGTGGAATTGACATTCGCCTCAATAAAACCATTCTAAATCGCTCACTCAGCGCTCCATTCATTCATTCAAAACACTCTCTCAAACCATTCAAGAACACTCAAACCGATTAAAAAATAAAGAATCAACAAAGTCATTCAAAATGAATTCGGATAGAGAAAAAACGCGATTTCACTGACAAAATTTAAATTGTTAGCGTCTAATAGGTTCTTGAAGAAATAGGAAGCTATCTAAAGAACTTTTATGGATATTTCATTAAAGGGAGGTAATCAATACCGCTAATTTTGTTCATTCTGAACAAAATTTTCGATATTGGATTACCTCCCATTAAATTCACTCAAAACTCGCTCCACACACTCATTCAATTCCATTCTTTAATCATTCCATAATAATTCACCTCTTAATTTCACGATGTTGTTAACTTTAGAATGGATCAAATAGTTTCAAATAGGTTCATTTGCTTCTTGAAAGATTTTTTAAGACAGTTCCAAGATTAAGGTCACAGCTCTAGGTTAAGCATTCAAAATAAAGCATATCTGGAGCATAGTTCATTATTATCGTGAAAACCTGCATATGTTTTGCGTTTTGAGGGGATGCGCGTGTTATTCAAATTGAATTTACAGACGATTCAAAAGTCGAGGCCGCGGATCAAGGCCAAACACTGAATATAAGGCAAATGAGAACATAAACAGTATCAGTTTGCAATGATAATAAGATTCGAAATAGTAGGGAATTGTTATAAAACAATTTGCAATTTACCTCATTTAATTAATTTCGATTAATGCCTTTTTCGAAAATGACAATATTTTAACACTATCCACCGTCTTCAACATCAACATTCAAAAAAATATTTTTTTGAATGTTGATGTTGATGCTGAAGAGTTTTGATGTTAAAAAGGGTTAATATATACTGTCATTTTTGAAAAAGGCATCAGCCGAAAATTAATTTAAAGAGTTAAATTAAAAATTGTTATATCAGATTGACCATTTAATTTCAGGTTCTTGTCTGGCACACACGTACACGGACAACATCGATGGGTGGTATGCCGAAATTGGAAAGCAGGCTCGCTAAATATAATTTAACACATAATAGCATTGAAATATAAATAAAAACATATTGTTTGTTGAAACTGTTAGAAGAAAGAGATAAAGAACGAAATAAAACGCGAAATAAATAAATAAACAAAATAAATAAATAAATAAACAAATAAGTAAATAAATGAATAAATAAATAAATAAATAAAGAAAGAAAGAAAGAAAGAAAGAAAGAAAGAAAGAAAGAAAGAAAGAAGGAAGGAAAGAAAGAAACCTTCAGCGGTTACGACATGTCGGATCAAATTTAGATCCCAAGGTCTCGTGAGAGTCTCGTGTAACGCGGCCTGCTGCGAGATTTGATTGTCACTCTATTGATGGAACAAATGGATTCTGAACCTTGTCTCTTAAATAAACCATCTGACAAGACATTTAAATTAGTCTTTAATTGATTTGGAGCTACTGGGATTATTAAACAATGATTTAGAAGACATATAATAACTACGTTTCGTATAAAACTTTGTTAGTTTTACATATAAATGGACAAGGGACGAGATATTGTATGGATATTTCCAATATTTCCCCATTAAACACACTCAATAAATAATTCTGAAACTACAATCAGAAGACATCCAAAGACATTTATAACCCGACATACAAAAATGGGTTTTTACAGTAAAAAACATCGTGAAATGGTATTTGCTAAAAGAGATTTAATTGGTTCAGTAGGATGAGTGGTTTGAATGAAATTGAAGGAAGGCAATATGTAACGCAAATTTCGTTTATTAAAGGATCAAGCTTGAATGCTATTACTCACCTTTGATGAAATTCAGGTACTGGTGTATAAACATATTTTTTTTTCTTTGGTCATTCAGTTGCAAGTCCTACAATCTTTTTTTTAATAATCTTGAACGTGGCAACAAATTCATAAGATCTGTAAAGTCCATGCATTTGATACTAATATTATACTTTCTCTCATATATATAATCTTTATTACCTCCAATATTTGAGGAGCATCAGTACAATTTTTCAAACAAATAATTTTGAAAATATAAACGAACTGATTGTTTAGGAAATATGCTGTGGTTAATATAATCATTCCAGTAATCGGGTAACTGATATTTCCCAAAAATTCTCAAGAGATCTGGTATGAATCCTAGAGACGACCTTGGGCTATTCATAAATTGAAAAGTATGTGGACAAACAGTATTTTAACACGTTTTTTTCTCCACTGCATTTGTGTTCTATAACGAATAGCAATCAGAGACATCCATGTCTTACACTTCAAATTCTAAATGACGTGATTATGGCCTCATTTAACGCGCGTTTTCGTGGCAAAGGAATATGTGACTCGATTTAATTAGAGAAAGTCAGGGCCCAAGGTTATAAAACTTTTCACATTCTCAATTCAAAATTTTCTCAAATTTCAATTTTGAGATTTAAGACGTAATTCTGTTAAAATAATACCCATTTTAATGTACTTACATAAAAGATAATATTAATCAGTTGTTAAAAAAACAACTTATTAATATCATCTTTTATTTTCATACATTTATCTAAATTCAAAATTTGAGAAAATTCTCAGTTGAATCTGAGAAAAATTTTATAGACCCGGGCCCTGATCTGAACATCGTGTAGAATATACTGTAAAGGATTTAAGGAAGCTATAGATCCACAAGTTTGAGTGAGTGATCAAAGGTCAATTTAGTCTATACACAGTGTAGACTAAATTGACCTTCGATCATTCATTTGAAATTGTGGATGTATAGTATCGTTATTTGTATATTGGCTGGCTAAGGTGTGGCCACCTGTGTAGAAAATCATCTGTTTGTATCTAAATTTTTCTTCGTCACTTTAATCTGTTGACTTCCGCCTCAAAACCCCCGTCATAATTTGAGACTAATTCTTCACGGTAAATTACTCGTACTCCACAAGATACATTTACTTTTTTATCAATAGTCAGGTCATCAACCTAGAATCCCTTTCGAATATTATTTAAAAAAAAAAGTAGACTGGACATTATCTATTAAATGGTATATAGTAAATAACATCGTGAATTGACACTCATTTCGATCAAAACTATTCTAAATCGCCCAGTCAACGCTCGATTCATTCATTTCCAGCACTCACTCAAACCACTCAAAAACGCTACAAAATCTTTAGAAAATATTTCGCAATCGGCAAAGATGATTAGCTTTTAATTCAAATCGATTAAACCATTCTACGATTTTATTGGCTGGAGTGGATTTAAAGTGTCTGACTGGTCCACGAAGACACACAAACAGAAAAGTTCGTATTTTTCATTCTATATTCTATTAATAAATGTAGCTAATTTTTTTCATCTTGAACAAAATTAGCGATATTGGATTACCTCCCTTTAATTTCACTCAAAACTCGCTCCGAACACTCATTCAATTTCATTTCAAAATCATTCCTAAATCATTCATCTTGTCAATTTCACGATGTACTTAACTGTGCCAATCAATTAAAACATAACAAGAATGCATCTTATTGAATTGAAAATATTTCCAATTCTTGTGCCTGCACAAAGCCTTGCATTATTGGCTTATACTGAGGGTCAATAAGGGCCGACTGACCTTGGATGAAAGACCAACTATTCAACTAGAATGAAACGATTAATGCCAAGAACCCAATTTGACACGTTTTGCAGGTTAAATATCTCTTCACAGTAATATCCATCCACGAAAAAAAATCAGATTTCTTTTCTAACACTAATAAACCGTTTATGTGAGAAAATGCCAGATTCGGTCTTTGGACATATTGTTTGAAATTGCCTTCATCTTTTTTATCAAATGACCCCGTGCCCTGTGTTTATTGGTATTATTAAGTACACCGATTAAACATTCATAAAACGGCCCCAAATCCTATTTTCAAGCTTTCCCTGGTCAAACGCCTAAATTCGGCAATTAATGGAGAAAATTAGCCGGTATCACTTTGTAAAAAACTCATAAAGGGAAGCAAAGCGAACTTGACTTTCTTTAAAATTAAGCGGTCAGTTCACAGCTTACTACAATTTGAACGTTTATCGTATCTAATGATGCTGCTAGGGTCGCGACATTTAGATTACGCACAAGAGCATGTTTTTCTTTACCCCGCGATGTTTAAGAATTATAAAAGAAGATACTAATAGCATCCATGTAAATATGGTTAATGTTCAAATTAATCAATCAAAACACTTTTTCAATTCGGGATAATTATTGACCTCCATCTTTTTTAGCCACTTTGTTTGAAACAATCTCGTTTATGGGGGACTTGATAGATTGATTGAAAGAAAGATAGATAGATAGATAGATAGATAGATAGATAGATAGATAGATAGATAGATAGATAGATAGATAGATAGATAGATAGATAGATAGATAGATAGATAGATAGATAGATAGATAGATAGATAGATAGATAGATAGATAGATAGATAGATAGATAGATAGATAGATAGATAGATAGATAGATAGATAGATAGATAGATAGATAGATAGATAGATAGATAGATAGATAGATAGATAGATAGATAGATAGATAGATAGATAGATAGATAGATAGATAGATAGATAGATAGATAGATAGATAGATAGATAGATAGATAGATAGATAGATAGATAGATAGATAGATAGATAGATAGATAGATAGATAGATAGATAGATAGATAGATAGAAAGATAGATAGATAGATAGATAGATAGATAGATAGATTGAATGAATGAATGAATGAATGAATGAATGAATGAATGAATGAATGAATGAATGAATGAATGAATGAATGAATGAATGAATGGATGGATGGATGGATGGATGGATGGATGGATGGATGGATGGATGGATGGATGGATGGATGGATGGATGGATGGATGGATGGATGGATGGATGGATGGATGGATGGATGGATGGATGGATGGATGGATGGATGGATGGATGGATGGATGGATGGATGGATGGATGGATGGATGGATGGATGGATGGATGGATGGATGGATTGATTGATTGATTGGTCGATTGGTCGATTGGTCGACTGATCATAAAAATTTTCAATAGATTTATTATCAATTTTATAGTATTTGATTTTTATTATCAGTTTATAAATTAAATGAGAAACCTTAGTTAACAAAGCAAAAATAACTTGTCAGCCAATATTTAGTCCTTAACACTGGTATGACAGCATAAAAGACCCATCATAGTTACTCCGAATTTGAAGAAATGATCACTCTTATGGAGGTTTTTCGGAGGCTTAAAATAGCCATTCTAGATACAAAAAATAGCCACTTGCGAAAAGCTTTAATTTAGGTAACCTGTGCAATCCGCTCAGTCTGACTAACCCACTACCCAAAATGTCCATTTTCATCCTACGATGCGCATATATTTCTATTCCCAAATCCATGTGACTTCAAACATAATCTGCCACAGGCCAAGCTTCATGACTATCATTACACAATTATTTGTCCCAACAACTGGACAGAAGTGGGCAGAAAATCATTAATAATGCGGGCAGGTTGACCAACGTACAGTGCTGTCAGTACTATATGGGTTAAAACTAATGTTCCTATCAAAAATCTGTGTCAAAAACATCACTTAGGCTTGTCATAATGTTTGTTCTATCCTCGGGTTTTTCAACCCGGGTTATCGACATCCATCTATTGTTTTCAGATTGCCAATCACCCTTGATCTATGACTTGACTTTTGGTTCTATCCGCAAAAATATTCAGAAAAAGATCTCCAAACATTGTATCTCACTAATAAGCAATTTCGACACTTTCTCGTAACAATATGGTCAGCGTGTTTCTAAATCCTCGTAGCTACAGCTTTACAAAGGTTGTGGGTGTTGGTATTCGGAACTGCACGGACATAATAATTTCAAGTTCCAGGAACTTGTGAATGCGGATGGGGTGGGAATACTGTCCTTGGTCACAAGGTCAGTAAAACCCTGTCACATCCGTATAATAGTATTAGTTTTGATTTATCATAATCCATTCATTTGCCATTTTTAATTATTTACCCATAATTTGTTTAATAATTAAAGCTATTTAAGAATAAGAGAATAATATGAAACTTTACTCTGGCCTAAGCGTACGACTCTGTCGTACGATATTGAACTATTAATGCTTGCTACCTACTACAAGGTCAAAAACTATGTCGTATATATTAGTTATTCAAGGTGACTTATAGGCCCATGGGGCCGGGTGTTCATTATTTATGACAGTTTAATTGTTAACATTAAAATGTAAAACACATGTCACTATAATAAATAAACATTTACTTACTTACTTATTCATTCATACCTTCACGAAAAAGAAATTACCCTAAACCCGAACTATTTTGCAGGCCTGCTTGAAACTCTTCCAGATTATCTGAAAGTAAGCATTTCAAATCGACCAAGCATCTGCCTCAATGCCGTTGGAAAATATTACTTCGATTAACTTTACGGAACCCTTATCATTCTAAATAAATACCTTGGCGATAATCGCACTTAACTTGTTGGAGAGATTGCATAATCAGTCGGAAACTGGTTGCCCTATCTGGCAATATGAAATTCAAGGAAAAATACAAAATATCGCTATTGGTAGAAGGCTTCGCATAGCCAAAGCCTTTGGACATCTTCTGTTGGGCATTACCACAGATCCATGTAGAAAACTGAATATAATGTGGTTTATCATGCGCACAGACGTTGAAAGTTTGCATTGAAGGAAAAGAGGTTTTAAAAGACGAAAAAACCATTTTTTTCTCAAAGATTTAAACTGTCATTATTTTGTCAGTTTCTTTTTGAAAAATGAATAACCAGACCCAGTCTAAATCAAATTAACTCTTTACATTAAATTTATTTATTAATATTGAAAACAATCCTGAAAACAGCGTTTAAAATATTTTATATTCTGTGTTAAAAATAAACGATACATGTTGAAAGTACTGAACGATCTTATTGTAAGTCAGTACATGTATTAAATTTGAAAATATGATTTTAACCCTATGCTGTTTAATCCCTGCTTTTTACGTGTCTGTGATTTTATTATTGAGAAAACATTGTGAAAAAAGAAGAAATTGCTTCTGACAAGCAATTTCTTCTTTTTTCACACTATTTTCTATCCTTCTGAATGGTTATTTTTCAAATTATATCCACTTTTAATTTTCGTCTGCAAAACCTTTGAATTTGGACAGGTCCAAAATTGTGTAAAACAGGAAAGGGTTAAACAATTTTGATGGTTATAGATTAAGATAAGACTACACAATGCCCGGACTACTCTTTGAAGATTTTTCCCAAAAGTAGGAATGTTCCGGCTTAAACATGATATGTGATAAAAATACAATGTACAAGTTTTCACGCATACGTTCACAGTAATGAGCGTGGGTTCTTCTTCTTCTTCTTCTTCTTCTTCTTCTTCTTCTTCTTCTTCTTCTTCTTCTTCTTCTTCTTCTTCTTCTTCTTCTTCTTCTTCTTCTTCTTCTTCTTCTTCTTCTTCTTCTTCTTTTAGGGTGTTCCCGTTATTCTTTAAATAGTATTAAGATAATACCATTTAATTAAAACAAGTTTCTTTCAAGAAAATTCAGATTAGTCTTTTTGCATAGAGGTTGATCCTTAAATGTAGAGTTTGTTTACATTTAAGAGATGAAAAAGGTATATTTTGTTTTCATTTCATGGAAGTATGAAACTAAAATTCTAGCTAAATTGTAGGAATTAGCAATTTGGATTGATACCTCCATGAAGTCAATTAATACAATTCACATCTTATAATTTAATACCATTAAGCAAAACACAATATTTTATTATAAAAAAAAAAGATATCTTGCAGGACTTCTTGTTGCGGAATACAATATTACAATATAGATAGGTAATCAAGACTATTTTCAATTAGAAATAAAAGCAATTTTTTCTGATAATACGTAAATGGTAACATGTACTTAAACTACAATAAGTTGTCATGATAGCCAAAAGGTGAGTAGTTTCACATCTTTCTAGACAATGATGGGACAGAAAATCGATGGCTCAGCGCGAAACGGTTGTAACTCCCTAAAACATATAGGGAGTTACAACTGTTTCTCGCTGAGCCATCGAAATGACACTGTTCAAGATTGACCACTGGATCTTCGGGGTCAGATAAAAACACAAGTCAGTTAGTTAGATTTTTATCCCCTGTTCAGACGTATCAATCAAACAAAAAGTGGAAAACGTCAGTTTGTTTGTGTACCGAATTATCAAAATATTTATCTAAAAATGACAGTTGTCTCGAGATGGATATCAGCTTGTAAAATCGTTTTGATTGTGTTTTACAAAGTTATTTTTTTTTACCTATCATGTATTATTCTACTCTCTAAAAACTCCGAGTTTTATCTCTATTTCTATAGTTGCACTATTATTTATTTATTTATTTATTTATTAATTTGTTTATTTATTTATTTATTTATTTATTTATTTATTTATTTATTTATTTATTTATTTATTTATTTATTTATTTATTTATTCATTTCATTTTATTCCTTTGCTTTCATTTTATTCCATCTATTTCACTCCAATCAATTTCATTCCATTTATTTTGTGTCATTATTATTATTATTATTATTATTATTATTTTTTTTTTAATGTTGCATATAGTTCCGCAAGAAAGAGTTAGGTTCGAGAAACCGTTATCTCCTATCATTTTCAATATAAAATTGATCTTTGATCACTCACATGAAATTGCAGGTCTATACTTGTTACAATCGATAGCATCATTGTGCTTGGTAAAACATAAACAAAAAAATAGAATAATTAATAATATTTGCAAAGAGGTACGCTCCTAGCCTGAGCTTCCCCGGTAGTTCCATCAAACTTTTGGCTTGGTCCGTTTTGGTTGTATTATCGTTGCGATTAGACTACTCGTATAATAAGTACGGTTTGAGGAAGCATAGATTCGTCTTGCACGAGAAATAGCTCCGCGTTCAGGATCACAAACGGTGCAAAAAGTCTTCCAATTATACTCCGCTTTGCATGCAAGTGCAGGTGAAAAGCGGGTGATCCTGAACGCAGGGCAAGTATTCTCAAATAAAAAAAATGAGTCAAAATGTAAAGTCTGTTCCATAGCGTATTCACTATGATGCGGTCTTATAGATAGAAATAACGGAAAGGGGGTTAAAATTCACCAAAGCGAAAATTCTTCATGTTGATAAATAAACTTGTTTTAACGGTGAAATTATTAAATAATACTCAAAAAATAAAATCAAGCTAATCCGTAAAAAAATTAAAGGAATACATTGTATCTGCTTATTCAATGTATTCTCAATAGTACGTAAAGATAGAGAATGTCATCCAAGAGATTGAAAGAGTGCGCGCGACAGGCGTCACGTGATAAAATCTCGACACTTGATTGGGTGATGTATTGATTATGCGGGACCTATCTTTTTGAAGCTCTATTTTTACTATGAAAGGCAGAAATGAAGTCGATTATAACAGCACTCGAGGTTTAACGGCCTTCGACGAATAAGATTAAGTAGTTTGTGTGTTTAACTGACAGTAAAATAATATTGAAATATTTTAATTTGACTTTATTTTTGAAACGACGTTTAGTTATCGTGAATTTTACTTGGACTATATTTCGTGTTTGATGTTTGTTCTATTTCCAGTCTTCGATCGAAGAGATTAATCTGTGTACCTGGATACTTTTTTCTTGAAGGTAAATGTCATTTGATTCTTAGACGGTCACTTCAGCGGCGGATCTAGGGTTTCCATAAAGGGGGTCGATGTCGGCCTAGAATTCGAGTAATAAATCCCATATTATCCCTATCTATATAGACAGAGATACTATGGGAATAATTTCTCAAATTATGTACATCAGATATCTTTTATTTGTAGAATGATAAGTTCATGTGGTTCGAAAATTACAAGAAGGTCGCGTCTCTCTCTCTCTCTCTCTCTCTCTCTCTCTCTCTCTCTCTCTCTCTCTCTCTCTCTCTCTCTCTCTCTCTCTCTCTCTCTCCTCTCTCTCTCCCTCTCTCTCTCTCTCTCTCTCTCTCTCTCTCTCTCTCTCTCTCTCTCTCTCTTCTCTCTCTCTCTCTCCTCTCTCTCTCTCTCTCTCTCTCTCTCTCCTCTCTCTAATTTAGATTCAGAGGGGATTCGTTCTAACCCTCCGAATCCCCTGTGGATCCGCTATTGCACTTGATCATACAAAGAAGAAAACTGTGCATCCTATAAAGGATCATAGTTTTTATCACTTGAATATTAGATTATAGTTTGTCAATTATGGAACTCACAACTAAAGTTAGAATTAGTTGTACTTACGAAGTTTTAGTGGCAAATAACGTCATCTTTGTGACAAAACTGAATTTTTTAAAGCAAAAGGATTATTTGACAGTGCGAGGATCGGAAATTTTAAAATAAGCATAGTATAGTTAGGAATTTCGTGAAAATCGAAAAGTTGGATGATTTTGGTATGATTTTTGAATGAAATTAGATGAGTGTGATGAGCGAGTTTTGAATGATATCCAAGGAGCTAAAATATAATCGCTTACCTTAATTCGTCCATTTGAACGAGATAAGCGATATTTTTAACCCATTTTAATTAAATCTACGCACTGTTCTGATTTTGTGTCTCCACGGACAAATCAGATGCTCAAAAATAATCCAGCCATCAAATATGAAAGTAATTGATCAATTTGAACAATTTGAAGCTTTTGTTTATATCAATTTTCAGCGTTTTTTAGTGAGAGCGAGAGAAAGACCCTGAATTTTTCAAACGCTTAGTATTGCCACTATCAAGTATACGTGACACCAGATTAACGCAAATAAGCCCATGAATTTTCAGAGGATTCCCAATGAAAAAATATGCACAAATATGGTCAATTTTAACATCAAAATAAGCATCAAATGGAAACAAATAAGATGTAAGCAGCTATTTTTTTTAACCCTTTCCTGTTTTACAAAATTTTGGACCAAATTCAAAGGTTTTGCAGACGAAAATTTTAAGTGGATTTTATTTGAGAAATAACCATTCAGAAGGGTAGAAAATAGTGTGGAAAAAGAAGAAATTGCTTATCAGAAGCAATTTCTTCTTTTTTTACAATGTTTTCTCAATCATAAAATCACAGACACGTAAAAAGCAGGGATTAAACAGCAAAGGGTTAAACCAAAAGATATTTTAGTAAAACAAATTTACAACGTTTTTTTTTTCTATTTTCTAATGGTCCTCTTATTTCTGCATTATTCTTCTACATTTTGTTTAAGTTCTGAATTGTATAGAATCTTCCCATGGTTTCTTATTCCTTTCTTGTCAAGATAAATTTGAGATTGAATAAAGGGGTGTCCCTAAAATACGAAAAGGTGCAAAAAGGTGGTTAAAGGCGCAAAAAGGTGGTTAAAGGTGCTAAAAGGTGCAAAAAGGTGCTAAAAGGTGCTAAAAGGTGGGCGAAAAGGTGCTCAAAGGTGACTATGTATGCAATATTGATTATTTTCAAGATCTGCTTAGGATAAATTTGATAAACTCCTTGCTAAATTAAATCGCTATGTTAAATATTTCTAGTTCTCCAGGCATTGATTGGACTGTCAATCTAGAGATCCCGGATTTGATCCCTGACGACGGCCCTCATCCTTTTTAACAAGTTGTCTTCCATTTACTGGTGGTGTCCATGGTCTAGAGGTAGAGTGTCGGCCTCTCGACCCAAAGGTCCTGAGTTCGATTCCCATGGAGCGGCTATCGATCTTGGTTCTTTCATTGGATCACACATTCGGAACGAGTACTGATGGATTTTCCAGGAAGCAGAATCGAGAGGGATTAATCTAAGTTGTAAGAACTTGTTTCCTGATCGATGTAAAATAAATAGGTTTAAACCAAACTTACTGGTGGATTATTGAAAACCTATGGATCCGGAGCTATGAGAGAATGCAGTAGTATTACTGGTGTGAGAAGTACCAGAAATCCACTGTTAGGTGCTCCAGCCACCGCTATATGACTACATGATTGTTAAAAGCGTTTATAAACCCTACTCAAAATCAAAGCAAATGAAAGCACAAATGATTATTTCAGTAGTACGTGTGTGTGTATTTCTTCCTTGTAGTATAGATAAGTTAACTTTGTTTACTATGTTTCTTACATATAAACACATTTTAAACAATAAGTAACTATGGTGTCTATAAATTATTTACATTTCATAGACGATGCCCGCCACGGTGATCCCATTTAGTAATATCGCAAATTCGACATTCATCTGCTTCAAGGGCATTCAGCGCTCCTTTCAATCATTAAAACACTCACTTCAAACACTCAAAATCGCTCCAAAATCGTCAAAAAAAAACCCATTAGTAAATAGTTATAAACGATCAACGTTTCAATAAAACTGATCAAATTTTATTAACTGATGAGCGCTAGAGTATGATTCGTCCATGACAGATACTACGTAGATGTTTTGTCAAGGGAGATAATAAAATACCGTGATTTCGTCTAAATCCAGTCAAAACTTGTCCTCGCACATATTCAACTTCATTCTTAAATAATTCTTTAATTATTCACTTTGGTAATTTTACTAAATCATTAACCGTATATATTCAAGTCTTAGAAACGAGATGGCCGAAAATGATGTGCAAAATGAAATCGGAGCCTAAAATGAAATTGGGATAGATGTGCTAATGCCATAAAATTATACGAATTAAATGTAAATCTAGGTGTCGATCTTTTAAAATTTAAAGATTGGTCTAGAGGTAAGAAAAATACAACAGGTTAATTGATGTGAAAGACTCTTTAAAGCATTTAAAACTCAACGATTGTTTTATCATAGCACTACTTGATATTTAATCGTTTAACCAATCAATACTGCAGCGATAAGGTTGATAATCCTAAGATGAGAACCGTCGTAATAATGCTTTGTTTTAATTGTGAAAAACTGTGATTTCTTCTCAACCTACTAAAATATGGCAACGTTTCATTTTACGTTTTTAATTGTCTTGACGATTGAGGTTTACGAGCATCCCCCTCTCCTAGTTATCTGTCCGTTCATAGGTGCGCCTGTAAGCTATAACAACATCCGATGTGCGTTTTTGAGCAAGATGAAAAATCCGACTCAATAAGATAGTTTGGACGTCATACGAATAGATTTTTAATATTTGGAGTAGAACATTCGATGCCGTCATGGCTTTATCTAAATGCAACACCATCTGCATTTCCTCATTTAGATATTTTGAGATTCTTATTCATCCACAAAAAAGCCACCGACAGACAAAGGGAGAGCGCGCGCGAGAGAGAGAGAGAGAGAGAGAGAGAGAGAGAGAGAGAGAGAGAGAGGGGGGGGAGAGAGAGAGAGAGAGAGAGAGAGAGAGAGAGAGAGAGAGAGAGAGAGAGAGAGAGAGAGGGAGAGAGAGAGAGAGAGAGAGAGAAACAGAGACAGAAAGAGGGAGAGAAACAGAGACAGAAAGAGGGAGAGAAACAGAGACAGAAACGGGGTGAGCCACCCCCCCCCCTCCCCGTGATAGCCACGTGAGAGACAAATTAAGCCTAAAGCACACAGTAGGAGAAGGGTAATGAGGGAATTACAGAATCACACATTAATACATACAATACATCGTAATTACAGCGACATAAGAAGAATGAGTAGTACTTTTGAATTAACAAGCAAAAATGTGTTTATTGGTCTGTGTAGAAAGCTGAAATACACATATGTAACCCGTCAGACATAAAAGAAACATCCGGGTACTGTGATGTATAACCCTATTAAGACAGAGTGCGCGGATAGCGCAGGCTTAATAGGATCAAAACTTTACACATTTGCCTAATTTTCTGTATTTAGAGTGAGCATGAAAACTATCTTTTCGAGAAAGAAGTTTGCAATGCGATCTCATGTTGACCTGTACTAGAAATAACCTCTGTTTAAAATATTCATTTTGAGTTCCCAGATGGTTCCTTTTTGCGTGAAGGTCACATATACGTGTAATATACGTGTAATGCGTAACCCGGTGTGCTACGGCGGTTCAAATATTTCTGTAAAGGAGAGAACAAACAAAGGGCCCTTTTTCTTAAAATATACATTTTTCATCCCCCCTCAGGATTCACCAATGCTGTGCATTTGATAAATCGGTGCCGGGAAAACTACCAAAGTGAAATAATTTTAACAATTTTGAAAAGATGGGTAGGGTATTTATTGAACCAATAATATCGTGTAATACTTATGTATTCATCTTTGCAGAGTCACCTTTGAGAACCTTTTCGCCCACCTTTTAGCACCTTTTTGCACCTTTTAGCACCTTTTCGCACCTTTAACCACCTTTTTGCGCCTTTAACCACCTTTTTGCACCTTTTCGTATTTTAGGGACACCGTGAATAAAGCTGTCATGTGTAGGTGTTTTTATCATAAAAGTATCTTCATGAATATTAATTTATCGTACGAAAAGTTTGTGGGCCGAACGCCGTTCATCGTGAGTAACATTTATTGTTTTTTGTCTATTCAAAATGATAAATGGAAAACATCTCATACTATAGTCAAAGATGCGAAACTTGTTTTTTTTAACGTTATTTCTCTCGAAATAGCATGCGGATCCGCCAAGAGAAAGACAACCCTTATGATAGTCTAAGTTCGATAAGTATCGACTCGGGGTAGTCTGTGCAAGATGCGCAGACTACCCGAGTAAAAACTTTTAGTTTCTTTTCTATCTCCGGAAACTAGAATGAAATTCGAACAATCTACCATACCATTTCATACGCATATATATGCATTATTTTAGAAGAGGAAACTATCGCGCTATTAAACGGATAAACGTCGAATGTACTGGGAAATATTTTATCAAAAAATATAGCTCAAGGTAAGCTGTGTAGAGCTTAAGGTTTCATTTGCGGTCGTAATACCGTAAATACAGCGTTAAACGCTTACGAGGTAAAATGTCACCTTTGAGTATTCCATAGATTTGAGATGTTATGATAATGATATCATAAATGAGCAATAATTCTTAGAGTTTCAAAAAATACAAATGATTCAAACTCGGTGAACATGTTTATTCATTTGTAACCACTAACGCACGTAACGTACGCGACATACGTCAGTCGCGGTTTGATTGCACTATATATTATCGTATTGTACGTTCTATGCGTTTGTTATTTATTGCCTCGACGAGTCTTGTGTCTTTGGTAAATCTTTGTTTTCATTTTATGACGAATCGAACAGTTAATTTGAAACTGACTAATTTCGGAATACACAAACAATCTGAAAATTGTCAAAATTATATGGCTATGCAATCATAATTCTTTGACGTGACAAAATTAAACAATTCGTAAAATCCTTAGTTTACAGAAATAGGCATATCATACAGACGATTGTTACGCAATTTAATTTTCTTCTTATATTCTTTCTAAGAAACCTCCATGGACATTTAACGTTATCGAGAATCTCGTAAATTGAGATGTTAATATAAACGAGGCAAGATTATCTAAAATAGTTATTTCTAAAAACCTTTAAACCTATGTTGTTGGTATATTTAACTCTATTTCATTGGTAGATTATCGATAATCTCTTTGTTGGTACATTATCGAAAATATCTTAAATGCTAAGGTTTATATGAAATGAGATAGAATGTTCTACAATGGATATTTTTCACTTTACCCCTAGAGTCTCAGTACATTTTTGAATCGTCTCTATGGGACTATTCAAATAAGCATCGAAACCAGAGGGTTTCTGGTCGTATTTGTTTTTTTTTTATTCTTTGAAATTTATCTTAGGTTTTCTGTGTGTGCTTAGGAATGTCAAAAGAATGCATATAAAGAGGCAAGATCGAGCCCCGCGTTCGATATGACAAAGCGGTGCAAAATGTTTGCAATAATTTACATCGCTGTGCACGTAAGTGCTCGTGCAGGGTCGGGTAAAACTTGAAGATATTTTACACCTTTTCGTCATCCTGAACAAAGGGCATATTCATGTGCAATGTATAGATTTAACCCTTTGCTGTTTAATCCCTGCTTTTTACGTGCCTGTGATTTTATGATTGAGAAAATATTGTGAAAAAAGAAGAAATTGCTTCTGACAAGCAATTTCTTCTTTTTCCACACTATTTTCACCCTACTGAATGGTTATTTTTCAAATTAAATACACTTTAAATTTTTGTCTGCAAAACCTTTGAATTTGGACAGGTCCAAAATTTTGTAAAACAGGAAAGGGTTAAGTTGAGATATTAATGAGCCAGCTTTTAAGTACATGTACACTAATGTAAAAATCTTAAATTCAAGACATATGTCACCTCTTTGCACTGGACATGTTTATATTTTTTATCAAATCTTAAAACTGCTAAAAGGGCGCTGTTTTACATCAATCTCCCATGCTAATGTACAAATGCACTTTCATGGCAATTTTCATCTTAATGGCCACATAATTGAATCAATTTGAAATTCCGAAAGTCTCAATTTCTTCGCGGTTTCTTTAATTCAATTAGAGGTTGGAAATGAAACTATAATGGGCCCATATAAAAGTTATTTTATCGTGTCAAAAATCTACATGCGATCTCGCACCTGATAGACTATATCTTAAGTATATCTACAAACCGAACTTGCGAATCTGCATTTGAATTTATGTGACCGTCAGCTAAAAATGGAGCATGTTGAAGGTTTGGAAAGTGTTAATCCTGGTCGGACAAAGACAGGAAACTATGATAAAGCGTACCATGCATCAGCCACGATATGATTTAATTGTAAAAGTGTTGACAGAGGTATGAAAGCAAAATAAAAAAAATCTAAAAACATCCACTGAATAAAGATAAATTAATTCATC
The DNA here is from genome assembly GCA_948146395.1 of Fragum whitleyi. Lineage (NCBI taxonomy): Eukaryota > Metazoa > Mollusca > Bivalvia > Cardiida > Cardiidae > Fragum > Fragum whitleyi. Next base: position 52,110,530 of record OX411549.1, on the reverse strand, counting down.
AAGCGAGGTCTGTTTTATTGCTTTAAGTATACATGTACGATATTCATGTACATGTTCTTTTAGTCTTGGGTAATCTTTGTCAACCAGTGTATTACTTTGACTTATCCTGCCTTGCGTTCGGAATGACAAAACGGCGCAGACTGTTTGAAAATTATACCCCGCTTTGCACGTGCACCTGCGTGCAAAGCGGGGTATGATTTTCAAACAGTTTGCAGTTTTTGTCATCCTGAACGCAGGTCTAATTTTGAATGGCCGATTTCTTCTTTTTGAGGAGACCGAAAGCCAAGAGACTTTTATACGTTCTGAAAAGAAATATTTTAAGTATATTTCAAATAAAACAGCACGAAACGTTTTACCGCCGATAATTTAATTTTACGCAACTAATTTAAATAGCGTGTTGCTAATGGGCCTTAATTACCAGTTTTACCCCTAAAACTTTCGGTTTTACAATTTCCGCTCGGGTATGTTACGGAAATAGACTAGCGCAAGTGAAACTGAATCGGCGTGACTAATTTTTTCATTTTTTGTCAACACTAAATACTATCAAAGTACCTTTGTTGAGGTTTTTCCTGGACGGTTCGATTAGCTCAGTCGGTTAAACACTCAAGAACACGGGTTCGATCCCCGATATCAGAGGCTAATATACAGTTACGAACATTGTGAAATTGATAAGATGAATATTTTTGGAATGATTTTGGAATGAAATTGAATGGATGTGTGGAGCGAGTTTTGGGTGAAGTTTAAAGGCGCTCATCCAATTTTGCTAATTTTGTTCACGATGAACAAAATTAGTGACATGCATTACCTCCCTTTAGTAACATTTACGTACCTTTCTGTTTGTGAGTCTTCGTGGACCAACCAGACAATTCAAAATCCACACAAGCCAAAAAAATCGTACAAAAATTCTGATTGATTTGAATTTTAAAAAGTTGATTTTAAAATGTCCTCGACGATTGCGAAATGTTTTGTATTGATTTCGGAGCGTTTTCGGTTGATTTGAGAGAGTTTTAAGAATGAATTAATGGAGCACTGAGTGAATGATTTAGAATGATTTGATCGGAATGAGTGTCAATTTCACGATGTTTTGAACTGTACAGTGTGTTTTATTGCATTTGTGATACAAAGGACCCGTTTGACGGTGATATACAGAAAGCACCGTGCAGACAGTTTACACTTAGATCAGCCAGCACAGCTGTGCAGTCTGATCTTAGTTTACTCTGCCTGTTTTCTACCTAATCATTGCGGGTAAAACTTTGGCCGGTTAAGTTGAAAACATCCAATTATATGTCATTTGATTGTAACAAAATTTATAAACATCAGAGTAAGAATCAAATGCTATGAAATGGCCTCTGCTTGATTTGGCTTTCCTCGGCAGCTCAGATGGTAGAGCAGTCACACTCGAACCTCTGGAACACGGATTCGATCCTCAGGCGGACAAGTAGGCTTGGTTACTGCCACTGGATCTACGATACAAATTTAGCGCGATTCTCTCAGACAGCGGGCTTCTAGTTTAGCTGACAAACTAACATGCCGTCTTCCGGTTGCATGATTGATATAGGCAGGTGCTACGGAAGCGATGACAAATGAACGCAAATATACAACCGAATTGCTTTAACTGGACGACATAGTCAGTTTTGAAATATTGAAGGCGACGTTAAGGATTAGTTTTCAAGTTAAACACAAAGTTCTGCAACTGACAGCGTAGTTATTCCTATAAAATGCTCGTGCATGTTCTGGGTATAACATTCTCTTCGAATTTATAATGCTACATTATTGTCAAAACAAATAAGAGATTTGTCTAGCTGTGCTTTGTAGATTATAGTCTCACAAAATCAACCCCATTTAAGTAAACTGAGTTCAAAGTTCACGTAGAAAGTCAATGCGATTCAATTATGATATGCAAAGTGAGCATGTATATTAAACGGAAACGGACACATTTGTATTAGAATTGTCTAATATTGTTGATAGTAATCCGTATTCCAGGCTTCAAACATTTCAATCTATCAAAAGAACATTCACCCCTCATAGCAAATCAGAATTGATTGATAAAATGGAGTTTTCTGCCGCTTTCAACAATTTTTTAAGTTATATCGCGCTGTTGGAGCACCTGACGATTCCTGGTATTTCTTTCACCAGTACTACTATCACATCCTTTCCTTGCCTTCAGCTTCTATCTCACATAGATCTAAAGGAACGATAGGTTGATGGGTGGTTGTTCTAATTTATGAGCCTGTGCGTGGTATTTCCAACAATTTCATATGTGGGCAATGCAAAGATTCTGGCCAGCCTGTGCAGCCGCATAGTCTAACCAGAATCTTCACTATGCGCTATATAGACAGATAAGGTCTTAATCCATCTTCATTCAGCCAGCATATGAGCCTGTGAGTGACATTTCCAACAATTTCAACCCTATGCGAGGTACAAATGTTGATTAGCGTTGACGACGACACAATGCAATAATAATATATGCTGACCACATGAAGATGGCTTAAGACCCTATCTTTCTATAAAACGCTAAGTGAAGATTCTGGTCAGACTGTGCAGTTGCACAGGCTGGCCAGAAGCTTTGCTTTGCGCACATTTGAAACTGTTGGAAATGTCTAGCACTAGCATTATTACATTTTGTCATTGTCAACGCTACCCAACGTTCGTACCTCGCGCACTGTTGTGAAATTGTTGAAAATGTGACTCGCAGGCTCAAATAGCTTTGGCCTATTCACTAGCCAAGGGGAAACTTCTAACGACTTTTCGAAACGAAAAGAGGAGCAATCGATAAGTTAAACAAGAATCACATTTTGAGCTGAATGGAAATGGCGGAATATAGCCACAAAATGGGTTCTCTATTGAATTATTGAGTAACTTTGGAAAATATATGAAATTCGATTCTTTATTGTACCAGTTTGGCTTCTGGGCAACATGTAATCAGATCCTACTGTATAAATCTATTGTTGTTTCAACTGATTCTTTTCAATATAATTTGTTGTATTTAATTCGATTTCATACTTCGGTCTGATTTTCGAAGGACAAAAATTATATCAAATGTTAAAGCCGTCGTATAAAATAGACAACTATTTTTGTCTCGAATACGAAACAAAAATGATCATACACAGATTTCTCGGAAACAAGGCATTTTTAGTAAAGATATAATTCAGTTAATTTCTCAGGCACACAAATGATGCATTGATTAACTATATTTAGACGTTCTTTAGTCATTAAGGTAACGTTACCACAGGCTCAAAATAAAAAAGCAGAATGTGGGAAGAAGAAATTAACAGTTGTTTGTACAAGAATAAATATAATCAAACAATTATTTCACAGGGATAGTTAGAATATTTCGGAAAAAAATCAACATGTTATTTCAGTATTTTAGATTTTTTTCCTGTTCTTGCTAGCCTGAATTAAGGAAATTTGTTTTTGAAAAGAATGTTATCAACAAGATGGTAAAAATCTAAGTAATATCACTTAAGAATTAATTCTTGGATTCACTCACTATTGCGACATGAGGTCGCGGTCACTTTTTAGAAACGAACCCTTTTTATAGCACGATTAACAATTATATCTTCCTAAACTTCAAATATCATTTTAGCGATGTTGACATATCGAAAAGCAAATACGAATTTCTATTCAAACCAGGGGTTGATTACGTTTTATTAAATATGATATTCATTTCAAAATTATTAGATTCAACCTTGATCTTTAAACATTCGCGTTTATTTTTGACGATATGATAACAATTTTCTTCAAAATTCCCCATGTCATGATTACTTGAATTTGTAAAGAAACTTTGTCCATTGCAGATAAAAAATGATTAATGAGTAATGCAGAAATTTGTGAAAGGGTTTAGACGGCGTAGTTTGACCCGAACTGAAAGATTTTCGCTATTTTTTGTACATTTATTGATTAATTGTAAGTAATTCTAGAAAAGTTGGTTTATATAATGTATACAACATAAGCGTTTGTAAAATCTGTATATAAAAAAATCTTGAACGCCTTCTTCTTCTCCTTCTTCTTCTTCTTCTTCTTCTTCTTTTTCTTCTTCCTCTTCTTCTTTTTTTTTCTTCTTCTTCTTCTTCTTCTTCTTCTTACTATTATTATTATTATTATTATTATCATTATCATCATTGTTATCATTATTATGCATAAAACTTTTATAACTATCGTTAGATTGCGTGGACTGAAACAGTGTATGGACTTCTAAACACTACCGACGTCAACCACAAATGCGTGCTAGACAACAAACGGTGAAAACTGTTTGCAAATTATTCCCCGCTTTGCACTGCACTTGTGTGCAAAGCGGGATATACTTTGCAAAAGGTGCCATCCTGAACGCAGGGTGTTTTCTTGTACTTCCAATACTATACTATTACGTGTATGTAGTCAAATCTTGCGCCTCCTTCGGCCAATCTGCCTCTCATTCACAGTGGGTGGTTCCAAATCGGAAAAGAAAGTTTTATTGAAGTCAGAGAAATTCAAAAACTCCATAAAATAAGGGTCGTCAACGAGGTCCAATTTGAAATTTGCGCTTGCAAACCATTTTGTTTTGATTACTTAATCTCAGAGGAAACCCATATCTTTTTATAAAAGGAAATTATCTTTTCAATATTTTTTGCTCGCTTCGAAGTGGTCTTTTAATGTCCCTTATCAAACGATAATCGCGGGCAATAAAAGTGATTATCTACGCTTTCAAAATTATATCAAGGCACTTAACTTAAGAAAGACCTTTAGCGACAAAACAGGGATGCACTGACCGTGTTCGAAACATAAAAAAACATTTCACAAGTACTTTTGCCATGTAAATTGTTGTTTTTTTAGCCGTAACGTTTTTCAACCTTTTTAATTGTTCTCCGGGGATCGATTGTCATATATTTTGCAGAAAAGCGTTGAAAATACATCTGTACATCATTTTGCAGAGTCAATAGCTACGAAGCTTTATTTATCGATAGAAAGATTTTAATGACACGTAAACCATACTCTCCTTTGGTTCAGCGTGCATAATTATGGCATGTGTCTATCTGCCACAATAGGCTGATAAAAATACTTTGATATTTAGTTTTAAGCCCTATTTAATTTGAGCTTGAGTCGAATTTCCAACAATGTCATGCATGCGTGATGAACTGAAACTGAACAGCCTGGACAAGCACACAGCACATAGAAATGTTCTATTATTGGACAGGGGCTATCTATAAAGTGCAAGATTAAGTCTAAGACCAGACTATGTAAATGTTCAGACTGGGCAGTGCATTACTGTTGCACACTCTTAAAACTGTTGTGAATGTCACGCCCATGCTTATTCAATAAATGTAAAGGCTAAAACTAGAAAAAAAGCAATGGAAACATGTACCATACATAGGTACTTTACTAACAGGGTCTAAAATTGTCTAAAATAAAGTTTGAAAAATTGATTGGTGTTAATGCGCTGCAGTTACGACATATGAGCATATGCGAGACATTTCCAACAATTTGAAACGTTTGTGAGGTGAAAACATTGACTAGAGATGACATCTACATACTGTAAATATAAAGTAAAGTCTTCAGATACTTTGAGACCTTATCTATCTACTAAACGCAAAGTGAAGACTCTGGTTAGAGTGTGCGGATGCAAAGGCTGGCCACAGTCTTTGCTTTGCGCATTTTTGAAATTGTTGGAAATCTCACGCACTGGCTCGTATTATATATCTACTGACGTGAGCACCGTTTCTATATTCGACGTTAATCGTTCTTTTCTATGAATGAGGCCGAAAGGACTGCTCTTAGAATTTTTGTACTTTTGTTCTTGGTCAAATTATGCTAACTTAGGTTTTGTTTTGTTTGTCCGAAAATAGCGTATGCTCGTTTAAACTATTAAAGGAGATCTTCTACTGCAGAAGTAATTGGATAACGGTTTTCTGATATCAAATAATCAAATATAATTCACATTTTTATTTTAATACCATCATACGTATCTTTTCACTTTTGACTTTAAGATTTGTCTACGGTTTTGTGTTTGTGTATGTGTTATTTTCTCTCTAATTTCTCCCTTCTGAAATATAGTAAATCAAAATATTAATTTAAAGAATTTAAATTGTAGTATCATAGAAATATAAAACATTATTCGTTTGAAACGTATGTCTTATTGTCAATTTGTGAATCAGTGTTTACTTTATCTAAAAAAGCTAGAAAGAAAAAAGCCTTGTGATTTTTAATGAGATAAATTATCATTTCTTTTTTCCATCTTTAAGAGAAGTATTCAATTGAAATCGATTGAAGTTAGGTCCATGCACTTGAGATTACTGTCATAGATTTGTAGAAATACTTCAGAGTATACTATCGTGAATGTTTGAAGGTTTTTTTTCCTATTCATAAGCATAGGTTTTATTACTCACAGCACACTAGGTTCCTCGAGTTAGATGTTTGCGGCTTTTTGTAAGAAAAGAGCGCCTGCAACGGAATGAAAGAGTTAATTGAAGTCAGGGAATTGTCTGAACAACTTATTGTTCTATTATATTTGTTTAATAGCATATTTCTCCCTACCTTCCTTTTGTGTCCTCTCTCTCTTTCTCTCTCTCTTTCTCCTTCTCTCCTCCCCCTCTCTCTCTGTCTCTCCCTCTGTCTCTCTCTCTCTCTCTCTCTCTCTCTCTCTGTCTGTCTGTCTCTCTCTCTCTCTCTCTCTCTCTCTCTCTCTCTCTCTCTCTCTCTCTCTCTCTCTCTCTCTCTCTATCTATCTATCTATCTATCTATCTATCTCTCTTTCTATCTCTCTCTGTCTCTCTCACACACACATCTCTCTTTTTTGCCTTTATATCACTTATTTTGAATAAGCCATGTCAATTGTGTAGTAATTACAAGCTATCAGAATATAAATTAGTCCAGCTAATAATTTACTTTGTATGGAGTAAAAGGGGGTGTCGACAATTTGTCATAGCCTTTTATTTGTCCTGGAGTTAATTAAATGTCTGTTTTGATTTAAACCTACAAGATAACCGCATTTAAATGGCTGAACAAACAGAAAATCTCAAAAATCAAAATCAAATTTCAATTCAATTATGGCGCCCTTGTATTGAATAGCATGGCGATATCTTGTCGCTGAGTGTCAATCCCAGTTGAAGAAAATGTAGATGGTAATTTTCTCAAGAAACTCAGTACACAAGACATGAGACTTGAAGAGAAAATATTCCCATTACAACTACACGTATTCCATACAAAACTTATAACGTGCCTATGACGTAGTTTGTGCCACGACCGGGCTTTGGGTGGACCGATTTACTTGAAACTGGCATATGTGTTTGTGTTCACTGTCAAAAGAGCCAAGTATATGCATTTTTTTAAAGATTAACGACCATTTTGACTTTAGTTGTTGTGGTTTGTTGGTCTTTTTCCCACAATTCTGGTCCTACGGCCATTGGCATCCGCTTAAGCTAAGTCCTTACGCGATTGGAGAAAATATTGCTTTTGACAATTCTACATTGTTTGTTTGAAATATATGGTATTGCCCTTTATATTACGCATAAAAACCCAAACTTAAACATAATACAACTCATAAAATACTATTAGAGAAATAAAAACAGTAATTATTGTCTCGAATATCCCATACAATATCAGATGTCAAATTATTGTATAGAGGATTTTTAAGTATTTGAATTATTTATTCTATCATTATATGTCCATGTATCTAACAAGGTCTAACTTACAGCAAAACTTGTGAATACTTACGAATGCAGCATGTGGACGTTAAAGTGTATACACAGCCGACTATATAAATGTATTATGATTACCCATTGTCTCAACAGTTGAAACATGTCCCTTTTTCAAAATGCAACGTCGTTTGTGAACGTTTTAAAAGTTATATCCAACATTGCCCGTGTACACGTACATAGTGGAGTACCAATTCTAAGAGATTTCGCAATCTTATTCATGAACGCAAGGACGCGTTTCTGTTGCATTCTCAAAATTATGATATTTCATTTTTAACGAATGGTTCAACATTCAGAGTGAATTAAGCAAGAAACTAGATATATACTTTTTTGAAATGACAATTACTTACGAACAAGAATACTTAAGGAGCGGGAAAGACAGTTAGGTTTTTCTCAAGTATGAAGGCTATATTAACCAAGTGCATTCTACTCTCTACGGACCAATTACCATTCAATTGAAATGATGAGACGCTGGTATAAAATGAACTTTTTAATCCATTTCTTTACGAACGCATCCATGGGGAAAACTAGGCATTTCGAAATAAAAGACCTGGTATTTTGACCCTTTTCGGGAAATTAGAAATAGTGGCATATCAAAATTGATCGTCTTTGTGCAAGTAACAGTCCAATAGACTTGATACTGTGACATATTTATAGTTTCATTTGATGGGATACAAAGAAAAGATATTACCAAATGATTAAGAAGAACATAGATTGAAACATGTCCGTCGCAAAGGGGACTAATACCCCCTACAAGTGCTTGTCCATAATGAAACGCTATTTTCCATTAAGGGCTATAACCATGTCAAAAGTCGATGCACCGCAACCAAAAAAATACATATACTTGCACATCTTCAATCCCTTTTTTTTGTTATCCTTTGTATATAAATATAGTCGCATAACCATCATTATATCATGCTATTTTAATACATCTATATAATGCTTTTTATGTTGTAATATTTTTATACAGAAATAAATCTATCTATCTATCTAATCTATCATCTCTGCTTAAAACATATCATATATGTGAAGTTTGAATTAAATCAATGAAAATTGTTTTTTTTGTTTTTTTCTTTTTCGGAATTTCATATACTTACCGCTTACTTGGCCGAGTGACTAGGGTATCCACGGTTCTGCGAGCTTTAGCCATAAGGATCTCTGTTGTAGCCGGTTCATTGGGTAGAACAGATGCGGAGGATTTGTGAGCCAGTAAAATGAATATCTATCCTATCTCCGATTTTTAAAGGCGCGCAGCAACTCAACAAAAGAGCTCCGAGAGATATTGTGCACCAAAGACAAGTTTCATAAGCCAACACTGATTGGCATTTTCAACACAGTCAGCCTTAATGGACAAATTTTCACCTTTTCATTGTAAACAATTTTGATTAGTCTTGATAAAACCCTGGGGCCTGTTTTACTTATTTTCTTACGATCATTTTTGCATTTACTTAGTAAAAAATTAAATTTGCTTCTACAGTAGTAACTAAAAATGGAATTCTGCCATGCATTATCTCATTGGAATCGTCTTCCAAAGACGATTCCAATGAGATAATGCAAGGGTGAATCTAACAATGAATAAAACACCAGGTACGATTTGTGATTTAGACCTGGGATTATTTTTTCATAAGAAGTTTAGTAAAACGGGCCCCTGCTCTAGTTCTAAATCATAGTCGCTAAAACAATTGTATCTGCCTTAAACTTTAAGATATTCATTATTGAGCAAGGGTTTTAAAACCCCAGCATCACCCATTGACTTTCTGTTGATATAAACACGCTAAATTATGTCTCTAACAATGGCGGACTGGAGTGGCCCCTAACGATGTTTATGTAGAGTTGTCCCTTGTCCCTAGGGGTCCAGTCTCGGTCTAATGTAGCGTACAACTAGGGGACAATGTGGCCAGTGTATTTTCCGACTCCTCCCTTAAAGACGCTAATAATGACCAATTTAACCCCTTTTCGCGTACTTCAAAAAAAGTCATAGATTTCCCTTAAGTGATAAAATGTGTTATTTATTTATTTATTATTTATTTATTTATTTATTTATTTTATTTTATTTATTTATTATTTTTTCACATCCATTAACATATTAATTGTTCTTGCTCTTTTCATTGTTGAAATGTAATCAATATTGATACACGTGCATATTTCCCTAATTTTACCAGTAAATCACAGTATATTTTTTTCTCTTAATTTTCCCAGTTATTAGGATATTTCTGACATGCATAATGATTTCGATGATTCAATATTTATATGTGGCACTAAAAAGTATCCTGCAAGTTCTTAGGATTCTTAACAAATAAATTACGTCTTGTAAAGTATTTATATGCCTCAAATAAGAGCTTAAGTGTAAGAAAAATGAGCTTGACATGTGCGCTAATCACAAGCATTTGACTGCCTAGACAGCTACATCTTTAGATAAGAAGATTGTCTACAGATTTCCAAGACCTTTTTTAGCTATGTAGTGCGCAGTGAAGACTGTGATCAGACTGTGCAGATGCACAGACAGGCCAGAGTCTTTGCTTGGCGCACATTTAATTTTTTTGAAAATGTCATGCACGGGCTCAAATAATATACATTTCATTAACCTACATTGTGCATTTTAATTCTTATTTAAGAGCTTGTTGTCATTCGATCGACAAGCTGGTTGTGTCAATAAGCGAATGCTTTAGGAAAGAAGCTGTCACCGACAATACCTTTCGATGGTCATGATCAAAATTTGAAGAAAAAGAGTAAATGAAAAAAAAAAACATGTTTTCAATTTATTTTATTGACGGGGGATATTTTAACTACACAGGAATTTCTATCTTTTTAAAAAATCTGGGTACTATTTGTTAGCATTTACCATTTGAGCCTGTGCGTGACATTTCCAACAATTTCAAATGTGCACCAAGCGAAGACTCTTGCCAGCCTGCGCTTCCGCACAGTCTGTCCAGAGTCTTCCCTTTGTGCTTTGTAGACAGGTAGGATCTAAAAGTATCTTTTGACAGACAGACAATCTTCTTTCTGCACTGTTTGGCTGTCCAGGCCGCTCGATGTTTGCAACTCGCGACACGTAAAATTGTTGAAAATGCCACGCTCAGGCTCATTTTTCGATAATCGGCAAGGTTTAAGGGTTAATTGAATTGGAAAAACGTACCGCGAAATCTGATACTATCTTAATCAAGTCTAATTGAATGTGGACTAGGAGTAACACGACAACCAAACAAATTGAGGTTCTCGTGTTGAGCAATATTTGAAAATAAATAGAGACAGATAAAACTACCGTTCGGAGGATCATATTGAATTTTGAAATATTCGATGGAAAGGTCATTAGTTTACAATTCCAATAATCATTCTTTTTTGGATATACGTCTACAAAAAAGGAAATAACAAGCCTTGAAAATACAGAGAAAATGTTTGTATAAAATTTATCTCAGACATAAAAACATCTTGTGGAAGATTTTTGTAGAATACTTATTTTTTTATTTGCATTATTTTCTATATAAATAAAATAAGCGTCATTTATTTTACGATATTTTAACGTATTTTAACGTAACGTTAATGACGTCACGTTTGTTTATTTGTTTTCATTATCATGTACTCTGAAGAAGGCGTATACCGAAACGTTGGTGCTTGAAATAATGATAAGAAATATACGTGCTGTTGTAGTTATTTTGAAAATAATTTCGTCATTTTCTATCAAACTTAAAAAGTACTAAAACAAATTGCTGATCACTGAATATGAGGAAAGATATAACATTAACAAGAGATTAGGGATATAATGATAAGTGCTACGTTACCAATTCCATTTGTATTTACAGTTTCGGAATTAGCCGTGATTTTAAGCTTGGATAACAATAGTGGAGAAATAAAAATATTCCCCAACAAAAAAAATGGTTTCTTTTTAAATTGTGCCTTTCGAGCTAGTCTAAAATTTTGAAGAAAAAAAAGTTGGAAAGAAATTAAACTCTAATTATTGTTGATAAAAAGTAAAGCTTTAGTTTTGGAAAAAGATTATTCTTAATGGAAACATTGATAAAGATCAGAGCTCGATCCGTAGTTTTGATAGCAGCCCAGTTCATGGCCCCTAGGGGACATGGAGAACCCATGATTGACGTCCCCTTTTGTGGAAATGAACAGTTGGACAAAATACAAACTAGATGTGTCCTCCTTAAATAAACAAACCGTCCACCGACTAACTAATACTGTTTTCAAATGGAATAAAATGATTAATGACTATTTTGAATTTAGCCTGCTTTCATAAAAGGTTGGTTTGGTTAAGCCTATGTTTAAAACCGATGAACTCGAAGAAATCCTGCCTCTTTAGGTAGTGGACCCGTAATAGTTCCGCGACGTTTCGGAAGGCGTGAACTTTTACAATGTTAACCGAGGTTTCCTAATGCTTTCATTAGGAAACCTCGATTAACATTCTGAAATGCTGCGGAACTATAACGGGTCCACAAGCTTAAAGTAGCTTTTTATTAGTTCGCCGAAATAGATTACGTGTAAAGTAAACTAAAATTAAGAACATCATAAAATAAACAAAGTTAATAATTTACAATTACATTAACTAACGTAATTTTAAAATCATTACCTTTGTCAATTTTAAGTGATGATATTGAAAAGGTATGATGAGCGGATTTTGAATGGTATCAAAGGGAGGTTATAGGGTATTTCTCATTTCGTCTAACTTGAACGAAATAAGCGATATTGTATAACCACCTTTTAATGGAATAGGCCAAATGTAATCTTCTAGGCTTATTGATGTTGCTGTTTTGTTCTTTTTCATTTTAAATTCCGACAATCAAACACCAAATCAAACAGAAAATATATCTTTATGTATCTACATATCAATCGCTTTCTCCATGTTTCTAGTTTTCCACTAATTAAAGTACATATCCTCGTATGTGGCGAAGAAAACCGGTCGTGCGTTCAGGACGACTAAACTGCACAAACTGTTTTCAAATTATACCCCGCTTAAGGTGGCAATGGACAGCGGCCTCCCGACTCTATAAACCGGAAATGGGTTTTCGTTTATTTTACGGCTCTTTTTGCGCGTTGTTTAAAATGACCGGTTTTCGTAAGATTCTACTTATGGAAATAACGTAGAATAATGATAGTAAAATTTCATAATTTAGCTTCTTTTCAACATTTGATATGAATTGAATGACTGGATCATCGAATTTAATAATAAAAAGGCGTTAAAACCGTCATTCGATTAGGGGGGAACACTGAAAAATAACGAAAAACTTTCTTATTTGCATGGAAAGCTATCCTGAAATTTTTACCAAATAAAGGAATAATATGGATTATAAACATATCGGAAAATAAGAAAAATTCATTGGGTAATTTCTTCAAAAAATAGGTTTTTGTGGCATTTTAACCTAGTAAAATTACAAAAATTAGTGCGGTTTTAACTTTTGAAAGCAAATTGTGCAAATGCAATTGATCAAAGAGAAATTTTCTTGTCAATAGCCATGGTGTACATGTATAAGGTCTATCAAAATGTATATGTTTTATAGCTATAACTTAGTACAGGGTTTATACTAGACCTAAAATGAATATAACCGTTTTACTGAAAAATGGCCTATATCACTCAAGGGCAGATAACTCTAGCATGAAAACGAGCGTGGAAAGGTACCTTCAAATTTTGATATAATGACTACACAATGTTAATCTACAACATATGTGACCAAGAAAAAAATTCATTGGGCGGAAAAAAATGACGCCATGTGTCCATTGCTACCTTAAAACGTGCATGCGTGTGCAAAGCGGGGTATAATTTGCTGGCAGTTTGCACCGTTTCGTCATCCTGAACGCAGAGAAGTTCGAATCAAGCGTTTTTTTGCACAATACAGAGAGGAGGTCAGTCTCTTTTCCTGTTTTACTGTTTGTGACGACAGTTTTATTCCCGTGTTAAACGAGCCAAACGCGAGTTTATTATTATTTGTGTGATGGGTCATTTTTCCAATGAAAAGTAAAGTCCATCATCCTGTAATAAAATTATTATTTTGGTCTTCGTGTGTCCATCAAGCTAAATAAATGTGGGAAATATTTGTCAAACTTCTGACCATCCCACAGCGTAAAGACGTCTTTACCTTTACCAAACCATTGTACATCTTAAAGTACACAAGAAATAAATATAAGATTTTGCATACATATACCATCATTTTTTTGGGGGGGGGGATGGTTTAGAGGTAAAACACCAGATCCTGAATGCTGCGGGGTTTTACTATGATTCTTACCATCCCTGGCCCAACTACAGGTGAAATGCTGAGAAACCCACGGGAAGCTTTGCTGGTATCGGTTCTTTACACTGAGCACGTTTTTCAACGTTCTTTTGTGACCATGGATGACGTCATAATGTTTATGAAACTATCATTTTCACAAAAGGCGTTATGAGATTCGCGTAACAACCTGGAGCGATGAATTCATTTATTGTGTTTCCTCGATCTATCACAAAATTATGGGACATATTTTAATCGAATGTCAAAATGCCAGTTCTTTATTTTGGTCTTTCAAAGCAGTTGAAAACTCGACAAAAGCTCGCTTTTGATATTTCATCACCACTCACTCAAAATGATTTTAAAAAAAGTGCAATTGTCTCTTAAATTTTTAAACTACACTCAAATGAATGAAGCCCGGCGTTCAGGATGACAAAGCGGGGCGAACAGTTCGCCAATTATAACCCGCTTTGCACGCGCACTTTCGTGCAAAGCGGGATATAATTGGCAAACTGCTTGCACTGCCTCGTCGTCCTGAAGGCAGGACTGTCCTGCGTTCTAGACGACAAAACGGAGCAAACAGTTTGCCTTACTACACCCCGCTTTGCACGTGCACTTGCTTGCAAAGCGGGCTATAATTGGCAAACTGCTTGCACCGCTGTATCGGCCTGAACGCAGTACTAGTTTCCTTCTGTTCGGAATGATAGTTAAGTAAAGGTGAACACATACTGTCGATCTATTACGAGTACGTCCAAAACAACATAACACCAACTGTTTTCCTGTAAAAATTACAACGTTTTTGGTGCTCTGTTGAAAGGGGGATGAGTAAACAAGTGGAGATAAAACAAAAAGCGGACTATGTGTGTATGATAGGTTTATTAATTAAGCCATGAATTAATGACAGAAAGTGTGGCAGTTGGCCCCCGTACATGACCCTGCTGTTTACTATACTCGCTTTGATGTTTCAAAACTCGGACTTGTTAAATAAAACCAAAATCCCTCAAACGAAACACTATTTTCGGAATATTCATTGAAAGATTTGAGTCTATATTTTTTTCATTTCACAAATTGTGATGTTCTAAGATATTATTCTAATCATTCTTTTCTTTTCTTTTTTCCTGATTCGCAAAGTTCAACCCTAGTTACTAAATGACCCATTTCATTTCCATCATTCATTTTGAGGACCGCACATTTATTTTGAGGTACACACACTGTGTTGGTTTTCAAAATGCTATCTAATTCGTTTAAATAAAATTCAGGAACAGGCTCAGAAGAATTATTTCTACCAAGCACATACAATGTAACGGTAATCTTTTGAGGCATAACAGGGCAAAGAGGGATCTTAGAAATAAAAAGGGATTAAATAACGACCGGTAAGAGAGAATTTCCAAAAAGTCGTAAGAATGTCGTAAAAAGCTAACACCGCCATAACTGTGCCATAAACTGGCAACATGTCACACAAAAACGTCAATGACGTCTGCAAATTCGGAATTTCCTGAAATGAGGCTCGCGAGGAACGCTGCGACATTTAAATTCACACTCAAAATTAGCATAATACTGATTTTTATTGCCCATAAATGTAACGGAATTGAAAAACGCGAAGAATAAAGTCCCTATGGCCGCCCTCTGTTGTCGACTTGAGTTTCGACATTTTATTAGCCCGGATATTACAAGGAAATTGTTTCCATACTTTACGAGTCGCTAAGGTTCTTTATCGGGCCTCTGATTGAAGTAATTCAACGCTTTTTAACGCCCAGTCTTAAAATATTAAGTAAGTTCAGTAAAATGCGTATTAAGCGACCACTTACGGGACCACCAAAGAACGGTCTTTTAAGAGAATGGTCGCTTAGAACACGTTTTGTTTATAAAGTAAAAACATAATTTCTTATTGAATATGCATATCATTGAGAAAATCTCATGACCCTATGCTATTAAAACTCAACAGAATCGTCCAGAATCGTCTCATTGAGACGATTCTGGTGAGCTTTAACAACATAGGATTTATTTTCAATAATTGTAAGACCAACAAAATCTACTTTATATATTGGTTTAAAAAAGGTGACTTTGAAAACGGTCACTTAATAAATATAGTCGCTTGATATGTGATGGCTTGTGCAAGATTGACTTATATGTTCAATGTATTGTTGTGAAAATTGCATGGTTTAACCCTTTCCTCCTTTACAAAATTTTGGACCTGTCCAAATTTAAAGGTTTTGCAGACGAAAATTGAAAGTGGACTAAATTTGAAAAATAACCTTTCAGTTGGGTAGAAAATAGTGTGGAAAAAGAAGAAATTGCTTGTCAGAAGCAATTTCTTTTATTTTCATAATGTTTTCTCAATCATAAAATCACAGGCACGTAAAAAGCAGGGATTAAACAGCAAAGGGTTAACTCGCATAAACGTCTTATTTTGTCGTACTGGTAGTTACTTATGCTGTTTGCGTCTTGTATAACATTTTAATCATTCGGCATCCTTATGGATTTTCTTTTGACGTGTTTCCGAAATAAGAAACATCGCCTCTTGAGGCAACCAAGGCTTCATTTGATTTGTTTTTCTTGCAATAATAAAATAAATTGACATGCACTTTTATGGTCCTTTTGATCGGGGAGGCGTCCCGCGAGGGATTTTTGTTCAATTTCCAATTAACATTATTGGAGCATCCGTGGCATTTATTGCAAAAGGACAACTGAATTCTTCAGTATGCATTCTTTGACAACAGAAATATAGCAGCACGTTTACGTCCTTGTTTTTGTAACCAGTCCGAATAATTCAGTGGGCTATGAGTTTGGATGTTCATCCTTCTGTCTTAGTTAGACCCCTGGCTTAGTCAACTTTCATCCGATATTTGACAAACGTCATTTAGGCACATTTCATTCTTCTCTCACCTCCCCCAAAGGCGTACAGTTAACAACATAGTAAAATAGTCAAAATAAATTATTTTGGAATGAAATTGAATAGGTGTGTGGAGCGAGTTTTGAGTAAAATAAAAGGGGGATAATCCAATATTGCTAATTTTAATTAGACGTACTTTTCTGTTTGTGTATCTTCGTGGACCAACCACACACTTTAAATTCATACCAGCCGAAAAATGGAGAATAATTTATCGATTTGAATTAAATATTAATCCTGTTGAACGATGTCGTAATGTTTTCTGATGATTACAGAGCGTTTTAATTATCCCCCGCCGTTCGGCGAAGGGGATATAGTAATGGTCTTCGTCCGTCATTCCGTCCTTCCGACATTCCGTCACTAAACTTGACCGGAGAATATCTCCTAAAGTATAAAAGCTGTCAACTTGAAACTTTATATTAAAGTTGGATGGATCTCATGGAGGAGAAGTGCAGTGCACATGAACTGAGTTTATAGTCCTTTTTTGGCGAATTAAGATTTTTTGAATTACAAGTATTCGGAGATTCGTTTTGTGTTAGTTTGAGACACGCTTGATAAATCCTCGTGATAAAATTGACAGTGTAAATAGACAATAAGAGTCAAGACGCCATACTCAGTTCATCCTATTAACTGTTTATAGCAAGGATTAGGCTTTTGTGAGGACGTTTTTATGTAAATTAATCCTTATTCATGTCATTCTATAGCATATCGTCGTGGACGACAAAAACCTCGTTATTGGGGCCCCTGGTCCCCTGAATGCTGCCCCGTGTTCAGGATGTAAAAACGTTTCGCGAGCGCTTTGAGATGATACCCCGCTTTGCACGTGCACATACGTGCGAAGCGAGGTATCATTTCGAAAGCGCTTCGCTTACGGTTCATCCTGAATGCAGGGCAGATTTAATTAGAAGGGTCCGTTTAAAGCAACAAAATGTATCAAAGCATAAGGCGATATGTAAGAATCTCGATAGAGCCTTTGGCTCGAATGATCATACAATTGCTAATGACTATTTGCTTATTTTGATTTTGATTTTGAATGGGGTTTTACACCGCTTTAAACAATCTTTCAGTTATATCGCGGTGGCTGGAGCATCTAACAATGGATTCCTGTTATTTCTCATAAAAGTGCTACTATTACATCCTTTCCTAGCCTCCAGCTGCTATCCCATATAGGTCTACGATTATCGATCCAATGGTGGAAGACAAATAGTCGGAAAGAGTGAGTGCCGCCGTCGGGGATCGAACCCGGGACCTCTAGATTGACAGTCCGACGCGCTACAAACTGCGCTATGATGGCGGCGCAAGGGGAGCAGATGAAGGGAATGATTGAAGCCTTAGTCACCCTGTATAAGGACGCTGTGTTGTTGATTTTATGCTTTAATATAAGGCTCTTATTGGATTAAGAAGTCTTCCTTTATGACTCCCATGAGGAATAATAATTGTAATACGGATCTGAATAAAAATGTATTCGGTGACCTTTTGCTGTTTTCTTAAACGCTTTGGTTTTTGGCGTTCGTACTGTCCAAAACTGTATATCATATATGAATCTAATGATATAAAGTTGTTTGGATTCCATTTGAAAGTTTGGTATTGAATCTAGGGAGAAATTGCACTTACATCGAAGAAAAACGAAATATATATATATATATATATATATATATATATATATATATATATATATATATATATATATATATATATATATATATATATATATATATATATATATATATATATATATATATATATATATATATATATATATATATATATATATATATATATATAAAAAGACATTGTCTCTAAGCAAATCTATGACCTCACATGTGTAGTAGCTTATGCATTATTGGCAAACTGTGAAATTGTCAAGATGAATGATTTTGGTATGATTTTGGAATGAAATTAAATGAGTGTGTGGAGGGAGTTTACCACTTGTATAGCTGTTTCGTCATACCCCTCTGTTCAGTTATCTTTGTTGGTGGTGTTTAATGCCAAACCTTTTCAAATGACTCTATACGAATAATGCTTTCAAAAGCACAAGAAAATGAAGGAACGTTTCCCCTTGCGCCTATTCCGTGACAGCCTAAAGCAGAAACTCGTGTATCAAAAGCGATGAAACTTATTTGTTCAGGTGAATGAATCAATATTAACGTCTGGAAAATGTGACAGATATTATGAACATGCTATACTGATTGGTAGGTCGCTGTTAATATGACTTTCCTCTCTTTGAATTCCATTTGAAACATTTTAAGTTCTGAACATGACGTCTATGTTTTAAAGCATAGGTAACTGTATCATGATTCGATTTTTGTCATATAAGTTATTAATAATTTGGGCGTTTTGAATACCGAAACAAACTATTTTTTACTAACTTATACCAAAAAAATTGTATTATGAAATATTCTCTAAGATAAAAAAAATATATATATGATTTCCCCGCTGTAGATTGTTGTTGTTGTTGTTGTTTTCTTATAAAGCGGAAGCCAAGTTATAAACAATCACAAATGTTTTTTGTACATGTATCTTAAGGGCTGTGTTGTCGCTTCAGATAAGAGTATAGAAGCCGTTATTTTCAAACATATAAACTTATTCGCATACGAGTGTCAGACAGTTTCACAATTCATATAAAGTAAATATTGCAGCCCATATTTAAACAGGAAAAGTATTGGTTTACACATCAATTGTACGTTCACAATGAATGGAATTATGTTTGCAGTCTGTTCCATATGTTATGCAAGTTTATCCAATTCTGTAAAATAAACGTTGTTCAAGTCCTTATATGACTTTTTTATGTGTTTCAACAAAGTGGTTTGTACTTAAAAAGGGGAAATAATTATCTTTTTTTGAAAAAAATGATTTCCATTTGATCTATAAAACAGTTATAGATAAACCAGTGCTTGGCATTTTCTCAGGCATTTTATATTGTTTTGTCCGTATATAACTTGGTTGTCATTTTTTAAAAGCTAAACGTGGTTTTATAAAGTTTTTGATTTGACATTTTCTTTATTCGCATTTCAAAAGGCTAAATTACCCTTGGTGGAGAAAATTTTCACAAAGTTATTTTGAAATCCATTTAGGATATATGCCCTTGGCAAGCTCAATTTCAACAGCTGGCCTTGAGCAGTGACCTTTATCTTGGAGCTATCCGAAACTGTCTCTCAAATAGCGCATGTAATCATGATTTTTTTCTTATCCTAAAATTATACAAATATCATCGTGAAAACATCCCGTATGATATTATTTATCACACGGATATTTTTAGAACAATGATATAATGCGGTTATTTTCAGAAACTTGCATTTGAGCTAGAAACATCGACGAAAACAAGACAAAGAGAGATTATAAAATAAATATAATACATACTTAATGTATTGTATGAAAAAATATCTAACTCGGTTGTGAGAATTGATAATTGTCTCGACAGAGCCTCGACAATGATCAATTCTCCCAACCTCGTTAGATATTTTTTCTCATACAAAACACTAAGTATGTATTATATTTTTATCTTATAACTATACAAATATCCGCGTGATAACATCCCATATGATATTATTTATCACACGGATATTTTTAGAACAATAATATAATACGGTTATTTTTAGAAACTTGCATTTTTGTTGGATATATCGACGAAAATAAGGCAAATAGAGGTTATTAGATAAAAATGAAACGTACTTCGTGTATTCTATAAAAGATATCTAACTCAGTTAGGGAAAGCCTCGACAATGATCAATCCTCCCAACCTCGTTAGATACTTTTTTTTCATACAAAACACTAAGTACGTATTATGTATATATACTGTTCACAAAAAGTAGGGGATAATCTGTTATCCACAAGGTTATTGTGGTTGCAAACAATTTAGGACAATCTAACTTATTCTTGGTCAACTAGCAGTTGTCTCATGGTAATATAGTAGTTATGGAATTCCCTTTTCTGCTAAACATGTCCTGCAAATTCGGCATTTAAGAAGAGAGGAGTATAGCGCTTATTTTAACATGGTGTATGTTGCAATGGAAATTCTTACTTGAGTTTAACATAACTTCGAGAAAAATTATTTGGTGTGTATCTCTATCATGTATTCGCATCACATTTTGTTGGATTATTGTGAGGTCTAATGAAAGCTCACCGTAAGTGATTCAATGGTATGCTTGAAACCAGAAGAGCGTGAGTCCAGACTCCTGTCAAACCCTGTATCTCACAGTCAGATATTGTCACGATATCAAACAATTGGCTTCCTTGTTGATGATTCAAAAGCGAGGTCCTGAAGATGTATGGCTGCCCAAGCTGACCAGAATACCACAAATCAAACTTACAATATCCTCTACTTTTTGTGAACAGTATATAATACTGCGCATAGTTGTTTTGAAATTGAAATCCATTCATAAATACTGAAATTACTGTCAGGAAAAATTGGGACGGACGGACGGAACTAGGCACTGACGGACATTACATCGACTTGTTATATTACAGTACAATCAGTAAACGGACTCGACAAAAATAGAAATTGATTTCCCATCTATCGAAGCCTCGGTATATTGATCATATTCTATATTTACCTAGGAGTAGAGCGAGCATTTAAGTATGGTAATAGTGCTATCAATGACGGACAAATATTAGCTTTACTAGTAAGTTAATTTCCTAACTTTACGAAAGAAGGCTTTCGGCCCTCGTGAATCACAGTGTTTACATTGGCTAAATAGCTAGTCATGCCCCGTGTTTAATCTTCTCGTAAACGATCTTTGAAATATATTCTAGGCTTGCGTTCAGGGTACCAACGCGATCGCGAGCGCCTTCTTCTTGCACTCTACTATTCCAACGCTTCGTTGGGAAATACAGGGCACAATTTCTAGGGCGCGTAAACTTTCGACGTAATCGAACTTAAATAGATAAGCATAAGCTAAAAAAGAGACAAAGTTGTTATTTTCATGAGTTGGTAAATTTGATTCTAAGGGGTCTAACGCCATTATCAAATGAATTTTGGTGATAAATTGGTGGTTGGTGCACCTAGCCATGGCTTACCATGGGTTCCAAAACCAGCAAAACGGCAACATTTCATAAACTCACGTCCATAGGGAAGGAACTACTACTTCTGGATAACGGTCTCGATTCACTCGTTTAACGTTATTGGGAAGCCGCTCTGCGTTCAGGTTGACGGCGCAAACAGTTTGTCAATTTTACCCCGCTTTGCACGCAAGTGCGCATGCAAAGCGGTGTATAATTGGAAAACTGTTTGTACCGTTTTGTCATCCTGGATGCAGAGTAGGTATATCGAACCAATTAGAGCTTTGAGTTGTTTTGTCCTATGCGGTTCACGGAATATACAAAGGTTATTATATTTGACTATTGCAGGTATAACTTGAGCTAAACTACTTAAAATTCCTGCAAAAATGTAATTTGCTTTAAGGTAGTGGACACGTAATAGCTTCGCAAAGTTTCCAAAGTAATAACCTTTAACAGTGTTAATCGAGGTTTCCTAATGATTTCATTAGGAAACCTCGGTCAACATTGTAAAAGATCATGAGTTCCGAAATGGTGCGTATCTATTACGGTTCCACAATCTTTAAATAAATTCAGATTCAACTGTTTACGAGTTAAAATGGTCTGGTGTAGGCAGTTACGTCTAACATAACAATTCTAAAGGAAACCGAGCTATAAAACCGTTGATCTCGAAAGTTTAACAATACGTATTAAAAACTCTTGCAGTCGCCTCTAATCAGATAAGATACATTCGGAAAAATCAACAAAATTAAATAAAGCAATAATCTATATCGTAAAGGGGGTTGTTCCAATAGTTCGACCATTTTATGAGAAATACACAGATTTGATCAAACAATTAACTAGCATAGCCTTTGTATTTGAACAATACAAGGGCGCCCCATTTATTCATGTCATTAAATGTAAATGTTGATTTTAGTCATTGAAAATCTTGTGGGGGACCATTATGTACAGAGGTCTTCAACTCATTTGAATTTGGGATAAAAAGAGGGGAAGTGAATATTTATTAGGTGTGAATTTGAATTCGTTGAAAAGAAATAGATATGCTTATTATGTATGGGGATATTTTATAATACAAGTAAGTGCTAATTTTATTTCATAAAAAAATAATGTTTTGAACACGTGCAAAAAAAATCATCAATCTTTCACTTCCAAAGTCAGAATTTCTTTGCCATGCGAAATTTCAAACAATGCGGTTTTGCGACTTCCGTAATTTAGAAAAAAATCTTTTGAAATTATATTAGATATTTTCAGAAAGATATATTCCGAGATTCGAGCATTAAGCATTTTTTTATTTTACTAATTTACTCCCTGTTTATTTCATCTACATGCGAAAAAAACACGATTATTTTTTTTTAAAATATTTCTCATACATGAACATATACCTGTGATTTCTGCAGAGGATGGAAGATGTTTTGATCTATGGGGGTATGAAACGCAAAACCTAATATTACGCAAAATCGATACGAAAAAGGGATTTTTGTGTAAGTGTGATTGTTTCCTGTTGTTATTATTTTCTTCTTGTTTGTTTCAAATATCAATGAATATTTTTTTTTTTTCATATTCAATACCTCTAAGTAATAAAAGAAAATTTTGCCAGCTTGGTGCTTGTGTGTTTTTTTTTTTTTTTTTTTTTTTTTTTTTCATTTATTTATTTTTTTATTTATTTATTGTTTTTGTTTTTTTTATAATATCAACTTTACACGCAAGTAGGCAAAGTACTGTTCACATGCAGTTTCTTAATTGAAGATCTGTCCATTGATGTACATGTACATCTTATAAATACTTTTTCGGCCTATCAGAAACATCGTTTGTGATAGACTTAATTGAAAATCTTATTTTTGAGATGTGCAGATATGATTTGTAATTGAGATTAACATTTTTCTACTTAAAAGTATTGGACCCGTAATAGATCTGTAACATTTCGGACTCATGATTTTTCACAATGTTGACCGAGGTTTCCTAATGAAAATCATTAGGAAACCTCGATTAACACTTTTAAAGTTCATTACTTTGGAAACTTTGCGAAACTATTACGGATACACTACCTTAATTTCGAGTAGGTCGGACTTAGCTAAAAAATAATTTTCAAGTTATCTCTTTTGGATTTCTTCCTGTTCTTTTTTAAAATCACTCATTTTACTGTGTATTTTAAAAAAAAAGGGTGTCCGATTTTATTTACAGAGGGTTGATTTTGAATTAGCGGGGAACTATTATTATACCTATTAGTGAAGAAAGGAATACCCATATTTACGATTAGGGGAGGAGTTAAATTATAATAAACATCTCCAGGGGCCTTTTCGTTGTCAACAGTGAAAAGTTTAAACAGCTCAACATACGGAATGCAAGTTCGTTTGCGAACGTAAAAATGATAACCGGCTTTACACGTAAGTTCAGGAAGGCATCAAATCGGGGTACTATTTCTCGATCTTAAACGTTTGGCGATCGTTTTCTTCTTAAATACAGAACAGATTTTCTCTTATCAATGTTTCTCCCCCCCCCCCCCCCCCCATTTTTGTTTGAAACTTTTTTTGGTTCCATACAAGTTAAGAACCTTTAAAATATATACAATTTCACTGTATTCTATTATTTACGTTTATTAGATTTAGACATGTAAAATCGACTGACATATTTTTATCCTAGCTTCAAAATGAAACCCTCTTTTTCAGTTTTTGTGTTTTTGAAAATACGTTAAAAGCATCTGAGCGTATGAGAAAACTCATGTTAGCATCGCACATCTGAATCACTTAAGAGATAAGAAAGAATCTAATTTTCCCGCGCATTTCCGTGAGCTTTTAAATTTTAGTAAGTCAAATCATATCAAAGGTATGAAATATAATTGTGGCCAGCCCATCCCAAATATAATTTCGATATTAATTCGGTTCATTTGAAATCAATATAAGATACACGAAGTAACCTTGGGGAATCTAGTTAAAGCATTGAAGATGTGTTTCTGCATGATTTTAAGTGCATAAAAACGGCGCTCTGTCCATAGTTCACAGAACCAAATAACACATATGTGACCCGTCACGCGAAAAAGGACCATCTGGGAAGTGCGTAAAGTGTCGAACCTAGTCAGCCTGCGCGGAGTGCGTAGACTGACTAGGTTCGACACTTTTCGCGCCTTGCTTATTTTCTGAATCTAGAATGATCAATCTACCTTCCAGTGAAAGAATTTTTGAAATGCGATTTCTGGTTGACCTATGCTGGAACAAATCTCTTTTCAAAAAATTCATTTTACAGAATTCCCGGACGGTCCCTTTTCGCGTGACAGGTCACATATACCAACAAAAGCAACATTTTTTACAACTGCATAAAGGTTTCACGAATGAAATCTAAAGCGTATATATGCAAAGTCTTTCTCAATTTTTTGCTAACGACAAGTATTTTTTTTTGTTGTTGTTTCACAAAGATGTTTTAAGAGATGAAAATATTTTATTTTTCATGAAGGTATGGAACGAAAAACATATTCACACTGTTTGAGTACACGAACTTGAATTTGTGGCTATTTTCACTAATATGGTCCCAAAAATATCTCAAAGTTATTTCTTAAAAACGTGATTTTCGCTCAGTGGCATTTAAGTGCGAGAAATGAAGAAAATTCTTTTGTTTTCCTTAAAGTATGAAAAGAAGCAAAATCATGCCTATACGTACTTTGGTTTTCTATAGTATTCAAAAATGTTCAAGGACATAAACAGATGGGCGACCAAACCTCATACTTGCAGCGTAGGATTGCTGCAGTTACGAGGTTTGGGTCGCCTTTAACGACGAATGTAGCCAATGACCATGTTCTGTCCCCCTCCCCCCTCACACACAGACACACAAGTATACCATATGTGTCAATATATCGAGGAGATTGTTTTCGTACAAAAAGAATTTGGTGTTTATTTCTGCGCGTGCTAAAAAAGTGCTGGAATTTCTTTATCCGTTATACCATGTTTTCCGCCGACATGATTATCAATAGGGCGTACTTAAATTTAATTTAGAATATTAAAAATGAATTATTCGGGTGGAAAATGATGTAGTAAATTTTACCGCTCTTCCTTTCAATTCTTTTCCTATTGACAGGGTTGCATTCATGCTTTTGATTTACATGTACTTTAGCCATTATGTACATACATATCATGTATACTAAAGAATAATGCCGAAATCATATACATGTGTATATACAGTATAAGTTGTTGGTTTTCAAAGCATTGTGAATAAGCTATAACAAATTTTGGTTGAATTTTGCCAAGAAAAAAACACGTGTATTTAGTTCTCTTTCGTGTTTTTTTTTGGGGGGGGGGGGATATTTGTTGAATTGGTTTATGTATATGACCCGATCTCCAGGAAAACCTGCCTAAATTACAATAGAATTGACTATAGACATAAAATATAATTTAAAAAAAATGCAATAATTGTTAAACTTTAAACCAGAAAAATATATTGTTTCCCAAAAAGAAATGAATGTGGTGACCTATTTAGCATTTTGTCCTAAGACGTTTTTTTTTATGACTGAAGAAATTAATAGGGAAAACATTGAGGAAAAAATGAGGAATTGCTTGTTTCAAGCAATTCCTCCTTTTTTCTCAATGTTTCCTTCAATTATTTGCACTTAATTTTTATTTTATATATTTTTTTTCAATTGGATAAGTCTTATTTTTTTGTTATGAAGTATCTGGCTTAGACAACTAAAATTACAAATTGACGTCATTTGCAGTTTTTCCTGGAGAACGGAAGATATAACAGAAACAGTAACTCACTTTGAAGCAGAATATTCGCACAACGTGCGGTATCATTTCTCTTGCGTTTCGGGAACGTTTTCATCATGGATGCAAGACAAGTTTCAGAAAAAAAATGTTATCACATTTCGTTCGTCGATAACGAGTCGCATATTTAGTATCAGAGTAAATTACTGGCAGTAACGACAATGGCCATTATCCTAATTGGTCTAATACTTGACGTTGATAACGTCGATAACGCGTGGCTTCCTCACTATAGACGTCGCGGCATGTGTTAACGCGGAACAAACAGTCTACTCCAGATAACGGATGATCCTTTTCAGGGATTTATCTTAAAGATGATAAAACTTTAAAACAAATGCTTAAAATTATAAACTGCTATTTGAGTGTCATTCGACCAAACATTTGATATTTCAACGATTTTATCGTTCAGATAAATGGTCTGTGTACAAACTTTTCTGTGAAAACAAAAATGCGAATATCGCGAAAGTGTTACGTTCTTGTGTCAAGTAGTAATTTGACTTTGTCTCTGGCATTCATTTGTACCAGCGTTCATGGAAAAAACTTTCGCGAAACAGTTAATTAATTGATTGAATTGAGTTTTACGCCGCTTTCAACATTTTTTCAGTTATATCGCAGAAGCCGGAGCACCTAACAATGGATTCCTGGTATTTTTCTCACCAGTACAACCATCATATCCTTTCCTAGCCTCCGGCTGCTATCTCACATAGGTCTATGATTATCAAACCATTGGTGAGAGACAAATAGTAGGAAAGAATGAGTGCCGCCGTTAGGGATCGAACCCGGGCGAAACGGTTTATAAATGTTTATAAATGCTAACCAAATGCGCACGTTTTCTCACGTTCAATTTATTTGGTTGGGATTTTATCAACGCTTTTAACAATTACAGTCCTATCGTGGCGACTGAGGCACCTATCAGTGGATTCCTGGTATTTCTCACAAAACCATAACATTCTTCCATAGCCTCCAGCTGCTATCCCAAAATTTTAAACCCATCGGTGGGACCCAAGGTCGGAAAGAACCACCGTCAGGGATCGAATCCCGGGGCCCGTTTTATTAAACATCTCACGACCATTTTTTGCGTAAGTCAAGAATTAGGGTTACTTCTACAGTAATAACTAAGGATGGAAAGGTGGAATCTAATAATGAATGAAAACACCAGGTACGATTTGCGATTTTGACTTACGATTATTTTTTTCGTAAGAAGTTTAGTAAAACGGACCCCAGGACCTTGTGAGTATCTCACGTTCAAAACGTTGTTTGACGTTCGCTTACCTTTTCGCAGCCTTATTGTATGGCAATTCTATTTTTAACCGTTTAACGTAACATATAGATCAACGACATTGTGAATATAGAAATAAATGTTCATAGGTATGGAAAGACATAGCAAGAGTAAAACAAAAGTAAAGGTCGAGAATAAATCGTTCAGAAAAAAATATTCACTGGAAAAATATATATGAAAATTCTCAAATATTATGAGCAGCGGTCCAGATTTGAACGACTTTTTGGGCTAAAAGGCCCCTTTGAAGATTTTCGGGGTCAAAGGGCAAGCCATATGTTATATCTTTAAGCCCCTAAATCCCTGCGTCTTACAAATATAAAGACCCTAGTAAACTTTATACCGTTGTGGCTTATATAAGATTATTTTGACAAGCATTCAGCGTTCAGAGCATCCTGTTTATGTTAATTCAAAATTAATTGGTACTAATCCTAGAGATCAGGCCTTTTCCTGTCTTGCCGTGTGTTCGAAATGAAAAACGTTAGCGCCACGTTAAGAAATTGTACCCCGCTTTGCACGTGAACTTACGTGCAAATCGGGGTACTATTTTCTCAAAATTTTCTAGTTTAGTGCATCTTGAACTAAGTTCTGACTTACCGTCGTGTCCTGCTATACATTGCAGTCATCTTTATTTGAACGTTAGACAATTCGATCGTTAGTTTAGTAATGGAATATTGTAAATGGTTGATAGGTTTCATTTTTTCATCCGTTTACAAAATTTTGATTGTGCATCAATTTGTATACACAGTTGCGCAAGCGGTAAATAGTTGATCAAAATTTGCTTTTTGGCTGAATACTATAAAGTTATTAAAAATGAATGCAATATCTTTTAGAACCATAAAGGTATGAACTCAGACAAGAAAAACAAAACATTCAATATGCATGTATGTTTACGCGTATTCATTAAGTATGAGTTGGTCTTTCTTGTCATACCTCCATGAAATCAAAAATTAAATTCAACAATGAAATAAATATTTTGCTTGTAAATCGCCCTTAATAAAATTATAATTCTGATTTTTATCAAGACTGGATATATGGTACTCCTGCATTGCTATCTGGCAAAATATCTGGCCCAGGGGCTTAAATTGGGATCCCAGATTAGGGACCCAGGTGTCGGAAAAGAATTGTCCTGTGATCCCTAAATCCGATTACGGTTTTGATGAGAATTCTAAATATGGTTATCTCTGTGTTATTTGAGTATTTAGATACTTGCAATGTTTGCAGCTGCATTCGTTGCAAAATATGGCGGAATTAATTTGAGTCTATGTGAACTATTTCACGGGTGCACACATCACAATCTGACCAGAGCGCTTTGTAGATCTGTAACTGGAAATGGTATGAGCATTCACAAGGACGCTTTAAAAATAATGATCATTATTCAGAATCAGTGGGATTTTCTCCAATTTCGCAGGTTTTCTCAATTTAAACCCTGATTTAACATTCTTTCTTAGGAAGCAGTCTGACTTTAGTCTATACTTCCCTGAATGATACGGTTTCTTGGGGGTTTAATTAAAAACAAAACAAAAAAAAAAAACATTTAAGTCGTGCCCACCATGATTCCACATTCTGAATGGCTCGAAATACTAATAATACTTAAAATGAATTCGCTTTGCCAGTTTTCATAAAGTTTAGGCTGCTTTTTTTTTTTTTTTTTTTTTTCAATACCTCCATGAATTCAACATAAACCGTAGTCGCTTTTTCTCTTAATTGAAATAATAATCCACACTTACTGCTTGCAGTGGCTTCATTTCTTAGGGGGTTTTTTTTGAATAAACACAAAAGTTGCTATAAAAGAAGCTCAATTGTTCTTTGGTCGTATTTACAGTTGCTTCTTACAACTGTGTTATCTATTACTATATCTTCGAGAGCGTTTTTGCCTTTCATCCATTTAGTATCGGTAGATTTTATCGCAATGTTGTAACGCTATAATTAAGGGTAATCGTTAAACACGTTAATTGTTTTATTGTGTACCTTTTTGTAACAACCCTCTTTTTACGCAATTGAAGAACATTTAAGGCCAAGGGCTAATTTCTTTCAACTTTCTCTCAACAGGCGCTTTCTTGTTTCATATATCCGTTTCGGACATAATCTCTTTTCCGAAATTTTAGAGTCGACCTAAATGACGCGTGTCAGCTCATTGTCCAAAATAAGCAACTCAACTATGGACATTTGCAAAACATGAAAATATGAAAATTTACTATGTTATTGTTGAGAATATCTGAATAGCAATAACTTCAAATAGCCCAATTGGACAATTTCGGGATTTAACTAACTTTAAGAACAGAAAAAAATTGCAAAATTGAACAAGCGCCATAATAGTTCTTGTGTTTTTCTCTGGCTGCTTTCTTCTCATTTGTTCTGCATTAAAAAATGTGCGTATATTCCAATCTATTTTTTCTTTTCTGTCATTGCAGTATTAAAGCATAAACAACGTTAAGATTAAGTATGTATTTGTAGTCAAATTAATTTCAACGACGCACTCGTTTACACAAGTGGAATATTTTCCAAGGAAAATGGATTTTCTTGTTTATTATCCAAGAAAAATTACTTTGTTCTATTCATATTTTTGAAAACTGAAGAAAAAATGGCACGGTTCTTCATCAGTTTTCTTTAGATGTATTTTGATACATTATTAGACCCGTTATTTATAATAGTAATTTTTCAGTTAAAATGCAAAACCTGTTCTCATTTTCTTTTCGAAAAAGTGTATGTATTTGAACAAATACTAATTTGTTATCATTGAAAGCAAGATGATCATGAACAAAAGGCAGTTTCCTGTAATCTTACTCAATCGTTATCGCTCCATCTATAAGGCGGGCCGCATTGAACAAGAAAAGTAATAGCCGAGTCTTTTTCTCAAATTATAGTTTACAAGTGTTTTTACAACTACGTTTAAGCCCCAAAGATTTTTCACACCTAATTCGACGTTATCGCAAAATTTCGAAATATTTTGATAAGTTAAGGGTTTTAAGACACTCGTGTTGTATATATTAGTATTGGCTTCTTTAATGGCATAACCATTCAAACATCATCTAGTGTTAGATAGACTGCGGTCGAGCAGTGACAAACATTGTGTCAGTGATTTACATGGGTGTTGTACACTTCGACTTTCTTTAAATGGACTTCAATTTATAAACTTATTGGAAATTACAAACTTACTAGTGTGACACTGTGCCTTTAAATTAATGCATACAGCAGGAAAATAGAATATTCTTAACCGCCTGCATTGAAGCTGAAGTAATTGGTATGTTCGTTTACACATTTCTATTCTTTAATGATTAATTGAAGTTTAATTTGAATTATTTTAAAAAGGTTGTTAGTTCATATCAAGGACTCTCAATATAAATTGATGATCCTTGTTCTCGTATTGAAATATTGTTTTGATATGAATAAGGTATATATTTTTATATCGGAAAGATATATTTTTATTGACCAAAATTAGTTTCCATCGTTATTGACATGTGGCATTATGCCCTTGTAGTTCTACACTGGAGAAAATATTATGGGAAAAGAAAAAAAATGCTTTGAACAAGCAAGCTTTTCTTTTCCACAATCTTTTCTACCTTCACGAAACATTTTTTTCGTCTACTTTCTCTTTGATTTTTATTCAAAATCATGATGAATTGATATCAATATTGGCTTTAAGTTACTATTTAAAGAATAATGCATAACCATTCAAATCATCATTTAGTAGTAGATTGACTGCGGTCGAACAGTGACAAACATTGTGTCAGCGAATTATATGGGTGTAGTACACTTCGTCTGTCTTTACATAGACTTTAATTTTTAAATATATTGGAACTTACTGACTGAAATTATAAACTTATTGCATGTAAAGGCAGTGTATACACTGTAGCCAAAGCTATTGGTAAGTTAGATACGCTCAACATCCTCTTTTTTATCAATTTCTCTTGCATCATGTCTTCTTTAATTGTATTTTTCTTTTTATTGTTTTATCATAATTTATTTTCTTTTTACGGGAAAATAATTAAGACTTGCTTTTGTTGAAGCGCTATGTGTTTTAACAACTATTTCTTTATTAAAAGTTCATAATAAAATGAAACAACTAGCTAAGAGCTTATGCCGAAATAAAAATGTAATTAAAGAGATTTCACAAGCGTCACCCTAAAATATTTTAAGTTCTGCGTTCAGAATGAGAAAATGGTGCGAACTGTTTACAAATACCACGCAAGTGCACGTTCAAAGCAGGGTAAAATTTTCAAACAGTACGCACCGTTTTGTCATCCTGATTGTTGGCAGATTTCAAAATTACTGAATTGCTCTTTTTCTTTAAACGGAAAAAATATCGTTCTATTAAAATGTACTTGCTCATCCGTTTCTGTCATCCAAAGCAGTGACATAAATTTTACTCTGCCTCTGTCGAAAATTACTTTAAGATGTAAAATTAGCACTAAGAATAATTTATTAGGTACAAAGTTTTTAATAAAAAGAAATAATTGTCACTTTCATTGTATTTCAACACACGTTTCACCTTTGCGTTAATTAAATTCAATTTTCTGTTTATCCTTTAAGTAAAAAAGACTTATTTCTTCCATTGATATAATGTTGCCAACGGCACACGTTTTTTGTGGATCAAATTAGATTATATTTTGCTTTCTGTAAATCGGCGTCAAAAAATTATAGTGGTAAAATTAATACACAATTCTTTCAAGGGGGTATGAAGCAAGCAAAGACTTCAATTACTCTAATGGTTGAATCATCTCTGCGTATTCATACAAGGTTACGATTGTCGTTTCATTACTCCATGAAATAAAGAATACCTAAAATTCTCCAACGATGGTACAGGATTAAGGGAATCACATTTTTAAACATGAAGATTAGTTTGACATTCAATGATGTCATTTAATGTTGTAAGTTTCAATTTCACCATATACGACAAGACAACTTTAAACGATAGAAATGTTAGGCTGACATTTGTGTATTTGTCAACATGATATCACAGTGTCATAATGCACGTGGGGTCATGTCGTATTCTGCGACGATAACATTTGGTGGCCGTATAGATCAACAAGTTTAAGTGAGTGATCAAAGGTCAATTTTGTCTATACCTGTATAGACTGAATTGACCTTTGATCGTTTACTCTTAATTGCGGAACTATACACATACACGGTTTAATCCCATTTGGTCTACTCCCAATTCGTCTACTGTATTTTTTTTTCACCTAGTCCCATTTTGTCTACTGTCCCAATCCGTCTACTGTCCCAATTCGTCTACTGTTCAAAATTGTCTACAATCTTATTAAGAATGATAACCAAAAATTTATTGGTTTTTGTTCATTCAAAGAAAAAAAATGTAACTTATAAAACCAAATTTAGTTTATTTGGTTATTTTTTAGAAATACATGACAAAACATGGAAAATTATTCAACATGGAAGAAAATATGTCATAATTGTAAAAAAAGATATACAATCTTTAATAAGGAAATGCTTAAGAATACTTTTTAAAAGGAAATATAGAAAAAAAAAAAACACTTAAAATTGTTGTAGATGACAAAATGTATAGTAAAAAATGCATATTATGACAATTTTGTTTATTTACAAGCATTTTCCAATACATTTAAAAGCTTTGGATGCAGTCTGGGACCTGCCTTATGGTGTAAAGCTTTTGCGTGCACTTTGGTGCAATGCCCTAGCATTTGCACTTTTGTGCAAAGTCTTTGCATGTGACCTGCTATGCAAAGCCCTTACATGTGCACTTTTGTGCAAAGCCCTTGCATTTGCACTTTTTTGCAAAAGATTTTGTAAAAAGAAAAGAAATTTTCACTACCATACAATTTCTTTACAGGCAAAAAGATGCTATTTAGTTAATTTTAATCTTAAAAAGAAAAACTGACACTGAACAATTAGATTTAAATCAAATATGTAAAGGTGTGAAAAGGCAAATATACAGATGTCATACAGGTAATCCATCTTCTCAACACCTACCATTCCGTCTGCTATAGACTCTGTAAATGTGTGAAATTTATCAACTACAAATACTAAAAAAAAATTAACAACAATGTCCAAAAAGTGTAGAGTTCATAATTTGTGGTAAAAAAGAGGCATTAAGAAAATTAAGTGCCTTAAAAAAGCCCAAAGTATAATAGTAGACGAAATGGGACTCTTTTGCAAAACAGGAGTAGACGAAATGGGACTAGTGCGCAAAATAGTAGACGAAATGGGAATAGACGAAATGGGAGTAGACCAAATGGGATGTTACCACATACACTGCCCCGAAAGACAAACCAATAAGGGGAAATGAAATTTTCCTGCTTTCTAGTGATCTCCAAAACGTTTCCATAATTTTCAAAGAATTCATTTAAAACATTTGGGGGGGGATGTCTATGTGATTACACAAAATGTCTTGATCATTTGTGTAATATGAAACACTATGTATTATAACAATTTTCAAATGATGGCATAAAAATGTGTTTTAACTAAACTACAAATATACATATATAACCCAAAAACTTTAGGAATCACTTTTCCATATCATGTTTATTTCAAATTCTTTTTTTTCTGGAACAAAAAAAAATCCAAAAAAAGTCAAAATTCAAATGTGGGAAATACACAAGTTCAATATAGGAGTTGACCTGTCGACTGACAGACACGAGTGTGTTTATTGCAAAAAGTGCAATAAATGACCTCCACGTTTCATAAAAATGCCCTTATCTTGTAGCAGAATGATGTCGATTCGTATCAAAATATTTTGACACTTCATCCACAATATACTTCAGAGTAAACATATCATGTAAAGGGTCAGAAATTAATAATATGACAAAACAAACATGTTAGTGTTCATTGTCCGAAAAGGTGAAATTAATTATCTGTTGTATCAAAGCCGTATTCCCGCTCCAGTTAACCTGTACCGTATGGGATATACATGTGTCACAACGTAACGTCAGTGTGAACGTTCCCACCATACGTGATTGACGTACTATTAACGTTAACGTAGTACGGATATTAAGTGTAGGTGTAATTATAAGGCTTCGGATTTATCTTCTTGACAAACTTTTGAAAATTCAAGGTATATTCTTACTCTTACCTGTTATCTAAAGAAATATTTTATGCAATACTCCAATTATGAATATAATGTAGATCTAATGGGCAACTTTTAATTTCCCATAAAAAAATGGACTACTTAATAGAAATGATTGGAATCAACGAGTTCAGGCATAATTCCTTGTTTGACAACCAAAAGATCGTTGTTCTTGTAGTAGTAGTAAAAGTAGCAGTAGTAGTAGTAGTAGTAGAAGTAGTATGCCATCAAGCTTTCGGGTATCACATGATTCAGTTATTGCGACGGTTTAATTTAAAATCTATGTATAGAATATTTCCTTAAAATATTACTTGCCATTTCTTGAAGACTCTTAAAAAAAACGTTCTTTGTTTTTTTTTTCACTACATTTTTTTATAATTCAGTAAGTTTTATTATCACCGTTTAAGAATGATATCATTTATCTTTTTGCATTACAACAACAATTTGTAAGACGGCTTCAGATCTAGGTAAAATTATTGCAAATATAAGTCATAATTTGTTCACAGCGTGACCGATTACCATACGAAAATACTTAAAAGATACATGTATCATTTGTTAGTTATTTATCATTCTAAGTACAAACACATGGATTTCACGCTATAACTTTCCTCTCAACTTTGTAAATTAACCACTGAGGACAAAATATGGTAGGATGAATCCTGCATTGAGTAACGAAAAAAGACAGTTCCTAAGCGGTAAATGCTTTTGTGACATTTAGAAAACCTTGTTCCTGATAAGATGTTTGAAACAAACAAAAATAAATAAAGAAAATAAAAACGGACAGATAGCATGTAGATTCATATTCACATGATCACCTGACTTGGAAACTACAACGAAGTTCACAAGGAAGTCTCGGAATGCATGTAGAAGAGAATCTTGAAAACTACACCGAGAGAATTTCGCCTTTTGGGCTACCTAAATACCGCATCTAAAGCTTGATTCAAGCTGAAGATGCGGTATTTAGGTCGCCGTTAAAAAAGTCTAATCGCTTGAATTAAAGAAGCATAATTGAATCGAAATATGACTTATGTCTTACCTTGAAAGAATCCTTAATGATATAGTTCAAAAGGTTGAAAGGTGTTAATGATAACTATAGATCATCTTATGTATCATTGACATTGACTATTTATTATACGCTAATGGGAAAATCACCGAACCGTCAGCACTTACAATGCTTTGATTTGTGAACCATCATGCGAAAACGGACCATTTGGAAAGTGCGAAAAAGCCGCGGAATGCGCAGACTAAATAAACAGAGTATCTTAGTCTAGAATAATCATTTTACTTTCCTATATCATATTATTATTTTAAATGCGTTTTTTTGACCTGCGAACGATTTAAAAATCCCCTCTTTCAGGTATTTTTATATAGAGAACCGAAATAGGCATTTTTGTTGTTTGATTGCTTTTCTAATTGTGGTTTAACATCACTTTTAACATTTTTTACTGACTGTGGGATTTATCTCTCAATTCCTGGTATTTTCTCACCAGCCCTGTTTTTTAGAATTACAAGCGCATGTGAAAAGCCGCGGGTAATTTGCAAAGAGTTTGCACCGTTGTTTTGCTCTGAACGGCAGCGCAGTGCTGTCGTAGCTTCCTCTACGAGGCAATAGCTGTTCATCCCAAAAAAACTGTCGATTATTCACAAATTGGTGTGGGACAGAAGTCAGAAGACAAGTTTTTCCTACTATTTTGTTTATATATAAAACTGTCCATACTTATGCATGTCATTTTATATGTATGTACTTCGACGATGAACCATATGTGTTCAAGTTGAATTGTTCAATAAAGATTCTGTTCTGTTCTGTTCATGTTTGTCGTCATCGGGGAAATCCTTTTTCGTATGACGGGTCACATTTCTAAAGGGCCAGATGAGGGATGGATTTATTTGAGGATCCGTGGAGATGTTTTACATAACAATGACTACTACAATAATAGTTGTCATATATTCACATTATAATGTTCTTTACTATATTCATACATGTATGAGAAATGAAGGCGAGTGAATTACTCATACTAATATATTGGCGTTCACTCTTTGTATGACAAACAATTGAGAGAAACCCCAGAAAAAAGAGAAAGTACGTAAACAGAAAAGAACAGAACAATGCAATATATTTACATTCGTTCAAAACTGCATTTCATCTTTATATTGCTGCTTCAAAATATCTTATGAATTTAATGATATATAAAAGAATATTAAGCATAGAGCATTGAACATCGATATTAACGATTAACAGCAAAATGCTGTTAATCGTAAATGCTCAATGCTCTTCTGTATTTAGTATATTTTCTCTATCCAACGCATGCATATCAACTAAAATCCAATCCTGTTAAAAACAACTCGAACCTTTTTTGCTACCAAACAGCAGTTGCTATTAAGTGGAGCTATTTGTTCTCTAGATCTATTGTTTGTGCACAGACAGTTGCAATTAAACAGTGAGTTGCTATTAGGAGGATTGCAATAAATAGAATTCCACTGTATTACGTTCGGTAAAACTTGGTAAATGCTTCTTTTTCTTTCTTGTTTTATTTTCTAAACAATTTCTTATAAAACAAAATACATACGAAGAATAGAAAAACAATAGTTTTAATCAAGTTCATTGCAAATAATTCATTCCTATGAAAAAGATAAGCGTCGATCCTAACATATGGGAAATCATCCGAGAAAAGTAGCTAATATTGCACCAGACAAATTTTTGGTTTCCAGAGAACTTTTCTTGCGTTGAAAAATGTGTCAAAATCATGAAAGTCAATGTGTATACTAAGGCATGGTAAAGTTAAAATACTTGCTACACCACGATTTTCTGTCTTGGAATAAGTTCCTTCTTGTTTGCGCCATAATTATGTACTATTACCCCCTAGTTAACAACAGAACCAAAAACAAATTTACATTCGAAGTAATAAATAAAAGAAGACAAATAAAAATTTGATTGTGGACAAATCAAATATCTGAATGTATCGTTTCTTATATTTGCACAAACCTGTTTTCACACATTCATTAGTAGAAAAGGAATTTAAACCCGTAGATATTGCAGAATGATAAAAAAGTATTTGGTCATTAATAACATCACTTTGAAAAAAGTTCTCAAAAAATGTGAATATTGTTGTAATTTCTCGCCATTCTTTACTTTTAATTCGAATTACATGAAGGTTGCTTAAATGGGATTTTGATTAGAAAAGGGTACCATTTTATATAATCAATTGGTATGCTTTTATAATTTATACGACTGCGTGAAAGTGTGGATTTCAATAATTGTGTTATATTATGCTTCAAATTTTGAATTTCAAAAAAAAAAAAAAAATAATAAAAAAAATCGCCAAACAGAAAAAAAAACGTCACGAGTCTCCATAATTTACACGCATTTACAATATTTCTTAATAACATAAGTTACACTTTGTTGGTTTTTCACCTTTAATGAAGATACAACTACATATCGAATAGTTTTGATACGAGAGTACGTTTATTTGCCAATGCGCTTATCGCCCTTGTTGGTTTATCTGATATAATCTTATATTTGACAAGGTTCTTTGTTCGCTCGCTTGCAATTCACGCCTTTAACCATTAAAACAACAAAGGTTGTGCAAATACTAGTTAAATTTGTGGTAACATTTCGAATGCCTGTGAAATTCACACGAAAATGAATGACCACGAACGATAACTCGGGTATTAATCGCAGTTCAAATAGTTGATAATCGTAACGAGTGTTTGCTTATCTTGGATAGGCAGAAATCGGATTATAAATAAACGCACTCGTTCACCCAATCATGATGATTCCTTCTTCTTCTTCTTTTTCTTTTTCTTCTTCTTCTTCTTCTTCCAAATGCTTCAATAAAAATGTATAATCAAATCTTAGACCTTGCGCTATTATTTAAGAAAATACTCAAAATATGCTTTACTTTGATTGATCTTTTTGCGCAATTTTGCCTTTGACCTTTCTTTTCCTCACTAGTACAAACAAATGATATAATAATAATTTTGGGGGGAGCACAATCGCGTAACTTCAGCTTGATTTAAGCTGAAGTTACTAGGTTTTGGTCGCCGAACAACTTTACTTTGAGGTCGATGTTTACTAATCTCGAACCAGGTGCGAACGTAATGAAAACTTTTCTTTTCCTTCTATATATCTGCCAAGTATCAGTGTCGTAAAACTAGAAAACTAATCCCCTGTCATGGGATATATTGATGCAACCAAAACAGGATTTTAAGCATTACGACATGCAATATAAGTGTCACTTGCTGAAATCTTAAAACTTAATACCCATCCTAAAGAAACACTTACTTAAAACTCACTAAAAAAGGTAACTTTTATACAATGATTAATTGTTTTGTTGTGTATCTATATATACAAGAATGGAGTGTATTTTGATATTAGTTGGCTTCTTGTCTTTTGAAATCTTAGAATCCATTTAAAGCCTTTCCTTTTTAAATGGTACGGATTATGTTTTGTGATTTATCAAAGCTTTTTTTACTTGATGTATACAAACAGTCGTGCATCTTTCCCAGAACTTGAGTCGTTCAACAGTATACTAATTAAATTCTAATTTACAGTATACAAAACTACAAGAATGGAGTGTATTTTGACATTAGTTGGATTCAAGTCTTTTGAAATCTTAGAATCCATTTAAAGCCTTTCCTTTTTTCATTTTGTGATTTATCAAAGATTTTTTTAACTTAATGTATACATACACTCGTGCATCTTTCCCAGACCTTGAGTCGTTCCACAGTATACTAATTAAATTCTATTTTGAACAGAAAACAAAACAAACAAATAAAAATCGTGTTCAAAACCAAAAGTTTGATACATATACTTAATGTTTTATGTTTAAGACTACATAAAGCGTTTTAAAATGTAGCTTTACGGATATTTAGAAAACTAAATAGCATACATTCTGAATGAAATAATTTTTTTATCTTTTTTATCATATAATCGCATAATATATCTCAATGTTTCAGCACAAAACAGTTATAACTGCGTATTTGATTAAAGGCAGTTGATAGTACTTCGCAAGGAAACATTGATCTTTAAGATTTATTTACGAACTGCTAATTGTAGGGTAATATATATTAGAAAGATTGGAAGTGTCAAAATTACGGGGAAAATCCCAGTTTTAGTGACAATATTGCTGTTGGGTGGATATTAAATAGCCAGGCGAGTGTAAGTCACGCGATGTGTGGATTTCACGACCAGATACTTCGGATAACTTTTCCTTTCTTCGTTCATATTACCTTTTCCTATTTGGGATCGATGATGTTTTTATGAGGGGATTTTATTAAGTTTATTACTGGATTTGTGCGGTATTTATGGCGTTTCAAGTACAAAGAAATAATTAATTGGGAGTTTTTCTGGATATTGCGACCAATACAGCAGCATATGTTGTTTTCATCATTAATAAAGACTTTAACGCCCTCGGTATGAACAAATATTTATCAATAGCATGCTCTTCATAGGATCATTTAAAGATAGACTAAAGAGTCCATTCCCCCTTCCCACCTCAACATTTTTTTAAAGTAAACGTGACAACACATGTTTAAAGTGATGAATCGGAATCTAAAAAGATTTTTTTTATACACACTGTGAATTCACCCAAATGTTGCACATTACGATGTGCTTGACTAATACACGCCAAGTAAGTGAGATTCAAAGACGAAACATCCAAAATATAGGTACATGTAGTACATCTTAGTATAGCTTTTTTGTAGCTGTTCAGTCTTGTCACTGTCTGTTCTATCAATCGCAAAGGAAATCGTTGATATTTTCAAGCACATAAAAAATCGGTATAAATCCATGCCTGCCGTAGAACTTAAACTATTTGTCTAGACTATTGAGAATAAAAAAACTCGAATATTTCTCATTTCAGATAGCTGTACTATGAAGCATATATGCTGATGCTCCAAGATGGAAGTTCTTCAGTTTTTCATCGCGTGCCTTACTACTTCCTTCATTTTCGCACAGCAAAATCAAGAATCCGAGATCATCTTCAACCTTTATGAAAACCAAGCTGAGGGTTTCTTCATCGGCAATGTTGCGGACGCTAGTGGTATTCTCTCCAGTATCCCAGAAAACGAACGCCAAGATGCGAGATTCGCCTTCCTAAACGAGAACTCCTGGACGCCATATTTCATTCTGGAAGAGTTTAGTGGTAACTTAACGACATCGCAGACTAAGATTGATAGGGAAACAGTGTGTAAGTTCAAGGTCGATTGTGTCATGAAGTTCGATGTTGCTGTCCAAGCCAAAACATTTTTCTCCACCCTGCCAGTCAGTATTAACATTCTAGATCTCAATGACAACGCTCCAGTCTTCCCTAAAGATTCTATTAGTAAGAACATTTCCGAGAAAGAAACACTTGGAACTGAATTCCGAATCGATAGTGCTTCCGATGAAGATACGGCAGGAAACAATTCATATGTGACATACACGCTTGAACAGGACCAGGAATTATTTGAACTTATAACCAAAACAGACAGAAACTCTCAATCAAAGGAATTATATCTTCGCCTTGTTCGATCACTGGATAGAGAAGATAAGGAAAGTCACGTGATCAGAGTTGTCGCTACTGACGGTGGCGACCCCGTCCTTAAAGGTGTATTTACAATCAATATTCAAGTCATGGATGAAAATGATAATGTACCCGTGTTTGAACCTAGTAGCTATAACATTACTATCAATGAAAACGTGGACATCAATTCAGTCATACTAAACCTTTCTGCTACAGATATGGATTTAAATGAAAACGCACGTGTATCGTACAAATTTCGCGAGCGACAGCCAGATATAGATACTATCATGTCAATCTTTTCCATCAACGAATCTACTGGACAATTATCAGTTATAAAAGATCTCATTTATGAACCGAAAGATCATTACTTGTTCTCTGTCGAAGCCTACGACCACGGTGAACATCCACAGAAAGGTTTCGCTAATGTAACTGTTAACGTTCGTGATGTTGGAAATAACCCTCCAGTTATTCATCTAAACCTACTGTCTCAGGGACAAACGGGCTTTGTAAACATTTCGGAAAACGAACCCAATGGATTCTTTGTAGCGCTTGTGAATGTGGACGACACAGACAAAGGGTCAAACGGTGAATACTCGTGTAACTTATTAGACACTCTTTTCAAATTAGAAAACTACTCTGAACACAGTTATAAAATCGTGTTGAATGGTCAACTGGACAGGGAAACCACAGATGCTCATAATGTGACTGTTTTCTGTCAGGATAACGGTGGTCTCGAATCAACAGCAACGTTTCGTGTAAATGTTATGGACTTTAATGACCACGCTCCAGTGTTTGATCCAGAAGTTTACTCAGTTTCAATGTTTGAAAGAAACGAAGTGTTTGCTAATGTCATACAAGTGATCGCAACTGATAAGGATATTGGTGTCAATAGTCTTATTGAATATGTTTTACATAACGACAGCGGAGACATGTTTGTCATAAATAATACAACTGGATTCATTTTCGCTAATAAAAGTTTCGATCGAGAAACTCTCCCTCATATTGTATTTCGAGTTCTAGCTATCGACCACGGCAAAGATAACAAAACAGGAACTGCTACAATCTCATTGACAATCCTTGACGTAAACGACAACCCTCCCTATATGGTACCGGTCCGGCCTGAACTGTACGTAGAAGAAAACCAAGCTGCCAACATAACTGTAGGGACACTAATTGGTAAAGATGACGATTTGGGTGAAAATGGACAATTCCAGTTCAACTTTGCCTCTTTAGACAATAGTTACCCCTTTGAACTTTTACCAAATGGAGAACTACGGACAACTAGACCGTTAGATCGGGAAGGTACAAGACGTTATGAGATCCCCGTTACTAT
Source organism: Fragum whitleyi (assembly GCA_948146395.1). Taxonomy (NCBI): domain Eukaryota; kingdom Metazoa; phylum Mollusca; class Bivalvia; order Cardiida; family Cardiidae; genus Fragum; species Fragum whitleyi. Next base: position 52,067,876 of record OX411549.1, on the reverse strand, counting down.
ATCTGATAAAGGAGATCCAGTGATGAGCAATAATCAATACGTTACAATATTCGTTACTGATGTAAATGATAATGACCCTACTATCTCCTTCCCAAATGATGTGAATGATACAGTCCAGTTTCCTTATCCTGTGCAGGACTACAATGTAGTAACGACGATAGTAGCTCATGATCTAGATAACGGGGAAAATAGTACACTGACATTCAGTATTATCGGTGGTAATGAACTAGATATATTTGAAATCAATCATCAACTAGGTGAAATATCTGTTAAGAAACTGAGAGACATTAAGGAAGACACGACGATAACTCTGGATATTAAAGTGAGTGACAATGGAGTTAATCCCAGATCTACAACAGCGACATTACATATCGAGCTCTTGTACGCCAATGCCACGGTCGGTCGGTCAACAGATGGAAATGACAGTAGTAAATATATCGTCATATCGGTTGTTGTCGTCATAACAACACTGGTGTTCGCTCTAGCCATTGTGGGTGTGATCGTATTCATACGCAGGATTGATCGTCGTAAGGGAAGCTCGGAGGATGGGGCTTGCTACTCCGATTCTGGTATATCATCTAGATCAGCAGACACTGACGGATTTAATGGTAATGCTGATGGTAATGACCTCGATAAACAGAAAAAGAAAGAAGTAAGCTTTACACTTGACTTCTCTCTTGATGGTCTGGATGGTGGACGAAACCAGGAATCTAGCACTGATGATATATATCTACAAAAGGTATGCTAAACTTTACGCACTTTGATAAACAAATAATCAAAGAATTCACTAAGGAGTTTAGGATTTTCATTCAAAAGTGTTCAGTTTATATGAAAATTGATTAAACCGAGGTGTATGGCACCAGACGACGGGTTTTTAGTTCAGTTACCCTGTTTCAATAACTATCCATCCTTTTGACGCCCACGAAGAAAAGAGCATATGAAACATTTTGGAAAAAGAAGAAATTGCTTGTCACTAGCAATCTCTTCGTTTTCCTTAATAGTTTCCTTTCAGAATTTCACCTTCTTAAGATTGCCGTTTTCAACTTAGTTGGAAAATGTCTAGACTTAAATTTATCGTCTGGCTAAAGGCCAAAGATAATTTTTAGGTGGGGTGTCAAATAGGATAATAGGACAAGCAATATTCCTACATGTCATTTCTATGTATTGAAATGGTACTAATAAATCATGATATCACGTGACAGTACATTTGTTCCGGAACAAAATGATCGATAGGACAATTGCTAAAAGACAAATGGAACTAAATGCTTAATGGCTTTTGAATATCAGATGTACAAAAAACGGTGAAAATAAATGAAAATGTATCCTTCCAGTCGACTCATTTTGACACATACACGTATGCTATTAAACGGTGAATTAGAATTACTGATATGAGCACGTGGGCGCTATTTCTAGCTACATGTATCGAACTAGCGCATAAAACGGAAAACTCTTAAGGCCAAATTTCATAACAAAAGGTTATTATAGCCCAATATTGAGCTTTATAAAAACCATGGATTCAAAAGTGAAATGGCAAGAAAATGGCACCCTCTTTGCATAAGCACTCAGGTGCAAAAAGTTTTAAAACGTTTTTGCATCTTGACCGTAGCTTAAACACCGAGGTTAAATTCACTCTTTTTATGCAATTGGGCCTCAGCATCTCGGCTATCGACGCCAAATTGCACGGCATATATGATTTATTACGATTCAATGAGCACAAAATTTAATTACATGTATTTTGAAAATATTTCTAGAAATATCATTTCACTAAAAATGCGTCTTGCTTTGCCTGTTTCAGCGGTTCTACGATGCTCCAAGCACTTCCCCTAACCCACAGTTCCCCGTCGTCCCAAACCAAGAGAAAATCGACAGCCATATGAAAGCCCTAAAGTTGCAGCAATATTTATGGGAAGCGAAAGCTCGAGATTGGGACACGCCTAGTATGCAGGTATGATATAGGATCTGTCCTCAGATATAAATGATCTTCAGTTAGAAATATCGTGAAATTGACATGTAAAATGATTTTGGAATGATATTGAAAAAATGTGTGGAGTGGTGTTTTAATTAAATTTAAGGGAGGTAATACAATGTCGATAATTTCGTCCAAATTGGACGAAATTATCCATATTGTATTTCCTCCCTTTAACCAATACATTTTCTATGAAAAATAAGCAAGATTATTTTGTCTGTGTAGACTCTTTCACATCAACACCGACTAACAAAAACGAGGATTGGTTTGTTCGATTAGAATTATGTTTTGAGGCGATGATTTTGAACGACCTGGGCTATTTTCGAAAGAATTCGGAGCGTTTCTAAATGGTTTGAGTCAGTGTTTGGAATGCATGAATGGAGTGTTGAGTGGGCGATTTAGAATGGTTGCAAATAGAACGAGTGTCAATTTTATGATGTTTCTAACTGAATCAGCAGCCTTGCGTTCCGGATAACGAAGCACATGCGAACGCACCAGAAATGGTACCTTGCGTTTCCCTATGGAGCGTATCAAACACGGGTTTCAAGCTTAGGGCGTTCGCTTTTGCTTCGTTTTCCTGGACGCAGGACGGGTTTTATTTTAATTTGATTTTTTTTTAAAAACAGCAAACCAACATTCGTTATGCTTCTTTAAAACCTCTTTTTTTTAAACAGGAAACGTTTTCGGAATCAGTAACAATCCTGCTCTTATAATGACAAAACGGTGCAAACTATTTGCAAATTGTACTCCGCTTTGCACGCGAGGGCGCGCGCAAAGCGGGGTCTAATTTGCAAATAGTTTACACCGTTTGTCGTCCTGAACGCATGGCTGGAAATAGAAGTTAAAGGGCTTCATAACAATATAAAAAGAGTCAATGCGACAGAAAACTACCCGTCAACATTAAAGCCACTTTAAAAGACACTTAACTAATTACTGATCTTCTTAAAACAATTGTCTTGTTCACCATTACGTTTTAAGTAGTTAGCCGAGGTACATCTTTTCAAGTCTGATTTACTCTTATGATACCTTAATGGCTCGCCCTTGTTAGCGCTTTCATTCCCTTAGGATGGTCTTTTAAACTACTGATTTAAGTTTTTCTGACATTTCCTTCTTATAGGAAAAGAAATTCTTTTCCTTGTTATAGGAAAAGAAATTTAAAAAGTTTTTTTTATTTCTAGAAATGACACAAAAAAATGGAAAGAAAAGAAAAAAACGAAATGTACAATATTAATTTTCATTTAGGCACTCAGCAAAGTTTTGCGCTGAAACTTTGAAATAACCATTGATAAGCTTTTTTAACAAGAATGCGCATTAATTCTGTGACAAATACCCATGCGCATTTAGTTTAGAGCATACAATCTCAAACGTGAAAATCTGAATTTATTCTACGTTAACAATCTTGTTAGTCTTTAGAATATACGTGTATTACATGTACCCAGTGACGATATTTCTTTGGCATATCAGGCCAAGTCCATGATTAAAACCATTTTGCTATGAGGATTTTGATAAAGGCACTTGTATGAAAGTGGTACATGTAAATAGGGTATGAGAGCTGGTTGTCTCGGTCAATATTTATTGAAAAAATTTATTTAATAAAAAAGATACAAGTCTTTTAAAAATAAAAATTCTGCATCTTATTATGTTTCGTTTAAGTTTTAACATAATATTATTATTTACTGTCGAAACTATTCATAATATACATTGTTCATGTACGTGGATGTTATCTAAGTATCTGCTGTTCCCACTTAGACATTCTCACATGTAACTTTCACTGAACATGTATATTTAAAATGTTTAGTATGTAACTTAGATTTACATATTCTAATTTTCATGGTATGCAAAATTATATATTCTACTAATTTTTATTGTATAAGTACATATTAAACTGTGCCATCTTTCTTTCGTACCATATTTAGATGTTTCAAAAATGAAACATTGATCTATAACACGTCCTCAGTGATTATTCAACTGTTATAGCCAATACAAAAGACGTTACAATGTGATCCCATCAATTAACTTTCCCGTTCAGAAACAATACAATTACAGCGATTTATAACAGTGGTAAAGATTGAATCATGTCGACAAATTTGGTTTAAAATCCTTAAATGTCTTCTTTCATCTTTTTAGGAAAATCACGAAAATTGAGTTTCGGTTCATTAGGCTGATAAGTTGTCATGATAACGGAAAATTGACACAGACGTTTTATTTTATAATGTTACCGTAGTAACAAAAAGATTTCTCTCGGTTTTTATTATCCATTGTACAAAATGATTACTCGTTGACGGTACCACAAAGCAGGCTCCTTGTTTCAAATTATCAATTAGTGTTTAAAGCCTAATTTGGTTACCCATGATTCAATCGTCTTTAAATTGTATCAAGATTTATGGCTAGTATCTATGGTCGTATATCACTTCTATGTCAAGAACGTGAAAATTGGCTTCTGATTTATCCGTCTAAATAATTTTGTGGGAATTGCGAAAACTGGGTTTAAGATACTTTAAAGAGTTGAATAGGATAATAACTTTTGTTTGATTGTTTTTTTGTTTTTTAAAGCTATTGTGCCTTTCTTTGGTGAATAAGACCTACCATGCTCAAAATGTCTAAAATGTTTTAAACTCAATGATCAATCTTTATGCTAAATCCTAAACTAGTATTTAACTTGACAAGTTTGAAAAATCGTTTGTCGAGAACCGACTGTTCTAAAGAATCAATACCTTGACGCATAAGCTGTACGCATATAAACGCTGTGAACACATTTTGACGATACAAAAGTTAGGGAGAGCAAGAAGTAGACATAAAGAAATTGTTAAACGTGTATAGTTTAACGGCTGGTGAATAATAGTAGAAAACAATATTTCTAAAGAAAAAAACCCAGATACTACATGCAGTAATTGCTTCCCCCAGTAACGATAAATTAGCTCGTTCTTTGATCAAAGCATGTTCCTTGTTCATGTTATCTGGGATAGGTATAGGTCCTAGGGGCTAGGTTACTTCGTCTCCAAATTTACTACCCGCGATTCTTTGAGTCCACGATGAAGATTTTGTCGTTTTCTTGTGTACAATAAAATAATTTCGACACGATTCGAACCAGAATACTGTTTAGTTTGCCAAGACAAGTCCCATAATTCATTCTCTGATCTTTTCCAGCTCCAACAGCCAGTCCACGGGGACAGCGGAAGTGAGACGTCACGTGACACTATCGGAGACAGTGGGCGGGGCGGTAGTGAGGACGACGTATCAACTTCATCTCCAATTAACGGTAATTACCACCCTTTTGTTTAACACGTTTCACTTTCTTGTTCGTTAATGAAGACTTACAAAAATCTAAAAACGTAAACCACGTGATTCTATTTCAATTGTCTATCTATCTTATTTATCTATTTGCCTTTTTTGTCAATTTCAATAATACAGTATTAAATAAAGTGCATGTATAGAACTTAGAACAATGAGATACCTATGCTGCCTCGGACACAAATTTGTATTGAAAAGGTCCATGAAAGAGAAATAAAATCAAATTAGGCAGACCTTCTCTCAGATTTATCCGATAAACATCTGTTTCGTCGGCATCGACTGGGCGTGCTTGAAATTAGACCTTGTAAACACTAAAGTCAACATCGTGATCAAAACCTTTCTCAAAATTACGATAGCAAATTTCCATACATTGATAATATTACAAATGTACATGTGTGTTTCATAGTAACATTTTCGAAAGAAAAAACATGTTGCCTGAACATATAACCGATTTTTAAACGATTAACTTCATTTATCGTAAATATACTTTTGCCTAATTTTTTAACCTAAAGATTATGATAAATCTAATGAGCCAGTGAGTAAAATATTAAGAAATTTAATCAACGCATGGAGTTGCCTGAACATTCACAAAGATCATTTAAGGCGAGGGCTTACCTTAGGAAACTTTGTAATTCCACTAACCTACAAAGCGTCAAGAATCTAAACAAGCTGGATGGACGCACATGCTCATCTGAGCATGTACTCCGAGCATGTGTGCTATTGATGACAAACACAAACGAAGATTCGCGAATATTTTGAATAGATTTCTTTATTCATTGAAAATTCTTAGGCTTCAAAAATGATAGGAATAGAATTGTACTCAGTTTTCCTTTTCTTTTATATGACAGCATTGTTCCTTTCAGTTTTTTACCTATTTCTGGTCAAAGAGTTGAACTTCTTAATGATTTTGATACATTGTCTTTAATCTCTTTTTTTTTTCAGAAGACAAGAGAAAGTTCAGCTATCCAGAATCCCATTTGAATATGAAACGAGTGTCCTTTGGACCACGTGATTACAACTTTCACTCCCGTCGAGATTTACAAAAGACTCTCCCATTACGTCAAACAAATATGGCGCCTCCAAGGCCACCCCCGTACAGAAGTGTTGTAGACAATTTGCCAAAGAATCAAAGTCGTGCATTGAACAGTGTGCCAGTCACTAATTCTGCGATACAAAACAATACAAATCTAAGTCCGCGAAATCCATTTAGCAATACAGATCCTTGGCGAGACTTTTATCAACAAAGTGCTATCCGACGTAGCCGTCATGACAGTTGTAGTTCAGTGAGGTCATGTGATGACGACGGTGGCTCCACCACAACTTCCGGTAGTTATACTCTTGATCAAGATGAAATTGACATCGAAATGTACAAACGACAAGCTGATCTAGTGGTATAACGTGCTTCAGAAAACTACAAATCACTGTGATCTCCAACTTGATTGAAAATCAAAAAGTGCAATATTGTTTGATATGATTAACTAGGGCAAAAGAAAAATAAAATGCGGTATAAGTGCACCTGTGGTTCTACAATTAATTATGTGTATAATACTGTTTCTAATTTCGGTTATTTTGTAGAAGTTCAACGGAATTAGATGAATATGCGTAAATATAATTAAGAGTTCCATTCTTTGATAATTCAATAATTGGTTTCTAGCTTAATTAACATTTTTCTAACTGTAGAACAAAGAAAACGATCATTTTGTCGTAATGAGGGTATTCTATTTAACCATTTCAAGACTACAAGTTTTAAACTGGTCCAAATTCAGAGAAAGTACAGATGGTAATTTGTGGTTCATTCTTGAAAATCTATGTCTTATTCCGAAAAAAAACATTGTGGAAAACGAAGAAATTGCTAGAAACAAGCAATTCCTTCATTTTCCACGATGTTTTTCTGCGCATTATCTTCAGTTGTTTCAATAAGTGGGATTGATGGAGAGTCTTTTCCAGCAGAATATCTACGCACGTCAGTGTGGCTATATTGAAGGGGCGGGGCAAAACCATGGTAACTGCCTGTTTATTGATACAAACTACCACAATTTTGCGCTTAACCCTCGATATTTATTCATCCCAAGTTTGTTTTGCCATACCTTACCAATATCCATTGGTCCCTTATTCTAGTGCTAATTTCATTAAGTATTCACGTCTAGTTTAATTCCTGGCGAGAAATATAAAATGTATTCAATGGTATTTATTTTTTATTTGAAAATTTCTTTATGCATTTTCGAATGTTTTGATTTCGAAAAGCTTACTAATTGACCTATAAAAGACAAAAAGTAGACGCTGTACCCTACCACAATTACACGTATAAAACGTTCGCCAACGTTTGAGAATTCGTACCGAGCTTTACTTGTGATCTACCTGGCAAAGCGTGGTACAATTTCAAAACGTTTACAAAAGTTTTGGGATTTGAAACGCATGGCTGGTAATTTTACACTTTTGCATTTAATGTTGGATGTCATACATCTACTTTACTTCCACGAATTTGAACATTGACATCTATAGATATCCGAGAACAAATGGGCTTATTTCATTCAAACTTATTTTTTTCATTTCATTGTTAAATGTATTTGCATTTTCCGACACAAATTTATTCATACTAGACACAAAATTATTCGTGACGTTCGAAAACTGAGTTTAATTTACTTATGATCTTGATAGTTTTTCGGTACTTTTACGAGGTTATGCTCTTATCACAGTTTAACCCTTTGCTATTTAATCCCTGCTTTTTACGTGTCTGGGGTTTATGATTGAGAAAACATTGTGAAAAAAGAAGAAATTGCTTCTGACAAGCAATTTCTTCTTTTTCCACACTATTTTCTACCCTAATGAATGGTTATTTTTCAAATTAAATCTACTTTAAATTTTCGTCTGCAAAACTTTTGAATTTGGACAGGTACAAAATTTTGTAAAACAGGAAAGGGTTTAAAACGAAAATTCAGAAAAAAGTATTTTCCGACTGATCAGCATTTATACCTCACGCGCTTCGCAGTGAAGGGTACAGTTAAGAAAATTATGAAATTGACAAGATGAATGATTTTTGAATGAAATTGAATGAGTGTGTGGAGCGAGTTTTGGGTGCAATTTTAGGGAGGTAATCCAGTATCCAGTATCGATGAACAAAAATAGCTATATATTTATTACCTCCCTTTAATAATGAAATATACATACCCGTTCTATGAAAAGCTTTCTATGCTTCGCGAAACCATCATACGCTTACAAAATTATGTCAGTGAAATCGTTGATATTATCAACGACTTCATATTTTGAATGAAGTTGTTATTCTTATCATTATAAGTGTTTTGGACCGTTTTAATGGTTTGAGTGAGTTTTTTTAATGAATGAATTGAGCTGGTGATTAAGAATGTTTTTGATCGGAATGTCAGTCAATTTCACGAAGTTATTAATTGTTCACGTATCCTACTTTCGCTGGGAGCGTAAAATTCAAGCACAAAGTCTCGTTCGTCTGAAAGCTATTTGAATGCTGTCAGTCAAGATTTCAATGTTGCAAGATTTTTCTTTTCTTCCGACTTTTTTTTTGAATGCTTCTTAAAATGTAAACAAGTTAAGAACATTCGTCGATGAACTAACAAATCATTGTTAAAACATCGTATACATCGTCGATTGGTGATCAAAATGCCATATCTACAGCTTGAATAAAGTTGTAGAACGAGTTTGTTTTTTTTATTCCATTTTGCATGTCATTTCAAGAATTTATCAAGTTTGTTAGAACATAATTGGCAGTCCCTCTTTATGACTGTATCAAGGACAACATTTAAAAATATGCATGCATATATGTTGATGTACGCAATTCCCTTCTTTTCACACGAATTTGATAATAAAACAATGAAGGAAAATCAATCTTTCTTGTGTTTAGTTTGTAATAGTCTCCATATTTCTTACGACTAGCATAGCATGGATTCGAATCTTTTAACTTTGAAGAGAGGGGGTAACGCCAGTCTTAAATCTTTATTTCTTATTGAAACCCTATGTTGTGGGTACTAATTTAAATCGCCTTTATAAGAAGATTCCAATTTGTACCCACAACATAGAAATTGTGCAAGTATTAAAAAAAGAATTAAGTTCGAAATTCAAAATATCCCCCTCTATCTGTAGCTCTGCTTTTAACCACTGAGTGTTTTTATATCGAGGGATAAGCGCAAGACTGAACTAGGTGTATATACATTGTATATACACCTGGTACAGTCTTGCACTGAATCCTCCATATATTAGGATAGGCCTATGTTACCAGTGATGTGCATTATGCAAATCACAAAATTGGTATAAACCCGACATAAATTAAATGGATCTAGGTCAGATCCCGGACAAACCCCCAATCTGATGAACAGAAAGACCACAACTAAAGCACAGCTCAAAAATGACCCTGTGCGGATCGGGGTCGAACACAAGTGGAATAGAAATATTGAAATTCGGGTTAACAATGCCCAAACCAATGAGCCAAAGGAGGCCTTCCCGGGCGCATTGACAGGCCTATTAACATATGTTTCGCGCTGTGCCATCGCATTGTAAGTAAACATTTAATAGGTCATAGAAGTAAGGTATAATAGATAGGTATCGTACACAATTCACAAAACGGTCCCGCATTGACACACGTGAAAAAAAAAGGAAGCGATTTCAGCATTGTCCACAATAATTCCTCTTTGAAAGCCAAAGTTTAGAAAAAAAATACCAGCTAAAAGTTGCAGTCTGCAGCTTCTTATTATCGGATCCGTCTTACAATTAGGAACATTGGGAATTCGACTAGGTGAATGATTTTGGAATGATTTTAGAATGAAATTGAATGAGAGTTTGTAGGGAGTTTTGGGTGAAATTCAAGGAAGGTAATCCAATATCGCTAATTTTGTTCAAGATGATCAGCAAACAAGTTCTATAAATGACCTTCTATTACTTCAAGAACCAATCAGACGCTTATAATTGCACTGATGTAATTACGATTTTTCTAGCTATATTTATTTTGAATAAAGTTGTTGATCTTATCTTTTTTAGTGATTTGGGCGCGTTTTTGAATGGTATGAGTGAGTGTTTGAAACGAATGAATGGAACGCTAAGTGAGTGATAAAGAATGGTTTTGGTTGGAATGAATGTCAATATCACGATGTGACTAACCGTACATGTAGTAAGTGTAGGTAGTGGACCATAATAGTTTTGCAACATTTCGGAACTCACGGTTTCCACAATTGTCGACCGAGGTTTCATAATGAAAATCATTAGGAAACCTTTGTAAACCCTGTTATAATTCATGACTTCCGAAACGTTGGTGAACTATTACGGATCCACAACCCGAAATTATGAGTTCCGGTTATTGGTTAAATACGCATGTGTTGCTAGCATTAGTTGGCCAGCGAAAAATTAAAGAGGGATTCTATTTTCAAACGTTTTCAAATGCGCTTGTTCTCAAACGCAAGGCAGTGACAGTTCCCGATCTCAAAGAACATTCTTTCCGTCACTTGTGTAAGAAGTACTAACAATTCGTGGTTACAGTTAACAACATCATGAAATTGATATGGTGTATGCTTTCCAAATGAAATGGAATGAGTGTGAGCAGCGAATGAAATTAAAGTAAGATAATTCAATTCACCTTATAACTATACAAATATCTGTGTGATAACAACCCGTATGATATTTTTTTTATGATATCACAGTTATTTTTAGAACAATGATATAATGCGGATATTTTTAGAAACTTGCATTTCAGTTAAAAACATCGACGAAAACAAGGCAAATAAGGGTTATAAGATAAATATAACACGTACTTAGTGTATTGTATGAAAAAAATATCTAACTCGGTTGTGAGGTGAGAATTGATAATTGTCTCGGCAGAGCCTCGACAATGATCAATTCTTCCAACCTCGTTAGATATTTTTTTCTCATACAAACATTAAGTATATCTAATTTCGTCCAAGTTGGACGGAATAAGGGATATTTATTATCTCCTGTTTAAGAAAATCTAAGATTTGGTCGATTTGAATAAAATTTCTAAAATTTTGAAAATTTGAACGATTTCGAAAGATTTTTTTTGTATTTTTTAATTTTGGTAATTTTTAATGGTATAAGGGAGTGTTTAGGATGAATGAATGGAGCGTTGACTTAGGGATTTAGAACGGTTTTGATCGAGTTGAATGCCAATTTTACGATGTTATTAACTGTTTGTGCAACAGATGTCACCATAACTACTAGGTGGTTTGTCACAGACCAACTTAGTCAAGCCCACATTTAAACGTTTGACCATGGGCTTTGACTTTGGCCTTGGAAATATCTGAACGTTTCCTTCAATTAGCGCATCTACTCGTGATAAAGAACAATTGTGCAAAATTATTTTTGAAATGCACAAATAATAGGAGTTAATTGTTCAAAAAAGGACGGACGGACGGACTAACAGGCGGACGCACATACACCAAGCTGTCGCTTTGACGACTTTGTCACGCTTATTGCAAGGGGGTGGGGGTGGGGGGCTTTACTGAAAATTTTCACACTGTTTGAAGTCTGATCCTAGTCCATGCATGTATACTCAGAGACAAAAGAAACGGTAAAACTCTCTTTTTTGTAATTGTTCAAGACTTCCTGAATTGTCTTTTTTCTAGCGTAAAGGTTTAATGTTTGAATCTTTTACTAGTAAATATAAATCGTAACCAACCAAGTAGACATCTTGAATAAAGCTGTAGTTATCACGTTTTGGTTAAAAATGATGGAATTTCAGATCGGATCGCAAGTCAACCACTAAGACTTGGCAAAACTGGGCCTCTGAGCGAAGCGGATTAATACATGAGTGTGATTAGGATTTTTAGTTTTATACTTCCATGATAAAAGATGACAATCTTTTCATAGAGAATATTTAAATTTCACGAAGCATAGCATTTTTGAATAAAGAAACAGATTTTTTGTGCGACCTCTTCGATCAGAATCTTACAAAATGGCTGCAATGTTATTTCTTTATACAGTTATAAACCAACTTTTAATGAACACAACGAGGTAAACCAATATCACATATTTTGTTCAGAATGACCAAAATAAGCGATATCTATATTATATACCTTTCATAAAATATTCATACAAGCTCTATGAATAGTTAAATCTATTTTTCAAGCACCAATAACATGATTTTTATTTAAATTATGTAGGTGAAATCACGATGTTTTTCTAGCCGTATTTCTTTTTAATGTAGTTATTGATCTTACCTTTTTGGTGTTTTTGGAGAATTTTATGAATGGTTTGAGTGACTGCTTGGAATGAATGAATGGAGCACTGAGTGAATGATTTAGAATGGTTTTGATTGGGATGGATTTCAATTTCCCGATGTAACTACGTGTAACTAACTGTACCTTTTTTGCCATTCCTCAATTAGAGCTAAATCGTTTACACGGTTGTTCAAAAGAATTTGGATTGTTCTACATTTACAATTTAAGGAAATCGTTCTACACATGTGCAGCTCGCAATTAGCATTTGTGAAAAGAGTTTATTTAATGTGGAAAAGGAGATATTGTCCATAGCTAAAATTTTCACTTTAAGCTGTAATGTTCAAATGTCGTCATCGTTTTATGGCTTTTTCCAATAGCAATAGACCAATACATATGTTGGCCTACATGGATATGGTTTCACTACAGATATGTTATTATTCACATAAACGTTCCATGCACATGACAACTATACTTAGTGGAGATACAATTATGTCGGCAAAATCGCGCTTCCTTTTATTTATATATTTTCAAACTTTATCATTCGCAGTTTTAATTATTTTTATTCAATATTTTGCCGCACCATCGGTAACTTTAAGCATAAAAAGTCATTTGTGAAAAGTGAAAAAGCAATTCAACCCTGATATGCCCACACAAACTGTTGAATTTTGCCCAAAACGAAAATCGTAAGAAACAGGCAAATTCTAATTTATTTCATAACAAAATCTTACACAATCCTATGTCATTTCAATGGGATTTTTAATTTGATTTTATCTTATAACTATGCAATTATCCGTGTGATAACATCCCATTCGATATTTTTTATGATATCATATGGATATTTTTAGAACAATGACACTATGCGATTATTTTTAGAATCTTGCATTTTTGTTTAAAACATCGAAGAAAACAAGGCAAATAGAGGTTATAAGATAAATGTAATACGTACTTTACGTATTTTATAGAAAAAAATCTAACTCGGTTGCGGAAATTGATAATTGCCTCGGCACAGCCGCGACAATTATCAATTCCCAAAACTTCGTTAGATATTATTTTTTATACAAAACACTAAGTACGTATTTTATATCTTTCAGTATCAATTGATATTAACTGTCTCAATTTGTTATAGGCTGAATATTGGTTCAGGATTTACTGGATCACTAAGAACGACGACAGCGAGAAAACATTCGCAACATTAACCGACATAAGGGCTGAAAACAAGAACAATAATCACGAGGTTTATGCATTGAACCCGTGTCTATGGACGACTCGAGGTCAACGTCGAAGTCACACTCCCTGAAAACTAAATCTTGATCACATTTTAGTACACCAGTTTCCTCGATGTCTATTGACTTTGGTTTGAGAATATATTCTCCGTCGACTTCTATATACTCGAGAGTCATTTCTTCCTTATCATCATGGTCATCATATTGTTCTAAACGGATTTCAGTATCACTTTGAAAATCACACATGTGATTTCCAACTACATCTGAAATGTTGCATTTACATCCATCAAATTCATTGGTGCTCTTGCCAATACTTGCTCTCTTCTCGCAAAACCTTGGTGTTTCAGAAAAAGACTCGACCGCAATAGATTTGCCGTCCATGTATTTCGAATTGTTATTTTTATCGTGCGGACATGAGTCCTCACTGGCCGAGTCAGAATCAAAAGCCCCGCCTTCAGATGAGTCTTTAACATGAACAATATCTGGAGGTTCTGAAGAATCACTGGAGTCAATGTCATCGGTAGTACTTTCGTTAGATTTCTCAGAGATTTCACAATCTCCATCTTGAATTATTGTATTTGCACTTGAAGTGTTCGTAACTTTTATGCCACGTTTTTCTACAATCACTCCATTTATAACTTTAAAGTTGGTTTCATATTTCATTTCATTAACCTCTTCCCCTGCCATGTATTTACGAACATTCTCCGCAAACTCAGCTTCGGTTTCATTACCAGAAAACCCTTCAGCGAGTGGATCCTCCAAGTTTGGATGATGGAAAAGAAACACCAGACCGAGCACCACTAAATCCAGGGAATACGATGCCTGCCACGTGCCGTACTCGAACAGATTAAGGCAAACATTTGTGGAGGACTCGTCGAAGTATGCCGACTCATCAATGTCGATGTTAGGGTGATATACACGTGTGTTGCACCAGACCACTGGCGGGCTAGTGCTGGGATAGTCAAAGGGCAATGTAACCTGAAAAAAATATAAGACAATTGTTTGTGATCCTTTTTAATAAAATGATATACGTAGCGGGAATGAAATAACGGCGTTAAATATTTTGATATTACACGTGTGTTATTTCACTACTGGAATAATCATTCAAATAATATAAGACTTTTGTTTGTTTGAATGGGGTTTTACCCTGCCTGTTTGTTTGAATGGGGTTTTACCCTGCTTTCAACAATCTTTCAGTAATATCGCGGCGGCTGGAGCACCTAACAATGGATTCCTGGTATTCTCCCACCAGTGAAAACCATCACATCCTTTCCTAGCCTCCAGCTGTTATTTCACATAGGTCTAAGATTATCAATGCATTGGTGAGAGGCAAATAGTTGGAAAGGATGTCAAATAAGATACAGATAAAACATCGTGAAATTGACATTCATCTCGATCAGAACCATTCTAAATCGCTCACTCAGTGCTCCTTTCATTCATTCATTCCAAACAATCACTCTAACCATTCAAAACCGCTCCAAAATCACTATATATATTCAATTAACAGCTTCATTGAAAATAAATATAAGTAGCATAAAAACGCAATTTCACTGGCATAATTGAAATTGTAAATGTCTGAATGGTTCTTGAAGAAATAGAAAGCTTTTTATAGACCTTGCATGCATATTTTATTAAAGGGAGGTAATAAATATCGCTAATTTTGTTCATGATGAACAAAATTAGCTATGTTGGATTATCTCCCTCTAATTTCACTCAAAACTCACTCCACACACTCATTCAACATCATTCCAAAATCATTACAAAATCACTCATCTTGTCAATTTCGCGGTGTTTTTAACTGTAAGAACGTTTATCACAATCCTGGCAGTGAAATCTTGGGAATTCCCAGTGTAATAAAGGTTGATATCGTCACTAGCGACGAAAACAGTTTTCAGTTTCACTGGAGGAACTACTTTTTCCAAGCAGCTTGGCCCTTACTCGGACTAGTGAGATATATATAATACGTACTTAGTGTTTTGTATAAAAAAAAATATCTGACGAGGTTGGGAGAATTGATAATTGTCGAGGCTCTGCCGAGACAATCATCAATTCTCACAACCGAGTTTGATATTTTTTTCATACAATACACTAAGTATGTATTATATTTATCTTATAACCCATATTTGTCTTATTTTCGTCGGTGTTTCTAACTGAAATGCAAGTTTCTAAAAATAACCACATTATATCATGTTCTAAAAATAACTATGTGATATCATAAAAAATATCATACAGCATGTTATCATACGGATAGTTGTATAGTTATAAGATAAAATGCATTGAAGCCCAATCACAAGTTCAGAATATCTGTATTGGGGGTTCAAACATACAAATTAAGGGATTTCATTTAATAGTTAAGCATTTTTGGGTAAACATCGAGGCGAAAGAGAAGGGCTTGGGACGTTCAACTGACTCACTGGAAATGTCTATAGCATGATGCGTTTGTATAAGATAAAATCACAATGACATGTTTATTGAAAGTATTTGAGGCAAGGTCATCTCTCTAAGGGCAGTAAATGGTTAATGGCACGGATAGCTTTATCAAATTTCCATAAAGCTCCTTTTCGCGGGATACTTGATTGACCTGATCCCTTTTTCAAAAGTTACAAGTTGGTGTGCTCATTCTTTATAATTTTGACGTAAATAGGATGAAAACTGTAGACTCTATCACGATTAGGAGGAGTTTTTACTGAAACCTTTTGCCGTGATACCTGACGGATCTGATCCGTTTTAAACAAGGAAATGTCCTAATGAAAGTTCACTGATTCTATGAAAGCTTGAAGCAAATTGGATATTAGAGAATGTTCACGAACGGACGGACGTACGGCCCGAAAAATAGGCCTTCGCTTTAGCTCTTCTGACCGTCGGTCCGAAGGCGACTAAAAACATAATTTCACCAACTAAATATTGTCGTCTTTGTCTTCATTGAATTTGGACGACTGATTAGAAACAAGGGCGTAACTACCATTACGCACATTACGCAAGTGTGTAATAGAAATAATTTCTCTTTCGAACAATGTAATTGATGAATGATCATAACATCGAAACTACAGCTTATTCAAGCTGTAGTAATGATGTTTTGATTATTCACCAACGCTAAAATCATAGAAAAGGGAGTGGACGAAGGACATGAATTCGTCTTTTGTCACAGGCCACATATATCCTTTATCCTATACATTCTTCAGTTGTTCGCCGTCTGTCGTCGTCTGAGTCCGTATTAATTCTAAAATCCTAGTTACACCTATGAGAAATACCAAATTTACTTACCGTAAAATCAAATATTCCTCCTTTGTAATGTCCTCCATTCGGCCTGATCTGAAGTTTGAACGTCGTAAAAGGTTCCGTCCCATCCCAGTCTATAGATTGGAGGTCAATGCTAGCCTGTCCGTCCGTCAGTTTGTCGATTTTCTTGGCCAAACGAACAACATCTTTCAGACGACAATTCATTTTCGTTTTTAAATTCTAAATCATGTTAAAACATTAAACACAATGATTCATACATACATCGTTTATGGACGTGTTTGTGTAATGTCTAACTTTGACTGTTCTATTAATAGATTTAGGGGAAAACCCGATCGATTTATAATTAGATTATTTATTATTATTTGTCAATTTATTTCATCACTTTCAACGAATGTAGGTTGAGCGCTGGATAAGCCTAATCCAGGGGGGCTGAGGTAAGAGGGGGTAAAGCCTGTCGAAATCTTAAATTCACAATTAATCCTTAGTTGTGGGTACTCTTTTGAATCGTTTCCATGAGACGATTCGAATGCGTACCAACACCACAGGGTTAAAGAATAGAAAATTGAAATATTTAAATTTGACTATCTCTATCTGTAGCTTAGACGTTACAAAGGGCTTATCGCAAGACAGTCGTTAGTGCCCATGTAAAAATTCATAGGCGTATCTAGGACTTTGAAATTTTTACGAACTCAGGAGGCGAAAACCAAAGAATACATAGGAGAAGGCGATATGTGGACTGTGACAAAAGATCAATGCCCTCAGTCCGCTCCCCTTTTATGATTTTTAGCGTTGAGGAATAGTCAAAACATCGTACACACAGCTTGAATAAGCTGTAGTTTTGATGCTATGATTATTCATCAGCGATATTTTTCAACAGATGAGTATTTCTTTATTTCTACGGTGTCTCCCTATTTTCTACGGTCGCTAGAGCATAGCAAATAGGGAGACCTCGGGGTATCTGAGGTTTGAGCTGTTCGAAGTTTTAAGATTGTACCGAGGTTAATACCTGGCTTGTTTGTCATAACAAGGCTTTTATAATGGCAAGCCAAATGTCGTATATACCGTTCTGAAAATCTATATTTACGACAAAAGGTGGCAAATGACTATTTCATACTTTGATTTCAAAGCTTCCGAATCCAGTGTCGAAAAAGTAGGAGGCGGTGTGTGTTGACGGGGGGGGGGGGGTGTTAATTAAAATACCCTGTCTCCCCGGCCTCAAGATCCGTATATAGATTAAAGCTCTAGTGAGGTAGAATGGACATCCTATTTACGAAAGAGAAACTTCAGTTGATTACTTCATGTAAACTTTTCAACCGGCTTCCAATCTGAAATATGATATTACAGTGGCGGATCCAGAGGGGGTTCGATGGGTCCGTTCGAACCCCCCTCAGCTGAAGCTCAATTAATCAAATGTCATGTATGATATAAAAAAAAAAAAAAAACCGTATACTGCTGTTCCCGGAATACTCCTGATGGAAACAGAGCTTTCGAGGACAGTATAGACTGAGATCAGTCTGCACAGTTGTGCAGTCTGATCTTAGCATATACTGTCTGCCTTTTACTTGATTGTTATGGTAAAATACTGAAGAAGTCTTGAAATAATATCTAAAAAAATGTTTTAAAAATATCTAAATTCAGAAGGGTAAGGGATAAAATTATGTAAGACTAGGGAAACGAACCACCTTTATGACATTCGAACCCCCTTTATAGTAAACCTGGATCCGCAACAGGATATTATCGACAGAGTAATTCCAAAACCTTATAATTACAGTAACTACAGATTGAATAAAGTCGAAGGTACAAAGTTTCTGTACTATTTCGGCTATAAATGATCAAAGGCGACAAATTACTACTGCTCAAAATAGCCGCGTTTCGATGTGAATAGTATTACCGTGAAAGAACATATCAAGAAACGCCAAGTATTATCAAAAGGAATTCGGCTGCAACATAATGCTAATCTCTATTTACACCCCCCCCCCCCCCAACACCCCACCCCACTCCCCCCAAAAAACTGGTCACTGGTAACTATGGCTTGTTAAAGCTGAAGTTACGAGGATTTCGAGTTGTTACTTTTTGATTGTTGATCTATTTTTTAATTTAAGGTCAATTATTTTTAGAACGTTTTGGAAAATTGTAATCCTACTATAAATAGACTTCGTTTCATTTAAAAATAGAAATGACGTTTAATAGACATTAGTCTTTGTCCTACTTTATCATCCAATCAGAAAGCTGGATTTTTAAAATTTTTGATGGTTTATTTTCTATAAACTACCCAGCTTAGGTTTATTTTGATCATTATTTCATTTAAACGTCAAGGTTTATTTGTTATTCCACGCATGCGTAAATACTAATCTCTACCCCCTCATGAATATGCAACGAGCACATGTAAAGTAAAGGAGAAAATCGTAATTCACGTGCATATGTTGCATTCCCCACATTCTACGCTGATTTGGACCTGGTTGGGCGCGACATGGCCTGAGAATTTGGTTTGCATGTGGTTTAACCCCGATTTCAGCCTCATTGCAGCTTTATCGCAATGGCTGGTGTACCTATGATGGTTTGGTCGCCTACTAAACATTTATTAACTTTTTTGCTTCTGAATGTAGCTAGAAACTTTTTTACAGTTTAATTATTAAAATATCTATTTCTCTGTGTAAACAGAATAGTATACCACATGTAGATTTTGTGAGGTGAGCCGTGAAATCTACTTTTAACCGTTAGATTTCCGTGCCATATTTTCGAAATAGATATAACAGGTTTAGATAACTCATTAAAAAGTAACAATTTACCTTTTAAAGGAAAGTTATTGCTTGTCTTTAATCGCAAGGTTTACTCACTACATATTCTTTCATTATTAGAGTGAAGGGATAAGGTTAAATTCCTATCATATGATGTTTAGATATACCCGCTATACCCATAGTAATGCCGCACTCGGCGCCTACGTCAGAGCTCAGTTTTGAAAATACCCCTATAGTAGGCCCTTCTCTGAGTATGACCATATTTAAGTTGTTGTGAATATGAACAAATTTGTTGATTAACAATTACGTGCACATTTTATCAAATTTAATATACAGTCTATTTATGACTTCTGAAAACGTAAATCGTTTATTCTTGCGAAAGTTCTTGTAATACAGAGTGGACACATATCGTATATTCGTTCATCTACAGAACGGAGGTGTTTGTCAAGTCAATAAAAACAAACAATACTGCATATTTTATCATCGGTAATAGCTCTTTAGAAAGCCTCGGTATTTACGTGCATATTTCAACAACACCATATTTGGAAAGAGGGGGCGTTCACTTGTAATAAATTCAACCGGCTTATTCCGTGTAAATCGTGCGAAATGCTGTCAATAATATTAAGCGCGGGAAAAAGACTAAGTCAGTTAAACGCTAATAATTGAAAATTAAACGACTTAAACAGCCTCAGTCGGTCGCTACGCTCCCTCCTTTCGGCTGTTTAAATCGTTTAATTTTCAATTATTAGCGTTTAACTATTACGTCTGTGTCTCGTTATTTTATCCCAACAAACTGAATCGTTTTTCGTAAAACGCGAACCAGTCGTAGCTTGCACAACACTTGCAATATCATGTAAACACAGTCTGAGTACATAAACTGGACGAATTATCTCAAACGGGACAGACAGGATTGCAATATGGTGATATGAAAACGAGTAATTTGGACATTTTATCTTTCTTGTTTTTGTTACGAAAGGAAACTACAAGATGACAGGGCCTAGTACTGCTAAAGAATTTCATCGATTGATGAAAAGGATCGGTCGTCTGACGGACGGTCAAGCGTCCATTGACAACGTGGACTGGGATAATGGAAACTTGTATAGTTTCTGTATGACTATACGTCCAAATGCTAGCTACTACAAGGGCGGAAGATTCAAGTTCACCGTAAGTTATAATCTTATACTCTGCAAGTGTTATAATATTTTTTTTATTAGACTTAGATCTTCTATGAATATGTGCTTACTTTACAGTCTGCAAGCAGACGACAACCTGCCAATAAGTCTACCTTAAAAATAATATCAAACGTCTGTTCCTTGCAGGAGGTTAGACCTATCTTATCGAATACATACCCAGGGTTAAGCACAAAACTCTTGTAAGTGTCTATAATTATATTGGCAGTTACACTATTTTTGCACCAACCCTGTGATGGATATTAAAATTTTCAAAGGCACATCGAATTATATCTTTCTTTGTTTTCTTTTTTATTCGTTTCTAACTCTGTTGAAAATTTCTATGTCCCACCGAGTATTGTGAAGGGCAAACATAATTTTGTGAACACTGACTAATGTTTAACTTGCACAGATTTATATCTGTGACCCGTCACACACAAAATGATTGGCTGGAGTACAGGTCATCCGAAGGTCGAATTTAAACCAATTAGTAGAATTATCATTTAAGATTTAGAAAATGAGCCAAGTATTAAAAGTTTCAATCCTAGTCAGTCTGCGCAGTCCACGCAGTCTAACTAGGGTGGACACTATACGCACTTCATAGATTGTCCCTTTTAATCTGTTCGGTCAAATTTCTGTCTTTAGTATTGAATAAAATAGATAGTAACGCGTTGTTACATTTAAGGTGGCAATGGACAGCCTCCAGACTCTGTAAACCGGAAGTGGGTTTTCGTTTATTTTACGGCTGTTTTTGCGCGTTGTTTAAAAAGACCGGTTTTTAAAAGATTCTGCTTATGGAAATAACGTAGAATAATGATGGTCAAAATTCACAATTTTGCTTCTTTTCAACATTTGATATCAATTGAATGACTTGATCATTGAATTTAACAATAAAAATACGTTTTTAAAGTCATTTGATTAGGATGTGTTACTACAAAATAACAAAAAACTTTCTTATTTGCATGGAAAGGTATGCTGATTTTTTTTTTCCAAATGAGGGAAAAAGATGTTTTATAAACATATCGGAAATTAAGAAAATTCATCAGATAATTTCTTCAAAAAAAGATTTTTATGGCATTTTTTCTCGCTTAAAATAATAAAAATTGGTGCATTTTCAACTTTTGAAGGTACATAAAGGCAATTGCAATTGATCAAAGAGAAATTTTCTTCGCAACAGCCATTGTGTACATGTATAAGGTCTGTCAACATGTATGTGTTTTATAGTTATCGGCTGGTACTGAGTTTATACTAAACCTAAAACTAAATTTAACGTTTTACTGAAAAATGGCCAGTACCACTCAAGGGTAGACAACTCTAGCATGAAAACAAGCATGGAAAGGCACCTTCAAATTTTGATATTATGACCAAACAATGTTAATCTACAACATATGTGAACAAGAAAAAAATTCATTGGGCGGAAAAAAATGACGCCATGTGTCCATTGCTACCTTAAGTCACCGGCGTACAAACGAATTTGTCTGAAATATTTTACGATTTTACTTAACTGACTGAACGATTTAACTACAACTATCTTTGATTTGACTTTTTCAAAGACTAAACGTATTTGCGAAAAGAAGTGATGATAGGCTTAAAAACATGTTTTTTGATTAAAATAATTTAATATGATTCATTCTGATCTTGTCTGACTAGTAACTAGAAATGACACTTTTACGAATCGAGGAATCAGTGCAAGACTGTACTAAGTGTATAAACAATGTATAAATACTTAGTACAGTCCTGCACTGAACCCTCGAAATGATTATTGTGTAAGTATCATGTTCTAATATTGTACAGTTGTTTCGTGGTGCTTCATTTAACAGTGAAAATTACCGGTATAATCCTGAGTTGGAGGGGATAAACTGTTGTCCGAGGCCGAAGGCAGAACTGTTGTCCGAGGCCGAAGGCAGAGGGCAACAGTTTAGAATGTCATCCCCAATATAGATGGTAATCATTTTCCAAGGTTGCACGAATCACGATGAAATAATTTTTTTATTATCTGACCAGGTAGTAACTCAAAACAGTTTATTTAGCATTACGCATATTTTATTAAATGAACGAAGTCCTTAACATGCTTTTCAACGCTGTCATGCACGAGTTATTGGTATTTCAATAATTCGGTAAATTCATTTGTTTTAATTCTTGTATTTCAGGTTGAAATGCCAGACGATATGACAGGTGAGATGCCGGGTGTGTGGTGTGACACAGATATATACCATCCAAATATTGACCGACACGAAACCAAGCATGACCGCTTTTCCACCAATATCTGTTTGAATGTCTTTGGTAATGCAGTCTGGGACACTAGATTTGGACTTGAAGGCGTGGTCATAGGTATTTTGTTTCTGATGCATAATCCAAACTTTTCCGATCCCCTATCTCCCGAATTTGACGGTGGTAGTATTGACAAGGAGACTTTCGCAGACAACGTGAAGGATTATATGGCAGGTAAAACTGTTGAAGACGAATACGATTACAATATAGATTTCAGGGTGATAGATGGGGTGTTCGAAGATTTGGCGCTTATAGAAAACAATGTAAAGGAGAATAGGACTGTTACAGAAACAAACTCTATTGCATTTAATGCTGCTTCAAATGAAATCAATGAACCGGCTAATGACGAATCAGTTACAGCAGATCAAATTGAAACGGCAACAACAAAACTGGACGCGAGTATCATTTCAGGTGAAAACGACACTAATACTGAAGGTGTGAAAGAAGAAATCCCCGTTCAAGTCCCTGAAGGTAATGTAGATAATGTGGAACTAGCAAATACAGAGGCCTGCAACTCAATCACAAACGATAGTACCAATGACATCACAGACTACATGAACGAATTAAACAATTGTGATGCTGATGACGAAGACGATGAAGAGGTGTTACCTGTGAGATTTGTTATTGATGAAGAGAACGATGAATATTATGTTATTGACTTTGGAGAAAATATAGGATGTGCAACTGCGGACACGGGAACTTTGACAGAAGGTACTGATGGCGACAAACAAAATGATGACAAGATAAACGATGAGGTTAAAGAGCCCGTCGAATCAATTGTGAATAATGAAAGCTGTGATATTTATGATTATAAAAGACGGCGATCAGAAACTGTGAGCGACTATTCTAATACTCAAAGAAATGAACTACTTGTTCGCAGCATTTCGGTGCCAAATGACTTTCATCCTAAACATAATGTGAGATTAAAGCCAGTTAATTCAGTAGAAAATGACACTATGAGTATAAAACAAATGGCTTGCCTAGCGCTGCAATGTATTTTTACTGTATATAGAAATATGTTATGATAATTGAATGGATATTAAATAAAATCATAATATTTATATTTAAATAATGATTCGTACAATCAACTGTGATAAATGACTTTTTATTTATTAAAAGTATTGAAAATATACTCTGTTTATTTAAAAATTCGAAGTCTTTCAAAGTACTTCAATTTTAGCTCTCTTACGCACGAAGTATTAAAACTAAGTTATTATGATCGTTAATCGTTTATTAATGATCGTTTGACGCCCATCGTCTTTGTCTTCATTATATAAAACATCTCCCTTTAACAGAGGGGTCAATCTAGATAAAAAATTGACAGGAAGTTCTTCCACAATTGTTAGAAGATAGGTTACGTGCCAAGAGGAGTGAAAAATCTTTGAGTCAAAGTTCTTGGCTCTTTTGGTCATATTGGTACCCTGTCCTAACTCTTTCGATATTGAAACAAATGTGAACAAAGCACAAGTGAGTTCACAGAGTTCGAATCGTGAATTACATATCCTTCACTTGGCAATGTAGGTAACCATTTATGGGGGCGCCCGCTTGCGTTTAGATATCCTGCACGCAATGAACAAGATAAACATCTTTCATGTTTGGTATGAAAAATTGTCTACCGGACTTTTCTCATTGGGTCATACCGTTGGCTTAAAGAGCACAGTTTTGAGAAAATGTTAGCATCAGCGTTTATTTCAAAATAATTATACAAAGCAAAAAAAGAAAGTACCCACTTTTCTTTAGCCAATGACTTTTACATCTGTATAATCAAATGATCAATTAAGGTACAAAATGTTTTCAGTGCTTGGTTTTCCCATGCACACTTTTTTAATTCAGATAATATGTCATTTTGATATTTTTCAAGAAACATCGAAATCTTTGCTTTCTTCGTCGACGTACGTCACGTGTTCGATCTTGAGTTTCTTCTCAAATCAGTACAAAGTCTTAATCTCTGTGGTTAAGAAAATCAAACAATAGTTGTGTTACGTACCACACAGTTTTGAAACGAGACCCAGAAAAACATTACAACATGCATAATCGAAAAGAAAGTCAAACGTTGAGTAAATTTTACGCGCTTAAGTTGAAAGAGAACATGAAGACGTTGGATGACCATTTCCGATAGAGTAGTATTGTTATTCGCCCTCTTCAATTCAATAGTGCCAGTGGAAAGTAATCACGTCAAATTCACTCATTCACGTTTACGCGTTTGCTTCCACGCTTCCTAACCACAAATTCAAAACGGAAGCGAAATAAATATTTTAACCTTTAAAAACGTCAAGCTTTAAAACCAAGCCGATTGCCATAAAAATCTCAAACGATTTTCAGCGAGAAACTTAAATTAAGATGCAAACGAGTCTCTCCAATAAGTATGAGGAATCGTTAACGTATCGTAGCAATATGAATGTTGTTTTGTTGTCTGCTAAGAGCTGAAATAGAGAATTTTGGGATTGACTTTCTTGACAACGAACGTGCAGACAGAATTTTGTAAATTTGTGATTTCAAGGTGCGTAAGCTCTTTCATGTTTATTTCTGTTCATTTTAAGTAATATTGTAAGGAAGCAGCAGAAGTTATTAAGTTGACTTATCAATCCAGCATACCTTATGGCCTAATAATGCATTTGGCAAGCATAAAATCTGTCAAAAAATAAAAAATAAACTGAATATGTCTTTGAAAGTCTGCGATTTTTGAAAATGACCCCGTGCTACGTTAACGCCAACAATTTGGAAGCGACTTCTTAATATCTCTCCAAACTTTCCAAATTTCATGCCAAATGGTCAGTGTGTGATTTGCAATATATTTCATGGAATTTCTTTGTGTACCCTTAAAGAAATCTGAAGTTTTATTGGATGGATAATTTTTATTCTCACTCAGTATATTTTGGCAAATGATTCGATAAATCACAATTGGGTTACTTCTATTAGAATTATCTATATTATTAAGAAGATGCAGTGTGATACTGAAATCATTAGGTAGCAAAATAAAGTAGACTTACCTTGTATTAAGTTTCTTTTCTGTTTCAAACTTCTGTTCAACACCAAATTTCAATTATCTTCTTAAACAAGTTCACTTTAAGAATCAAGCGGGACCTAAAATTACGACTATTGGGTGGACACTTTAATAGAAATGTCTCGTCTACAGGCAAAAATTGTGAAAAAATAAAAACTTATCAATCAAACAGTATGGCAAATTTTTGATACAGTAAATAACATCGTGAAATTTACAAGGTGAATGATTTAAGAATGATTTTGGAATGAAATTGAATGATTGCGAGGAGAGAGTTTTTAGTGAAATTAAAGAGGGGGGGAGTCAAATATTATACTTGGTAAGGATGAACAAAATAAGCAAAATAAATTACCTCCTTTTAATAAAATAGGCATACAAGTTCTTTAAATAGCTTCCTTTTTCCTCAAGAACCAATTAGACGCTTACATTTTCAATTATGTTAGTGAAATCGAGATTTCTTTTTGCCAATATTCGCTTCGAATGCAGTTGTCGATCTTCTCTTTTTTTCGTCATTTTGAGCGAGCAGTGAGTGAGCGATTTAGAATGGTTTTGATTGAGATGAATGTCAGTTTCACGACGTTATTAACTGTATTGGAAATTAGTGACCAGAAGAAGAAAGCCCGGTGGCCCCGAGGTTAAATTCGCTCCCGTCGTGACCCGGAGGTCCGTGTATCGAGCCTCATCGTCCCCGGGATATATTTATCAGCAAAACGCTCAATAGCCAGCCCCATTCATTTGGTTTGCAGTGGGTTTAAAACACTTCTCTCTCAGGGACGTAAAAACTTCAGAATAGGGTGTTCGAGACTGACTCTATGATGATCATATCTTCACAACTACAGTCGAGTTTTGCGCACAAGGAAAGGATAAAATCTTCGGGAAATATAGAAATTGTTTTTAATATGACCTACGTCGCGGGAGTTAAATAACCCCGTTGAATAATTTTGATATTGCACGGATGTTACTACACTAAATGAATAACTATGCAAAATGAACTAACTAATGTGAAGCAACGTTATATTATCGTTGTGAAAAATGACATCATAATGGATTTTGCTGACGTCAATTCGCAAACGACGTTATATGTTTCGCGGAAAAAATGAATCTCTAAATTTCTGGGCTGGCCTTGCTTTACAGTAAACATTTAGCTTATTATTTTAAATAGAATGTCAAATGTGTGCTCATAAAATACCTAATTTATTAAACCCATCATCTTAAACAAACATGATAGATAACTCGTTTAATAAATTCGGTATTTGATGACCACTCATTAATATCGTCCATAACTACCATCTGCAATATCTTTCAATTAGGGACAACCTTACATTTTAGATGATAGGTCGAAATAACACAAATGGCCAAAATTACATCTTCTTTTTAATAACTAAGGTCAGACTCAACTATGAACTTTCAGAATTAACTAGATACGAATCAATTAAGGATTCTTATTTTGTATGCAAAGTAAAAGGTTGGCATTTATGACAATTTGTTTTTATCTTCTCTTTTGTATCCTGTTTTCCCCTTTTAGATAGTCGATTTATATTTCAGTTGATTCAATATTATTCTGCATTGGCAAAATTTAAAGATAGAATTTGAATTTTATCTCTGATCATAGTTAGGCGTATCTAGGACTTTAATTTATACGCACTCAGAAGGCGACAACTAAAGAAAATACATTGTGTATAGGCGAAGGCGACTGTGACAAAAGATGAATGCCCTCCGTCCGCTCCCCTTTTCTATAATTTGAGTGTTGGTGAATAATGAAAACATCGTAGCTACAGCTTGAATAAGCTGTAGATTCGATGTTATGATCATTCATCAACGATAATTCTCGACAGAGAATTATTTCTTTTACGCACTTGCCTAAATTGCGTAATGGGAGTTTACGCCCTTGCTGGTATACTGAATCGAACCTTTGAAAAGTGACTGTAAATAAAAGGAGAAATCTTAAGAAACTAGCAAAATTTCATTTATTTCATAACAATATATTCCATTTTTTTGTATATTGACGAGTATTTGATCGATGACCTGCAGCTTATATTGTCATTTTTTGCATATTTTATTTTAAGTATAGAGATAATTTTTGCTCTCGCTGACACACAATGTCATAACTTTTTGCGCCTTCGATGTTTAATACACTGTTTCAGATCGGTGTGATTCGGCTAAATAGATGCCAATCTCTAGTTCTTATTTTTTCTTAAGTAATCTAATTTATCGATAGTCGACCACAAACTCGTAATTATTGCTTGATAAGGTTATTATGAGGATTTTGGTCACTTAACGTGACATGCTATCGATCCATTTAACGATTTTAGGCCAACTATTTTTAGGACGTCTTGGAAAATCGTAATCCAACTATAAATAGACTTAGTTTCATCTAAAAATAGAAATGACGTTTAGTAGACAGTCTGTATCGCGTTATTCTATCCCAACTTAGTGAATAGATTTTCGTAAAAGAGGAACCAGTCGTATCTTGCACAACATTTGCAATAGCTTGTAAACACAACGACCGAGCACATAAACTAAACAGAAAATCACAAACGGGGCAGAAAGTACTGTCATATGTTGATACGAAAACGAGTAAATTGAATATTTTGTCTTTGGTAACGAAAGGAAACTACAATATGACAGGGCCTAGTGTAGCTAAGGAGTTTCATCGGCTGATGAAACGGATCGATCGTCTGACGGACGGTCAAGCGTCCATTGACAAGGTGGACTGGGATAATGGGAACTTACAAAGTTTCTGTGTAACTGTACGTCCAAATGCAAGCTATTACAAGGGAGGAAGATTCAAGTTTACAGTGAGTTTTAATTTGATAAATATAGAAACTATTTTTTTTACCAGATCTATCATGTAAAAGGTCAAATTTGTCTATATATACTTTATGGGTAAAATTGGAACTTTGGTCACTGCGTCTCAATTAAACGAGTGTATCTTTAGATCTATAGGTAGATTTTGTGCGATGAACCTTGAAATCTATATTCTTATATACATTTTCGAGCTCAGTTTTGAAAATACACCTATAGTATGAACGTAGGCCTATGTTTATTTACCAGTCTTCATAGCAGACAACAGTGGCGCTAGATCCAGTACTTATGTAAAGGGGTTCCGAACATACAAAAAGGGGTGTTAGTTTTCATAGTTTTTACACCATTTTGAACCTTATCCTGTTGAATTTAAAATTGAGCCTGTGTGTGACATTTCCAACAATTTCACACCTACGCGAGGAACAAATGTTGAGAAGCGTTGGCAACGACAAAATGCAATAATAATATATGCAGACCGCATCATGTGGATTAAGACCTTAACTATCTACAATGTATATAGCGCATATTGAAGATTCTGGTCAGACTGTGCGGCTACACAAGCTGGCCTGAAACTTTGCTTTGTGCACATAAAAAATTGTTGGAAATGTCACGCACTGGCTAATTTTATTTAACAAATTTCCTTTTTTTGGACACGCCAGAAAAGTTTTCTCCTGGATTTAGAAAAAATAAAAAAAAAATAATCCGCTAAGAAGAATGTATTCAGTGTATGCAAATTCAGACTGCCCAACTGTGCAGGCTGATCTTAGTCTTTATTGAATGTCAAAGCTTTGTTCACAACAGGAATGTGTCGTGAAGAGAAGAAGGTTTTGTTGAAAGTCTGCATGAAAATGAATGTTTGGGCTTCAGAGGGGGTTGTTTGAACCCCATCCCCCGAAGCCCCCTCTGAATGAATCCATCACTGCGCGACAACCCGGCATTACGTCGCAACTTAATAATAATCTCAAGAAGAAGTGGGTTTTCCCCGAGAAGATAGCCTTATCCAGTACATACCGCGGGTTTAGTTCTAAACTATTGTTACTGCCTACAAAGATAAATATGTAGGAACTAACAATAGTTTTGCACTGACTCCTAGGTACGGTTATTTAGATTTTTCACAGCTCATTTATATCTGATTGAGACGATTTTTAATAAGTTCAAACAACATAAGATACATTTACATTTATTTTTAGATCGATAATATCTACTTTTTAAGATAAATTTTGTGTTTAAATATATATAAAGTAATGGTCGCCTGATAAAAATGGTTGCTTAATCACGGGGGGTGATGTCCATAATCGGAGCCACCGGCTCCGCTTTCAAAATCATGTGTGGAACTTCCGCTCCACGTGTGGCTCCGATTATGTAGATGTAAACATTTCATATTTTGAATGAAAAATGGGGTAAGAGGTCGGGATTTCCTCATTTATATAATATCTAATTCATTAATCATAAAAAAGTCGAATGCTATTCGACCAGTTATACATTTTGCAACGTAAACGTACAAAAAAATGTAAGAACGCTCGTTGGTTTTTGTTAAAAATGATTTCTTCTGGGAGCGGTCTTGAGTCAGGAATGTGAAAACACGTGTTTTTTACCCCCTAAAAGCAATATTCTGAACAGAATTAATAACGCAGACCATTGTTTTCAGTGTACACGAGTTAAACAAAACAACCACACTACTCTAACCCGATGTACCTTTCTTCAATATGATATAGATCTAAGAAAATTGTTTGGTTCCGATTATGTGGATTGGCTCCGATTATGTACTCTGGCTGTGAAGTTGTGGAGTGTCTTCTTCTTCTTGCATATTCCCCCACAGCCTTAAATACGAAGTTTCTGTTAGTTCCATGGGGCGCTGTTTTCTCGTCATTCCATGACACACGTTGTCTATTTTACGTCTCACATTTCTCGTTTACTTTTATTAACTCCAAAATGCAATATTCTGAACAGAATGTCTGATGTAGACCCTTGTTTTCAGTGTGTACGAATTCAAGAAGATAACGACAATATTCTAGAAAATTGTTCTTTACTGAAATTTTAGACAGTTGAAAGAAAATTATTTGTCTCTAATTATATACCAATGCTCCAAAGTCTTCGGGTGCCTAGCCTTTAGGGACCGAAACTCATTATCACTTGCCTAAAAACTACATTTATTTATTTGTTTATTTATTTATTTATCTATCTATTTATTTAGTTATTTAGTTAGTTAGTAAGAAAAGGAATGACACCGTAGTCATACGCATTGAAGAGTTGAAAGCGTGGGAAGGCGACTATCACTAGGAGCAAATCCCAAAATGGATTTGCATTCGATGTTCATTTTGCTTCGATTTCACTCAAAATCTTGGGATTTCGCAACTTTTTTTTAACTCTCTTTGTAAACTCGTTTTCGATAAGCTCGAGTTTGAAATAAGTCCGGTCGGTGAAAGAATAAGCATTGGTCTCACTTTAAGGAGGTGTTCACGAATTAAATCCACAATGGCATGAGATGAATAGACCATAACATTGACTTTTTCACAGGGATTCACCCTATGGCCATTGCTTTTAAAGGAGTCGACAAACGGCCCTGGTACCTCATCTTTGTGGTTCACTATCACCATGTGTCCACGATTACCTTAAAAAACTGTGACCTGGAGAGTAAAAAAATTCCGGTCATAACACAAACTGAAATACAATCCGTCCTCCCCATCCAGTCAGCACCGAAGTTCGACATCGGTAGTTGTTATTATCGGCATTTTTACCTGGCAATGGTCGAGTTATGACCCCTCGGTGTCCTTGATTTTAATCGCGTAAATGAATCAGTTTAATATGTCTATGCGCAATGACGTTCCGAAATTCATTTTTTCACTACCACTAAACTCGAAAACTTGGCTTTATCTGATAAATGTTTTCACGGTTTGTCGTTTCCACCTTTTTAAGCTGTATTACTCGAAAAACTTGAGTTTCGTACGATGCATTCGATCTGCTGCATGAGAAAACATTGTTTATAACGAAAACCTTCTTTAAGTTATACCGATGCCTTCTCTTTCACCGACTAGACTTATCTCAAACTCAAGCATATCAGAAACGAGCTTTCAATGAGAGTTCACAAAAGAACAAAAAATTGCAAGGTTTTGAGTCAAATTAAGGCAGAATGAAGAGCAAATGGATAGCCATGTTAGGATTTAATCTAGGCAAAATTCAGAAATCCACGATGAACATTATTTGAGAGCAATATTGCACATGAACACACGCGCTATTGAATTTTATAGATCAATGAAAACTGACTTTGATTTCAAAATTTTGATTTTGGGGGTAGTCACCAGTAACACTCCAATGCGTGTGTCTTCGGTGTAATCCATTTTGTGACAGATCAATAATTAGTTAACGTTTATTTTGGTATATCCAATTTTCCAAACTCTAGATTATGGAAAAAGGTGTATCTAAAAAAGTGATGTGTTATTTGTGTTGTTTAGAATATATATAAGATGTGTTTTCGCCCTTGTATATTGATACGTTTTGCTAAATGTCAAATTTTTATACTTCTGTTTAATTTTCAATTATCGCTTTTATAAAACGGTACCCCTATACCGAAAGAGCGCTCGGAACATTTTCAGTATTTGATTTCATAGTCTTAAATAAGTTTTACTTTCATTGAATCTAGTTTAATTACTTTCCGATTGAAAAGTTGACAAATCCGGAGATGAAGTAGTAAATTCTGATATTAATCGGAATTTATATAAATATGTTCAAATCTTTGCAAAAATTCGGAACTAAATGTTACGCGGGGCTTAAAAACAAGGGACCATTGGCCCTTGAGCGCTAACCTGGGGCATTTACAAGAATTTAACAAATGTGGCAATTTCGAACTTGTCCGAGATTTGATGGAGACAAACATTCTGATGACGTTTAAAGACATTTTGGAAAAAAATGTGGCCTCTGAAGTGCACACAAGACTTTTGCTAAAATTTGACCCTTTTCATTTACAAGATACTATTTTTTATCCCACTTGACCAAATCTCGAACTGGACCAAGATTTGATGGAGACAGACATCCTGGCCAAATTTAAGACATTTGGACCAAAAGGGTGGCCGCTAGAGTGCACACAAATTTGTGACGGACGACGGACGAAGGACGCCGGACACAGCTTGATCACAATAGCTCACCATGAGCACTTCCTGCTCAGATGCGCTAAAAATCGAACAAAAAGGGGATATTAAAAATCATTGAGTCCTTTTTTAGTAAGATATATTAATCGTATTTCTTTAAATATGTATCAAATGAACGCGAATTTGGCAACATCTTTTTTTGATACCAATCGGAAAATATATCTGATAAAATTTCATGGAATTATCGACGTATAAAGAGTGTTAGTAGTGACGTTGCTAAAATTGGAACGCTTAGCGTGCGAAGTATAATAAGCAAGAAAAACCATTGACAGGCTCCGAAGAAATCTTTATATCTCTTCACATTTAATCCTGGATTATAGCCCGATAATTCTCTTGCACGTACATGTACTAAGTAATATCAATGAAGCTGACTGTCTAGTAACCGGAATATTATGATAAAAGTAAACATGTAGAAGTGAAACGTAACAAACGTAACTTGCATTGTGGAATGATGATGAAAAAGCGCACAATGAAACTAACAGAAACTTCATATTGAAGATGTTATATAGAAGAAGAAGAAGAAACTCCACAATCCACATAATCGGAACCAAACAATTTTCTTAGATCTATATCATATTGAAGAAAGGTACATCGGGTTAGAGTATTGTGGTTGTTTTGTTAAACTCGTGTACACTGAAAACAATGGTCTGCGTTATTAATTCTGTTCAGAATATTGCATTTTGGGGGTAAAAACCACGTGTTTTCACATTCCTGACTCAAGACCGCTCCCAGAAGAAATCATTTTTAACAAAAACCAACGAGCGTTCTTACATTTTTTTAGTACGTTTACGTTGCAAAATGTATAACTGGTCGAATAGCATTCGACTTTTTTATGATTAATGAATTAGATATTATATAAATGAGGAAATCCCGACCTCTTACCCCATTTTTCACTCAAAATATGAAATGTTTACATCTACATAATCGGAGCCACACGTGGAGCGGAAGTTCCACACATGATTTTGAAAGCGGAACCGGTGGCTCCGATTATGGACATCACCCCCCGTGTTAATTGGTGTGGTCAACAAGTAACATTGACTGTACCTATCCTCGATTTGGATTTTTTTCCAAAGGCTACACGAATTTACACACACAAGTGTTTAGGCTTAAAATATTTTCTTTGGTAAAATATCGAAATTGAATTTGAACCTGTCAGACTAGTATCCAGAAATCACACTTTTATAACGATTGTATTCTGCGTTATTATTCAACTGGCGGGCGTGTCTTATCCGTGGCGTAATTTGGTGAGTTAACTTTTCAATACTTTGGGTTCTTTCACGAGTTAGTCCGCAATTATCGTTTACGCCTGCAATTAACTGTATCCTAAAACCAAAAGGATTTGCGTGCTAAAAGAACGTGAACATATTTCATCGTTTGATAACCAAAGTCTCGTTACTTCAGCTTTAAAGTCTCAAGTTATTTACGTCTGCTATCGATAGGAGTAAGTACATGTAATTATAACTAAAAGCTGATTCACTTTATCCATTACTGCCACGTTCGGTTACTTAGGCTCCGCCCTGCCAGGACAATAATCATGGATTATATTATCTATATTCCGTAATACTTTTGGTATTCCAATCATTTGGTAATTCATTTAAAAGAATATTTGTATTTCAGATAGAAATTCCAGACGACATGACAAGTAATATGCCAGGTGTTTGGTGTGACACAGATATATACCATCCAAATATTGACAGACATGAAACCAAGCATGACCGCCTTTCTTCCAATATTTGTTTGAATATCTTTAGCAATGCAGTGTGGCACTCTACGTTTGGACTTGAAGGTGTGGTCTTGGGTATTTTGTTTCTCATGCATAATCCAAACTTTTCCGATCCCCTGTCTCCCGAATTCGACGGTGTCAGAATGTACGAGGAAACATTCGCAAAAAACGTGAAAGATTACATGGCAGGTAAACTTGTTGAAGGCGAATACGATTACGATATAGATTTCAGGGTGATAGATGGAGAAGTCGAAGACTTGGCACTTATAGAACACAGTGTAGAGGAGAAAAATACTGCTACAGATACCAATTCTATAGCTAATAGTGCTGCTTCAAATATAACCGAGGAATCAGCTAATGACGAATCAGTAACGACGGATCAAATTGAAACGACAAGAACAAAACTGGACGCGAGAATCGTTTCAGGTGAAAACGACGTTAAAACTGGTGATGTGAAAGAAGAAAACACACTTACAGTCCCTGGAGTTAATGTAGATAACGTGGAACTAGCAAATTCAGAGGCATGCAATTCAGAGACCAATAATAGTACAAAAGACATAACAGAATTCACGAACGAGTTAAGCAATAGTGATACTGTCGACGACGATGGTGAAGAGGTACTGCCTGTAAGATTTGTTTTTGATGAAAAGCACGATGAGTATTACGTAAGTTACTTTGTAGGAAACATAGAATGTGCAACTGCGGACACTGAAAATTTGACAGAAAGAACTGTTAATGATAATCAGAACGATGACAAGATAAAGGACGAGATTAAAGAGCCCGAATCATTTGCGAATAATGATAGCTGTGATATGTTTGATTACAAAAGACGGCGATCAGAAACTTTGAGCGACTATTCTTATACTCAAAGAAATGAACTACTTGTTCGTAGCATTTCGGTGCCAAATGACTTTCATCCCAAACATAATGTGAGATTAAAGCCAGTTAATTCAGTAGGCAATGACACTATGAGCATAAAACAAATGGCTTGCCTAGCGCTACAATGTTTCTTTACTGTATACAGAAATATGTTATAAAAATTGAATTGATAGTAAAATATTCATAATATTTATATTTATTTTATGATTCGTACAATTAATTGTGATAAATGTTTATTATTTATTAAACTTATTACAAATATATCCCCTGTTTATTTAAGAATTTGAAGTCTTTCAATGTACTCCAATTTTAGCCCACCTGGGCAAGAAGTGCTCAAATTGAGTTGTTACTGGTACGAATATCGTGAAATCAACAATATGAATGGTTTGGGAACGGTATGAGAATAAAATCGAATGAGTGTGCGAAGCGAGTTTTGAGTGAAATTAAAAAGGAGGTAATCCTATATCGATAATTTTGTTCTAGATAAACAAAATTATCGATATTTATTACCTACCTTTAATAAATTATTCATACAGGTTCTATGAATATCTTTCTATGGCTTCACAAACCCATCATAAGCTTACAGAATTAGTTACGTCAGTGAAATCATGGTTTTTGCTTTGAATGCGGTTGGTGATCACACAATTTTGAATGATTTTGGGGCGTTTTTGAATTGTTTGAGTGAGTATTTTGAATGAATGATTTGTGATTGAATGAATGATTTGTGATTGAATGAATGATTTGTGCGCTGAGAGAGCGATATAGTATTGCTTTGATCGGAATGACAGACAATTTTACGATGTAATTACCTGTTTGATCGCTAATGTTCTTCGTTTGCGTCCGTCGTCTGTGTCTTCATTATTCAAAACATCATCTCCATTAACAGAGAGTCAATCTAGACAAGCTTTGACAGGAAGTTCTACCACAATTGTTAAAAGAATGGAAATCGAAGTAAAAAGGAGATGGAAAATTGTTAGAAAGTTCTTATGCACTGTGGACATATATGGGCGTAACCATTTCTAAGCGAGCATTATATATGATTCACTTGAGAATGTATGTACAGATAACAACATCGTGAAATTGACAAGGTGAAAGATTTTGGAAGGAAATTTAATGAGTGCGATTAGTGCGATTAATGGGTTTTGAGTGAATTTAAAGGGGTGTAATCAAATATCCTAATTTTGTTCAGGGTGAACAAAATTAGCGTTATTGGATTTCATCCTGAACTAAACGACATGTATGACTTCCCTTTAATAAGATATTTAAATAAATTATATAAAAAGCTTCCCATTTCCTCAAGATAAATCGGACACTTAAAATTTCATTTATGTCAGTGAAATCGTGAGTTTTTATGCCCCCAAATCGATAAATTAGGGACATGTTGTTTTTTGCCCTGTTTGTTTGTCTGTTTGTTGTCTGTTTGTTATCTAAAAACGTTTACATTGGCCACACAGTTTGATTGGTAAGTGATAGAGCCTTCATATTTCATATATGCATTGCTTGTGACAAGATCTTCCTGTAGGTACCAACCTCAAGGTAATCAGTCAAGGTCAAGATCATTTTCAAGGTCAAACAGGTGTAAAATTTTGTAACTAGCATTTGCAATTTCTTTGCAATGGTAAGTGTTACAGCTTTCATATGTCACAAGTGCTTTGCTTGTGGTAAGACATTTCAGGTGATATCAAATCAACGTCATCAGTCAAAGTCAAGGTCATATTTTCAATGTCACTGTTTCTAAATTGTGGCTGTTTGGGGGAAATTGGTGTTTCTGAAACACATCTTGTGTCTAGCAATCTTTATTTTTAGCTCACCTGAGCACATCGTGCTCAAGTGAGCTATTGTGATCACCTTTTGTCCGGCGTCCGTGCGTCGTCAGTCGTCCGTCGTCCGTCGTCAGTCGTCAGTCGTCCGTCGTCCGTCAACAATTTCCTCCTAAACTACTCGGCCAATTTTAACCAAACTTGGCACAAATGTTCCTTATGTGGTCCCCTTTAAGAATTGCTAAAAGAATTGATATCGGTGAAAAACTCTGGTTGCTATGGCAACAAAAGTTAAAAATTTAAGAAAATCTTTAAAATTCTTCTTCTTCTGAACCAGCAGCCCTACAGCCTTGAAATTTGGCATGGATGATCAGCTCATAGACCTTAATAAAAATAGCTTAAATCATATCTGTTGGGCCACCAGGTGCGG
This sequence comes from Fragum whitleyi, assembly GCA_948146395.1. Classification (NCBI taxonomy): domain Eukaryota; kingdom Metazoa; phylum Mollusca; class Bivalvia; order Cardiida; family Cardiidae; genus Fragum; species Fragum whitleyi. The sequence goes on along the minus strand of OX411549.1, from coordinate 52,030,042 downwards.
AGCACCAGGGGGGAGGGGGTAGTACTTTGGGTAAATTTTGTAATCTTTAACCTTCTTCTTCTTCTGATCATGAAGGCCTACAGCCTTAAAATTTTGCATGTATGATCACCTCATAGACCTTAATAAAATTAGCTAAATTCTTATCTGTAGGGCCACCAGGTGCGGAGCACCAGGGTTAGGGGGGGTAGTACTTTAATGAAAATTTTGTAATCTTTAACCTTTTTCTTCTTCTTAACCAGGAGACCTACAGACTTGAATATTGGCATGGATGATTAGCATATGGAGATTTATGAAAATGCCTAAAATCATGACTGTAGATTCACCAGGTGCGTAGCACCAGGGGGGAGAGAGTAGTACTTTTGTGGAAATTTTGTAATCTTTAACCTTCTTCTTCTGAACCACAAGCCCTACAGACTTGAAAATTGGCATGGAGGATCAGCTCATAGACCTGAATATAAATAGCTAAAATCTTATTTATAGGGCCACCAGGTGCGGAGCACCAAGGGGGAGGGGGTAGTACTTTGATGAAAATTTTGTAATCTTTAACCTTTTTCTTCTTCTGAACCAGGCGTCCTACAGATTTGAATATTGGCATGGATGATCAGCATATGGACCTTTATAAAAATAGCTAAAATCATGACCGTAGATTCACCAGGTGCGGGAGTAACCAAGGGGGAGAGGGTAGTACTTTTGTGAAAATTATGTAATCTTTAACCTTCTTCTTCTTCTGAACCACAAGCCCTACAGACTTGAAAATTGGCATGGACGATCAGCTCATAGACCTTAATAAAAACAGCTAAAATCATGACTGTAAAGCCACCAGGTGCGGAGCACCAGGGGGGAGGGGGTAGTACTTTTGTGAAAATTTTGTAACTTTAATCTTCATCTTCTAATGAACCAGGAGCCCTACAGACTTCAATATTGGCATGGATGATAAGCATATGCCACCACATGCGGAGCATTAGGGGGCAGGGGGTAGTACTTTGGATCAATTTTGAAATCTTTAACCTTTTTCTTCTCCTGGATCAGGAACCCTACAGACTTGAAAATTGTCATGGGTGATCAATATATTGACATTAATAAAAATAGCTAAAATCATGACTGTAGGGTCACCAGGTGCTGAGTGACTTGTGGAGGGGGTAGTACTTCGGATCATTTTTGAAATCTTTAAACTTCTTCTAATGAGCCAGGAGTCCTACAGACTTGAAAATTGGTATGGATGATCAGCATATGGACATATATTGAATTAGCTAAAATCATAACTGTAGATTCACCAGGTGCAGAGCATCTTGGGGGAGGGGGGAGTGCTTTGTTGAGAATTTTGAATCCCTACAGCCTTTGTATTTGACATGGATTGATCAACTCATTAAAGAAAACTTTAAAAGTCTCAGACTCAGCCTGTATATCTGGCATAGATTAGCTCATCACATACCTTTTATGGAAAAAGCTTAAATAAATAATGTCCAGGGGAGGAGCAGAGGGGGGGAAATGATTATTTCAAATGTTATCTGATTGAATAAGTGAAAATCTCTTTTTCTGTGGTTGCATGGATATACCTAGGTAATGAAGCTTTTTTCTCAGGTGAGCGACCCAGGGCCAACGGTCCTCTTGTTTAATTTAGTTGTTGATCTCTTTTTTTTTTAATTATTTTAAACTTTTTTAAATGATTTGAGTGAGTGTTGGGAATTCACGAATGGAGCACTGAGTGAATGTTTTAGATTGGTTTTGAACGAGATAAATATCAATTTCATGGTGATACCTACTGTAACCATGTATGGGGCGCTTGTCTGTGCTTATCTCTCCTGTACGCAAAGCACAAGATAAGCATCTTTCATATTTGGAATGAAGAATGATTTGCCGAACTTTTACCCTTTGGGCCATTCCGTTTGATCAAAGAGCACAGATTTGATAAAATGCTATCACCAGCGTTTATTTCGAAATGTTTTTACAAATGAATCAATGATTCATAATTTCATTTGGAAAACTTCTTTTTTAATTATCGAAATGGACCTAAACAATTGGAGTTTGTTTTAAAAAGGCCAAGTATTGCCATTATTTTGAAGATGCAGCTTGAATGCCGTTAGATGCCAGCAGCAAAATAAGGAATCCTTACATTATGTATCTTGTCTGTCAGAGGTAAAGGTAAGTTTGGAACAAAGCCAGTCAAAAGCTATATCTTATTAAAACCCTATGTTGTGGGTACTCATTTGAATCGTCCGCGATTGTTATCAAATTATTTTAGACATCGAAAAAGGGATCTCCATAGCCGCTCGTAAAGCATTGGAGGAAGTTGTTTTTCCTTTAGCGCATTGATCAAAATAATACCAAGAGCCGAATTACCTAAAAGAATTCTAAAATTACTAATCTTACGTCCGAGGTACTTTCAAATTTATGGATTGCATCGTACCCCCGTGTTTCACAATCGGTCTATTGCATTTCAAATTAAAAACACGTAAGATTGTATTTACGGATTTCCGTAAACATTACAACTTGTGTTGTTTATGAAGAATCTGATTTTTATCTGATTCTCTTCAAACTATGTAGAAGTGTACCTAAATTTAATCCAATCCGCCAAGTATCTGGAAAAAAGGGGTAAAAAAAGAAAATTTGATTGAATCTGCAGTTTTCATTTTAAAATTTCAATCCTTTGTTATACAAATACGTTTTCCATCTTGAAATAATATTCAGAAAATGCCCAATAGATCTATTTTTGTACTATATAATACATGTACCGGTTATGTGTAGCTAAGAATAAACCAATATGTGACCCGATTAACAGTCAACGCTTTTCAAATGTTTTATTTATATTAAAACCACATTGTTGCTATTTGTACTTAAATAACTAACACTTTGAAAATATCTGGATATACTTAAACGTGTTGGTAAAGGTGTGTTTTATTCGTTTAAAGTTTTTGAAATGGTAGAATGTCAGGACTAGGTACAGCTAAAGAATTTCATCGGCTGATGAAACGGATCGGTCGTCTGACGGACGGTCAAGCGTCCATTGACAACGTGGACTGGGATAATGGAAACTTGCATAGTTTCTGTGTAACTATACGTCCAAATGCCAGCTATTACAGGGGAGGAATATTCAAGTTTACTGTGAGTATAAAACAACCGTCTTTTTTAAGAATATGATCCGTTCGATTGATTGATTGAATGGGGTTTTACGCCGCTTTCAACATTATTTCAGTTATATCGCGGCGGCCGGAGCACCTAACAATGGATTCCTGGTATTTCTTTCACCTGTACTACCATTACACCCTTTCCTAGCCTCCGACTGCTATTTCACATAGGTTTACGATTATCTACCCATTGGTGAAAGACAAACGTCGGAAAGGATATTTGCCGCCACCGGGGATCGAACCCACGACCTCCAGATTGGAAGTCTTATGCCTAACCAACTAGGCTATGGTGGCGGCTATGATCCGTTCGAAACGAAACACAAAGGCTAAGCAGTTTCATAAAAAGGGTACTTAGAATTTTAGTTCCATATTTGTACCGTAAAAATTTAATAGAACCCCATGCTCTAATAACCTCAACCCCTTTTCGAGGTAAAAATCGATCATTTATTTATGTTATTTTACAAACTAATGAAGCCTCTAATAATTGCCGATGTTCTTTTAGAGCTTTTACGGTACTTTCATGTAATCAACAAATACTCACTCCATATCTGAAAATTGAATTCAATAAAGCAAAAGTTCATATATTCATTCATAATGAGAGATATTTCTTGTAAGACTTCTTCGTGCGCAAATTTTCAAAATAGCTTCATACTTTTTCACTGATTAACCCTTTGCTGTTTAATCCCTGCTTTTTACGTGCCTGTGATTTTATGATTTGAGAAAACATTGTGAAAAAAGAAGAAATTGCTTCTGACAAGCAATTTCTTCTTTTTCCACACTATTTTCTACCCTACTGAACTGATATTTTTGAAATAAAATCCATTTTAAATTTTCGTCTGCAAACCTTTGAATTTGGACAGGTCCAATATTTTGTAAAGCAGGAAAGGGTTAATAACACATTTTTTTTATTCAGAATGTTAGAATATTGATGGACACAACTGAAAATATTTTTTTTACAGATTGAACTCCCGGATGTCCCTCACCATATACCCGGAATTTGGTGTGAAACAGAAATCTACCATCCAAATATTGACAGAAATCTTAGAAAGAAGAGCCGCCTTTCAACGAACGTGTGTCTGGACGTATTTTCATGGGGAAACCTTATGTGGGATAAAAACTTTGGACTGGAAGGTTTAGTCATAGGACTGTTGTTCTTTATGCTCTACCCAAACCTCAAAGATCCATTTTCACCAGAGATCGACAGTAGAAGTATTGACGAGGCAACGTTTGCGGAAAATGTGAAAGACTATATGGCAGGTATCCCGGTCGAAGATGTATTTGAATACGAGATAGACTTTAGGGTGATAGACGGCGAAGTCCAAAATTTTGCCGAAACTTGTAAAAGAAAGGTTAGTAAAACATTTGTTACAAATTACAAGAAAATTGATATAGATTTAGACACAAACAATATACTATATTCTAAACTAGGAACAGAGTATCAAAACTCAATAAAAGACGCTAACGAAACAGAAACATCTGGTAACATAATTTACAGCGCTGTTACACAAAGTGACAATAGATTACATAATATAGGTCTTCTAGATGATCTCCGCGATATCGACAACGTTGATGACATTCGGCAGTTGTCAGATGAAAGAGTAGATACTTCTGATGATGATACTGTCAGTGATACACTAGAAGATGAAGTTGTGCTACCTGTGAGGTTTCTTGTTGATGAAGAAGACAGTGAATATTTTATTGTAGACTTTGTTCAAGATTCAGAAAAAGAAAATGAAAATATTGCTAATGAAGAACAGAAAACCGCTTTTATGAAAAATATTGGTGCATCTGATGAATCGACTCGTAAATGTTTTTAGTCTTACACGATTGATAAACCCTGTGATATATCCTATTACACAAATCAAAAGTCGTGGAGTATGACATATGTATCTAATACGTAGTACAGGTAAGAATATCGTGAAAGTGTCCAATGATTCTGAAACGATTTTGGGCTGACATTGAAAAAGTGTTTGAAGCGAGTTTTGGATGAAATTTAAGAGGTGTGGGGGGGGGGGGGGGGTGTTATACATATCTCTAATTTCCTCCGAATGAGACGAAGCTATCAGTATTTATTAACCCTTTGCTGTTTAATCCCTGCTTTTTACGTGCCTGTGATTTTATGATTGAGAAAACATTGTGAAAAAAGAAGAAATTGCTCCTGACAAGCAATTTCTTCTTTTTCCACGCTATTTTCTACCCTACTGAATGGTAATTTTTCAAATTAAATGCACTTTAAATTTTCGTCTGCAAAACCTTTGAATTTGGACAGGTCTAGAATTTTGTAAAACAGGAAAGGGTTAACACCCCCCTCCATAAATAAAATATGTGTGATTTTCCTGTATATGTCTCTTCACTGACCAATCAAGTGGTTTAAAATCCAGCCAATAAAATCGTAGAATGATTTGATGAATTTGAATTATATTATGATCGTCTTGAATGATTTCGATTTTTTCTAGAGATTAGGGAGCGTTTTTGATCGATTTGAGTGAGTGTTTGGAATGAATGAATGAATGAATGAATGAATGAATGAATGAATGAATGAATGAATGAATGAATGAATGAATGAATGAATGAAGCGCTGAGTGAATGAAGCGCTGAGTGAATGATATAGAATGCTTTTGATCGGAATGAGCATCAATTTTGCGATATTATTTGTAATACGTACTTTACTTTGACTTAAAGGTAAAACGTAATTTGAAAAGCCTAGTCGTCTATTGTAACTCGATGCCGAATGACTTGATCCTAAAAATTTGAATCAAAAAAGCAACATTGGAAATTATACTAGTTTATTGTTCCATTACATTCCTTTATTCTAAAAGAAATTTTATGTGCCTTTAATAAAAGCCTCAAAAATATAAAATAAAGAAAACTGTTGTGTTAGATATAGTCTACACGTTTATTTTTGAAAATTCATAGATCTGTGTTAACAACTGAGAAATTTGAGTGATATTATTCTTGAAACACTGACAAGTATTAACCCTTGTCATGCTGAATAAAAAAATCTTTGAAAAAATGCAACGAAATCAAAGTGCTCAAAGCTCTAGATGCACTAAATGTAATAAGGTATTCATTTTGAAAATTAGAATTTCTCGCTTTTCTGGTTTCAAAAAAGGAAAAACAGGTGGTATGGACATAGATCAGACTGCACATATGTGCAGGCTGATGTTTGTCTAAAGCTCCTGCCAAGGCAGGAATAATCCGGGTTCAGCATGACAAGAGTTAAGAGTGAAATCTCTGAGTTCTTATAACTAAAGAAGCCCAAAGTTCAGTGCCTATCACGTTATAAGAATGATTTTTTTTTTCGAAATGCGAATGTCCTGATCAGGATGACAAAACGGTGAAAACTGTTCGTAAATTATACCCTGCTTTGCACGCAAGTGCGCTTGCAAAGCGGGGTATGATTTCATATCAGTTTGCACTGAACGCAGGACTGACCCCCTTTTCACCTCCACAAACACAAACCTACCCCCTTCCTTCTCCTATGGATCAGCACATACCGAGGGTAAATAGAGGATACTTCTACTTCTACTTAATACTGCTTCACAATCAAGCATGATTATACTAAGCAGGCGCGTTGTCTGGGAATAGAGGTTAATAAATGTAATGTGCATCTTAAAATGGTATATACAGATAAAAGAAGTAACAGGTTCAGTTTTAAAAGTTGGAGGATAAAAGATGGGATAAAAGATAAAAGTACTGCTAGTATTAGGCTTGATAATAGGAATTAAGCTGTCCAGTAAAAGTTTCTATACTAGGACTAGCTTGTAGGTATTCGGGGAGGCTATTCCACAGACGAATGCTCCTTGGGAAATAGGAGTAGGAGTGGTACTGTGTTCTCGAATACGGTATAAGATAATTTAGACCTCTTGTGTGCGTCAGGTGGTGGTGATCCACACAGACAAGGTTATGGCTGATTTTGTAGAATATGACGATGCTACTGATGTTGCGACGTTGTTGCAATGATTGCCATTGGAAGGTATTCAGCATCTCTGTAACACTACTAGTGTAGCTGTAGTCGTTACATACATACCTGGCTGCAGCTCGTTGGACATACTCAATTTTATTGTTAAGGTATTTTTGCCAGGGATCCCAGACAGAAGAGCAATATTCGAGTTGGGGCCTAACATATGTTTTGTAGGCTAATTCTTTTACCTTTTGGTTGGGAGTTTTAACGTTTCTTCTAATGAACCGCAAGGAGTTGCTGGCTTTAGCAGTGATATTATTGATATGTTTGGTCCAGGTGAGATCACTGCTAATTGTGATACCAAGATATTTTGCGGAATTTGTTGTTTTTAATTCAGTGCCATGGAGTTTGTAAGGAAATAAGGTAGGGTGTTTTTTGCGACTGATTCTAAGAATTTCACATTTGTCAGGGTTAAACTCCATCGACCAATCAGATTCCCATTTTTCAAGACAGGATAAATCATTTTGGAGGATTTGGGCGTCACAATCTGATTTAATTGTAAGGTAGACTATGGTATCATCTGCGAATAGCCTGGCCTTGCTACGAATACTATCAGGGAGGTCATTTATGTAAGAAAGGAATAAGCATAGACCCAACACGAAACCTTGAGGGACACCAGAAAGAACTGGTAGGCTATCTGAGTATTGACCATCTACAACAACATTTTGAGTGCGGCCATAGAGGAATGATCTTATCCATGAAATAGTTTCGAGATTTAAACCTAGTCTTCCAAGTTTGAGGAGGAGCTTTTGATGGTCTACTTTGTCAAAGGCCTTGCTGAAGTCCATGACTATTACATCTGTTTGTTGACCTTGTTCTAAGTTGTCATGGACTTCTTGGGAAAAACTTATTAGTTGGGTCTCGCAGCTATGTTTTGACCTGAATCCGTGTTGGATTGGGCTAAGTATTTGGTGGTTATCATAAAAGGACATGATGTTAGATACTAGGATATGATCCATTAATTTGGAAGCAATACAGGTAATTGATATAGGCCTGTAATTGCTGGGTTTGCATTTTGGGCCTTTCTTATAGATGGGGGCAATAACAGCATGTTTCCAGTCATTGGGAACAATTCCGGACTTCAAGGTGATCTGAAAAATATGGGTCAAGACTGGAGTTATTTCCTCATTCAACTCCTTCAGTAAACTTGGCGATATATGGATAATCGTTTGTTTCAGTGTAAGATCGATTTATATTTCATTGAGTGAACAACAAAAACTGTATTTTCACGAGTAGCGGAGCCACGAGTGAAACTATATTTTTTGTTTTTCACGGAATTAAATATAAATCGATCTAACACGAAAAACAAACAATTATTCCATTTCTTTAATGCAAAAATGAGACAAAATGTGAAATTTCTGTGACATATTTTCGTAAAGCGCGTCGTTTTGCACGTGATTGCTATGCAACGTTCATTGTGACGTCACTTATTTCGCCCTGCATAGATGACGTCAGAAAGGATGAAATGCACAAAGCAGGGTATAAGTTTTTGATAATTTCACTGCCTTTGTGGTGAGATTATCAAGTGATAATCTACCGTTATTTCTCGATAAACCACCGAAAAGCATTAAAGAGAAAGTTTTATTCAAAAAAGAAAAAAAAGGACAGAGAAAGGAATCTATATCTAGTTTTAGTCCGCGGCATTTTCTTACAACTTCTAAACTTTTGGTATTGCTATTTATATATTCAATCTGATTGTCAAAATATATTCACCAATGTTGTAATAATGTACAATTATCATAATCAAGGTGATTTTCATTTCTTTCGGGAAGGTGTGGGAAATGAAAACAAAAAGTTAAGAAAGTTTTTTGGTTTTTTTTGATAAATTTCCATGCAATGCGGCACGTGATTTATCGACGATACCAAGATGGGAAATTGAAAATGTTTGCCTTGACCCACATCACGGGGGGTGATGTCCATAATCGGAGCCACTGGCTCCGCTTTCAAAATCATGTGTGGAACTTCCGCTCCACGTGCGTCTCCGATTATGTAGATGTAAGCATTTCATTTTTGGACTGAAAAAATGGGATAGGTGTCGGAACTTCGTCATTTATGTCATGCGGACACTTTTAGTGTAATATCTTTTATTGAATATTTGGTATTTGACCTAATTGCCATTTTAACAAATTTCCTAAATTTCAAATCTTTGCTCAGAATTATTTCCAATTGCAACTTTGTAGCCTCGGGTAGAGCTTAATTTTATATCCTATGCTGTTCTTAGACTCCTTTTGTTGCTTGCGTTTAACACATAAACCTGTCTTTGATAATAAATCTTCAATGTTCCTTTATCGATCCTATTTCGGGGAAAATACGTCGGCTTGTTTGATCGGAAAAGACCAGAGGGCTAATTTCACTTAAGTTACGTCGCCTAAACAATGGCAGTTTTGACACCTTTCAAACGCGATTAACATTACTTATTCCTATGTATCCTGCGCTCTGATTTGTTGAAAGTCCCTGGAAACGACAAATGAGAGTCCTGATTGGTCAGCTTGTTTACAGTCGAATCGCATTTAGTGTGCGATTTTGCAATGCAAAATCAAACACATGCGAACGTTTGAAAAATAAACAGATGATTTAATCGGGATTTCTCTTTGTTCTTATTAGGTAAGCCAAAACTTTATATCTTGAAATAATATGTAATTTAAGATTTTTTCCAAGTTGAATTTAAAATGTTTATAATCAAATAACTAGAATTTGTTCGTCTTTTTATGTAAAGAGATCTTTTCTTTTGGACTGGTAGTCAAATTTAACGATGTAAATATTAGTTATACATTTGTTTGTTTGAGCACATGTTATGCACCGAAACAATTTCCTTGAGTAAATCTTTCTAAAGCATTGTAGTTAATTATTAGCGCAAAATACTGTAACAAATGTTGTAAATCGGGCTCGCTTGTACATCGAGAACGAATCGTAAATCTCGCATTTGATACATTGTATTGCCAAGCTAAAAACACCGTAAAGACATCGCAAAATCTAGCAATCAATTATTATATACATCACGCTAAATGATTTCAATTTGTATTTGATTCTTTTATAATTCATCGCCGTTTCTCTGTTAAGGTAGAATGTCTTATTTTGTAAAGTTTCATATTTATTGTTTGTTCATTTAAATGAATTGAATAAATTACACCTTTAATCTCATTGAAAAAAAGGGCAATATATGCATATTTAATATTCGATTCGGCTCCATTTTGTTATCATGGTATTGTCAGAAATTGGAAATATCACAGGGCAAAATGGAGACGATACCAAAAACGTCGTCTGCAACAGGATTATTCTTTTTCTTTCTGTTTGTTTTTACTATTTGAATTGTTGTTAAATCTTAATGAATTATATCTTAATAAAAAAAACACATGCGAACGTTTGAAAAATAAACAGATGATTTAATCGGGATTTCTCTTTGTTCTTATTAGTTCTCGAGCGACCCGACCTTCATCACAACAACAACAACAACCCCGAAAGCGACAGCACAATATTTATATCGGATATTATTCATTAATCATTAAAAAGTCGAATGCTATTCGACCAGTTATACATTTTGCCACTTTAACGTACTCAAGAACTGTAAAAACGCTCGTTGTTTTTTTTTTTTTTTTTTTTTTAAATGATTTCTTCTCAGAGCAATCTTGAACCAGGAAGATCAAAATACGTGGTTTTACCTCCAAAATGCAATATTTTGAACAAGATTTATAACGTATACTGTTGTTTTCAGTATGCACGAGTTTTACAAAACAATTACAATACTCTACCTCAATATACTTGCCTACTATATGAGATAAATCAAAGAAAATAGTTTGGTTCCGATTATGTGGATAATCAATTTAAAAAAAACCAATTTATAGTCACCCCCGTGCACATAAAAGTATGACACGTTTTTTGCGAAGGCAGTCATATGTCTGTGACTACATTAAGAGACTGTAGCAACAACAATAACAAAAAAGGACAAATATCAAGTCACATGTAAATGACAGCAAAGTCCATTTGTATTGAAAAAAAAAAAACTCTCACGATATGGTCTTTTCACACGATGAAAAATATTCTGAGAACTTTTAATACACATATCGATAAATGTATGAAGAGTTTGATTGTTTGATTTTGGTGTTGTCGGTTGTTAAAATCCATGAATGGCCCTCTTTTATTGATGCTTGATGCAATTGCCAAACCGTGGCGATATTGATACATGTATGCTACACATGCTATTGCTTCATAAACTCATTTTTTCATATAGCTTATCAATAAACATAATAACAAAAATCAAATTATGAAACAATCAAATGTGATATGGTCAGGTTATGAGGAACATTCTCTGAAAGTTTTTTTTAATACATTCATAAATATATTGGGAATTTAAACGAGTCAGGTAAAAAGATTGCAAACATTAACATCCCGGAACGCATGACAGGAAAGTATGTGTCAAGGCAAAACTCGAAGATGGGCAAAACCATATGGGACGGTCTCGTGGAAATCCGTAAATGAGGTATGTGTACAAAGATTGAGGTACATACAGAATTATAAAGGCATGCGGTAGATTTTCTGAGACAATTCAGTCCCTTTGGCGGGGGCAAACTGACTGCCTCGGTGGCCTAGTGGTAAATGCACACGACCCGTGACCCGGAGGTCCGTGGTTCGAGTCCCACTGGTGTGAGGTGTGTTTATGGGCAAAACACTTAATAACCAGTCCCAGTTCACCCAGCTGTAAAATTGGGTAGCAGTGGATTTAAAGCACTGCCTCTCTCTTAGGGACGTGAAACCGTGATCAGGATTGAGTGTTCGAGAGCGGTTCTATACTGAATACTGAATTTATTAAACGAGTCATCGATAAACAGATAAAAACGAGGCTGCGCCGAGTTTTTATCTGATTATAGATGACGAGTTTAATAAATTCTGTATTTTATGAGCACAAATTTTATATCCTGTTTATAATTTGACCCGAATTTTAGCGAAAAATCGTCAAATTTCTTGAAATTCAACGTTTCAATTTTCCGCGAAACTTATAACGCCGTTTAAAAATGACATCACAAAACATAGATTTTAACGTCATCTTCGCGGTTACAAAATAGCGTTGCTATTCGCTCTGAGCTCATTTGCATAGTTATTCCACTAGTGTAATAACACCCGTGTAATATCAAAAATATTCAACGGGATTATTTCACTTCGTCAACGTAGGTCATATTATAAAATTCTTTCTTCGTTTTGAATGACGACTATGCACATTTACACATTGAGAACACAGTTTCAATGTGTCTTACACATGTTATCCGAATGTCTTCTCCTGAACCTTAATATTACGAAATTTTCTAAGATTTTCAACAATTAGTAGACAGATATGCTTAACTTTAAGCCAATAGTATAATTTGAGCCTGTTGTCTGTATTCAATGGATTTCACCTTTTGTGTACATTTTGGGAGAAGTCATTTCCCACAAACAATTTTACATTCAATTTTCATATGTTATACACTGATCTTAAAAACTGTTTTATTTGTTTCTTGATTTTTATGCCCCCGATAGGGAGGCATCATAAATTTGACTTGTCCGTCCGTCCGTCCGTCCGTCCGTCCGTCTGTCCGTCCGTCCGTCCGTCCGTCCGTCCGTCCGTCTGTCCGTCCGTCCGTCATTCCGTCCAAAAACTTTAACATTGGCCATAACTTCTAAATCAAAGCGGTGTCGGGGGCATTGTCATCTTACAGTGACAGCTCTTGTTTCTTTCTGAGTCCTATTCTAAAATCAAATAATTCTCAATTCTGTATTAAACTCTTGAGTTTGGCGTTTTGATTGTGTCATTTGCCTGTCCTGAGGTTGTCTTATTCATATGCTCTTGATTTGGATTCTGGCGGAAATAATTCCTTTTTCAGCGAAGTCTTAACACGGTCAAATTTGATGGGACTGTTAAATTCACACCGATATGAAAAGTGGCCTTAATTTAAATGTAAAATCACAGATCTGTTGTTTAAAAGCATGGAATAATGCACATCTGTTCTACACTTTATAATATGACCTACGTCGCCGGAGTGAAATAACCCCGTTGAATATTTTTGATATAACATGAGTGTTATTACACTAGTGGAATGACTATGCAAATGAGCTAAGAACGAAGAACAACGTTATATTTTTTGTAAAGAAAATGACGTCATAATGGATCTGCTGACGTCATTTCGCAAACGGCGTTATCATGTTTGGCGGAATAACATGAAGCGGTAAATATCGCAATTTTCTCGTTTTTTCACCATATTCGGGTCATATTATAAATAGAATATCAAATTTGTGCTCATCAAATACCGAATTTATGAAACTCGTCATCTATAAACAGATAAAAACTCGGCAAAGTCTCGTTTTTAACTGTTTATAGATGACTCGTTTAATAAATTCGGTATTCAACGACCACTCATTTAATATCCTCTATATATGAGCTAGAATATCTTTGTTCCAGAATCAAATCGGTAATTCATTTATGCAGTGTCTGTTTTGATATATTAATTTTTTATTTTTATCCAGCACAATAAAAGCATAATCATTCCCTCTTGAGCAAGCTACAAGCGCATCATACATGTATTCATGAGCATAGGCGTAACTAGGATTTTGAAATGCATACGCACTCAGAAGGCGACCACCAAAGAATATATAGGATAAATGCGATATTTAGACTGTGACAAAAGATGAATGTCATCCGTCCACTTCCCTTTTTATGGTTTGAGCGTTGCTGAATAATCAAAACATCGTAACTACAGCTTAAATAAGCTGTAGTTTCGATGTAATGATCATTCATCGACGACTTTTTTCGAAATAGGTTTTATTTCTATTACGCACTTGCGTAATATGCGTAATGGAAGCTACGCCTTTGATGAGAAAAGTTTAAAATATAGACCTGCAATTTCAAGTGAGTGATCAAAGATCAATTTTACATTGAAAATGATAGGAGATAACAGTTTTTTAGCTCATCTGAGCACGAAGTGCTCAAGGTGAGCTATTGTGGTTAGGTGGATGTCCGTCGTCCGTCGTGCGTCGTGCGTCGTGCGACGTGCGTCGTGCGTCGTGCGACGTCCGTCGTCAACATTTGCCTTGTATGCACTCTAGAGGCCACATTTTTGGCCAGATCAACCTGAAATTTGGTCACAATGATTGTCTTGATAAAATCTCGGACGAGTTTGAAATTGGGTCAACTGGGGTCAAAAACTAGGTCACAGGGTCAAATCTTAGAAAAACCTTGTATGCACTCTAGAGGCCACATTTTTGGCCAGATCAACCTGAAATTTGGTCACAATGATTGTCTTGATAAAATCTCGGACGAGTTTGAAATTGGGTCAACTTGGGTCAAAAACTAGGTCACAGGGTCAAATCTTAGAAAAACCTTGTATGCACTCTAGAGGCCACATTTTTGGCCAGATCAACCTGAAATTTGGTCACAATGATTGTCTTGATGAATTCTCGGACGAGTTCGAAATTGGGTCAACTGGGGTCAAAAACTAGGTCACAGGGTCAAATCTTAGAAAAACCTTGTATGCACTCTAGAGGCCACATTTTTGGCCAGATCAACCTGAAATTTGGTCACAATGATTGTCTTGATGAAATCTCGGATGAGTTCGAAATTGGGTCAACTGAGGTCAAAAACTAGGTCACAGGGTCAAATCTTAGAAAAACCTTGTATGCACTCTAGAGGCCACATTTTTTGTCTGATCAACCTGAAATTTGGTCACAATAATTGTCTTGATGAAATCTCGGACAAGTTTGATATTGGGTCAACTGGGGTCAAAATCTAGGTCACGGGGTCAAATCTTAGAAAAACCTTGTACCCACTGTAGAGGCCACATTTTTTGTCTGATCAACCTGAAATTTGGTCACTTTTTTAGCTCACCTGAGCACGAAGTGCTCAAGGTGAGCTTTTGGGGTTACTTGATGTCCGTCGTCCGTCGTGCGTTGTGCGTCGTGCGTCGTCAACATTTACCTTGTGGACACTCTAGAGGCCATATTTTTAGCCCAATCAACCTGAAAATTGGTCAGAATGATTATCTTGATAAAATCTTGGACAAGTTCGAAATTGGGTCAAGTGGGGTCAAAAACTAGGTCACGGGGTCAAATCTTAGAAAAACCTTGTGGACACTCTAGAGGCTATATTTTTAGCCCAATCAACCTGAAAATTGGTCAGAATGATAATCTTGATGAAATCTCGGACAAGTTCGAAATTGGGTCAAGTGGGGTCAAAAACTAGGTCACGGGGTCAAATCTTAGAAAAACCTTGTGGACATTCTAGAGGCCATATTTTTAGCCCAATCAACCTGAAAATTGGTCAGAATGATTATCTTGATGAAATCTCGGACAAGTTCGAAATTGGGTCAAGTTGGGTCAAAAACTAGGTCACGGGGTCAAATCGTAGAAAAACCTTGTGGACACTCTAGAGGCCATATTTTAAGCCCAATCAACCTGAAAATAGGTCAGAATGATTATCTTGATGAAATCTCGGACAAGTTCGAAATTGGGTCAAGTGGGGTCAAAAACTAGGTCACAGGGTCAAAGCTTAGAAAAACCTTGTGGACACTCTAGAGGCCATATTTTTAGCCCAATCAACCTGAAAATTGGTCAGAATGATTATCTTGATGATATCTCGGACAAGTTCGAAATTGGGTCAAGTGGGGTCAAAAACTAGGTCAAGGGGTCAAAGCTTAGAAAAACCTTGTGGACACTCTAGAGGCCATATTTTTAGCCCAATCAACCTGAAAATAGGTCAGAATGATTATCTTGATGAAATCTCGGACAAGTTTGGAATTGGGTCAAGTGGGGTCAAAAACTAGGTCACGGGGTCAAATCTAAGAAAAACCTTGTCGACACTCTAGAGGCCATATTTTTGGCCCAATCAACCTGAAAATTGGTCAGAATGATTATCTTGATGAAATCTCGGACATGTTTGAAATTGGGTCAACTGGGGTCAAAATCTAGGTCACGGGGTCAAATCTAGAAAAAACCTTGTGGACACTTTAGAGGCCATATTTTAAGCCCAATCAACCTGAAAATTGGTCAGAATGATCATTTTGATGAAATCTCGGACAAGTTCGAAATTGGGTCATGTGGGGTCAAAAACTAGGTCACGGGGTCAAATCTTAGAGAATCCTTGTGGACACTCTAGAGGCCATATTTTTAGCCCAATCAACCTGAAAATAGGTCAGAATGATAATCTTGATGAAATCTCGGACAAGTTCAAAATTGGGTCAAGTGGGGTCAAAAACTAGGTCACGGGGTCAAATCTTAGAAAAACCTTGTGGACACCCTAGAGGCCATATTCTTTGCCCAATCAACCTGAAAATTGGTCAGAATGATTATCTTGATGAAATCTCGGACAAGTTTGGAATTGGGTCAAGTGGAGTCAAAAACTAGGTCATGGGGTCAAATCTTAGAAAAACATTTTAAGATTGTTAATTCAGGTGAGCGATTAAGGGCCACTATGGCCCTCTTGTCGAACCTCACTCTTTCTTGCGGAACTATAGTATGTGTTATTCGTATTGGCTAGTTTTGGGTTCATATTGTTAATGTTATACTTTAAAAAAGTTTTTGAACAGTTCTCTATCAAATTTTGAAAGTTCAAAGTGCAACAGCCTGTCCAATCAAACAGTGGCGACCGATTTACTTTACTTTAAAGCACTTTGATTCATAAGATTCATCTGCTAAGGATGCTTTACTGTCGTCTGCTGTTTAACGGAAAAACCCCGATAGTGTGCGCCGAGTTCTATTTATATCGCGATTCAATTACGACTAAAAATAGGAATGTCGTATATTTCTAAAAATAGATATTGAACACAAATCGACTTTCGTGTTTAGTCTTGTCTCGTATTGCTCAACATAAATATGTCGTCTGCGCAGATATCCAAACAAAAAGCTATAGAAACTAACCAATTTAGAACTTCCGTAAACATATACTGAAAAAGTTTTGTAATCTAAAATGGCTTGCAGAAGTTTAGCAAAGGATTTCCATCGATTGTTGAAGAGGATTGGACCTTTAACCGATGGACAAGCGAGTATCGATAGTGTAGACTGGGACAATGATGTACTAACGAACTTCGACGTGACAATCAGACCCAATGCTGGAGCCTACAAGCTTGGCAGATTTAAATTTACGGTAAGTGTACGATAAGATATATTACTGGCATTTTTTCGGGATATAGATATATGATATATATATAGGTAAATGTAGATACATGTATATGTATAGCAATCATCCATACGTGACATTGGGCGATCAAATTGCCCTATCTGTAGCTGTAGATACGATTCTTTGATCGCCCACTAACGAATTATGTTCTACGAAATTTTTACCTTTCACCAGTTAGTGATCAATATTTCCTAACTATGGATTTATTGTAGCTGTATTTACGATGTTTTGGTAGCTTCGTTGATGAAATCCACCTTCGGGTCGATAATCGTAGACCTATGTGGATAGCAGCTGGATGCTAGGAAAGGATGCAATGGTAGTACAGGTGTGAGAAATACAATGAATCCATTGTTAGGTGCTCCAGCCGCCGAGATATAACTGAAAAAATGTTGAAAGCGCCGTAAAACCCCTGAAAATCAATCGTTGATGAAATCGCAACTATGGACGAGAGCCGATAGCTTCTCTAAGATAGGTAAAACGTTCCATAACTCTTGGTACGACAAAATTCGGTCTTGAAAGTGTTTTTACAGATCAGCACCCTTGCAATATTCCTGCTCCGACCCAGCTGTGGTTCAAATGTAATCATTTTATGAAGACATGTCGTTAATGCATTTTCTGTGACCGCGAATGATCTTCACACACATATTTAAAAAAATTCGCATAGGGCATTTAAGTCAGCCACTTTTTCTTTAAAAAAAGATCAAATTTTGAAACGAAAGTAACTTTACCAACAGCAAAAATCATTGACCTTTTTTGCCGAAACCCTCTGTGATTTAAACATAGACGGTTTCGAGTAATTCTGTGCAGTCTGACCAGCCTTGCACAGAACGGTGCAAACTGTTTGCAAATTATATCCCGCTTTTACACGTGCACGTGGAAAGCGGGGTAAAATTTGCAAAAAAGTTTGCACCTTTTTGTCATCCTAAACGCAGGGTAGAGTTGGCATATTAATCTATAAATATGTGATTGTTGCCATTTTCTACTAAGAGGTATTATAGGCTTGTGGCGCTAATACGATTTACATTAAATTTCTTATTTCTTCTTTCTTCGTTACTTTTAGGTGGCAATTCCAGACGAATATCTATCTGGAGCCGTTCCGATTATTCGGTGCAACACGCAGCTTCCTCATCCGAATATTGACCCCTGGAATGAAGATGATACGAATGTTTGTTTGAATCTCTTCGAGCATAAAACGTGGACCCCGTCCATAGGTCTAGAGGGAATTGTTCTCGGTTTATTATTCTTAATGCACAACCCAAACTTTGACAGCGTCCTATGCGAAGAGTTTCCAGATATCTTCGAGGAAGGATTCGAGGAAGGTATAAAAACTTATATGGCGACCGGTGAAGTCGATGGGTACGAGTATGACATGGACTTCAGAGTTATTGATGGAAAGTTTGTCGATTTAAATAAAGAATCTGATAAACAAATTCAAGAGTGTGATTCAAACACTGAAAGTGGTTTTACTAAAGCAGAAAATACTCTTAAATGTCCTAATATGGACGATATTATTGATGGTGATGTGATTAATACAGAAATCAATCCTGTGAGATTTGTAAAGATTGAGAACAATGAAGATGGACACGGGAACTTTTTCTATACAACATTTTCACCTGAAGATACTGATTGTCATTTAGGCAAAGGCATGAACATGAACGGTGAATCAACTAGTGAATCGGATGATAGTTCTAGTGAAGTAAATAACATTGCAAATGACCAGGAGGAGATGGAGAGTGACGATATAAATAGTGTCGCTTATCAGCTGCCAGATACGGCAAATGAAACCGACAAATTAGAGTCAGAATGTGTCAAAGAATGTGAAATGGACTGTTCGGAAAACACGGATGTTAATGAGAACACTTTTTTAATTGACAATGTTGTCCAGCCATTACAAAGAACGGTAACTGTGTTTGATCTCAGTGAGTCAGGTTTTAGAACATTTATGTCTAGAAGTGCTTCCTTACCAACACACTTTCAATTATCGAACTTTCAGCCTACATTCTTAACGACTGCCTAAGCGTATTTACGTATACATGGTATAGTGACTATGCTTTGCACGGTCAGCGCTTTGTTTACAATAAATAGTTCTTGTGTGTTACAGGAGTTCCATTGAGAATAGACGATACTATCGGTAAATAACTATACCTCGTAACTACAGTTTTATCAAGGCTTTGGTATATCGTAAAGGGACATAATAAGTTCATTTATGTTTTTGAAAATGTTAATTAATATATTGTTTTGTTTGTAATTTCATCATTATTGTTTCTTTGAGCAAAAAAGTTGTGCCATTTTAACACAAGATGAAATAAAGGTGTTCACAAAAGCTTTTCAATACCTACTCCTCCAGAATTCTTCGAATGGTGTTGTGCCACATATGAGAATGTGGTCAAAGACTTTCTCGGCCATTCTCGTAGATTTAGCATCGTCACAGCCCTGGGGCCCGTTTTACTTAACTTCTTAGGAAAAAATTTATCGTCAGTCAAAATTACAAATCTTACCTGGAGTTTTCGTTCATTGTTAGATTCTGCCTCGCAATATCTCACTGGAATCGTCTTCAAAAGACGATTCCAATAAGATGATGTATGGTAGAATTCCGTATTTAGTTACTACTGTCGAAGCAACTATGATTTTTACTAACGCAAAAAATTGTCGTTAAATGCTCTGTAAAACGGGTCCCTGGTTTCTAACAATATCACCTGAGTGCAAAGAACTCAATGTGAACTTTTCGTTATCATTGGATGTCCGTCGTCAGCCGTGAACAATTTAGGTGTTTGCAATCTAGAGACCACCAATACGACCCAATCCTAATGAAACGTCAGAATGCTTGTCAGGTATCAAGGCTGAACCCTTTAGAAAATTAGAAGGATCCATTTGATATTATAGGAAAATGTGCCTTTTTGACGATTTTCTCGTTTACACTGGAGACCATAGATATGTCCAAATCCTAATAAAACTTGGTGAAAATGTGTTACAGGTCACAGGGATAAACTCTAATGAAAATTGGAAGTATCAATTTGATATTACATGAATAGGAATCTTCATGGTGAGTTTCTTGTTTACACAATTGGAGCCATAGTTTTTAGATCCACTGGCCGAAAGGCCAGCGGACTATTGTCATGGCGGGCTGTCCGTCGTCCGTGCGTGCGTGCGTGCGTCCGTCCGTAAACTTTTAAAAATCTTCTTCTAATAACGTACACGATGGATTCCAATCAAAGAATTTAATTGGTTGAGAATCATGGCTGTAGGAGGCGTGGCTGATTTCCATATATGGTAATAGGTGGCTATTCTCAGGAATTAATTGAACCAAACTTCACATGAATTATCCTTGAGTGACCCTCTATCAGTCTACAAATTATTGTGATCGGATGAAAAATGTTTATTTTGTGGGCTGTTGGCGGAGGTCATTTCTCTATATGTTATATAGTGGAAACTTTGAAAATCATTTTCTCAGAACCTAACCAATGGATAACAACCAAACTTCACATGATTTATCCTTGAGCGACCCTCTATCAGTCTACTAAAATTATTGTGATCAGATGAAAAAATGTGTATTTTGTGGGCGGAGGTCATTTCTCGATATGTTATATAGTGGAAACTTTGAAAATAATTTTCCCAGAACCTAAGTAATGGATAACAACCATACTTCACATGAATTATTCTTGAGTGACCTTCTATCAGTCTTAAAAAAAATTGTGATCAGTTGAAAAATGTGTATT
Organism: Fragum whitleyi; assembly: GCA_948146395.1. Classification (NCBI taxonomy): domain Eukaryota; kingdom Metazoa; phylum Mollusca; class Bivalvia; order Cardiida; family Cardiidae; genus Fragum; species Fragum whitleyi. The sequence goes on along the minus strand of OX411549.1, from coordinate 52,009,102 downwards.
TTATGGGCGGAGGTAATTTCTCTATATGTTAAAGTGAAAACTTTGAAAATTATTTTCTCAGAATCTTACTGATGGATATCAACCGAATTTCACTGGAATGAATCTTTAGTGATCCTTCATCAGTCTTCAAAAAATTATTTTAATCAGATGCAAAACATGTCTTTTATTTTCAGAGGTCATTTCTTTTGATATGTGATATGGTGTAATCCTATATTGGGTAAAATAAACTTTTTTAAAAGTTTAAACAGGTGGATTTCAACCAAATATCATCGGAATTTAATTTCTGTGAAGTTGTATCAAGCTTCAAAAAATATTTGATTAGATGAACAGTGTGCTTTTTATTGGCAGAAGACATTTCAACATACAAAGTGAATATTTGATCACCCTTTTGGTATCACCTAAATGATTATTTTTAGACCCATTAAATTTAATAGGTTTAAAGATTGTAGAGTAGAAGGAACAAAACCTTTGTTGAAATCTAAATGTGCAGAAACATAAGGTAAAATAGGGAGCCTTAGATAACCCCTGAGAATTGGTCAGTTTAGTTGAACAAAGGGTGACTCTACACAAAGAGGACAATTGGTGTAAAGTGGCCTACTGAGGTTCAGAGTGGGGTAGAAAGGGTTGACTGCACTCGAAGGCATTGGGCAGAATAAATGTATTGGATTTAATATTTTACTTCTTATCATCATTAGTCAGAATTTTGTTTTGATGACAAACAATTATTGTGAAGTATACCGTGGTTTATTTGACCCGAGTTCGACCTCTGTGGAAAAAATAACAATTATCGACATATTTCATCAATAAATTAAATATATATTGCATTCAATATCACTTGTTATTCATTCTTATGAAAGCATGTGTAAAGTCGAGTAGGAATAATCAGATTTTTATTCATCTAAATAGCCGGGGTCAGATTCGGGTCTATAAAACCACGCTATTACACCCTGAAGTGGTGTTTAATGAAAAGCGGACGATCTACAATCAGAATTTTGTGCACAAAGTACAAGTATATTGTGCAGTAACATTCTGTTAGTGTTGAATTTTTCATTTTTGGATTGCAAACAAACTTCACTGGAATGATCCTTGTTTTATACCCTTATCATCCTCTATTAATCATTATCAGGATATTCAGGCCTGTGGAGCGAATCAGGCGCTCAAGAGCCTCTAGTTGTTCTAACTTATGGAATGTGTCCAGAATCTTCGTCATGTCACAAGGATTTCCCTTGCTAAAAAGCAATTTAAAAAAAAGAATAGAAAAACAAAAAAGGAAAAAGGAGGATTGAGTCAACTTCTATATTCTCGTTCTTTGAGGCCGCAATATTGTCGGTATAATTGTTAATGAATCTTGTTTAGAATGTTTTAAAAGTAATAAATGAATCATAATATAAGATCATATACGACAGAAGTTGTTGAAAATTTACCAAATAATTTTAAAATTCTAGTTATGTTTAACGACATTCGTGCATTCTGATTGGCTGAAAATTTGGTTTCATTACTCAAGGAAAACAAGATTGAAAACATGTTTGATAACGCAGCTTTTTTGTAAACTTCGGTGAAATTTTTTTTCCATAAAAAATCCATGTATTTCAGGTTAAATCTTCACAATTTTGCTTCTAAAAATTCAGTTACACAGTTTGAAGAGACTTTTCGTTGATTTCATGATGATATGAAACTAAAAACATACTCACACCTGTATGAAACCACTTCGCGTATTCATATGTGAGAGCCATTAGGTTTTTAGTTCCATACATTCATGAAATCAACAAATACTGTCTCCATCTCTAGAATAACTTTTAAATGTATTCTAAATTGCAAAGAGTGGATTCAAGGAGACAAATATAAGCGATATTCAGTTAACAACATCGTGAAATTAACATTCATCTCGATCAAAATCGTTCAAAATCACTGTCTCACCGCTCCGATCCTTCCTTCAAAACACTCACTCAATCCATTCAAAAACGCTCGAAACTCACTGAAAAAGATACAATCAACGACGTCATTCAAAATAAATAAAACGAGGAAAAATCACGATTTCATTGACATAATTCAAATTACAAGCGTCTTATATTTTCTTGAGGAAATAGGAAGCTATTTATTTGTATGCGTATTTTATTAAAGGGAGGTAATAATAATCGCTGATTTTGTTCACCCTGAACAAAATTTGCGATATTGGATTAGCTCCCATTAAATTCACCAAGAACCTGCTCCACACACACATTCAAATTTATTCTTAAATCACCCCTTACTCATTTATCTTGTCAAATTTACGATGTTGTTAACTGTAGAACTATCGTGGTGCTCTTGTTTAGATATCGCTGCTAACAATAAAAAAATAGAACTACCAATGAAAACGCTGTGTTTTATACCAGCCTTGTGTTCAGGATATAAAAGCGTTTCGCGAGCCCTTTGAGATGATACCCCGCTTTGCACGTGCTTATACGTGCAAAGCGAGGTATCATTTCGCAAGCGCTTCGCTAATGTTTTCATCTTGAACGCAGGGCAGAATGGATGTTGACCTCCGTCATTTTCGCTATGTTCATTCAACCAATTTCGTCAAACAAAGACTTAAATACTTCGTAATTAAAGTTCACAATCCACGAAAGCCTCAAGACTACTGTCCTTTCTCCACAAAAGAGAGGCCTCTCTGTGCTCATGAATACAACCTGTTTATGATTTCAACGATTTTTAGTGAAAACCAAAATGGGGATATTGACATGATTAATCGGGTTTAACGGGGATATTGACATGATTAATCGGGTTTAACGCCCCCCCCCCCCCCGGAGATATATTTCCTTACGTGACACTATTGTGTAGAACATTCATTTTTTCAGTTAAAGGTTGTTTAAAAATCTATAAATGGTATATATTATCTTGTCGAATTATCTATCCCACACAAAGCTTTAAAGCTGAAGTCCATTAAAAATGCGTCAACGGGTTTTCAAAGCATTGTGATTGAAGTTAAGAGCTTATGAAATCATATTTTCAGCGTTTGTCTTGTACAATGACAATTTAAACTCTGGGTAAACCACGTGCAAAACGAGGTGCCTTTTTAAAACAAACTTTTTGCAAACGTTTTTATCTAGACTGCAAGCTGAGGTCGTTCTGCTCGTTCTGACTGACCAGTCCTGCGTTCAGGATGGCAAACGGTGCATACTGTTTGCAAATTATTATTATATGCGTGCAAAGCGGGGTATAATTTGCAAACAGTTGGAACCGTTTGTCATTCTGAACGCAGTGCTGGCAAATTACGTTTAGTAAGGAAAACGAGCTATATAAACTCTACGAAAATCTTTCTAATACGAATAGTTTGCATCCTATACTCAAAAAACGTATAGGCCGAACAGTGGAGATTTATTTCCTAATTGCACATATATTTATGATTGTCAACTCATAGGTGTTAGAAAAATGTCAGAAATGCTATGTGCCCCGGTCTTGGATCAAACCCGGGATTCTACGATTTGGAAGTCTGACGAGCTGCCCGCTGGCCTGACGACACCTCCTGTGCTAAAATGGACTGGCTGACTCGTGAATATAGTTTATGCATAAGTTTGAAATATGGTCCATTTTCCCGCGACCACGGTCATAATTAAATAATGCCTCCTTATGAACTTTCCAGTTTACAAAATAATTTATCCCATAATTAAGATGATATATCATTTTATTAAAAATGCAATGGATAATTATATTTTCGGGGTTAAGATAAGATCAATTATTTGGCATTATACAAAGGTAGAGTTTCTAAGCTTCGATGAATCTAAATACGGAAATAGACATGATTCTAAAAATGTTTATTTCACCGTCATTAACCTTTGATTTCGCTTTGTCATAAACTGCCATCAATACAACAATAGAAAACGATTTATGTAAATTAGCTAATTTCACTGACTTATATCGAATAGGAATAAAAACGAAGGGAAAAGAAGTTTTTTTCCTAGCCAAATGAGTTTAATAAAGCTAATGTAATCACCTTTCTATCAGAATAAAAACGAATGGAAAAGAAGTTTTTTTCCTAGCCAAATGAGTTTAATAAAGCTAATGTAATCACCTTTCTATCAGAATAAAAACGAAGGGAAAAGAAGTTTTTTTCCTAGCCAAATGAGTTTAATAAAGCTAATGTAATCACCTTTCTATCAGAATAAAAACGAAGGGAAAAGAAGTTTTTTTCCCTAGCTAAATGAGTTTAATAAAGCTAATGTAATCACCTTTCTATCAAATGCCCATATTTGTCAGGTGAAGTTTGAGATCAGTCACACATTTGCCAAGTGAAGACGCGGATCAGTCTAAGCCAAACATTAGTCTTGAAAGAACGAAGCGGGTTTATAACCCTTTGCTTTCCCTGCGTCCAGGGTGACAAAAACGTTGCAAACTTAAGTGCAAAGTGGCAAATAACTAGCAAAGTGGTAAATAACCAGCAAACAGTTTGCATAATTTTAACATAATGAATGCAGGGTTGATAAGTAAACAAGTATATATCAAACTATGTTTATAATGAAAAACACTAAATTTCACCTCTGCGTGCCTCTTGACCAGCGGAAAGTGATAGCTTAATCGATGAAGGGGTCTGTGTTTATACTTATTTCACTAACATGCATGTGATCCTCCAAGAGGAAGCTGCCGTTTTAGAATGCCTCAAATTTGATAGTAAAAAAGGGGGGTTGGAGCCAACGGATATCAACCAGAGGTCGAATTTCGAAATTAACAGAAAGGGAAAATAGAATGGTCAATCTCGATTAAGAAAATCTGGTCGATACCAAAAATGCCGGTTCTAGTTTGACCAGGGTCGACACTTATCGCAATTCTCAAGTGGTCACTATTAGCGTAAAGAGTCACAAAAAATAAACTATTGATTTAAAAGATTGAATGCATGTCAATTATTTTAATGATTAATCGATACGATCGAAACAAGTGAATGAAAGCTAGAAAACCGTAACTAAATCTATTTTAACACTTTCCGGTTTTACAAAATTTTGGACCTGTCCCAAATTCAAAGGTTTTGCAGACGAAAATTTAAAGTGGATTTAATTTGAAAAATAACAATTCAGTAGGGTAGAAAATAGTGTGGAAAAAGAAGAAATTGCTTGTCAGAAGCAATTTCTTCTTTTTTCACAATGTTTTCTCAATCATAAAATCATAGGCACGCAAAACGCAGGGATTAAACAGGAAAGGGTTAACCGTTTAGAAGCATAGAGATACCGTTGTCCCTATTTTTTTAAAAAGTGCATTAAATAGGAATTTAAGAGCAGAGAAAGACATCAATCATTTTAAACAGAGGAAAGATTCGTACATTAATTTTAATGGTATGACGACCTGTCGATACAATGGTAGATATTGTCGAGGTTTCTAAAAAAATGACCGAGGCATCGTTTATAGTGAATCCTTTAAGATCATTCTTTTTTAGGAGCAAAAATGAAGACGTCGCTGAATAACATCGTGAAATTGACATTAATTTTAATCAAAACCATTCTAAATTGCTCACTCAGCGTTCCATTCATTCATTCCAAACATTCATTCAAGTCATTCGAAAACCGGCTCAAAATGACTAAAAATAAAAACAAACAAAAAAAAAAAAAAACAACTACATGTACATTCAAAATAAACAAAGCTAGCAAAAAAAACGCGATATCACTGAAATAATTAAAATTGTAAGCGTCCGATTCTTTCTTTTAGAAATAGGAAGCTAATTATAGAACATGTCTGCATATTTAATACAAGGGATGTAATAAATATAGCTGATTTTGTTCATCCTGAACAAAATAAGCGATTATGATTACCTCCCTTTAATTTCGGTCAAAATTCACTCCTCCCACTCATTAATTTCACTCCAAAATCATCCAAAATCATTCATTTTGTCAACGCTATGATTTTTTTTAACTGTATAATCTAGGGCACAGCCAGACACAGTCTTCGAAGTACGATTTGCTTCACTTCAATTCGGGAAAGACACCCAAAGAAAATGCTTGATTTGAAAGAAAAACAAAGATGGGAATATATCAGAAACACTTTTTTTGAAAAAAAACGATAAGAAAATTCATGCTTACTTAATACGGATAAGTCGAATAATAACGTGAAAAATAATAAAAATAAATGATAAAAAAGATAAAACAAAAGTGGGGTTGAACGTGTACAGTTAACAACATCGTGAAATTGACAAGTTGTGTGGTATCAGAATGATTTTAGAATTTTAATTGAATGGGTGTTTGGAGCAAGTTTTGAATTAAATTTAGGGGATGTAATAAATATCGCTTATTTCGTTCTAATTGGACGAAATAAGCGATGTTTAATATCTCTCTTTAATAAAAATCATCGTTTTTTTCCGGTTTGTGTATCCATGAGGGGTAAACATACGCTTTGAAATCATCATATTATGATATTAGAATTGTGTGTCTATACATATCCTCAAAAAATTGAGAAGGGCGATTTACGGAGACTCACTTTACTAAGCTTCTTACGAAAGAATTCATCGTTAGTCAAAAACACAAATCGTACCTGGGTGTTTTTTTTTTTTTTTTTTTTTTTTTATTGTTAGATTCTACCTTGAAATATCTCATTGGAATCTTCTTTAGAAGACGATTCCGATGAGATGATTCATGACAGAATTCCATAATTAGTTACTTTTATAGAAGCAACTTTAATTCTTGACTTACGCAAGATGTTTAGTAAAACAGGCCCATGATTACACAGACGGTAGCGCGAACAATCTAAATTTAACCAGAGACTGTGTCTTTCCCGATTAATTACCGATTTTTGCGTGTCCCGTTTTAAAGTGAACCAAACAATGAAAGTTATTTTAGAGATGAATTTATTCAATTTTAAAGATAACTCTATTTTGATTGTCATATCGGTTTCCAACATAATCATATCGTCCATTTATTCGATGACATCTGATTGATTAATTGCAAGCTATATACGTTTTAACTCTTCTCGTGCAGACCAAGACATTTTCCTGCTTTACATAGAGCTTTGGTAGACAGTATAGCCTGAGATCATCCTGCAACGACGTGCAGTCTGATCGTAGCCTACACTATCTGCTTTCTATTGAGTTCAACGATTGGTGGTAAAACATTTGAAAACTAGTTGAAAATATCAGTAAAATTGGAAATAAAATTGAGATTAAACAAGATAAGAGTTATCCTTTTTGTCAAACTCGTGAATCTTGTCGTACGAGTGAACGTTCTTTCTTTCCTTCGTGTTCGAAGATTTCGATTCGCCACCCCTTTTATTCCGTCAGTAGATGGAGTCGTTGTTTCAAGTACAAAAAGGAACTAAAATGGTGTCCAAATGCTTTTTTGTCCAATATTTTCGTCGTTTGGTGACTTTAAATGTTGTAACTAAAATTGTTCAATATATACTACTAACATTTATTCTTTCTCGAGACAAATTGCTTTTTCGTATTTTTCGTTTTTTCGTTTGAACCTGTTTATTTTACATAGATTGAGAACTGAGATCTTGAACTTTGATAAACCCTCTCGAATATGCTTCCTGGTAAATATACCAGTACTCGCGCCGAATCTGTGGGCCAGCCAAAGAACCAAGATCGAAAGCTGCACCCGGGAATCGAACTCAGGACCTTTGACGCGCCACATCTTCTGATCATCTAATCGTTTTTTAGGAAAAAATCATAAATAACAAGAAGAGATTCTTTCTTTATGGAGAAGAAACGCAAATTTCTGAAATGATTTCTACAGTTTATAATAATAATACTAATAATAATAATAATAATAATTATAATAATAATAATAATAATAATAATAATAATATTTAAAGAAGGTAGCTCATTAAGCTATCACCATGAAACAAGCAATACACTGAAGAACTTATTTACAACGAGGCCTTTCGCATCCCAAATTCGCCAACCATGTTAATGCACAATACTTATACTCATTTTTTTACTTTGAATTCGGAACATTCCATATTTTATTTTTTTGATGATCAGCTTAAGATTAAAAGGTCAAGAAACGGCTTTTATGGATTAAAGAGGCATAAACAAAGGATTAGTAGAGGCCACAACGTACATAAAATATACAAAAGATTGTGATAGCTTAATTTCGACAGAAGTAATTAAACTTTACTTCAATTCATTATTGTAAAAATTCAGATAATTTGAGTTGGATACATATATTGAGACTATGGAAAATGATAACTTGCGATTTTTTCTGTGCTAAGTTACAGTTAAAAACATCGTGAAATTGTCAAGGTGAATGATTTTGGAATGATATAGGAATGAAATTGAATGATGTGGAGTTAGTTTTGAGTGAAAATATGGGAGGTAATCCTATATCGCAAATTTTGTTCAGGATGAACAAAATTGGCGATATTGATTACCCCCCTTTAACAAAATATGCATACAAGTTCTATACATAGCTTCCTATTTCTTTATGAATGTTTGAGAAGCTAACAATTTGAAATATGTCAGTGAAATCGCGATTTTTCTCTATCAAAATTTATTTTGAATGACTAGGTTGATTATATATTTTCAATGGGGTTGAGCTTTTATGAGTGGTTTGAGTGAGTGTTTGGAATGAATGAATGGAGCGCTGAGTGAGCGATTTAGAATGGTTTTGATTGAGATGAATGTCAATTTCACGATGTAACTAACTGTATATGTAGATCTAGTGCACTGATGGGTTAACCCCATTCCTTTTTCTAAATTTCTATGAGTTGTCCAAATTAAAAAAAAAAAGTTGCATACATCAGTGAAAAGTGGGTGTATTTACAAATAAAATAATTCTATGCCTTAAAAAAACAATGGGAATAGTAAAAATTGTTTGTTGAAAGCAATTTCTTCTTTTAAAAAAAATGTTTGCAAGACATACGGAGGTGGAATTCAGGGACTTTTCAGAAAAGAGTAAACGGTCTGTCTAAGAGCTTCATCAAAATGATGTGGAAATCGTAGATAAAGGTTTAATCCGTCAAAAACGCATAGCAAAGTCTTCATAAAATTCTATTTAACACG